>JANLNO010000003.1:95000-1295000 GCA_024678965.1 Bradynema listronoti
TTATTATTATTATTATTATTATTATTATTATTATTATTATTATTATTATTATTATTATTATTATTATTATTATTATTATTATTATTATTATTATTATTATTATTATTATTATTATTATTATTATTATTATTATTATTATTATTATTATTATTATTATTATTATTATTATTATTATTATTATTATTATTATTATTATTATTATTATTATTATTATTATTATTATTATTATTATTATTATTATTATTATTATTATTATTATTATTATTATTATTATTATTATTATTATTATTATTATTATTATTATTATTATTATTATTATTATTATTATTATTATTATTATTATTATTATTATTATTATTATTATTATTATTATTATTATTATTATTATTATTATGTCGCTGTAATGGTCGTTCGCTTTTTTTTGCTGCAGCGACATGTCGCTGCAGTGGTTTCGAATGGGTTAAAAAAAACTAAAAAATTAATTTCAAAAAAAATTGCTTAAAAAGTACGTTTTTATTACAAATTCGGCACTTTTCAATTTTAGTCGATTATAAATTTTTGCCCCAAAATTGAGTTACTACAAATAATTTTTGTATCATAATATTTGCAAGAAAATACTCTTTCAGATAGAGAAAACAGTTTTAAAATTTTTTTATTAGATCTAAGAAATAGCCAAATAAACATTGCCAACATTACTTTTTTGCCAACCTAATATTTTATTAAGTGTCGCAAATCGAGTAAACGTTTTTTACATCGATAAAATAGTACAGCTACTAAAGAAAGCGTAGAAGAAACAAAAGATGAAAAACAGCTATATGACTCAGCACGACATTACGAACGCATTAACTACAGGGTGATTCTTGTACTCATTCTTTTAATCACAACTTTTTTTGATTAAGCGACGAAATTCAACATAATTATTCATAAACGAAAGTCAATAAAATTCTTTACAAGATATTTTAAAAGATGTTTGGAGTTTGCTCGTTTATTGATCTTCACTCTGCTCTCCACAGAGATCAACGGAGTCTTTACTGTAAAAGTGATTCCGGCCGATACCATTAGCGATTTTGGGAAATGACGACACATAATGATCCTTTTTCATAAATTAATCATACCATTAGAAACTTTGTGTCTAACATATCTCGTTCCGAAGGAATTGATGATTGTTCTTTGGTGGTTTACGACACGCTCGATTCTGAAGACCTTTTCGTCTGTGAAAAGAATCGATCATTATCGGAAATTTTCTGAAGCGTCTGGCGGGTTGCGTGGCGACTCAAGAAGAAAACTTCGAGCACTTTTTAAAATAGCTTGTAGAGAATTTTATTGGTTTTCATTTGTGTATAATTATGTTGAATTTCGTCATTTAATAAAAAATTGTTAATAAAAGAATGATAATAAGAACTTTTGCCCTATATTTATTATGCCTATTGTTTTAACTAAATATCTATAGATTGAAAAACGTCCACTTTTCTTGGAAAATAAAGAATATTATATTAACAAAGAATTTACAAATGTAATAGACGTATTACGAAATTATTTGAAAAATATTTTGTTGCTTATTGCAGAGGATAATTCTAAAGTCAAATTATTTAATGATACATCCTCAAAATATAAGACATATAATATTGACAAAAATACTTCATTACCATTTTTCCTCACGCCTAGAGAGATTTCGAATCGAATAAACGCTTTCATTACTATCGAGACTGCAATAGCAAAGGTATTTATAAAAAAAACCTAGTTTAAAAACGATTAATTTTTATATATGCATTTTTATACGATGTTTCTATACAAATAATTTTGCTTTATTTAGCTAATGAATTCTACAACAATAAAGTATAATGATATATATTCGCCAATAAAAAATATGACCATTATGGAATTTCAACAAAACGTTGCTCCCTCGGTAGATTTTTTTTAATATACAGCTTGAGTCATTATAAACTCCTTTTGTCCACTTTTTATTTTGCAACGAAATTTCAAATTTTTTAAAATTTTGCTGCTAATTTTTGCAGAATTTGTTTGATGTTAATAATATCTTAAGATGTTTTAAATGTTTTTTTATTTAAAATACATTTTACTCTTTAAGAAATAGCTGAATATGTTAAGCTGTCCATTAAAAAAGGAAAAAGTTGTTTTTTATAGAGAAAAATTCGTTTCATAAAGAAAAATTTTTAAATTATGCGTTTATAAGAGACCTTTTTTATATCTGTACCTAAGTTTAGAAAAATATCCTTTTAAATTCTTTTAAGATTAAAAAAATTTATTTATATACCTATTTTTTAAAATTAATATTATATACATAGGTTAATTGGATACGTTATTTTATAAATACATTTCCCAAAGAAATTTATCAAAAGTTGCCGAAAGCTAATGTAACAATTAGTAATCTCGAAATTATGGTGTACGATGTAGATATTATACGCAAATATGATATGCTTATTCGAACTTTTACAGAGGAAGATTTGCAATATTATTTGGATTTTTGTGTTATTTTATTTTATGTGAATAGTTTAGATAGTCGCTTTGACAATGCTGAACTGGTATTTATTAACAATTATTAACAATTTATATTTTTGTAAAAATTAAAATTTAAAAATACAGGGTGGCCCAAATTGGCGCCGGGATTTGTTTTTGTTATAACTTTTTTATTTTTCGACCAAATTGCCTAATTTTTTTTTATTTGATACCCGAGAATCCCCCATTTTGTGTGGTATCAAACATAACAACAAAATTTATTAAAATGACAACAAAAAAAACAACAATAAAAATGTTTCAATTTGCGAAATTGATTTCGACGCTTCGTCCGTCCACTTCAATACACCGCTCGATACGACGTTCATATGAGTCGATGGAGCGGTCAATCATGTCCTGCGGCAGATTATCGAACGCCTGCTGAATTCTCGACTGGAGGTCGTCGAGATCGGTCGGCTGGGTGCGGTAGATTTTTGATGGTTGACGTGGCCATGGATGTGGAAGTGAGCTTCATCGGAGAAGAGGATTCGGCCGAAGAACTCCTGCGTCAAGTCCAGCTGCGAGGTAGCGTGAACAACACGTGTTTCATAATCCACTGGCCTCAACTTCTGAGCGTGTTGAAGTTTGTAGGGGTGAAATTTTGCCTCCTAAAAAGCGCACCATAAACTCAACAAAAAATCAGAAAAGCAAGAACCTTCAAAATTCGTTGAATTGAACTTCGGGATGGCATTCCTTCATTCCGAGCCAACGATCTCGGGCTGATGTGCGGATCCTCGCGAAATTTAGCCAGCACTTCTTCGACCTTGAGCTCCGTACGGACCCACTTCGTTTTTGTTTTTGGCTTGTTGTTCACACTTCCTGTGTCCATGATTTTGTCGAACCATTGTCGAATAGATTTGTCATTGGGAAGGTGAGCACTACGCCCAAATTTATTGCGATACTCACGCTGAACGGTTGTAGGCGATCCGGACATTCCATACCAAACAACACACCAGACTTTTTGTTCAACAGTATACTCCATTTCTGAAAATCACACAAATTTTAAAACAATTATTGCATACGCTTAACTTAAAACTTAATGCACAAATATGGTACCACACAAAATGGGGGATTCTCGGGTATCAAATAAAAAAAAAATTAGGCAGTTTGGTCGAAAAATAAAAAAGTTATAACAAAAACAAATCCCGGCGCCAATTTGGGCCACCCTGTATATGTATGATTTTGTAATTCATTTATTTTTTAATTCATGCATGTTTTTTTTCTGACATTGAAAAGAGTTTTGTTTGGCTCTATAATCATGAAACCAAAAAATGAGACATGTCATATAATATCGCAATCACCAATATATGGCATTTTACAACGACTCTATTTACAAAAGCATTATGATGGTGATAGCGTTGAGCCGAAAATAAAAGATATGATTGCAAATATTGATGCAGTATTTCGTGAAAAACTTAATAATAATACGTGGATGAATTTCAAAATAAAAAAGAAAGCGCTAAATAAAGTATGTGTTAGATCATTTTTTAATTAACAAATTTTAATTTTTAATTTTGAAGATGTCGCATATGAAATATATAGTTGGTGTGTCACCTGATGTTTTCAATGACAATGAAACGGATATTTTCGAAAATTCCATTATATACGAAGAAGTATTACATTTTTGCTTTTAATATGTAAGTTTAAAGAAAAACTATTCGGATTTTTAGTTAAGGAAAACAATTTTGTCACAATCAAATTTTGTGGATGCATACGTTAGTTTAATTGAGTGGCTTGGTAGCCTAGCATATTTGGATTTGTTTTTGCCAACTACGGTTACGTTTGATTCAATGATTGTTAATGCATTCTATTTTAGTATGCATAACACGATCGGTAAGTTATAAGCTTAAAATATTTTAAAATAAAAATAATATAATTTTAGCAATACCAAGCGGAATACTTCGTGGAATATTTTTTAATCCTAAACGACCTGCGTCAGTTTTTTTTTATTAAAACTGTTGTGACGGAGTTATAAGAAGAAATTCTAAGTATGTGATCAAGGTCCGTGTAACTCAGTCGGTAGAGCAGCGCTCCGGTTAAGCGTTGGTCGCAGGTTCAAGTCCTGCCATGGAAGTTACCTTTTTCACATACACAACAATTTGGCGATCAGGATGAGATGGCGCGTCAAGCGTCATCATCTCGAACTCCGTGCCGCTGGGTAGCGCCGTAAGCCGGTATTTGGCCGGGAAGTTAGTGGTCAGCTTCCCTTAGGCCACGCGTAATGTTGAACCAAGCATAAGTCCGGAATTTCTATTCCAAAAAACCACTCCGGCAGTTGGTCGCGCAATTCTATTATGCGTAAAAATGCTTGTATTTCAATGTATTGCCATTGGTGCTAAGCTGGTCCGGGGATCTAGTCCTGTGACCTTCCACATCTTCGTGGTTGCATCTATTAACATCTTGAACGGGGAGATGTTGTGACGGAGTTATAAAAAGAAATTCTAAGTATGTGATCAAGGTCCGTGTAGCTCAGTAGGTAGAGCAGCGCTCCGGTTAAGCGTTGGTTGCAGGTTCAAGTCCTGCCACGGAAGTTACCTTTTTCACATACACAACAAAAACGATATCATTTTTTTTCTTTTAAAAATATTTTATTCAAATTGACACCTTATATTCAATAAAAAGTTAATAGTGCATTATTTTTACATGTACAGGGTGCGTAGAAGGTGCGGGCACATATTTATTTAGCCACAAAATTTGTATTTAAACGACAAATTAGCTTATTCTTAGCTTAAAAGAAATACAATGAAATTCTCTAGAAGATCACTTTTAAAAATTATCAAAAATTTACTTATTTATTTTACAAGTTTTTAGTTGTAAAAAAATGCTCTTGCTCAATATTGACTTTTTTTAAGGGTGCTGCCGTAAATTATCAAAATTTCTAGAAAATTATTTGAAATTTAAGGAGTTTGTACAGAATTTTCTTCTCTTTTAATCTAATTATTAAGTTTCAAGAAAGGTTCGTATTTAATTAAGCTTAAAGACAAGTTTGCCCAAACTTTTTACGCACATTGTATTATGTTGATTAATACATAAATATATATATTAGGTTGGTCCAAAAGTTTTGATAGAATTCAACAATTTTATAAAAACTTAAATTTTCTACAACAACAATGAATCGTTTTCATTAATATATTTGTCATTCTTTTGCTCCACTCTTCGCCAACGAGGGCGCAACATCAAGATTCCGTGTCGGTAAAACGCGCGCGACTTCTGGGCAAAAAAGCCCGCCAGGGCCCTTTCGACTTCGTCATCTTGCTTGAAGTGGCGTCCGCGCAGGAATTTCTCTAGAGACCTGAACAAGTGATAATCCGATAGCGCGATGTTTAGGCTATATGGCGAGTGCTTGAGAACTTTCCAGCCCAATTCCTCGAGCTTGGCGAGCGTGCGTCGCGAAGTGTGTGGTTTCGCGTTGTCCTGCTAGTAATAAACTCAACGCCCTGGAATGTTGCGACGCTGCAATTCGCGATCTAATTGAGAGCAGTAGACCTTGGAGTTGATAGTGTGACCTCGTGGAAGCAGCTCCCAATAGACCGGATCCAACACCGATAGGGTCGTCCGGAACGTGCCTTGTCTTTTTGATGTGTATTGCCAGAATGAAATTTCGCGAGCCAGCGACGACATGTGATATGGGTAGTTGCCTTTCCAAATGTTTCGGGCTGCTTCGGCTTCATTGTGTCCTTGCTTGAACTCGTGAAACATGAGCATGCGGATTTTTTGACAATTTTTTGACATAATGAGCTTTTTTTGAAAACCTATAACTTTACAATAAATTAAACTAAACCAAACTTTTATATACCAAAATGTTTGCAAGAAAACTGGCTTTCAAACCATATATTCATTATACACACCAATGATAATAAAAAAATTTTATTTACGTATAAAAAAAATTCTATCAAAACTTTTGGACCAACCTAATATATATTTTATAAAAATTAAAACTTTAGTGCACTTAATTATGGCGCATTAGGTTTTATTTTAGCGCATGAAATAATACATGGTTTTGACAATTATGGTAAGCGTTAAATATTACAAATTTCATGCAAGTTTTAAAATATGTACACAATATATAAATGCTTAGGTCGTCTACACGATTTTGACGGTACTGTCAGAGATTGGTGGGATGAATCAACAGCGCAAAATTTTATTAATAAAAAAAAATGTATTATTGATCAGTATTCAAAAGTCAAACTTGTAAATTCTTCATTTCATGTTTGTTTTATTTTAATAACTTTGTATGTTATTTAATTTGATATGATGAATTTTCTAATTTTTTTTTTGTACAATAGATTGATGGTGAACAAACACAAAGTGAAAATATTGCTGACAATGGTGGAATGCGAACAGCATATGCGGCTTTCGAAAAACATATAAGCAAAAATCCTGGAAATGCACGCATTCTTGGTTTAGAGGAATTTGATTCACGTCAACAATTTTTCCTTAGCTTTGCTTTTGTAAGTGATAAAATATTTTATTTACTAGGTTGTTTTTTTTTACTTAATTTTTATCCATAATTAATTTATCCATTAAGAGTTGGTGCGGTATAACGCGTCCGGAATCCAATATATTTCAAATACTATCGGACTCTCATCCACCACAAGATACTCGTGTTAATATTGTATTGTCAAATATGCCTGAATTTTCAGATTCATTCAAGTGTCCAGTTGGTACACCAATGAATCCACCCTCAAAGTGTATGATTTGGTGATTATTGATTTGAAAAATACTTCTGATTATCATTTGCCATTTTGTTAATTATCAATGGATATATTTAATATTTATAATTATTTATTTTTAAAAATAATATTTAACATATTGATTAAGTGTTGCTGTATAAAAAGGAATAGAACACGCTTTTAAGAGATGAAATTTTTGATCTTATAAATTAGAATTACTATGCTAAATTTATTATTATTATATATCTATTACAAATATATACCCATAAAAATAAAAATATATGCATAAATAAATGAACAAATAAAAGAAAAGTTGTTTTGTTTATGGACGACATGGATTTTTAATTGACTGTTAATTGAAATAAATTAACAATAAGCACTCAATGAGACGGGACATGGATGGAAAAAACGAGACAACTATGTATATTAATAATTATTTTAAAAATTCCTAATTCTAAAATTGGGCCAAAGCCTGAGCCTAAAATTTTCAAGATTTAAGTCCAAAATGTTTGTCTTTTAATTTATTCTGTTTTGCCCCGTTGCGTTTTGTATCCGTTCTGTCCCATTCCGTTTTATGGTCCCGTTTTTGTCCCGTCCCAGGTCATCCCTTTATATTTCATTCCGTTTTATCCTCTCATTTTGCCGTCATATTTTGTTCAGTCTCGTTTTGTTCGTTTCTTTTTCTCCTTGCAAACTAATTTACAAAAAAATCGTAAATTACGTCCATTTTTATAATTTTAATGCAAATTTTAATTTCAAATATTAAATATATGTAATACATATGTATAATAGCCAATTTTTTATGATCATTATCTCTGGTTTTAAATATAAGAAATTATTACGAATACAAGAAATCTATTGGAATACTTTTTAGAAGAATTAGCTTTTTTTCTATTTTGCTCTTGGTCGGATCATTTTTATTTTTTTCCTCGCCAACAGTAAGGCCATAATCAGGTGTTAGGGTCAAAATTTAATAGTAAAACTAATGGTAAAATATGGAATACATAAAAATGAAAATTAATCTAAATAGTTTAGATCAATTTTTTATTTGCTACTGACAATGATAACGATGTTAAATTATTGTAGTAGTAGTCGTTGTCATTTTATTTGCTGCTGATGTTTCGGTGTATTCAAGGTTTTGTTGTATGTTTATTTGTGCTGACTGTTTTGTGATATTCGCTGGCAATAAAACATGTTTTTTTGTTGTTGTGGAATCTGATATTTTTGTTGCATTGGGTGGTTCAGCTGCATTGATTTCAGTTGAAGGTCTAAAATTTCATATATGTAGATACATAGATAAAAATAGTTATTTGGATATAAAAATACATATGATGACATACATTATTTGCAAAAAAAACAATTGTTAAAATATTTAATTTTACATAAGCAACTTAATAAGCGTTATCTTACATGGGTGGGAATTTTGGAAGATAGTTAGTTAGATCTTCATCGTATTTATGATTTGAAGCACTTGAAATATGCGGACGCTGAATCGATACATTAATATTTTTTTCGCATTCTTTTTTTTGATTAAGTATTTTTGAAACTTCGCTTGACTTGCATAATACCGTTATTGGATTGCGCAACGACATTGCCGTAGGCCTCGCATTTCGTTTAAAAATGAAATTGTCTTCATTTAATGTTGTAATCAAGGACTTTTCTGTTTCTTTTGCACTACATTTTGCTTCGTCTGTAGAATGTAATACGGTACTGCCCGTTGTATTGCGTCGATGTGAAATTGCTGAAGCTAATGCGGCTGCCGAAGATGGAGTCAGTGATGTTCTACATTGAATATTCGGCATATTTTGCCGCATGCAACTGCGTTCTGGAGCACCAGATACAAAATTTTTTCCTATTAATTCAAAAATTTTTTTTTCATGGATTTGTCTTTTTTGTTGTTGATGATGAATTATAACTGGTTAAGGGTGTCATTGCTACAAAAACATGCACTACGTCAGTATAAGCATTAGTAAACAATAATAATTAAAATGCAAAAGCTAGGCTAGCAAATTTTAAATTTATAAACGCGACGTAAAGAACTAATAAAATGCAAAATACAACAATTAATAAAAAAAAATAATTTTTACTAGGTTTTGCATTATTGTCATTAAGTTCACCGTCGGTATATGATAAATTGCTATTATTATTATTATTATTATTATTATTATTATTATTATTATTATTATTATTATTATTATTATTATTATTATTATTATTATTATTATTATTATTATTATTATTATTATTATTATTATTAGAAATGCCTTCACTAATATTATTGTTATTGTTGTGGCTAATAGAATTTTTTAATGGAGGTGTAAGCAGTGAATCGCCAGATCCATGTTTAGATGTAGATGAATTTAATTGCTGAATTCCTAAGATTGTAATACAAGTATAAATTGCTCATGTTTATATATGTTATGTTATTATAATACATATAATAATTTTTTTAGTTTGTAGTTCTGTTATAAAATTTCGTTTTTTTAAACTCAAAAAATTTCGGGACTTTTTTTGCACCTGCTGCATTAATTGCTGAAGCGCTTAAATGGCCACCATCATTTCCTGACGCACTCGCACTAATTCGTTCTAAGGAAAAACAACCAGATTCATTGCTAAGTGCTGCAGCATTTCCAATAACAGTTGAAACATGCTCCTAAAAAGATAATTTCTAATGCTAAGAATATTATTGAACGTAAATTTAATAAAATCCATAATCTAGAGCCAACCAAATTTGTGACTACGAAATGTTAAGTACTAAACAAAAATTCATAATAGAATTAAATAAAAATCAAAAAATGAATTTTGAAAATCAGTTAAAAAGTTGTAATAAAAATGTTTTGACTATTTCGGTACATCGCTAGTATATACAAGGTGGCGCAAAAGTTCGGAAACAAATTTATTTATAATAATTATAATTTTTCGAAACGAAATTAGACAATTTTACATACAAATTAAAGTCCAGAAAATTCTCTACAATAGAAATTGCTCATGTTTATATATCTCTACAAATCACTTTAAAAGAGTTTCGAAATGTCCACCTTTACAATGTAAAGAATTATTTCCAAACTCCACATTGTATATACCAGTATATTTATGTGCCATACCAATGCAAATGTACCATAAATGCACTGGAAATGATTTTAAAATTTCAAAAAACAAAAAAAAAACAAAAAATTATTTGAAACTTTAATAAAAACCTGAGAGAGTTTCTTTTGAGTAGCAGTAAGTAATTGAGAAATTGTAGATGAATCCACAATTTCTATGGTATCAACAATCGGACCCGATACATTTGAATCAGATAATTTTCTTTGCTTTAAAAAGCTACCTTGTTGTCGTTGTTGTGTATTTACTTGCTGATTTTGTGTTGTTGGTTTAATCCTATAAAAATGAAACTTTTTTGATTACCATTATTTTTGTTTTTAATCATTACATATTATAAATTTATTGATTGAAATAAAAATTTGAAAATAAAAATTTTTGATTTATCTACCTATTATAATTAGTGTTGTTTTCCGATTGTAAAATATGAGAAATATGTTCAACAAGGCGTCGAAATCGTCTTACCGTACCTATAAATTAATTTGTATTGTATTGTTAAAAATGACGCTAGTTAAAACGCTAGTTAGTTTATTTACCCGTGTGCAGAGTAAAATTTACAACATAAAAGGGATGATCCGGCGAACCAGATTGGTCTGTAGTTACAATGTCAACTTGCATTTTTATGCCTCGCGAAAACATACTCCCTCCAATAGACGTACTAGCACGTTTATATTCGACTTTGAAAGAATTTGGTCCCGTAAGTGAATGGCTCATATCGTGAATCTATATTTATATATAACTTTTTTGTTAGCTTTTTTTGTTTTTATTAAAAGAATAACCGTAAGAAATGTGCGTATAAGTTCGGCTTTGATGTCATTTATAGATTTATTTTCTACTGGAACACATTGAATGTCATCTCGTTCAGCACCCATGCCGGCCGTTAAAGAACCAAACCAAGATTTTTTTACCAAACTAAAAAACATAGAATTGCTTACTTATTTTCAAATTTAATTTTAAATAATACTCATTTGTGTCAAGCATAAGGGTTTCTTCCGAATCTGATTCACCGCCTCCAGATGAAGCAACACTTCCACCAATACGTGTTGTGCTTCCACTAGTTCCTCCTGAAAATTTTCGTCTGTGGAAGCGGGGTGTTCCAAGTATAGAATTTTTGATAGACGATGAAAGTTTTGTATGCCATGCCGTATTGCTGCTTGAAGTTGTAGCTAAACTTGATACGCTTCCTTCCCCACCTATATTTAAATATGATATATATATATATATATATATATATATATATATATATATATATATATATATATATATATATATATATATATATATATATATATATATATATATATATATATATATATATATATATATATATATATATATATATATATATATATATATATATATATATATATATATATATATATATATATATATATATATATATATATATATATATATATATATATATATATATATATATATATATATATATGTTACGGCCAATACTAGAAATCGGCCATTTCTAGAAATGGCCGGCCATTTCTAGAAATGGCCGACATCGTGGCCATTTCTAGAAATGGCCGGCCAAAACTAGAAATGGCCGGCCAAAACTAGAAATGGCCGGCCAACTAGAAATGGCCGGCCAAAACTGAAACTGTAATAATAAATGACTGTAATAATAAATGATTGTGAATTAGCGTATTAGCGAAAAATAGACAGCAAATCATTTATTATTACAGTTTTCATTGTTACAGTTTATTATTACAGTTATTATTACAGTTTTTTGTCTTTGAAAAGATTTTTTTTATATCATAATTATTTTGGCCGGCCATTTCTAGAAATGGCCGCGATGTCGGCCATTTCTAGAAATGGCCGGCCATTTCTAGTTTTGGCCGGCCATTTCTAGAAATGGCCGATTTCTAGTATTGGCCGCAACATATATATATGTTGCGGCCAATACTGAAATCGGCCATTTCTAGAAATGGCCGGCCAAAACTAGAAATGGCCGGCCAAAATAATTATGATATAAAAAAAATCTTTTCAAAGACAAAAAACTGTAATAATAACTGTAATAATAAACTGTAACAATGAAAACTGTAATAATAAATGATTTGCTGTCTATTTTTCGCTAATACGCTAATTCACAATCATTTATTATTACAGTCATTTATTATTACAGTTTCAGTTTTGGCCGGCCATAATTATTTTGGCCGGCCATTTCTAGTTTTGGCCGGCCATTTCTAGAAATGGCCGATTTCTAGTATTGGCCGTAACATATATATATATATATATATATATATATATATATATATATATATATATATATATATATATATATATATATATATATATATATATATATATATATATATATATATATATATATATATATATATATATATATATATATATATATATATATATATATATATATATATATATATATATATATATATATATATATATATATATATATATATATATATATATATATATATATATATATATATATATATATATATATATATATATATATATATATATATATATATATATATATATATATATATATATATATATATATATATATATATATATATATATATATATATATATATATATATATATATATATATATATATATATATATATATATATATATATATATATATATATATATATATATATATATATATATATATTTTCACATTTAAATTATTAAATTAATTAGAATTTTCATTTTTTAACCAGATGCGAGACTATTTGATGAAGAAGCTGCTGATTCTGTGGATCCACGTAACGCATTGTTAATGTTGGCCACAATATCGTTAGACAATATTTCACCTGCCATTGTGTTATTTTCCAATGCTTTATTTTGCGTAATGTTACTTGTAAACTAAATGTTACAATTGTGTAACTAATTATATTATATCGTTTTTTGTTTTTTTTTTTTTGGAACATCGAGTATGTTTAACAACATGATGTTTTTAAAATTGAAATGACGAATATTTTTAACGAATTTTAATATATATACTTTAGTTTGTACTTGATCTTTTCTAGATGTTCGCATTTGGCGTGTATTGGCTGATATAAATGCTGGATCCACGGGTTGAATATAATAATGATAACTGCTGTTTGCATCGTTCAAAGTTGTTACTTTCTTTTCGACGATAGAATGAGCAAAATAAACAGTATTATCATGGGAGGAACCGGTATTAGGAGGTGTGGAAATTATTTGTGGCTGTGGTTGTGAGGTATCACGAGCTGAATGGAAACTTCGTATTGATGTGAGCGGCGAGCTATTTGGAGATCCACCCAAAGAGCTATGCCTATTCCTACCATGCCTTCTAAATTAAATTTTTATATACCATTTTTTAAAAATGTTTATTATATTATATATTTAAAGCATAACATATACATGTTATAGATAGGGTGAGTCAAAAAATTGTATTTTTTCTTATCAATTTCAAATCAAAAAAAATTGAAAGAAAAAGCGAAAGAAAATTCAAAGACAAAGTAGTTTTTTTTGACTCACCCTGTATGTGTAAAATAAAATATGGGGTGGTACAATTTGGTTTTTTTATTATATCTTTTTTTTGTTTCGAAAACAATTTCTTAAATTTTTTTAATTCAATTAACTAATTAAAAAACTTACAATTTTTTTAGAAATTTGTTTGATACTAAATTTGTAATATTGGATCCGATTTACAAATTTTGTAATCATTTGAAACTTTTTTGACACTAATTAAATTTTAAAAAATATATATTTGCTGCTATTATTTTTATTAAATTGAATTTAAAAAATTTTTGTAATTGTTTTATTTTTATGTTTTTGAAAAAATGACCTGCTTGCTTATGATTAAATTTTATTTCTATTTAATAACCCAGATAAAAATTATAACTAAAAATACCCATAAGTTTTCCGAGGATTAATAGGTGACCCATCTGCTATCGAACCAACATTTATACGTGGTTTTGAAGTATCTGTTCGCTTACGTGGTGGGTCAGCAGTACCAGCGTTAGCATTTATACTACTACTGCGTAGTAATACTTCTATTTCATCATCATGTGCTGGTTTTCGACGTTTTCGATCCAACAAAAGAAAATAAACCTTCAATTTGTTTCAAAAAATTGCTTTTGCGTAATAAATTTTATTTAATATATATGTATTTAAAAAATTCTTCAAATCAACCATTAGTTCAAAGTTTTTTTTTTATCAATGTATCGATAACCTTAGGCCCAAAAGCTAATAAGAAATAAGAAATAATTCAAAATTTTTTTAAATAAAAATTCAAAATTAAGAAAATAAAATCAAGTAGTTGATCAGTTTGAAATTTCGGAAATCAAAAAAAAAGAAAAATTCTAACAAAAAACTGTAATTATAAAATATTTAGTTCTTATCTGCCCGCAAAAAAAAAATTTCGTAATTTTTTTAGGTTTTTTGATAGCCTATAGCTTCATTATTATAATTTCGACAAAAGCAATTATTAGAGTTCAACTGAATATTATCCTATAAGGACAGGATACTCGAAGAGGAACTTGAGGGAAGATTTCAGCTTGAGGGAAGATCTCATCATGATTATCTTGATGTTTAGAATTCATATTATTGTGTTAGCCAACTATAAAAAACAACGCGAGCAAATAGTTAAAGAAAAACAAAATTTTTTTTATTAAAACAACATAATTAATCAAAGACAATATTATATTTGAATTTTCCGTATCAAAAAACCTGAAAAAATTACGAAAAAAAAATTTTTTTGCTGGCTTAAGTACGAAATTTTTTTTTTTGAATAATTTTAAAATCTGACCATTTTTTCAGTATTATGCTTTGTGGAAAGTAAATCATTGATTAGCTTTTCCCGATCTTTAAAGCAACCAAGATTGTTCATATGTCGAAATACGTCAGGATCAATATTTTCTTTTGATGGAATAATGTGAGTCTAAACAATAAATTCATAAATATGTATAATAATAATAATAATTTATTGGACAAACAGGTACTTATAAGCACACTTATGTAGCCATAATACAATAAAAAATGAAACAATGCGATTCATTAATATATGTATCAAAAATATCAACTTTATAAAATTGACAATAAAATATATCATGAAAGTTTAACTAGTAACCTCGACTACTTGGGCCATTGGCAACTCTAAATCCGGCTCAGATTTTATTGAACCAGAAACCCATGGATGACGAAAAACATCTTGCAAAGAAATACGCCGTTGCGGATCTACTTCGATCATTGCACGTAATAAATTTTGACAATCGGTAGGTACATAATGTGGTATTTGAAAAACGCCCTTTTTTACCTAAAAATAATTTTAGAATTTTTTGACAAATTGCTATAAATTTAAAATTTTTATATTTACTTTTTCTAGTAGATTTCGTAAATTGTCGTCATCGAAGGGTAAAGCACCAACGAGAAGTGCATATAGGATTACACCGCAGCTCCAAACATCTGCTTTACGTCCGTCATATTTTTCGCCCTGTAGATAACCAAATATTAAAACATAAATTATCTACTTCAAAAATTAATGTCGTATAACTAATTTTAATATTACTTACGCGGATTACTTCTGGACAAGCATAATGTGGGGAACCACAACTTGTTTCAAGCATAGAACCTTCAACCTGCAGCGAAGCCATACCAAAATCTGCCACCTAAAACATATTTTATTTACCCTAATTTCGTGTGTGTAGGGCCGGGGACTTTTATGAAACCGAAACAAGGGCGGGCACAAAATTTGGACTTGCTTGGATCTAATAGAACAGAATGAACTAATTTGAGCCAATTTATATTTGGCTTATATACACGAAATTAGGGTACATTTTTCATTTGTAAAATGTATCTGTGATTTTTTTGCGATTTAGAGGAATTATAACAATTACCGATATTATATAAAATACATATTTTTTAAGTATGTGTAATATACCTTGATATTGTTTCTTTCGTCAAGCAGCAAATTTTCTGGCTTCAAATCTCGATGGCTACAATAATTTAATATGTAGAAGTTATTTTTGCAATTATTTTTGCAATTATATAATATACCAAATGTTATGAGCATGACAAAAATCAAGTGCGGAAATAATTTGACGAAAAAATTTTCTCGCCTCTTTGGCCATCAATCTACCTTTACGTACTAAATAATCGAAAAGTTCACCTCCAGATACATGCTCCAAAAGAAGGTATCTAAAGTCTTTTACTCTTTACATATTTATTTAAAAATTTAGTTTTTTTTGAAAAAAAAGGATGAAAATATTACAGATATTTCGTATTTTCATAAACATCGTAAAGATGCAAGACATGCGGATGTTCGATGAGTTTCATTATTGCAATTTCCCGTTCAACCTAAAAAATATTTTTTTAATTAAGTAATTTAATATAATTAAAAATAATCTAACTTTTTGAAGAACGGATTCGTTAAGCTTTTCTTTGTTCACAATCTTGACTGCAACTTTTCGACCAGTTATACAATGAGTTCCCGTTTTCACAAGACCTGAAATAAAATTTTGATTAATTAATAGTTGAATAAATTTTTTTATTAGATTCATTTTAGCCAATAATTAACATTGTCAAAATCAATTTCAGTGGTTATAATTTATAATAAAAAACATATGCAGAATATATGCACATATAATTTCATTAAAAGGGCGCAAAAGAAATTAAAAAAAATTCTTTTTATTTTTATTTTCATTTTATTAATAAAATATTTTTATTTTTATTTCATTTGTTCGTTTTCAAAATTTTTAATGTTTCATTTTATACAGAGCGACGCAAAATTCTTTTTGTAATAACATTTTTATTTATAACGAATTTTTAAATTTATTTGGCATTCGATTCACAACTCCGTGAGAATTTTTTTGTGTCGATTTGATATCCAAGTTTTATAATTATTTGAAGTTTTTTGCCAGTTTTTTCAAAAGTCAAAATAAGTAAAATTTACTCAAAAATGTCGAATTTTCGATCTAATTTTCACTAAACTTTTTTATAATAGATTAAATAATATCATTTATGATAAATTTTATCCCAATTTTCAACAAAGAAATAATATAGTTTAAAATAGATTTGAAGATTGAAGCTTTAATGAATTTGCTTTTACATAAAAAATGGCAAAAATTTTGATCACTCATAAAATCCCTAAATCGAAACTAATATTGAGACGAAGATGCTAATTGAAAATTGGTCATTAAATAAGGATATAAAAAAGGGTATACTCTATTTTTAAAGTGGTATTTTTAATATCAGTTGATTCGGTTTTTTTTAATCAAATGCGGAAATAATTTGATGAAAAAATGTCAGATTTTTCATGTTTTACTTTTTTTTTTTTTGAATGAGAGATTGAAAAATATGAAAATAAAAAAAATCAATTTATACAAATTAAAAAGAGAACATTGTATGTGTGTATGCATGTATCAAGAAAATGTATACATATATCTGCATGTATATATTTTTGATAACAATTCGTATATATAAACGTGAAATTGCCTTCAAACATTTTTACATACATTTTTTACGAAATATTTATTTATAAATTTGTTTACCAAGAATTTAGACATATTTTTTCTCCAACAACATGAGTTTTATTTTATTTTTCTTTTAATAATAAATTGTAATTTTTTTGTATTATTATATTATAAAATATACTTTATGAAGGACCATTCTATTACCAATTTGACAAATTTATGATTAATTTTAGGGTAGAGAGTGGTGGAGCGACATTTGCGGATGCGACATTTGTGGATTTTCAACTTTGATCAACTTTTTCAGGAGCATAAAGAATAAAATTGATTTTCTTAAAAGTAACTATTTGATCCTTAAAAGATTAATTAGTTAAAGTTGAAAAATCTGCAAATTTTGCTTCTGCAAACATGCTCAGGAAAGGTAACTATAATTTTACACCTTTAACATTTTTAGAGTTTTCTGGAGGGTCTTCAATTTGACGTATGCTGGTCTAATATTTTAGCATATTTATATTAAGTTAAAATAAACTAATTCTGTTTAATTCTGTTTTAATTTTAGAATTTTTTAGAGCTTTTTTAGAATTTTCAGAATGCATTAATAATAATGAATATTGATAATTAATTATTAGCTTGGCAAAAAAGTACTTCGACAAAAATTTCAAAATTCTAAAATTTTCTGGAAATAATTCAAATAATTTTATAAGTTTGATAGCCTTGTAGAACATTCTCGAAACTATTATTATATGAGTATATAAGGACACGCGCGCAGAGTTTTGTTAATTTTCACTAATGATTAGTAAAGACCATATTCGAGCTATCATCTACTACGAGTGGCTCCAAAGCAAGAGTGCAAGCGCGGCTGCTGCAAATATCAACAGCATAATTGGTGAAGGGACTGTTCATCGTGCGACGGTCAACAATTGGTTCAACCGCTTTGCGAACGGAGATACAAGCCTTGAAGATCATCTGTGTGTTTGGTGGGATGCGAAGGGACCGATCTACTACGAGTTGCTGCCCGTAGGCATGACTGTCACAGCTTCTGTGTACATCGATCAGCTCCAGAAATTGGCTGATGCAATGCAAGAAAAACGTCCAAGACGTTCAACAGTTCACTTGCTCCATGACAATGCTCGACCACACGTTGCTTCCTTCACCCGCCAAAAATTAACCGAACTTGGCTGGCACACGGTTGCCCATCCGCCGTACTCACCGGACATTGCGCCTTCTGACTATCACCTGTTCCGACCGCTCAAGCATTATTTGCACGGAAAAAAGTTCGACAAGTATGACGACCTCAAAATGGCAGTCGACAACTTTTTTTTATCTCAGTCCTCTGAATTCTGGGAAAAAGGCATAGGTGCTTTACCTGATAAATGGGTAAAAGTTATTGATGTCAACGGTAAATATATTGTTTAAAATTATTTGTTCTGAATAAAGTTATAAATAATTGAAAAAAAAGTTAAATTTTGTCGAAGTACTTTTTTGCCAAGCTAATAATTAAAGAAATCAATAAAAGCAAAAAAATTATATAATAAATAAAAAAATGTATAAAAAAGTTTGGAAAGGGGTAAAGATTCGAAAAAAAATTAAAATTTACAAAAAACAAATAAAGGTAAAAATAGCTCTAAAAAATTTTAATTTACAATGTGTCCTAGCAAAATCTCCTGCTTTAAAATGAAATAACTTTTTTAATACTGAACTAGTGTTTTCATTTTTGACACTTTTTTCGAAAAAAATGACATTTGACTCAAATGATTTAGGCGAAATTTTATTACAAATCCAACAGCTATCATTATTTTGAATAAAGTTAAAAAGTTTTCTATCTGGCAATAAAGATTTTGTGGAATTTTGATTTTTGATATTTCAGTATTTGTTGATTGTTCGCCTTTTTGCGTTTGTATTAATGTTAATGAAATTTAAAAATAGTTTAATTATAATTTAATTAATAAAAATGTAATATTTTTATATAATCGTGTATTCTTACCTGTTTGTCCTTTGCCCAGTGTCTTTTCAAGTTTATATGGTCCGCAATATTGAACTTGATTATTAATACCGGATAATTGTGTCTTTTGTGTACCGTTATTTTTGGTATAATCAGTGGAACCCGTTAAGCTGCATACTGCTTGCGAGCAGTCTCTATTATTTTCCTGATTCATTTTTGCGTCGTGTTCCTCGTTGAATGCATTGAGTTTTGTGTTTATTTCACCTAAACAAAGCACGTGTTAATGTTGATCTAATGTATATTAAAAGTATTTTACCTAATACATCTTTAATCGCATGAAACATAGAACTAGGCAAAATTTTCGAAACCAAGAGTTTTTTTTACGGCAATAAAAGTTGGTGGTCTATTCCATGTATATGTAGTTTCCATAAATTTTAGCAGTTGCAAACCTAAACTTAATACAGTTGCAAACCTTTAATTAAATAATTAAATAAATAGACATATATCTAATACGAATGTTTTAAAAAATAAAAAATTGTTTTGTAAAAATTAAAATTTATCTGGTTCTATTTAGTGAATGGTTATTATGTTGTCATTTTTAGAATCTTATTTTACTGTTAAAACAATTTATTATAGATTTCATTAAAAGATATATTTACAAAACGATATCAATAAGGTTTTATAATTTTGTGTAGTAATAATATATATGTGTAAACACTTGTACAATTTTAGTTTTTTCTCCAATTTTAAGTTATTGTCAATGTTTTACCCACAAGAAACATCAAAAACAAGTTCACAACTCAAACTACTAAAATTGCTCATCTGGGAGTTAAGTTCGTATATTTCCTTTCTTTTGGCACATTTTCACGTCTTTTTGCTATTTCAAAACAAGTTAAAAAAACCAAGAATAATATAATTGATGATATTGTATTAAAAATAAAACAAAAGCATGTTTAATTTTTTAAAAAGCAAATTATGATTTAATATGTGTGCATTTAGGAATTGTTTTTATTGCTGCAATTCAGGTGTATATATTCATAACACAATTAATAAAATATTAGGAAAAGATGTTCAGCAAAATTATTAATAAATAAATGCCTGATCTTGAAATTTTTTGTTACGAATTTTCATCCGCAATAATGTTAAAAGTAACAAAAAAACTAGACGAAGGAGGAACAAAATTGAAAATATTCGCTGCGGAAATTGTGAATTTGTTAAAGACAAGAACAACGAGAGAAAAGTCAGTAAAAAGGGACTAGAGAAGAAAAAACTGCCCTCTTCTTTTCGGCACAGAATACGTAACACGAAATTGTCTAAGCAAACTCACTACTTCTCCGATTATGTAATGAAAACATTAAAACATCGATATATAACATACATAAAAATTGTTTTCTCGAAACCCAATATTCGACGCTTTATGTCAAATTCACGCACACATACATGTAAATACTATTTTAAGCAAACTTCGTAAAAAATTATACCTAATTGTTGTAATTTCTATAAATGATACAAAAAATTTTAATTTGCAAAACATTTGAAAACAATATAAACATAAGACGCTGTAAATTTATTAAACTGTGAATAAGTTTACATGTAATTTTACACTTGTTAAATATATCATAAGTTATATTATAAAAAATTTAAACTCTAAGAATTAAAAAGAAATAAGAATTTTCATTTAACTTATCAAATTTGTCCCCAACAAAATTCACACATCCTTTAAACAAACAAACAAAAAGTTCTAACTAAGAATTATTTTTATCTATAAAAAAGTTAAATTTTTAACAGAAATATATGTACCTAAATATAAATATTGTTTAAATAATTGGAGTCAAAAATTAATTATGTTTAACGTTATATCGTATATCTATTTTCATTTACGATTCATCATATAAAACTGTAACATGCAAATTTAAAAATTTACACATTTATGTACTATAAAAATTATAATTCTTATTTTAATTGATATGATAAATCAAAATCTTTTTCTCTTCATGATATGGCATGATAAAAATTAATTGTGGTTCATTTTAAAAAATATTCCTTAAAAATTCTTAAAATGTCATTTTCACAAATAAATACAAGAAATTTTATATATGTATGCATAAAATACAAATATTTAATAAACAAAAATACATTGCATAAAATTTCTTAAATACGAAAAAAGTGTGTGGAAAAAAATTGAGTTCCTCAATAAACATTATTTTATTTTGTCTGTATCTTTTTCTCTTCATGTCACATAATAAATTGTTTCGCTTTTTACTTTTTTCAAAGACTTTTAACAGAATAAATTCATAGAGCGCCAATAGACAATTGCACCCAGAAGCAATATGTGAACAACATGAGCGATAAATAACGTTTGTAAATATAGAAAAAGAAGCCATATAAGTTACGTGCACATTCAAGCTAAAAATTTCTTTATTCAAATTTAAGATTTAAAATTCGAGAAAATATCTAATAACGTAAATCATGAAGCGTAAGAGTAAAAGATATTATTCCTAATAAAACGAATCGGAACTTGAAATATGTAATTATTTATTCATTTTTTTAGCTAACATACATATTATACAGAATACATAAATTTATTTAAGAATAAACTAAAAATTCGACGTTTGATATACTTTTAGAAAAATAAACATTTATTTTTTAAATTTCATCTATATTATAAATTTAACGAAGAGTAATGTTTACTTGTCGATATTGATTTCGATTTACAAATTTGCTAATCATTTAAACTTTTTTGCCACTTTTTCAAAAAACAAGACATTTTCGTTAAGGTGTAGCATATGCTTTTGTTGTAATTTTTTTACTTTCTAAACAAATTGTAAAATTCTTTTTGCATTCGGTTCTCAAGGTTTTGCCATTCTGTTTGACACTAAACTTGTCGATATTGGTTTAGAATTACGAATTTACTAATCATTTAAACTTTTTGGCCACTTTTTAAAGGTCAAAAATTGACGTAATTTCTTGAATTGATTTTTGATAATTTTTTATCTAATAGCATAAATAATGTATTCTAGAACGAATTTTACCTTGATTTTCAACTAAAAAAAGAAAATGGTCCAAAATAGGTTTTATGCTTAGAATGAGTTGAACTTTATGCAACCCATTTTAATGAAAATGTCTTGTTTTTTGAAAAAATGGTAAAAAAGTTTAAAGGATTAGTAAATTTGTAATTAGAAATATCGACAAGTTTGGTATCAAACAAAATGGTAAAACTTTGTGAATCGAATGCAAAAAAATTCTACAATTTGATTAAAAAGTCAAAATGTTAGAGCCAATTGAAATCCTGTTACAAAATGCGCCAAAAAATTAAAAATAAAAATGTTTATAAAAAAATTTTCATAATTAATATTTTGATGATAAACATAAGCAAATATATGATTCAGGTAAAATGAATGACTTTGACTCAGAAACTAACAGAACTTATTATCGAAACAAAGATATTCTAAATAATAAACAAGTGCCAGTGCCTAAATTTGAATTTCATATTTATTTCGAAAGTAGTAAGTTCACTTTAAAAATATTTTATAATTTTAAAAATAAAAAACTTTAGCAAGTGGATTAACTGATCCAAAAAACAATTTAACATTAAGCCGAGTACAACTTATAGTTGCAGCTATTCGACCATCCTGGAAATCATTAAAATACAAAGTAATTATTAATGCATATATTGTTAAACGGAAAATATTTAAATAAGAACATAAGTTTTAGATTTTTAAAAATGGTATTACAAATAAAATTTTCTGTGTTTTTGACGCCAATGAACCTCTAGATAAAATTGTTTTTCGTGTTTTCGGTAATGGAACATCTAAATTAATAAACAGGTATTAACAAGATTATTAATAAGCATAATTGTATACAGGTAATAAAAATATAAATAAATCTATTTATGTTTTTAGAGAGCAAGAACTTCAAAATATGGAATTACTCGCTTTTCACAATATTGCAGCACCTTTACTTGCAATATTTAGTAATGGCATTGTATGCGGATATTTGAATGGCAAATGTATAAATATAAACGATATTAGACGCCCTCATTTGATTGAGTTAACTTTTAGGCATTTAACAATAAATAATTAATGATTATTTTATAAATGTATTATTTGAAGCGTGCGATAAAAGTTTTTAGATTTTCATGTTTAATTTTAAATCAATTTTTCTCGCTTCACAGAAAACTCGCAAAAATTTTGCAAAAAAATTAGAAAAGCCTTTAAAGAGCTTTACAAAACCAAACAGGTTAATTAAAATTTTTGCTAACTATTAGGTTGAGGGGAAAGAAATGCGCGTTTGAGTCAAAAAAATTTTTTATTATAACAAAATTACAACACTTTAATCCAAAAGGTATTCGCCATTATTATTGACTACTTGTCGCCAACGTCCACGCAAAGAATGGATGCCCTTCTCGAAGAACTCGGCCGGCTGCGACTCAAAGAAGTTGGACACCCAAATTTTGATCTCGTCGCGGTTTTTGAACTTTTTCTCGGCCAGGGAGTGCTGCATCGACCGGAACAGATGGTAGTCGGATGGCGCCAGGTCTGGGCTGTATGGCGGGTGAGGCAGGACTTCCCAGCCCAATTCCTCGATTTTCTGTGAAGTGATCTTTGCGACATGCGGCCGGGCGTTGTCGTGAAGAAATTTTGTCGACGCCGTATCCACATCTTGACGTCGCAGTGCTTGATCCACACGGCCCAATTGATGTTGGTAGAGGTCCGCCGTAACTGTTTGACCCGAATCCAGAACTTCAAAATACACGAGACCTTTGCTGTTCCACCAAACACAAAGCATCACCTTTTTCCGTGGATGTCCGGTTTTGGAGTTGGTTTTGGCGCCTCACCGGGGTCCAGCCACTTTCTTGTGGCGTTGTCGTATTGGATCCATTTCTCATCCGAAGTAACAATGGAGTCGAAGAAGCCTCTGTTCTTGGCGCGGCGAGCGAGAATGCTGGCGATTGCGACGCGTGTCGCCTTGTTTGCGTCGGAAAGCTCGTGCGGCACCCATTTTCCGCACCGATTTACCTTTTCCAGTACGTGCAAGTGGTCGACGATGGTTGTTTGATCGCAGCCAAACTGTTCTGCAAGCTGGCGAGTTGTTTGGCTGGGGTCTGACTCAGTGACGGACTTCAATACTTCGTTATCGACGATTTGAGGCCGACTTCCGTGTTCTTCATCCTCCAAGCTTTCATCACCGTTCTTGAAGCGCTGGAACCATCGTCGACACTGACTTTCGGACAGGGCTTCTTCGCCGAATACCTCAGACAGGGCACGATGAGATTCAGCAGCCGATTTGCCTTGCTTGAAGTCGTACCGCATGCAAGCTCGAATTCGAAATTTTTGCTGAAACATTTTCTAAACACTTTTTCTTGTAAAAGACAAAGTAAACATAGATAAGTTATATATCAAACGATGCGGAATAAAACGCTCTTTCTGATAGACAAAACCGTTTTATAAAATCTTTTATTGTACCAGAGAAATAAATGGACAAATGCAACGCGCATTTCTTTCCCCTCAACCTAATATCAGCTCCTGGAAAATCGACATTTAAAATATTTGCTGAGTAAATATTTTTTTATGCTCACTGAAAAAATATCATTCCTGAACCATCATAACTTCTTTAATAATTAACTTCTCAATAATTTAAAGAAAGCATCTAAAAGCCTGTAGATTCTTTACAAAACCGATTGATTTATTTTTACTGAAATCTGCTAGCTATTTTTAAGCTAACCAATGAAAAGATACTAGTTTCTGAAAAACTAATAAAACTGGTAAATGCCAATTCAACTCTTCCAATTAACAGCTTACCTTACACTGTTTTCAGAAGTGAATTAAATTTATCTAATGATTCTTATAGAGAATTTCATGGGCTTTCATATACATTTTTCAATTTTCAAAAATATTTCTATCCCACAAATCTATGCACTTTTAAATAAATAATTAGTCGCAAGCATAAAAATTATTTTTTACGTAGATGATGTTTTAAATGTCAATTTTCCAGGAGCTGTTAGTTAGCAAAAATTTTTATGTTTGGTTTTCTAAAGCTTTTCGAGGACTTTTATAATCTTTTTGCAAAATTTTTGGGAGTTCTCTGTGAAGCGAGAAAAATTAATTTAAAGTTAAACATAAAAATCTAAGAACTTTTGTCGCACCCTGTATTAAACTTATTTTTATGTAACTATATAAATATTGTACAAAATGAGAAACATCGGATTTACTTTTTAGAAAAATATGTGAAACAATGGCACATATGCATCGTATTCCATGCAGCAATTCGGAGCCTTTTCTCTTTTCTAAACTTTCACAATATTTTAGTATTATACCAAAAGAATATGATGATTCCAAAAAACAGAGGGTTTATGAGGAATACTTTGTAAAAAATGGTATATATTATACATTATTATTATAATTATTATTATTATAATCATTACATTTATTAGATAAAGGTTTGAAAATTATAGAAATTAATTTAATTAATGATGTGAATTATATACGTCAACGAATTGAAAATTTGAATGAAAATTATAATAAGCTTAGCAAAAAAATCGTTTTCTGCCATAACGATTTATTAATTTATAATATTCTATATGATATAACGGAAGGTAAGGATTTATGAGCACTGTAAACTTTTAAAAAACCAATAGGTAAATGTTTTTTATGATAAATAATATATACCTATAATAATACATATAATGAAATGAGTTGGTAAAAAATAACAATTTAATTATTAATTTACATACACTTAAAAAATTTTCCATAACAAAAGTTCGAATAAATAATGAAATTTTAGATAAAGTTCATTTTATCGATTATGAATATGCATCTCCTAATTATCAACTTTTTGATATAGCGAATCATTTTTGTGAATATGCCGGTAGTGTAGCTTTTTCAAAGAATTAAAAGCATGTTTACAAATATAAATTTAGGTGTTAATGAACCTGATTACACAAATTGTCCTAGTGAACAAGATAAAATGAATTTTTTAAAAATTTATTTGCATCATTTCGGAGAATATTCAATGGAAGATGATTTAGATTGTATTGTTTCTGACATACGACTTTTTGAAGCAGTTAATTCTTTAATATTATACTTGTCAAAATTAATTCGATTTTGTTTCTAACATTAAATGTATAATACGTAAAGCTACAAATTTTTAATTTACAATTTTATAAATTAATAGGCAGCTCATATCTTCTGGTGTGTGTGGGCGATTGTTCAAAGTCATATTTCTACAATAAACTTCGATTACTTGAAATATGCAATAATTAGACATCAACAATATATGAAAATTATAAAATAATAAATGGCATATGTATTTAACTTAATTTTGTAAATTTATATAATAAGCTCAATTTATTATATATATATATTATATATATATATATATATATATATACCTAATTTGAAAATTTAGAACGAATATATTAAAATGGTTATTGTTTAAAATGTTTATATAATATATGTGTTACTAGGTAATTGGAATATGTATCAATAAATTTTATTAATGGAATAAAATATGTCATATTGCGTTATAAAATGAATTAAGAAAAATCGGCACATTCCTATTAACAACATAAAAACAATAGTAGCACATATTAGAAAATTGATTTTTATCTAATTTTTTTATTTTTATAGGTAATATAGCTATTTGATGACATTTATCACACGTTATTGTTGATAAATTTGTAGTATTATCTTGTGCATTCAAATTATATAAATTTTTGCATTTAAAATAACAATGTTGTATCACCGGAGCCATTAAAACGCAAAAATGTCCGAAACTGTGTCCAATTAATTCCCTGTTTAAGTTTTCGTAATTTAAAATTCCTAAATACAAATATCTAACTTAAATTTTTAATTCATATATATTATGCATATTTCTACCAAGATTAATAACGCATATGTTCCAGAATGTCAGGAAAATAAATTTGAGTTTTCAAAAATCGAAAGAAATTCAATTCGGTACAATTCGGTAATTCGGAAAAAAATTAACGGAAATGGAGAGTCGTTACATCATTTATATGTTAAACCGAAGTACACTTCGGCTAAAATTAGTTGAAGTAGCCGAAGTATACTTCGGCTATAACATGCATACTTTATTAATTATTTTTTTAAATACCTAATAATTTTTTTACTATTGGCATACCAAAAGTAGGAGAAGTCGAAAAATTTGTTTTCACATTAAAAATACGTTCAACAATTTTAGATTGTCCTCCACCATATAAAAAATAAAAATGATGAATAAATTCAATTAAACTTATAAAAGATAATAATTTCTGAGTAAATTTCACAATCCCATAATCATGTGTAGTTATAGATACAATCTCTAAACTATTTTTAAGCACGATTCCAAAAATATAATTAAGTATCGCAACTATTCTTCTTGAATTCGGAAAAACATGTTGCATATTTAACAAATGCTGGCCGGGACTTGCACCTTAAAACCAATTTTTTTTAATTACAAATTAAAAATTAAAAATAACTTTTGATAGACCTTTTAACATTTGTATTATATAATAAAGTGAAGTTATAGCTTTTTTAAAGGCCTCGAAAATCGAATCAAAGCTTCCTGCATGAAATAACATAAAAACTTTATCACATTGCAGCTGAAAATGCTCAATAATATTAGAATCAAACAAAAATGAGTCTAATTGTACTACGCGACTAGACGGAAATTGAGAATTAGCCATTCTAAATATGATGAATATATCATTTGATTTTGTAAACTCCTATTTGTTGGAAAATTCGAATTGAATGATTTGGTATAGTAAAAGATTTTCAGATTCCGAGCCTTTTTGACTCAAGTTAAATTCTCTTTAGGGGGTTATTAGGAACTATTAGCTTGGCAAAAAAGTACTTCGACAAAAATTTCAAAATTCTAAAATTTTCTGGAAATAATTCAAATAATTTTATAAGTTTGATAGCCTTGTAGAACATTCTCGAAACTATTATTATATGAGTATATAAGGACACGCGCGCAGAGTTTTGTTAATTTTCACTAATGATTAGTAAAGACCATATTCGAGCTATCATCTACTACGAGTGGCTCCAAAGCAAGAGTGCAAGCGCGGCTGCTGCAAATATCAACAGCATAATTGGTGAAGGGACTGTTCATCGTGCGACGGTCAACAATTGGTTCAACCGCTTTGCGAACGGAGATACAAGCCTTGAAGATCATCTGTGTGTTTGGTGGGATGCGAAGGGACCGATCTACTACGAGTTGCTGCCCGTAGGCATGACTGTCACAGCTTCTGTGTACATCGATCAGCTCCAGAAATTGGCTGATGCAATGCAAGAAAAACGTCCAAGACGTTCAACAGTTCACTTGCTCCATGACAATGCTCGACCACACGTTGCTTCCTTCACCCGCCAAAAATTAACCGAACTTGGCTGGCACACGGTTGCCCATCCGCCGTACTCACCGGACATTGCGCCTTCTGACTATCACCTGTTCCGACCGCTCAAGCATTATTTGCACGGAAAAAAGTTCGACAAGTATGACGACCTCAAAATGGCAGTCGACAACTTTTTTTTATCTCAGTCCTCTGAATTCTGGGAAAAAGGCATAGGTGCTTTACCTGATAAATGGGTAAAAGTTATTGATGTCAACGGTAAATATATTGTTTAAAATTATTTGTTCTGAATAAAGTTATAAATAATTGAAAAAAAAGTTAAATTTTGTCGAAGTACTTTTTTGCCAAGCTAATAAAAAGTTTTTTGTAAAAACATTAAAAAATTGACCTTAAAATTTTTTTACATTTGAATGTTTATAAGAAAAAAAAATAAAAATGCAGGTAATATTTCTGAGCCGAAATTTTGTTGCATAATCAAATGTGTGAATTACTTTAAGTATTGAATAAAAAAATTTCTTCAACCGATATTCCTTATTTTCTTTTATTGACAAAAATTCACTGTTCTGGAAAATTTTAAAGTCGTCAAAGTTGTTGGTCCGCCAGCGGTGTTTTTGATGTTTTTTTCACTCTATTCTATAGCTGAATTTACGTTACTCGTTCTCAACGGTCTTGCTATCATCAATCGTGAAAGAGTTCTGAATAAGGTACGTTTTATATATATTGAGAATTTGTAGTTATTGTCAAGTATGGTTTTTATTCAATTTGGTTAAAAAAAGCTCACTTTTTTCATAACAATAAGCTATATTTTAAAAAATGTAGTTTTTGTTGTTTGGTCACAAAGTTAATCTTTTTATATCATTTTTAAAAAATTTAAAATCAAGTGAAAATGCAAAATTTTGTAATAGGCTAAGAAAGGAATAAGCGAGTAAAATCGATTTTGAGTTTTTCTGCAAACTTAGGCTATCGTAAGTCGAGTCTGTGTTATATAATAAACAGCAATTTTTAATTTATAAAAACAATAAAAAGTAATGGACATAAAAAAATTAAATTTTAATTAAAGCATCAAGAAGACATTAATTACACTTTTTTCCATTTTAAATAATGGTTTTGTTAATGTATACTAGCATCAAACTTTTTCTAATCATATCTGAAACACGTCTTATGATATCTCAAAATGATTTCGAATTTCTTAATGGATTTCTTAACCAAAAAAGTAGTTTATATTATGGAAATTTAGAAATTTTGAAAATTTGGAATTGAACACATGTTAATTTTAGTTTATTAAAAATCGTCCACAATCATTCGATTCGGCCTCAGACAATTCTGTGGTCCTACGTTTTGTTAATTTGATTTTGTCAATTCAGACAGTGCTTCGGGGTATATTTTCAAAAAATTTTTAAAATTTCTTATTGTTTTTTGAAGAAGACAATAAATGCCATTATTAGTTATTCTTTTTAGTACCACTTATATTTGCGAACGTATTGGTCATTGTTTTTAAACTAATTTTTGGATAAATTACGATTATGGAGTCGACGATCTCTATTCAATGTTACAATAAAGGGTGTGGAAAAAAATTCGATCCGAATGAAAATACTGTTGGTATGCATTTTAAAGTTTTTAAACGCAATACAATTTTATATTGTGAAATCGTAAATTTGTGTAGATTCATGCCTTTATCATCCGGGACCGCCCTACTTTCATGACGCTTACAAAATTTGGAAATGTTGCAACAAAAAGAGCACCGACTTTAGCACATGGTTAAGCTATAAAGGATGCACAAAAGGACCACATAATGGTGAGAAACCGGGAGAAGCTATTAAGCAGTTGACTCATGAACCAATTAGGTACTTTTTATGGTGAGATTAATCAATTGAATTTTTAGCTTTTTTGTTGTAGACCGGAAAAGCCAGAAGAGGTTATCATTTGGAATGGACTAAATAAGCCGGCTGTGCGTGAGTGCAATTTTGAAAAGCGTGAATTAATTTCCCTGAAAGTGGACGTTCACGAGTCTGCTCTGCGGACTATCAATGAGCGTAATGTGCAAAATAATAAAGATTTTAATGGCGATTCCATTCCCATCGGATCGTCGTGCAAAAACAATGCATGCAAAGCGGTAATCGGATCTTAGCTTACATTTCGAAATCATTGCATTTAATTTCTTCCTCAAAACCAATTATATTTCCTTTCTTTGCGCACGCTTTATTAGAGTTTTTTTTATTTTCACTCTGATACATTTGAGATTTGTTTATAGTGCTCTTCCAATTGGAATGTCTAATTTCATACGTTGCTTAAAATTTCCGCCCACTTTTTTAGACGTATAATAACGCCGACCAAAGCAACAACGATTGCCTTTATCATCCGGGCGCGGCCATTTTTCATGAGGGAATGAAATATTGGACGTGCTGTCAGAAAAAGACAACTGATTTTAGCGCTTTTCTCGATCAAGTCGGATGCACGACTGCAGCGCATTGTTGGACGAAAGTAATTTTTATTTTGAAAAATTGATTAGAAATTTATGATTTATCATCGTAAATCATAAATAAGTTCAGTTATAAATATTTTAATCTATCGATGAATTAAAATAGCTGAACATTTTTTTTGTAAATTATAAAAAAAATTCAACTCACCATAAATATTTCGTCAACTTTTAATAACTGATTAAATTTTTCAGAGTGAACGCGTCGATAAGATCCGGGAAGATTGGTTTTCGCGCAGCGGTTTCATTCACTTCAATATTTATTGTCGTGGTGCTCTTCCGGACAAGTGCTCCTTTCGATCGGACGGATTGCGACTTTCCATTCGTCTCATCCATGGTTTTGGTGACAGGGAAACCGACATCGAGTACGACTTATGGGGCGAAATCTTGCCGGCCGCCAGCTACGTGCAAGTCGGCGAACGCAAGGTGGAGCTCGTTCTGAAGCAAGCGACGGCTGAAGGATGGCCTAAATTGTTATACACTGCCGATAATGAGAAGAAAACGGCGGCAGACGTGGACTCGACGTCGTAACAGATTTACTTTTTAGAATTTATGTTTAAGAATTATTGTTTATGTTGGTTTGATTTATTATTTATCTTTGGTGTTAAATAAATATAAGATGCGTCAAGATTTTCCCGTACATTTAAAAAACTGTCTAATTTGTTTTTTTTTTGTTTTTTATCGAATTAAATTAAATTGGGCTAAATGTTAAACATTTCTTTAATTCAATAAATTCAACTAAAATTTTTAATACGACTTATATTCCCAACTTGAATTTTTAAAGTTGAAAAATTGGTAAAATTGACTTGAAATTGACTCAATTTTGAATTTTGCTAAAATTTCATTTAATAGATTAAATAATGTCCATCATGATTAATTTAGCTTCATTTTCAACCAAAATGTTAAAATCATCAATATGGACTTAACGATTAAGATGCGTCCATCATTATGTTACAAATTTTAATGATTTTGCTTCTATTTTTAAAAAAATGGCAAAAAAAAGTTCAAATGAATATAAAATTTCTAAATCGAAACCAATATGGACAAGTTTGATATCAAAAAAATTCTCAAGGAGTTGTGTATCAAATGTAAAAAAAATTTTAAAATTTGGTTAAAAAGTAAAAAAGTTATAACAAAAATAAATCGGGCTCCCAAAATGAAACACCCTGTATAATAAAATTTCTTTTTTTTCAATTATTTCTTTTATTACTTTTGATATTTGAAAGGTCTCTGAAAACAAATGTTGAGCGATGAGGCGAAACTGATTAAAATTAGGTAAAATTTGGCTATGTTATTGAAAAGAAAAAAGGAAAAACCATTAAAAACAAAAGTGAAAAAACTTAATAGAACATTTTTATTTTCACCCAAATTATGTGCGCGTTACTTACATTTTTAAACGTTTTCCAATGTCATACGATTTTTTGATCATTTTATGCTATTGAATTTTTTAACTATTAATACACGTAAACGCAAAAATAGTCTAAATTTAAGAATATGAATAAATTAAAAAATTTTAATATTTTATTTCTGTAAGTTTTTAAAATATTTTAGTTTTTATCTTACAAAAATTTTTTCAGTAAAAGTATAATTATCTATTTGAGCAATGAAGAATCTTCTAAACATAATTAAAATATTTAATGTTTATATTTTTCTACGACTTATAATAAATTCAGTTTCGATGGAAAGTCGAATAGTAGAGATGCATCGTAAAGGGTGTGGAGAAATCAAAGGCTGTCTTTTTAAACCAGCCGGCTGTGATCCGCAGTTAGATTGTACAATTGGTATTATAATTCTAATTGAAATTCATTTTCAACATTTTAACACTAATTTTCGAAAATGCTAATTCTTTAGGTTTTGCGCATTTTTAATTTTTGGGCTCATTAAGAAAACTGATTTTATCTATTGAATTCAGAATTTAATTCTTTACCAGACACGTTTTAAATTTTTCTTCAATTTAACTTACAAAAAAGTTACGCAATCAAAATATTTTCAAAAAATAAAAATTGACTACTTTTTCAATTGTAACTTTTTTTCCAAATTAATTAGAAACTTGATTCAAAAAGTAATGGATAAATTCTGATACCAGTAACATAAATTTATTTTTTAAAAAGTAACTTTTTGGTCCTTAAAAAGTTGATTAAAGTTGAAAAATGCGCAAGTGTCGAATGCGCAAAATGTAGATGTGCCATTCTTCATTAGAAATTTTTCAGGAATTATTTTTTACGTTTCGGATGTAAACTTATTAACAATACAATTGGTCGCTCAAAGTTTAGTTCCATTAACACACTATCAATATATCGCCATTGGATTTAGTGAAGACAATTTAATGGTATTTATAATTTTATAATTTTGCATACATACCAGAATTACGATTTCCAAAAAATAGACAAACTTTTGAAAATTAAAAAAAATTTATTTTTCTTTCTAAAAATTTCAGATTTTCCAAATTTAAAATCATTTCCGTTCCACTACATACTCTTATATTATTAATTTTACCAATATTTATTGATTATCACCCTCGCAGTTTTAAACATTCTGTTAAATGTAATAAAAACGAATATTTGCACATAAAGTACTTTTACAAATTGATTTAATTATTCTTGCTTGTTCAGGGTGCTACGTCAACAAATATAAAAATAAAAAAGCAATTTTTGTATAAATGTATATATAGGGAGATGACTACGTAAGCGAATGTGTCCTAAATCCAGGAGGCGGTTCATTTAATGACGTGGAAGTGTTTGCTTCGTATAATAATGGAAAGGCGAATGATCGAACATACTTAAATTTTGTTGGTATTTTTAATATTCAATCAAATAACTAATATAGCTAATTTTATTTTTTCTTAAATTTAGCATTTAATTATTCAAGAGTTTTTTTTAATTGACTATTTTTGGGTAATTTTTAAATTAAGTATCTTTAGACGGAACATACCACTTTATTCACTGATATAAAAGGTGAAATTGTGGATGGGCGTTTGATGTGTCAGTTTACACAGCAAATTATACCGCAAATAAACAACAAAAGTGGAAGGCTCTGGGATTTGAATCAGAAACTTTTTATAATCGGAGCTACTGGAAGTGCTCAACCTGACGGTAGAAAATATCAGTTTTCAATTTAAAAATATATATAATACATATGTGTAATTAAGAAATAAATGTTCATGACACAACTCCTGGCAGCCACTTTTATCCAATAACGACAGCTAGACCTATTAATCCGTCGCTGGTAGGACCTAAAATATATGAACTCCCGGCATCCTTTAAAGAAGACAGTTCAAATTCGGTAAACAAAACTGAAGATGATAACAGAACAAATATAGAACGGTCAATGATAAATCATGCCGAAATTGAAGCGAAGTCTTGTTTGCCATTATTTATTGGTCTTTTGATATTTATGCGTGTAATAATTATCTTAATTTAAAATAATGGTATATAAATTAGTAACTTGTCCAAATGAATATTCTAAAAAATGCTGGTAAAATTTATTTACTTTAATGTTGTATTATAAATTCGCATGTTTAACAAATCGTACGGGTTATTTTTGTTTATATTTCATACATTTCTATTAATAAATACATATAGTTTTAGAATTGCGAATTACAAAGTAAAAGCCAAAAAATAATTTTGAAGTAAATTTCATTTTTTACGTATTTTTAGAATACATATAACTGCATTGATTCAAATTTATACACACGTTTATTCATTTATACATACATATATACCTACATACATGAATCTTCTCATTTGCTATCGGCTATTTCGTTATTAAGATCAATAACCAGATTTGTCTTATTGACAATTTTCGCATCTTCCGTATACTTTTTCCAAAAAGCTTTCTTATTGATGTTTTCATATTTGGCTTATCCGATTCGTTCAACGTTTGAACTTTTGACATATCCGGCATGCCGAGGTTTGTGTCAAAGCGCTTATGATGTCCGATAAAAACATTAAAATAATATCTTGTCAGTTGAAGTTTAATTTTGATTTCCTTTTACGAGTAACTTTAAAATTTTAAAATATTTTATGTAATAAATAAAATTTATTTAATTTTTTAACAAAGGTGCAAACTTTCGGAATGCTAATGGTTAGAGTACTACCCTCCACATGGAAAATGGAGCAACTAACAAGTGAATCATTTTTGTTATTCTAAAATAAGTCATTTATAAAAAGAACTATACAAGATTATGAGCGTATAAAATTATTCACTTGTTTCTCCGATTTCAATGAATTCGGTTGATCCATTTTATCAATAAGTTTTGGGCGATCGGTTTTTGTTCCACAAGTTTCGCCAATTCGCTTCGAGTCAAATTATTCGCACAACGTGCTCGTAAACAGTAGATTGCCTCGTCTAAAAATTTTGTCTTTATTTAGCTTTTAAACTATAATGCCTTATTTTAAAAATTGACCATTTTGAGCAGCAAGATATACTCGTTGCTCTAAACAATCAAAACAAGTCCGATGATGGCATTCAGAAAGTATTATTCTCGCAGTATTCAAGCAATAGCAGGTACTTTGCGCGTCTCTAAACTTTTCACAAATCAAAATTTATTAACTTGAGTCGATGATTTTTATAAGAAAATTTTATTTTAAACATGCAAAAAAGATCCATTTCTACAAGTTTATATGAATTTGTTTTTTTTTCAATTAGATTTGGAAAATTCGAAATTTATTTTATATGTCTTAATTCAATTTTAAAGATATACCCTAATTTCGCGTGTATAAGGCCGGGTGTTTTGAACCAAATTTAAATTGGTGCCAATAAGTTCATTCTGTTGTATTGGATCCAAGCGAGTCCAAATTTTGTGTCCACTTTTATGAAACCGAGACAAAGGCGGGCACAAAATTTGGACCCCAACGGATTCGATACAACAGAATGAACTCATTGACGCGAATTTAAATTTGGCTCAAAACACCCGGCCTTATACACGCGAAATTAGAGTACATTAATATTTGGCGCTTTTCACTTACCGTTTTCAAGCCCGTTTCCGGTTTGTCATCAAAGCCGCCAACCACTGAGAATGCTAGCGATCAAAACTAAATCTGAAACATGCCAAAACAAATTAGGGTCGATAAGATTTCACTGAATACTTGAATTCTTATATTCTGCGTGTTAATGTAAAAACGAATAATATTGTATAAATAATATATTTTGAATTGGGATAAAAGGAAAAAATATAACGATGAATTTATCCAAAGTCTTGAAGCATTTTCATTTGCATACCAGATTGGTGCATTTACATCGATATGCAATATATTGTATAACGCATCATCTGGCACGCAAATGAAATTGAACTTATATTATAATTTCAAAATATTTCTATTTTTTGTAAACGATTCCCACGTATTGCAGTTTTTATGAATGATAATATTTAAAAAAATCGTATTCTGGATTCAAATCAAATTGTTTAAAAATAAAAAATTTTTAATAGTTCAATTTTTTCACTATTGAATAGAAGTACCGTATCCCTAACAACAAATCTAGCGTAAATGCAAGCGGTGTTTGATAAGTTTGTCGGTGGTTTGCAATTGTTTTATATGCAAATTCCTGAAATCTTCCACCTCTTTCGTTATGCGAATTTTATTTATTTTCACCTTTTTTTCACCAATCTATAATATCACAAGAGACAAAACAATGAGTTTAGAATATAGGCAATTTGTTAAAATACAAAATTATATTGCACACGAAAAACAGCAAGTTTGAAGCACTCTCAAATTGTAAATTGCCTTTTAATAATGATTCGCCGGCATTTTATGGTTTCGATTTCGTTAGTCGATGATAGTCAGCGCGTTGTATATATACTCAATTATATGATCTCATTTAAAATGTTAATTCAATTTCAATTTAATATTTTAGTTTTCCTTTACATTTATGAATGATATTCGTTTTGAGAAGGGATGTTTACCAACAATATTGCCGGCGTTGTTTTCAGAATTATGAAAAATTGAAAATGTACAGTTATTACGGATTTAAATATTTATTGTTCTGTTATAAATTATGTTTAGATCTCAAAATTTAAGAGAATAATTTATAAAATAAAACATTAAAATGATTTAACGATAAGTTTAACATGCATGCATGTATGTATAGGTTTTAAAAATTTTCGAATTTTTAAAAATCGTAGAACGTTATATAGAACTAAACATTTACATTCAAATTAGAAAAAATACAATATATTGAAAATTTTATTCTTAATTTTAAGCAAATTTTGATTAAAATAAATTACAAAAATATGTTTTATTTTCAAATTTTAATTTTTTTTTATTGGTTAGTATGCGACTAAAGTTATACAATCATTTGTATGAAATTGAAATTTTTTGCTTGGTATGGAGTTTTAAATTGATAAAATTTTGGCAACAAAAGAAAAGCTCGCTTTTCCGACCGGAACTCTTATTCCTTTTTGCCAGTTATCTTTCTTCATGCCTTTTTTAAAGATGACCATGCTTATATTTATTTTCAATAAATAGAAATGTAGAAATGTTATAACGCAATAATGAACATAACATGAATTATTATTTATTTTGGTTTTGCTTTTTGTTTTAAATACTTTTGTATATAAATAATAAATCCTGTGTTTTCAAAAATCTTTAAAAATATTAATTAAATACTTTTATTTTAAACTATACACAAAATGTATTAAATTATTATCCATTTATTTGGAAATTCTTCATCATAATGCTGCCTTCATCTCCAATCAATTATTACTACATTCTTTACGGAAATAATCATTTTTGTTTGACACAATTTTTACAGCCATATTTATGGTAAGAAATGCAATAGTTTGAAAAATTTGTATTTTACATCTAATAAGTAATAATGTAATTATGTATTATTAATGCTTAGGTTATTAACTTTGCTAGAAATTGTAGTAAGTGTTCTGGCAGTAGTTTTTAACAGTTTTTCATGCGTGTCTACATTTTATGCTGAATCGATTCCATTTGGAATACGTCGTAATTTTGTAAGTTTATAACATTTTATAAAGTCGAATAATCTAAATAATAATTTAGGCAATCATTTCTCTCAATTACGCATTTCTTGCAGCTATATGTTTGGCAAAGAAAATTTTTTTATTATTGGCTATTTATTATCCATGTGTCAGCATTGTTAGTACAATTAGCTGTAAATTACAAGAACTTCCAACACTCTTTGTTTATTTTTATTGTGCCATTTTGTCTTTAACACTTGCTATTCGATGCATTTTCTACCAAAATTTTAATAAAAGGTACGCGAAAGTGTTTTAACAATTAATAATTTTAAGTCTTTAAAATAATACTGGAGGTAAAAGTGTACAAAAAAGTTGTCGAACATCTGTGGAATTAAGAATCAGCCCACATGATTGGACACATTGCTGTTCAACCTTTGAGGCATTGGTTATTATATTTTGCATTTCTCTTTCAATTTACTTTACCGCATTTGAAACGGATTTTGGCAAGGATTTACTTAAAAGGGTTATTTTTTATTTTTATAACAAATAATTTTGACAGCGAATAACTTATTGTTTGTTTAGTGTTCGATTCTTCTAGTTATTAAAGAGCGTATTAAAGCATTTTGGTTGCTAACTTTTCTTACAATTCCTCATTTCATATCTACCTTGATTTGGCTCTTTTTATCTTTTGTCATAATTAATAAGTGTAAACCTTCGAAAAAAACGTGTCGAACTTATAACTCAAATTCGCCATCGATATTAAAAACAAAGAAGAATACGAAAAACAATGCCAATATTATTTTAAGGAATACCCGGGTAAAAGAAATGGTAGATACATATACATATTATTATTTTTAATACTAAAAATATTATTCATACATATATCTTTTTAGAATATGTTGCCTTCAATTGCGGAAGAATATAATGAAGATAATAATGAAAAAAAAGTAACACGAACTTTTGTACATGTTGATGAATGGGTGTCGCTAAGAAGCAAGCAAGACATTAATTTTCAAGAAAATATGATGATTAATTATTTAAAACAGTCTTTCCGCGATCTTCTTCTGTACGAGTCAATATTTTGGTTGTTATTGCTTTTCTTTACTGGATCAGCTTTAGTTTGGCAATATATTTCACAAAGTGATCATTCAAATGTATGCTAAGTAAAATTTAAATGATTGACATTTTAATTGCTAAACAAACTTTAATTTATGCTATTTTTGTGATACAAATATTTAGTGTACTTTTTTGATTATTGAACTATTCTTCACATTTCTCCCGGTTTCGATGGCTTTTTCCCACGCATTATTATCTATATGGGTTATTCTGCCCATTCGACGATCTGCTGCACGTATATTCCCTGCATTGATGGGCAGCATCTTGCCACCAAATGAACTAGTATGTTACATGATGGAAATAAAATGATTTATTTTTTGTATCCATACCATTAAAATGGCATCGTTAAATGGTTGTAAAGTAAAAAAATTAAGACTGAGACTTCAGGCATTACACAAACGTCTTCAAAATTTGAAAAAAACTGTTTTAAAATAATTGTTTAAAAAAATACACTTGTCTACGTGCGAACTGTGTTATCAATTTTTGATTTAGGTAATCAAAATTTCCTAAGCATATGAATATTAATTTTTTTACAGAAAACACCTCCATTGCCGCATCGAAATGATAACAATATGGTAACCATAATTGAGAAAGCTCAACAACCGTCTGTAAAGATTCTCGTATCTAAATCGTACAACGATAATAATACTGACTAGTCTATAATTTCTATCAGCTCTACCCATCAAAACGTGCAAAGCGCATGCTTTAATCAAAGAAATTATAATAAAATTTAGAATATTAATGAATGTAAACTTATACATGTACATATCAGTATGCCAAAAAAAAAAAATTTTTGGCTATAAAAAAATTAAATTTTAGAAAATTCATCTTCAAAAAAACGAAAAAGGGCATCGGGATTATTTATAATTGAATTTAGTATCAGAAATACTTTTTTTAGTTGACAAAGAAGTTAACAAAGAAAAATAGAAAAGGCTAATTAAATATCTATTAAAAATAAGTTTTTTTAATAAAATGGCAATACTTTACACATTTAAATCTTATTAATTTATTTCAGCTCATGAAAATGTATCAATAAATAAATAAAATCATAATTGCACGCTTGCAAAATATAATTTAGGTAATATTGAAATAGAGTTAAAATAAAAATTTTTAAAAAAGCATTAATAATAATAGAAAAAGTTAAAAGAAGAAAGTCTTTTCTTCATCGACAATTCGCGTTCGTGGAAAATTTTCTTGATCGCAAAGACATGATTTTAATTGACTAAAATTTTAAAATAAGCATAAAATTTTATTTGAAAATTCCAATGTTGTAAATAACCTTTTCTCTTTCTTTGTCTGTGCAAAACCAACACGCGAATTGCCAACATCGAAGACGGAGTAGTAACGGCCGATAAAAACGTCTCCGAGAATCCATAATTCGCCGACTTTTTCAGGCAAATCAATCCCCATGAAACCAGACAAACAAATAGATTTTCCCATCTTTGTAATATTAAGAACATAATCCTCGCCTTTTAGAGAATATGATTTGCCACCTATGACAAACGACAACTCAGGCAAATTTGATACCTTTTCGCATGGTATCATATACTAAAACATTAGATTATTTAAAGAATATGAAATTAAATATTAAATCAGCAAGAAAATATTTTCCGTTTTTATATGGAACGACATTTATTATAAAAACAAAGCTTTTTATTATAAAAACAAGCAAGAGGTATTTTCCATCATACTCATGGTCAACATTCATGAAAAGAATGAATGCCCTTTGAGAAAACCTAGATTTGACTAAAAAAATTTAAACCGCCAAATTTTTGAAGTTTTTGCCTCTAATTTAGCTACTGTTTATTATAATAGCTAGAAGTCATGGGAGATAAGAAGCCATTTTCTGGGCTATTTGACGGCACCAAAACGACTCTTGTATCGGACATATTAACCGAGCTACATACAAATTTCCATTTTAGACCTTAAAATTTTTCGTACCCTTATCGACATATGAAAAATTTTAAAGCTTTTCAAAATCATTCTTTTTTATTAATTAGGTCTGAGAAAAGCTAAAAAAATGAATTTCAAAAAGATTGCTTCAAAAAATAAGTTTTTAATAACAAATTCTGCATTTTTCAATTGTGGTATATATCTCAATAAGAATTATTACAAATAATTTTTGTATCATAATATTCTCAAGAAAACGCCTTTTCAGACTGATAAACTTATTTTACAAGAACTTAATAGATCCAAAAAATAATCGTTCCATAAAAAAACGGAAAATACTTTGTTGCCGATCTAATATTTTATTTACCTCTCCATGAAATAGAGGCTCAGCACCAATGTATTTTTGAATAGCCTCAACTTGATTTTTCGGACCGGCAATTAGCGATGTACCCGTATCAGCGATAGCCTAATTTTATAGTAACAAATTAAATTTTGAATTGCCTTTTCCGTTTGCGTTACACAGAGTACCTTTTCCGCTTGGGTTAAACAGAATTTTTCGTCAAGCACCTTTTTTACAGCTTACTGTTATATTGAAATCGTTTGTCTGTTTTTTTTGTTAATTTTGTCATATTGTTTCTTTTGTGTAAGAATTGCATAGCCAATTTATATACTGAACTTATAATATTATAAAGATTCAAATTTGGCAAAAGTTTAAATATGACTACGACATGTAGACGACACATGTATGTATGAATATGTAATTTAATTTTAATTCGAAATATGTCAATAAATTATATGTAATGTATACAGTAAAATAAACTTACTTGACAACCATTAGGACACGCAATTGTTTTCTTAGAATCTCCGGTTACAGAATCCATCTTGAATTGCCAATATGCTTTATGAGTAACAGGTACATAATTTATGGGACCTTCATATCTTTTCATATCCGTACCACCAAAAGTAATTTCACCACCATATTCAGCGTTCGGATCTCTGAATTTCAATTATTCTGCTTAACATTTATTTTACTAAATTAATTTTACCTATTGAGCCAAAAAGCAAATACAGGATCTTGAACCACTTTTTGATTTATCATTTGATGAAAAACAGGATTGCATCCGAGTACTGCGATCTCTGGAAATGCCATACCAAGAATACCATCAAATTTCGCTGTTACAAATGTAATTCCTGGTTCACTAGTGGCTTCTGCAAATTCTTGTTCTTTCACACAAATACCAGCAACCTAAAAATTAGTACCTATTTGTAAATAAATTTTAATAATGGAAATTTCCTTAAAAATAATTTTATTCTTATTATACATATCACTTTTAAACTGCGTTTATGTAAATAATTTTTATTATTGTATTCTTAAAACTTACGCAAACTTTATCTTTTGAAATAAAGCCTTTCATGGAGCCTGTGCCATATTTAATTTGCATTTTTCGTCCATCTTCTACGTAGGTAGATGATTTTGATGAATCATATTTGTGATGAATTACTATATGTAAACTTTTAACACATTTTTTAAATTAAAAGTTAATATTAATTAGTTTTGCTAAAAATTGAATACATATGTTTACGTATATAAAATTAAAGCATACAGCAAGCGAGATCGTGAAAGGGACATTTTTTTGAGGGAACCCATAAATTGGATGATCCCGTATCAAAGATCACAGTAAAATTTTGAGCAGGTTCACCGATCGAAATTACACCATAATATTGTGCCTAAACATTTATTAGGTAATTGATTGCATGTACTTTAAACTTTCAATTATTATTCTTTACATGTATTCAATTACGGACTTACGTCCATATAATTTTTAAGCAGCTCATCAATTTCCGGCGGACTATTTGAAATCATTTCACTAGACATTGACAAATCGTTTTCGAGTTCTTCCTCACGACGCAACTTATCAAAATAAGCAAAGCGCGCGTGAAGAGCTTCATTGCGATGCTTCAAGTATGCAATCCATGATCCTGAATCGTGTAACGTCTCACGGAGTGTTTCTTTCTTGTATAGTTGCACACTAAAAAATAATTAAAATATAATAAAACTGAAAATTTGCAAATGGCGAACCGGCCGTGAGGATGATAGCGACATGTGGAGCATCCGATAATTGCTAAAACGATAAAAAGGAAAAGCATCCTATTTATCTAAATATTAAAACGATTAATTATTTAAATAAAATATCACTTTTAATTTAATTATTTTAAACTTATAGCAAATATGCAAGCTCTTTAATGTTAAAACAATCAAAAAAATGATAACTAAAATTGTTTAAATATCAATAAAAGATATTTAATGGACGAATGCTGATAAGATAACAGCAATATATTTTGAATATTTTGTTATAACTTATGAGATAAGAAATGTTATGATCGAATAATTTTGATTTTTATATTGCGCTTATTTGTTTTAGTGAAAAATAAAGCACATGTATTTAACACTAAAAAAATAAATTAAAATAATAATATAATGGGGTTTTATCAAAGATTATGTAGGCTTTATTGTCATCAGCAAAAGATTTTATTTTAACTTTTCGAAAATTAGTGTTTTTGAGTATATTACGCATCTAAAAGGTAAAGAGAATTGGCCCTAAGATGGAACCTTGTGGAACCCCACTTTGTATTTTGCATTCAAAATTTTAACAAAAAAATTTTAACAGAAAAAGTCCGATCAATGAGGAAGTTTTTATTTAAGTAAAAGTTGCCCTTGAACACAACAGTTAAAAAGTTTAGCAAAAAGGTTATCATGATTAACAGTGTCAAAAGCGCTAAATAAACCACATCAACACAAAGTTTCTTTTCTAAGGCTAATGTCCAATCATCTAGAACTTCAAGCATTTGGGTTGTGACACTTTGATTATCAAGAAAACCATGTTGATATTCTGGATAATGCTATTCTCTTCTAAAAAGGTTATCAAAATTTTCTTAATAACTTTTTTTATAATTTTTGATATCGGGGATATTAACGAGATGGGAAGGTAGTTAGATTCTGATTTATATTTCCTTTATTGTAAGCAGCAAATGCATTTTTTAATCAAAATTTCTGAAATACCATCCGGTGACGTATTTATTTTATTTGGACATTTTCTTAAAAGTTCATACATTTCTGAATCAGAAACATATGCACTATAGATAGTAGATGTTGGGAGAAGTGGGTTATAAGTAGGCAAATTCCTAAAACTTTTCCAAATTCGTTTGCAAAAAGATCGCATTTAGTCGGAAATTAAGTTATCTTCATTTTCAATAACAGAAATTTCAGCATTTTTTGGTTTTTTTTTTTGGTTTTATTAATTTTTTAAATATCAAATTTTAAATATCATCTAAGGTATTTTTTTTAAGGCAAATGAATGAAAAATGTTCTTTGTCAAAAAATTCTTTTTCCTATAGAAAAATAGTACAGGGCGAGTAAAAAAAACTGTACTTTTTTCAATAAACATATTCAATTATTTTACATTAGAAATTAAAGAAAATTGAAAGAAAATTTGAAAGAAAAAGTACAGTTTTTTGACTTACCCTATAAATGTTATATTATTTTTAGATTAACATTTTGATGTATAGAAATTTTTATTATATTCTCGATTTAAAATTTACAAGAGCGGTGGAAGCAGTGTTTTTTGAAAAAAAAATACAAATTATCTTCGTATGGAGCGAAACATTTTAATTATTTTCGAGGAAGAGTATTGTAGTGATTTTAAAACGCCAGCAGAAAGCGCGTTTACAAAGGTTTGACGCAATGCGACTGGCCGAACAATGCCAGTTATAGCTTCTTCTACACGTTGCGCTACGTCGTGACGATGCGCCATCGCAAAGATAATCTTTATTTGGATTGGGGTTGATAATGAAAAAAAGAATTGTAAACAAAAATAAAAACCACTCTATTCTATTTATTATGCTTTTTTTTGCAATTTTTATTTATTAAATTCATTTTTATAATCTGTTAAAAAATTACCTCCTCGATGTCTCGAGGCCGAGCGTCAATTCGCCTATAAAATTTGTAGAGACCGTCAAGCACGGTCGAAGGTAGCAAATTAAGACGATGATAGACGGCCGGTGAACTACTGTCTTGCTCGATGCGAGAGCCATTTGATAGTACGACTACGCGAGAGTCCTCGCTTAAAAGCGGTGAATAGATTTGCTTTAGATCCTCCATCGCACCGCTGACAATCTAGAAATAAATTATTCAAACAATAATCATAGAATGATTTTTGAAGTTGTATTAAAATTATTCCATAAAAAATAAAAAGATTAGCATTTTTGAACAACACATGGAATATTTATTTACCTTTTGGATTTTGTTTCGATCCTCACCAAAAATCATGCGAAAATCGCCGGTATACGACAGCCCGACAATTCGCCGGAATAATAGATCGTAGCTAAACGTGTCGGGCAGCAGAAGTAGGGCGGCCTGTAGCGCGCTACGCCTATTTTCCAAAATAGCGTGCTTTAGCTGTACCACCGAATTGTCCGCAAAAATGGAAGCCTGTGCGCTGGTTTGCGTTTTCGTTTCGCCTAAATTTGTAAATTTTCAAAAAAATTAATTAAACAATAGATTAGTGACGAAACGACGTTTTTGTCGGGTTCGATTCGGTTTTGAGAAAAAAATAAAAAGGTTCAATTCGAGGATATTAGTACTGTCGTCGATGTCGCATGGTTCGATAACGTCGAGAACGGGCTTATGTAATCGACCAGCCGTATAAAGCCAGCGCCAATCAAGCAGATCCGAACGCATATCATCTACCTAAAAATACATATTATATTCTAAGAACAAAAACATATAAATTTTTTTTATTTTCTAATATCTGACTGGTCCGAAGTAAAAAAGTGTTAAATGATATTTCTTTAAAAAATGAATACCGTACTTGAATTAGAAATTCCTAAATATAGTAAAAAATTCTAGAGCAACAATCTCCATTTTTGTTTTTAAATCACATGAAGACCTTGTAAAATTTCGTTTTAGGTTCTTAAAAAGAAAACAACTGTGCCTCTTTATAATATTTACCGTAAAGATGCAAAAGAGACAAAAAAAAATAAACTCACACTCATTACACCGTACTTGAATATACGCCGACCGTCGCGCGATTGTACGAGCGTATTGTAATAGATATGTGCAGCAAAATTCGTCTGCAAAACGCTAATATTTTTCGCGCCGATAAGACGCAGCATGGAGTAGTGAGCGCAATTGCGCTCCAAGTTTTTGGCGTGAAACCGTAATGGATCACGAGTCGCCAGAATGAAGTCAACCTAAAAATCAAAAAGCGAAATGCAAAAATTGAAAAAAAAATGCAAATGGAACCTACGACTTTCATTTCTCGCTCCTCGTTCAATTGACAAACGGCGCCAGAACCGTAGGCAAACGCATAATCCACGCTATCCAATGGGAGAAGATCGATAAGTTCACGAAGCGATTCCGCGTACGCTCTGTTATTTGTCGACATCTATGAAAAGTATACCAAATTCAAAGAAAATATATTTAAATATTAGTTTCTTACATAATTATGGGGCGTTTTTTAATATAAAAAATAAAGCTGATGAATGAATAATCTTGTATCGTTCAAGAAAGGTCTATTCGTATATTGCAAAAAAATAGACAATCATCTGACTAATTTTTAGTGGTTACTTGATTCCGTAATGTTTGTTTTAATTCGTTATATTAATTTTAAATTTAATAATTACATATATTTTTATGTAACAACCAGATAATTAATTTAATAATATACATACACGTTTTAATTGTATGCTAAAATATCTCACAGCAAGGTTATATAATTTTCTAAAAAAATTTTAATTTTATAAAAATAATATTTTTAAAATTGGCACAATAATTGGCAGAATATAAACGAAGTTTTAAATTTTTTTATTGGATTATGAAGTTTTGGACCCATTTTATTAAGTCCAAATTAACATTTTTTCAACCTCGTTTACATTTTAAAAATTTAAAGCACTTAATCTTTTTTATAAAAAATTTCGATGAATTGAAAGGATATTTTTAAACTTTTTTCGGCTGTTGGGAAATGTATGATGTGTCATATGTTTGATATCAAATTTTAATGTTAAATTATTTTATATATATATTATATATATATATATATATATATATATATATATATATATATATATATATATATATATATATATATATATATATATATATATATATATATATATATATATATATATATATATATATATATATATATATATATATATATATATATATATGCAGGATGAGGAAGAAGTTGAATATTTTGCTGTTCGAACCACGTTTTGGAGGATCGACTGCAATGAATCGGGGCGTTATCTTGTTGAAAAATGAATTCCGGCTGCCAAAATGGTTCTAAATGTTCTTCCAACACGCTTTGATAGTCTGCGCTGTTCATCGATGAAGACACAAAAGTTAATGATACTGCTCCATTTGCTTCAATTGCTGCCCACACCATTACCGTACCGCCTCCAAAATTTCTTTTTGAAAAATAACGTTTTTCCTTTCTTAATTGTTTTATCTTGTTAGGTTGTGTTTTCAAATTCAACCTCGATGGTCCTGATGGAAATAGGCATTACTGGCACGATTTAAGAAAGGAAAAACGTTATTTTTCAAAAAGAAATTTTGGAGGCGTACGGTAATGGTGTGGGCAGCAATTAAGCAAATGGAGCAGTATCATTAACTTTGTGTCTTCATCGATGAACAGCGCAGACTATCAAAGCGTGTTGGAAGAACATTTAGAACCATTTTGGCAGCGGGAATTCATTTTCAACAAGATAACGCCCCGATTCATTGCAGTCGATCCTCAAAACGTGGTTCGAACAGCAAAATATTCAACTTCTTCCTCATCCTGCAAGATCTCCTGATCTCAATCCAATTGAAAATTATTGGGCAATCTTGGCGCGAAGAGTTTACGATGATGGACGGCAATTTAACTCGGTTGAGTCGCTGAAAGAAGCAATTTTAGCAGCACACGAAGCAATTGAGCCAGAAATTTTTAAAAATTTAATTTCCAGTATGCCAAACCGTATGATTGAGGTAATCCGTAATAACGGAGGTCCTATTGATTATTAATTGTTATTGTTTATTGTTTTTGTTAAAATAAATTTCAGTTTTATACATAAAAAACTCAAATGTCTTATAATTTTGGGACACTTTTAAAAACTATTTTTTTCTCAAAAATTTTTATTTCTTAGCTAAAAATCGGGTTTAAAAATTTTTTAACAATTTTTTTTTTGGATTAAGTTTATAACTCCTTTTTTTATTATTGTGTAAAATTTGAAGTATTTTTGTTAATTTGAACAAAAGTTATGCACTTTGAAAGTCGAATAAAATAGGTGTCTTATAATTTTGGGACGCACTGTATATATGGATCTTATTGATTCTTTTTCGCATGGTACCATTCAATTTTGTGCTAAATCTATGTTCAGGAGTCGTTAGATGGCTGATTTGTAAGTTTAAATATTTTATTCATTGATTTTTTTGAGATTTTCAAAAATTTATTTTGGTTCTTTGGATTATCAAACAGCAAAAAATTTTTTTAAGTTTTTACACATGGAGAATTCAAACATAAAAAAAAACATTAAGAATTCAACAAAATCAATCAAAAAAAAAATAATTTTTTTTAAAAAATACCAAATTTGAATTCTCCGTGTCGAAAAACTCATTAAAAAATCATCAAAAAATTTTTTAGTGCCCGAACCCATAAAAACCATATTTTTATTATTTTACATAATATAAATGAAATTCAAATGTTGTTTTGTTGAACAATGTTAAAATTATATTTTTGCGTTGATAACATCATCAAAGCAAAAATCCAGTTTATTTTGTTCTATTTTTGCAATAAGTTTTTGCAATGAAATTTTTTTAAATTGTGTCCCTTAATTATGTGACAACATTCTTTGCTTTTCGTTTTTATGCTAATTGCGGTAATTTTTCTATCTTCCCATCTTAATTGTGACAAAAGTTCAACTCAATTTTATTAATATCTTTTTATCGTTCGTTGCATTATTTGAAAAAATTTATTTACGCAAATTATTGAAAACATTCATTTATTGAAATTGCCCACTTGGATATTTTAAACAAAAATATATTGCGCGAAATGCTCTTGCGCAATGAGCATTCAAATGCGGCATCTGCAAATGGAACAACAACGTTTATTTTAGTTTTGTGGAGAAAGCTTAATCGATCGGTGCGCAAAAGCTTTTTTTATTCAAATAGTTTTAAAAGTCTGCAAATAGTTAAAGCGAAGAGATTCCTATTTGGCAAAAAGAAAATGAAGGTGTTTTTTTAAGAGAGTGCAACTTTTATTTTTAATAATTCGTTTTTTTTTCAAGAATTCACTCTCAAACTTTATCGATCGATTTTCCATTGTGAACGTACATCGTTCCAAGCCTAAACAATTACAATGCGATTGTTGTATGTTATTTTTTTTATAAATGCGCTAACGTAACTATAAATGCCACAAATGCATATAATATATGATATAGTTAGAGGAATACTAGAAGGATTATTGGAAAAATTTAGCTTAAAACCTTTAGGTTAAATGTTTGCAAGGGAGTTTAAAAAAAAACTAAAAAGGCAAAAATATTTAAATTTATTTTTGACTAATATTACGGTAACTTTATGATTTATTTTTTATTTTGTATTGTTAGGTCCTTGTTCACGCAGCGGGCACCGCATTTTTGCTACAAACGATTATCTCTATCTTATTGGCGGTTACGATCCGGCTATCTCGCCGTTTGATACTTTTACGGACGTATGGCGATTCGATTTAATTACGGAAAAATGGGAACAAATGAATGCGCTTAATGATTCATTACCCTGTTGCTTGGCATCCTTTTCACGTTTGTGTTATTTGTTATATTTTTGCTTATGCTTTTATTACATAATTTAAACAAATTTTAACTTTCAAATAATTTTTCAATAAAAATACTTATACAAGTGCCCAAAAGACTATTTAAATGGATTGTAATTGCTACCACGATTTGGGATGATTTTAAAGTTATTTGATATCCACAATCTACGATTTAATTTAACGAGAGCTTAGAAGCATTCAAATTGCTCAGAGACTATTTATTAGGGTGATTCATATATTTTTTCCGATTTTTTATATCTTTTTGTCCAATTGTTTTTTTACCAAATAAAAATGTTTTATATACATGTGTTATGTATATTTTTAAAGCTCTTGAACTGCTCTATCATAATGTATATTAAAACTTTTAATTGGTCTTTTATTTCAATTTTTTTTGCTTATAGAAAAATTATGGAAAAATTTGAAATTCGTGTCCTTTTACGCCATTACTGGAAACAAGGCTTCAACGCAACTAAAGCAGCAAAGAAGATATGCGAAGTTGAAGGCGACAATGTGGTCTCGGATCGTACTGCGCGAAACTGGTTCAAAAAGTTCAACGACGGCGACACTGACCTCAGAGACATTGCGCGTTCAGGTCGACCTACAACAGTAGATTCTGAAGCAGTCCGTGAAGCAGTCGAGATAAATCCATCGATAAGTACTCGCAGATTGTCGGCCGAACTCAACATTTCTCAAGCATCAGTTGTACGACATCTTCACTCTCTTGGAAAAGTCAATAGATGCTGCCGAGAAGTACCTCATGAATTGACTAAAATTCAAGCTCAACAACGTGTCGAAATTTGCAGAAAACTGCTCGAAAATCCACGGGATACTCGTTTCATTCGTCGAATTGTGACCTGCGATGAAAAGTGGGTCTATTTCAGTAACCCAGACAAACGAAATCAATGGTTGAACCCCGGTCAAATAGCGGAACCGGTAGCAAAACGTGATCGCTTTTCAAAAAAGGCACTTTTGTGTGTTTGGTGGAATTTCGAAGGCGTCATTCACTTCGAGCTAGTTCCAAATGGCCGGACAATCGACGCAGCACTTTACTGCATCCAACTTGATCGAATGTATGCAGCACTTGGCGAAAAATATCCCGCTTTGATCAATCGAAAGCAAGTGCTCCTGCAACAAGACAATGCCAAACCTCATACTTCTAGGCAAACCCAGGAAAAGATCAAAAATCTCGATGCGATTAAACTTCTGCCACACCCAGCGTATAGTCCGGACCTTGCGCCATCCGACTATCACCTTTTCCGCTCCATGGCGCATTTTCTTCGTGGTCGTACCTTCAATAATCTTAGCGAGGTCGAAAATGGGTGCCGCGAGTTTTTCGCCTCTAAGACCAAGGAGTGGTACCGCAGCGGGATCGAACAGCTTGCCGATAGATGGGTTCAGGCCATAGATTCAAATGGTCTTTACTTTGAAACTTAATTGTTTTTTATTTGTTGTAAAATTATGTTTAAATTTTTAATAAAAAATCGGAAAAAATATATGAATCACCCTAATAGCATATTTTACAGGACGTGTATATTATTTATTTTCAGTGGTTCCCATTTTTTCAAATGGCGATGCAATGCTTTTCGGCGGCACTGGCTATCCATTTGGTGAGCGCACGTCGAACGAGTTGCTTCGCATTCACTTCAATCATACCAATCCGAGTTTTCACACTTTTGAGACGCATGTTCGCGGCGACGAAATTCCTAGGTTGTACGGCCAGGCGATGGTTCATCGACGGCGTTTCGACGCTGACCTCAACGCTATTGTCGTGAGCAATTTAAACTATCAATGTGTTCAAATAATCGACTATTATAGAGGGAACATCTCAAGCTGTCAATTTGCCTGAGGGCACTTCTCCAATGCAAATGAGCTAATTCTTTTTGCGGCGTATATAGCAGACGATCCTGAGGGCGGTTGCGTATTCAGACTCCAGTTAAACGGCTTGGTTGCCCAGGAGGGAGGGTGCAATTCCCTAATTTCGATAGGAAAACGAATGATATTGCAATGTCTCTTTATTCTGACTTCTAAAAGCGAGTATTATGTGCACGCTTTCATTACGCTTTTCGTGCGCCATCAATACGCCTTTTATGCGCTTTTGACTCACTTTCGATTGGCTTTCGATTCGCTTTCAATTCGCTTTCGATTCGCCTATCCACCGAAATAGCTGAAATTCCCGAGGAATTTCTATGGTTTGCCTGGATGATCTCATATTCTCACTTCTGGGCCATCCAAGCCGTCCAACTGGAATTTGAATATACAAACGCTCTCAGAATTGTCTGCTCTACACGCCGCAAAAAGAATTAACTCACTTGCATTGGAGAAATGCCCTCAGGCAAATTGAAGTTTTTTTTCTTTGTAGGATGTTATATATATCATTGGCGGAACTACCGGGCATGAATACAATATCGATGTTTGGCGAATGGAGTCCGCAAATACTAATTTACAAGAATGGGAATGCAAATTGCTTACAGTATGATTTTTTTTCATCATTGCTAAATTCTAAACAAAATCTTTTTTTTAGAAATCGTTTGGATCCTTGGATCAAGAATTACCCGGTCGATATCGACTGGAAGTTGTCGCTACCGAACATTATTTGATCACATTTGGCGGTGGAAATCCGTCTTTTTGTGCCGCATTTGATAATGTTAGTTTTTTTTAAATTAATCAATAATTTAACTCTTTTAATTTGTTTAAAAAATGTTTTTTCATAAGGAACTTTGTTTTAGATGCTCATTTTTGATTTAAGAACAGAGCACTATGTTACAATCTCTACAAAGCCGGACTCGAGGCACGGCTTTCCTAGCAGCCGCAAATGCCACGCAATTGTAGAATTTGACGGTTGTGCTTACATCATTGGCGGTTGTCACGAATCTTTCGAAGATGGCTCTGAGCTTGTAATTTCATTTGTATATATAATAAAAAAATTTCAACCTTTTAAAATTAAAAATTTTAAGACTTTTTAAGATATATTGTTTTTTTTTCTTTTTCCAGTTATGCTAGAGAAAAATATTTAATATTCGACGAGATTCAAAAATTGAGAAAAGTTATTGAAATGAAAAAATTACTTTTTAAAATTAAAAAAAAATTTTTTTAAATTCTTATTGGCTGAATATAAAATGATATCCTTCATCTCATTTATTTTTAGAGGACCATTTTGAATGATGTATGGTCTTTGAATTTGGATACATTTGCTTGGACGAAAATGGATGCTCAGCTGCGCGTTCCCGTATTCTTCCATGCAGCTGCAGTTACGAAGGTGATTATCACGTGCAAAGAATCATAAGCTTATTAATAAGACACGTGCAAAGAATCATAAGCTTATTAATAAGCTTATGATTCTTTGCACGTGATAATCTTAGCTCTTAAATATTTTGATCATTACTCATTTCTTTTCGAGCTACTATCCAGTGATGAGTCACCGACAAGCGTCTGGACTCTCTTCTTTTTGCATGCTATTTCTCAATAAAAAAATTTTCTTTTCGACGAGATGGCATTTTTTTACAGTTTCTTTTCGGTGTAAAAAACGCATACTTTTTTTCTTTTTTCTTCATCGCGAACCACCAATTCCTAAATAACTCATTGAATTTTGAAGTTTTGAAAAAGAAAACATTTTATTGCAATGAGAAGCTCAATATTGTTGTGTTTATTTTGAAGTAATTTTATTAAAAAATGACTTCACAAACCGAAAAGAAATGCTATTTCGTCGAAAAGAAAAATTTTTTATTGAGAAATAGTGTACAAAAAGAAGAGAGTCCAGACGCTTGCCAGTGAGCCACTTACCCATTACTGGTACTATAGTGATGTGTCGAGTACCCAGGTCTGGTTCCGTTTTTTTAAAGTCCGGATCCGGCGAAACCGGAATCCAATAGATTAATTATGCAATTTGAAATTTTTTATAAAAAGCTATAATTGATTTTTTTTAAAAGTAACGTCATGATCATTGAAAAGTTAGCCAAAGTTAAAAAATCCCCAAATATTGCGCCTCCAAATGTCGAAAAAACCGTGTTATTTTTTAATAATTTAAATTTTTTAATTTGTAAAAATTTAGATAAAGTCCGGGTCGAGGTCTGGCATTTTTTTCGATTAAAAAACTCCGGTCCGATTTCCAAACCCAGATCCGGATTAAAATCTAGGATCCGGCACATCGCTGATCATTTAACATATTTTTGTAAAATTCCAGGAAGGATGTCTATACGTGTATGGTGGGTGCACAAATTTACAATCTACCAATCGAACTTCTAGTCTTCAGAGGATGTGGCTACGGCCGCCAACACTACGTCATTTTGCCATACGCTCCGTTTTCAGCACAGAAAAGCTTTTTTGCGATGAGGGCGTCACAGAGCCGTCCAGCGAGTTGTTATCAGAAGTGGCTGAAATTGTACAACGCATAATAAACTGAATATTTTCTCCCCTAGATTGATTAGCTTTTTCGCTTCTATAAATCGTGATGAAATCAAAAGAAAGATATTTTATCAGCATCTAGCTTGTCAACTAAGAAAAGTTATTTCAATGGCTAAAATTTAAAAAGGGAAGTTTTTGAAGTTTACAAAATAACATTAATTTTAAATCTTTTATTTGTCATATTCAAATAAAAATGAATATTCATTATTATTTAGTTATACATTGTGTTTTTTGTATGGAATTTTTAAAACTTCGTTATTCCATTAGGTTGATGTATTATTATTATCGATTTTTTCTTTTAAAATTAATTTTTTGTACTAAAAAGTAAGAGAATATTCGATGGATTTGTTGAAAGGATCAACACAAATTCTATAACAAAACAAAGCTTAAAACCAATGAACTTTTATCGATTAGTATAGTAAATTTTTTTAATAAATTTGATTTAAAATTATTAATAATTGACCTAATAATTTATTTTTTCAAATTAAACATTTATAGTAAAATGATAAAAGATCTTCAAACTGATTTGTTAACAGGATTTTTTTGAAATCTATTTAATATATGTATATGTATATTATTTTCATTTTACTGCTTTCATTTAGTGTGCATTCAGAATTAACGGGTCTTATTTACATGCATATGTACATTGTAATAAAGATAAAGATAATATCAAAATTTACATATTTTTGCTAAAAGTTTAAAAATAATATTAATAACTAAAATAAATAAAGTTTTTCGCACGAATAACTAGCTGTGGTTTGAAGCAAATTTCTCAATTTATGTACACATTTTTCTGAATTTTATTTAATCCGCAAATTTTTAAGGCTACATTGACGGAGACAATTAAGAAGATATATATAGAAAATAAAGACATCGTTTATTTATAAAATAGTGATACCAGCATGAAAATGAAAAACTTGTGAGAATATACGATTCGAATAAATAATCGTCAAAATAATAAGATGAAAGAATGAGCTTATTGTTTATAAATCTGAATGATAAAGGCGGATCCAAACTTCACCAAACACCATATAATTTTCTTTCTCCAATCGATTAATATAGAATTTTGCATTCCATTTTAAATATTAATTAATTACCTATTTAACTTGTTTTAATAGCGACTTTATTCACTAAATTATGACCTAATTAAACTTATAGTAAAAATTTGCTTAACTTTAACGAAATTGCAAAAATAATTTGTATTAAAATCAAAAGTATTTTTTTGTTTTTAGTTTGTCTAAATTTGATTCATTGAGCTTATTATTAAAAAAATAACTTGAAGATAAAAAAATCTTCATTTTACTCTTGCCCAATTTTACTTTTTTTTATTTGGATCGCCAAAATCTTATATTTGTTAGGAAATTGTTTGGTACCTAAGCTTGTCTATGATAACCAAGCTTTTTGATCTGTTTTAATTTGCGAATTTTTTTTGGACTATTGTAACATATGAGTTAGAAATGGCTGTAATATTCATTCTAAAATTCCTAAATTATATTCTAACGATTTCCCCTTTGAAAAGTGGAAAAAATATTAAACGGTTGCAATATTTGAAATTATAATATGTATTTCTACAATTTTTTTAGCACACAAGATTCTGATATCTTAAGAAACAAATATAAGTATTTTGAAAATCGGTTACAATAAAAACAAATTATAACAAAAATAAAACCGGCTACGAAGATACCAACCCTCTTTATCTGAACAGAAATACCTAATATTTATAATTTTGTAATTTGAATAAGTTTTTACATTTATTATACAGAGTATCCAAAAAAATGACCTCCAAATAAATTAGCATAGAAATTTTATTAAAAAAAAACAAAAAATTGATAATGAATACGATAAACAACAGTTATGACTATTACATATTCAGTCGGTTTCAAAGGCGATACAGAGTTCCAAACGTGACTAAAAATTTTCACCGCAAATTTCCAACTGTATTTTTTGTCAATTTTCAACTTATTATAACTTTTTATATTTTGTACCATTTGATCTAATTTTTAATATTTGGGGTATTTTTACTTAATTCTACATATACTTAAAAGAAGGCTTAGATAAGGCTTGAATATATAGTATTTTTAAGATAGTAAAAATCGAGCAATTCTGATTTTTTCGACAATTATCTAACTGTCAGCATTTCTTTAATGTTTATTGGAGTTAATTTAAAAAAAGATAATAAAATATCTTGGATAGCTCCTATGCTGAATTAAATGGGCTTAAAAATAAAATTAAAATCATAAAAATATTTCACCCCTATAAAAGGTTATCATTAAAAAACTGCCAAAGAGATTTGCGACCCATCGCCGAAAATTTTTAGTCACGTTTGGAGCCCTGTATCGCTTCTAAAGGAGCTCACTTTGAAATCGGCTAAATATGTGATAGTCATAATTGTTATTTATCATATTCATTATCAATTTTTTGTTTTTGTTGAAAAATAAAATTTCTATTTGAAGGTCATTTTTTTAGACACCCTGTATAAGTTTTTACATTTTTGAGAGGGTACCTTCTACATGAAATTAAATACACGAAATTAAAACATCCTAAGATGCCTTAATTTCGTGTCCACTTTTGTTTTTGTCATAACTTTATATTGGGTTGTTCATAATTATCCGCAGTTTTTTATTAAACTTTAAACAAATGAAACTAACAAAAGCAAATTACTAGATCAAATAATCGCCACCATTCAATCAAATAGTCATCCATCTCTTTGGTAATTTATAAATTCCTCGCTTGAAGAAGTTTGTCTCTGCTTTCTGATCGATTCATTGGAGGGTACTTTTTTAAATAATTTTTGTTTTTGAACTGGCGCCTGCGCAGGATGTTCTTTAGCGACCTGAAAGAGTGGTAGTCGCATAGTGTAAGGCCTGACGAGTAAAGCTGGTGATACAGCAGATCGCAGCCGAATTCGTCCTCCATGTGATAACACGACACTTAAAGTGTTTTTGGGGGTTGTTCTGTTAATTTGATTTTTTTTTGCCTCTAGCGTTGTATTGGCAGCAATTTTTTTATGAATTGAGTGCAATATAAAGTGCTATTAATTATAGTGCTTTGGTGAACGCTTCTTAATCATATACCAAAAAATTTGAAAATTGCTTTTTCACATATGAATCTTTTTTAAATGTCGGGTAAAAAGTTTACCGTTGTGGTGTCACTGACTATTGATTTCATGTAGATCATAACAAACCCGTTTTTAATCGCACATGATAATTCAGCTAATTAGACGGCTGTTTCGATGAGAATGGAGCAGTTCTTTGCAGGTGTTTTTGCTTTTGGACGTCGGTAAGATCGTGAGGTATTCCCCGGCTTTTCCTCCACTTCCTGTTGCACTTTCAAAGCCAGCGCCAAATGGTGTTCTTAGAGCACAGTCCGAAGGCCAATTCGCATGCGCTTCCATCGGATTCCTTTTGAGCCTTTGACGGAGGACTCGACTATCCATACTAACGGGTTTTCCAACACCCTCGTGGTGTCTGATGCTGGTGCGTCCTTCTCGAAATATTTTAAACCACTCCTTGTGGGACAACCTAATATTTTTAACCAATTTTCTAAATTCTTTTTGCATTCTTTTCCCAAGGTTTTACCATTTTGTTTGGCATTATTGGTTTCGATTTATTTTTTTTTAATTTGCTAATCATTTAAACTTTTTTTCCATTTTTTCCAAAGGTTAAAAATGTGTAAAATTGGCATTAAATTGACGCAATTTTTTAAATTAATTTTCGCTAATTTTTAATTGTATAAAATAAATAATGCTTTCTAGAACGAATTTTATCTCCATTTTAAACTAAAAAATCAAATTAGTCCAAAATAGGTTTAATGCCTAGGATGAGTTTATCTTTATGCCACCAACTTTAATGATGTATTATTGTAATGTATTATTTTTGAAATAATACATGAAAAATAATACATGAAAATGTATTATTTTTTAAAGAGGCAAAAAAGTTTTAATTTGATTAGCAAATTTGTAAATCAAAATTAATATCGACAAACTTGATGTCAAACAAAATGGTAAAGCCTTGGGAATCGAATAAAAAGAATTTTGAAAATCCGTTACAAAATAAAAAAATTATGGCAAAAATAAAACCGGGAACACGAAATTGGAGCACTCTGTAATAAATTATGGAATCATGAAGGTTATGTTTCTTTTTTGGTTTTGATTTTCTGGTTAATTTAACGCTTTTTCTCTGCCTTTTTGTCGAGGATATTTTTAAATCGATTTTATTTTCTCTTTTTTGCGCATGAAATTAATTCAACGATTTTAAGTAGGGGGATATCTATAAATTTGCTTACTGAATCACTACAAAATCATTAAGACATATGCGTAAAAGAAATAAAAAATAGCGAAAACCAAACTAGAAAAAAAGCAAATCACCGAAAAAATTGAAAAGTTTTTTCAGGAAAGAATTAATAAAAAATGAGATGCTAACCAAAAAAAAAAGTCAACGCGGAAATTAGCAATTCATATAATACGTATAAGGAATCACATACATAAACTGAATGTTTTATCTTTTAATGAACTTAAATTTTAATATTATATTTGCTAATTTTTTTAAACGTAACAAATTATTGTAATTGATTTTGGCGCTTATAAAATTACTATATATGTATAGCATTTAAACATCTAATCTAATTCCACGATAATATATACAGCTAATTATTTGATCAATATTTAAGTAGATAAAGTTTTTATTTTAAGTAAATTTATTTAAGAATGATTACTTTTAAATAGGTAAAAAACAAATCTAATTTTACAGGATTATTAAACCTAATATTAAATTATTAATTATAATATGCTGCACTCAAAATGCAGTTTATTTACAGCAATATGGATTCTGGCGAATATTACAATAACTTTGGCAATTACAGAAATAATACATTTAAATGATTTTCCAGTAGGTTTCAATTTAATGCCTACGGAAGATTATCCAGAAGCACCAGAATCGGTCAGTGCTTTGTCCAACAATAAATTTTTTAAAATTAATTTAATTCAATCATTGCTTTGCTATACTTTCGTTTTTTAATACATAGTATTAGTTTTATATAAGAACCAAATTTTTAAAAATTTATTAGTTATAAAAATTTATTAGGTATAATAGTACAAGCCAGGGCCTATCTAAATTCCGATTTACGAGGTTTTCGGTCGTCCTTTTTTATATCCAAAAAATATGCAAAATTACAGAAATTTAAAAAAAATTTAATATTAAAATATTAATTTTTTAAAAATTCCTGATTTCCGTTTTTCAAAATTTTTGGTCAATTTTTTCCGATTTTTCAATTTTCTTCAAAATTCTAAATTCGATTTTCGACATTTTAACTCATTTTCTTAACACCTCTGGTACAAATAATTTAATTAAAAAGATTTTCCCATTGTCAATAACACTTTCTTATTGTTTACAAAAAAATAAATTGTTAAGAGAAATCTATTATAGAAATCTGTTTATTAAAAAAGTCCCATCAAAAATAACATTCATTGAAATTACTTCAGGAAATACAAAAGCGAAAAAAATGTTATATTATTTATTAATATATGTAATATGTATATGTATTTGATTGTAGAATAAACCCGATGATGTTGATAACGATGCAATTGAAGAACTTGTAAATCAATTTTTAAATAAAGGAACACTTGATGGCGTAAAAAAATCAGAGAACAAAGAGGCTCAAAAGCTTATCAATTCTTCTACATACTGGGATGTAGAACATCTTAAAGTAATTCTAATATGCACAATTTAATAATATAATAATAAATATTTTTTAATAATAAATATTTTTTTAAATTTATATTTAGCCTCCACATTCTATTACCGATGGTGCAAAAGCATCGAAATGGTTGAATGGTTACTCAATGGAATGGATGAAAGTATTACAACAAGTTGCAATAGCTGGTTGGAATTATTTTGCGGCTGCTTCGCCTGTTACAAGAGATTATTTAAATGAAGCTGAGGAGGTGTGTAAAATTACTTACATGAGTAGTTTTAACTAAGAGGGGGATCGGGAGCACGGAAATGCTTAATTTTAAAAAATTGACCAAATTTAAAATTTAAAAAAAATTTCTCTGATAGATACATCACGAATAATATACCCTACTGATTTCTTATTGTTCTGAAAAAAAGACATTCTTAGAAACGCTTTTAGAATTTAATAAACCAAGTGTAAAACATGCCTTTTCTATACATATAATCCATTTTGAAAATGTTGAAAATTTTAAAATTTGGTCATTTAAAAATTAAAAATTTCCGTACCAGACAAACCTTCTTGTAATGAAAAAGATATGATACAAAATGGTAGTAAACTTTAAAATAAACTAACAGTTGTTGGAATTGGACATTTTTATCAAAAGTTATTACAAAAACAAATCTTGGGCAGTTAAAATATTTATTCTGTATTTGACATTTCATTTCTTATATCGTTTAGGTTGCACGAAAATTTTTAAAAGCGAGTGTCAAACAAGCAAAACAATTTGATATTGAGAAAGCTTTTGCGGGGGATGACGCAAAAGCACGCATTAATCGTGCGCAAATGGCAGTTATATTAAAAGAAGGGACAAATTCGCTGGATGATAATAGTTTTGAGTTGTACAACAGTGTCTTAAAACGTATAAATCAATACTTTACTAGCATGCCGATTTGTGATGTTGGCGATGGTCGAAACACGCCTTGCATTATTAAGTAGTTGTATACTATAAATTTAAGCATAAATATGTATTATAAATGATTTTTATAGATATACTGATTATTTATCTGTTTTACAAAACAAGCGCAGCTCAGAAGAACAATTACGATGGTGGACAAATTGGAGAGCAACAGCAGGGAATAATATTTCTGACGCTTACACAGAACTGGTCGATATTTCTAATAAAGGTACAAAAACAAAAAAAAATACACAAACATTTTAAAAATGTCAAATGAACCAAAATTGATAAAAAAAAATTATAGCTGCAAAACTTAATGGTTACCAGAATATCGGCGAGATGTGGAGAAGCGCTTACGAAATTGATAATTTCAACTTTACTGAACAAATCGAAAATTGCTATCAACAAATTTTACCCTTTTATCAACAAGTATATTTTTATAAGCATACAAAATTAAATTAAATTAAATTAAATTAAATTAAATTAAATTAAATTAAATTAAATTAAATTAAATTAAATTAAATTAAATTAAATTAAATTAAATTAAATTAAATTAAATTAAATTAAATTAAATTAAATTAAATTAAATTAAATTAAATTAAATTAAATTAAATTAAATTAAATTAAATTAAATTAAATTAAATTAAATTAAATTAAATTAAATTAAATTAAATTAAATTAAATTAAATTAAATTAAATTAAATTAAATTAAATTAAATTACATAGTGTTCCAAAAAATGTTCTTGTTTATACTGGTTAATGCATATATTTTTATAAGTAGTTTTATTTAAAAAAACAATAAATAATAAAGTTAATTAACAAAAAAGTGTTTTAATCAATGATTATTCGAGAAGGTATTCACCAAACTTCAAAAGCAGCTTCCCAATCGATTCACCGAGAAAATTAGTCGCAGTTTTTTTGGCCATTTTGAAATGAGCTTAGATTAATGCTTTTTAGTATGCTATATATTTTTATCATTTACCATTATTTATTTTGGTAAAATTTTTATGAATTATTATTAAGAAATCATTTTTTGGAAGACCTAGTATATGTTACGGGAAAATACGATTCCCGGTGTATTTTCCTGCCCATACGCCAGGAATCGTATTTTCCCGCCCAACAGCATATTTATAGGCCATATACTCATTTTCCCGGCTATATAAGATTTTTTTCAACTAAATTTTGTTTTCTATTCAGAATTCATTTTAAAAAAACACATTTTTTTTAAATTTTTATGGCGTTATCATTCTTTTAATTGTTTCTAGATACCTTTTTGGTAATTCTTATAATTTTTCGTAATTTTTATTTTATAATATGATTTTGATAAAGAAAAGATTATAGAAAACAATTTTTTTATTCTAGAAAATGCAAAAAATTTTTGAGGATAAATTTTGTTCATGGAGAACAAATAAAGAGCGCCAATATATTCTCGATTCCGAAACGTATGCTTAATGTGTTGATAAAATATGAAAAAAGCGAAGAATCTATTCGAGAAAAATGTGCTTAGATCAGCCGGTACAAAGTGAAAATTGCTGATAAAATATCACGTCTTCTTTTCATTGAAAAATATGGGACTCTTTGGTATTTTACATAAAATCGTTTGTATGAAATACATGCGTCGACGATATTTCGCACGATGAAATCAGTCTTCGCACCGATGTTGGAGCTAGTTTGATCATCAAAGTCACAAGTATTGTAATTGCAACAGAAAATGCAATACGAAAAAATGTAATTGCAAAAAGTCGAGTCAACAGTGCAATAGTCAGTCATCAGAAATGCAGCTGCTCCAACAAATAATAACATTTCATCAGTTTATGATTTTTAATAATGTTTGTTCATTAATGATTTTAACGGAATTTTTGGTTTTAAAATAACTTAAAAAATAACTTTTACATTCTTTAAAAAGATTTTGTTGTGTAAATAAGATTTTAAAAAAATTATACTACTCTAAAAAATAACTTTTTGTAAATATGTAACTATTACAACAAAAAATTGAAAAAAGTGTGAATTCTGAATAGAAAACAAAATTTAGTTGAATGTGAAAAAAACTTATATGGTCGGGAATCTTATTTTCCAGTAACATATATAATACATATACTAATATATTAGCTTGGCAAAAAAGTACTTCGACAAAATTTAACTTTTTTTTCAATTATTTATAACTTTATTCAGAACAAATAATTTTAAACAATATATTCACCGTTGACATCAATAACTTTTACCCATTTATCAGGTAAAGCACCTATGCCTTTTTCCCAGAATTCAGAGGACTGAGATAAAAAAAAGTTGTCGACTGCCATTTTGAGGTCGTCATACTTGTCGAACTTTTTTCCGTGCAAATAATGCTTGAGCGGTCGGAACAGGTGGTAGTCAGAAGGCGCAATGTTAGATGAGTACGGCGGATGGGCAACCGTGTGCCAGCCAAGTTCGGTTAATTTTTGGCGGGTGAAGGAAGCAACGTGTGGTCGAGCATTGTCATGGAGCAAGTGAACTGTTGAACGTCTTGGACGTTTTTCTTGCATTGCATCAGCCAATTTCTGGAGCTGATCGATGTACACAGAAGCTGTGACAGTCATGCCTACGGGCAGCAACTCGTAGTAGATCGGTCCCTTCGCATCCCACCAAACACACAGATGATCTTCAAGGCTTGTATCTCCGTTCGCAAAGCGGTTGAACCAATTGTTGACCGTCGCACGATGAACAGTCCCTTCACCAATTATGCTGTTGATATTTGCAGCAGCCGCGCTTGCACTCTTGCTTTGGAGCCACTCGTAGTAGATGATAGCTCGAATATGGCCTTTACTAATCATTAGTGAAAATTAACAAAACTCTGCGCGCGTGTCCTTATATACTCATATAATAATAGTTTCGAGAATGTTCTACAAGGCTATCAAACTTATAAAATTATTTGAATTATTTCCAGAAAATTTTAGAATTTTGAAATTTTTGTCGAAGTACTTTTTTGCCAAGCTAATACATATACGCAAATATAATCTAAAAATGTTTATTTTTAAAATTTAAGATTCATGCATATATGCGACCGCAACTTGCAGCATTCTTTGGTTTAGATGATAACTTTGGAGATATTTCACGCGATGGTCCAATTCCATTACATTTATTAAGTGAGATTAGATTACCTATTAGTTTATTTACTTAAATACCTATTTGTTTATTTACTTAAATAGTAATTTTGTTACATACAATAATAATTTTTTAGAAAGTCTTAATGGTGATAACTGGATGAGCCATTTTGAACAAACAAAACCTTACGATGATGAAACAATAAGCTTAATGATGTCGAATGATAAAATAGAACCTTCAAAAGAGTTTAATTCCAAGTTAAGAAAACGGGACACCGAAGAGAAAAACGAAAATGCACCCGATAATAACAATCATAATCAGATGGGAAAATTGTTAATGAGCAATTCTAAAGTAGATGATAATGCTGAACAAGGAAAAAGTACTAAATCTGAAACTAATCAAATAACACCAATATCCGATTCAATTACTAACAACGAGGCGAATTTGAGAGAAAATGAAGAAATGAATAATGCTTTTGACGAAATGACAATGCCAATGCAAACACATGACATAGCAAGCGAAATGCTTACAAATTTTCGAGCACAAAACTATACTTCGCGCACACTGTTTATTAAGGTAAACATTTTAAATAAATATGTATTTTGTGACTAAACTTTGCCATATATTAGATTAACTAAATTTGAATATAAGTACGTTTTTATTTTTGGTTAGTTGAAGTATTATTTTTAATTGTGTTACATAATTTTTAAATTCAATTTTTAAAAATCAGCGTTAAAAAATTTAAAGTTTTACAATTAAAAATCGAGTTTTAGGCTTATCGATATTTAAAATATTTGGGATTTGAGCCATTACCATCCAGTCTATGGTCAAAATCTATATTTTCGAGAAACTGGAGTAAGGATATGATTTGCAATCCTCCTACTGCATACGATATGGTAGCCTTAAACGAAACGGATTCTGATATACGGTAGATAAATTTTTATGTCGACTATTATATACATACACAACAATACATACATACCAGGGGTGCAAGAAAAATAAGTTTAATTTTTCAAAAATCGAGAGGACTTTTAAAAAAACGAGAGGAAAATTTCGAAATCAAAAGAAATCTCAAAAAAAAAAAGTTGAAAATTTTATCATATTTTTGAAAAATTTTTGGAAATTAATTCAAAAAACACATATGTATTTGTGAGTATGTATAATCAATGCAAATAAAAAAAATAATAATTTAAAAAATTTTTTTAGATGATTTAATACTAAAAAAATGTAAATTTTTTTGCAAAATCAATTTTTCGGAAAAAAGTCAATTTTTCCGGAAATCAAAAATTGAAAATAGTTGCACTTTTAATACATAAAATTGGGTTGGTGCATAATTATGTGCGGTCTATATTGAAGCGTTTTTCTTTAGTGAAAATTGGCGACTTTTTTTTTTCTTTAAAATATTCTTCTTTACTTTATTAATAAAAATGCGCGTGAAAAACTATATTCATATTCGTCATATTATGCTGTACCGCTTCACGAAAAGATAAAAGGCAACACAGTCATTTCGCTCAACGAACTTTTTGACGAAAGAACAATCAGCTAAAGATAATGTTGGGAATGGTTTGCTCATTTTAAATCAGGCAGCACAAGCTTGAAAGACAGAAAGAAAAAGGCCATCGGATTTTGACGATCAGGCGCTCTTGGCAGCGGTGGAAGAGGACGGCTGAAAACTTTAACGTTAATCAATCCACGATCGTCCATCGCCTTAAAAAGATTGAAAAGGTGTGAGAATTGGCTGGGTGGGTCCCACACGAACTTTCCGACAAACAATAAAGCCCATGAGTCCGAATTTTTGCCGAATTACTTTTTAAATAAAATTTGCTGAAATAAACCGCGAATAATTATGTACCAACCTAATATATATAGAAAACTAAGTCTTTGTGTTCGAAGAATTTTTTAAATTTTTATTTGGTTTTCATTTGGTTACAAATGAAGTAAAATTTCTTGTGTTTAACAGGTATTTCAAGGATTTATACACAAAAATTTACCTTATTTGTAAACCCTAAAATTAAAAAGCCTAATATATTTTTTTAAGAATTAAAGCTTGTGCTCAAGTAGGAGAAGCTGATTTTATAAGTGCACATCAGCTTCTTATTCAAGTGTATTACAAATTTCTCTCTCGTCGCAAAGTAATTCTATTACGCGATTCACCAAATCCGAGCATTACAAATGCTTTATCATCAGCTTTTGGAATACTATCAAAAAATATCAGTTATTTAAAAGGCTTGGTATGTTTTTATGCATGTTGTAGCCATAATTGAATACCCCAAAAATAGGCATAAGTTTAAATGTTTGACGATATTCTTGATACAATATAGTTATGTTTTAAGAATTAAATAGTTGTGCTATTAATTTCTTATTTATTAACAAAAATTATTTTTTAAAACTCATTAAAACGCAAAGTAAATGTATAAAAATATAAAACTTTACGTAAACTATTATAGAATTTAATCGATCCAAGAGCCCAATTATCCGAACCATATATTATTAATAGGTTATATGGTGAAGCCCTTGAGCATGTTGTGGCAATGCCTTTTGCAATCGTGGCAGATAATTGGCGTTATCGCCTATTTGAAGGCAAAATAACACCAAATGACTGGGCTGATGAATGGTGGAAACTCAGGTTATTATAAAATGTTTTTATGTTTTTTTAATATACTTTTTGTATTATTTGTTTTAGAGAGACATATCAAGGTTTAAAAGCACCAACTATTGAATCACTACGGCGATTAACCGACAGGGAAAATGCTTTAACAGATGTCAAAATTAAGGCTATATTAAATAGCGATCCAGTCGCTTCTCCTGTTATTACTCAGCAACATGCTCCTGCTACACGAAATTTTGTCAGTTATGTACTGCAATTCCAGATTCTCAAATATTTATGTTCCGACATGCCGCCTAATCGATTGGTAAGTAATAGTAAAGCAAATAAACTCTCAAAAATTAATTTGTAATTCTGGTTTAATAGATCATGATAATAGAAAATTATTTTATAAATTTATTTTTACACTTATATATAACGTTTAGCATGAAGGGTGCATACCACCAAAACAAACTGTACAAAAAATTATAAATGCAATGTCCAAAGGTGCGACAGTATCATGGGTTAGCATCATGGAAGAAATGACTGGTTCTAGTATGATTTTTTAATATAAAATTGCGAAAAAAATTAGAGACCACTCCAATTAAATTTTCACACAGAAATTTTTGATTTTTGAACCCAACATGGATTTACTTGAAAAATGAATACTAGTATCTTAAAAAGCATAAAAGTCTGCACTACATATTTGAAATTAGAAAAATTCGTAGACTGGTAGCTAAAAATAGATGGGTGAATTTTTAAAAATTGAAAAAATGCGATTTTTAATGGAAAAACACCTTTTTTGACGATTTGAATTTTGGATCCATCCATTTTTTAGCTGTCAGCTAACTCATTTTTTTACTTTTCAGATATGTAATGCAGAATTTAATGTTCTTTAAGACATTAGTATTAGTTTTTCAAATAAATCCATGTTGGGCTCAAAAATTAAAAATTTGTTAAAATTTAATTGGAATAGTCTCTAATTTTCGAACTAAAAGTGTATTTTCAAATATAACTTTAGAAACATATTTATTCGAAATATATATGTTATATTGCAGCTAAGAACCTGTAATATCTAAATATTAAAAAAGTAAAAATGGCTCTACACTTTTTCAAAATCATTAACAAGGCATTTAGTAAACTGGAACATAGCCAATTATTATTTTTTTCCAGGAAAATTGGATGCGACGCCACTTCTAGAATATTATCAACCTTTAATGAATTGGCTTAAATCTAATAATCAAAACAGAATTATCGGTTGGGAAAATGCAAAAGGAGAACATTTTAAAAAGTATTATTTTAAATTTCTTTTCACAATAAATATATGTTATTATTGGTGTATAAATTTTAGAGATGAATTACCAGTTTTGAAAAAGATAAGTGAAGATAATCAACTGCAGTTTATACCAAGTGATGAACAAATAGCATATCCGGGTATTTTTTCGATTAAAAATAAAACAATATAGACTGTCCTAATAAATTTTTTAAATTAAATTTAGTTTTTAAAACTATTGGGGTGGTGCATAACTATCCATGGTTTTTTCAACAAATTTTATTTAAAAAGTAATTCAGCAAAAATTCGAACTCGGTGGGTTTTATTGTTTGGATAATTGTTCTTTCGGCAAAAAATTTGTTGGGATCACGAAATGACTGTGTTTTCTTCCATCTTTTCTCGAAGTGGTAAATATGACGAATATGAAATTTTCGATACGCATTTATATTAACTAAATAGAGAAGATTAATTTTATAAAAAACAAACAAAACTCCAATTTTCACTGAAGAAAACGCATCAATAAAAACTGCGGATAATTATGCATCAACCTAATAGTTTTAAAACTTTTAGAGCTTTTTAAATAAGTATCTCCGATTCGAGTTTACCATTTTATAATTTTAATATAATTTTTCGTTATTTTTTGTAAAAAATGTTTTTAAAAAGTTAAGAAGCTCATTTTAAAAAAGACAAATTTTTAAAAAAGCAAATTCCAAGAAAAAAATTTTTCGTTGCTACATTAAAAATGACAATGTTTTGAAAATTTAAAATTATAAATTTCTGAAATAAATTGTAAAATCTTTTTTATCTTGATCAAATTTGATAAATATTTAGGCATATATAAAAAAATATGAAAATTTTAATTAGAAACTAATTTTAACAATTAAAAAAAAGTTAAAATCTAATAAGATATCTAAGTTAAGAAAAGGATTTAAATTTTCTCAAAATTAGTGCTTTTAAAACTACTATAAGTTTTTATAAAACAAATTATTTAAAAAAATTTTCTTTTCTTTTTTATAAATTACTAAAGTTAATTTACAAAAAAAGTCTTCTAAGTTATTATCTACATGCATTATTAATTATTGTTTAGGACAAAATTGTGCAAATGGACAAGAATGTCTTTTGGATTCGATATGCAATGGTACAATTTGTGTGTGTCGAGAGGGTCTTTTTACATTAAGGATTGCTGATACATATAACTGTGTACCGGGTGATCCTGCCAATGCTGGCTTTGCCGACGGTAATGGCGGACTAGTGATTGCTCTCAATCCTAATAATTCAACAGGGGATGAAATAAATGATTCCACCAGGAATGAAAACTTCATTACTACTGAGAATTCAAAAGTTTCGACTAGTTCAGCATCGATTTTTAATGCAAATATATTAATTAACTTATTAAGCATATGTGTTTTAAAGTTTGCTCAATATATATATATATATATATAAATTTTAAAATATTTAATATTTATTTGTAAAAAATGTGATAAAGATTTTATTACAATAATAAAAAATATTTTTTACGGTATTTCTTTTAATGTCAATTTAATGTCATTTTACTCATTTTTAATCTTTAAAAAAGTGGAGAAAAAGTTTAAATGATTATTAAATTCATAATTCGAAACCAAAATCTATAAGTTAGGTGTCAAACAAAATGGGATTTTTTTAGAAATTAGAAAAAAAGAATTTTGGCATTTCGTCAAAAAAATAAAAATGTTAGAGCCAATTCAAATTCCGTCACAAGAATGCACCAACTTGTACTATCACCAACGTTTTCATTAAAACTTAGAAAAGAAAATTAATTTAGATCAATTCCGATCAATAGCGAAGCGATTTGTTCTGAAAGAATTATAAATGTAAATAAAAATATAACGATTAAAGAAAAAAAGAAAGTAAATTTAGTTGACTTTCCGCCCATTACTTCATTAAATCAGGAATAATTTAATATTATTTTTTTTCTAATAAATGACACTAGTAATTTTTGATAGAAATACTAAAAATTATAATATATATGACAAAAATGAAAGTAATAAAATGGAATTGATTCATGTCCAAATTAGTCCTTCCGATCAAGCTATTAATTTTGACTCTAACAATAATTTTAATAATAATGAATCTAATGAAAAAATTGTCATAAAAAATAATAGACCAAAAACTTATAAAAAGAAAAAATTAACAAAAGAAAATGAAAACTTCCTTAATTCACTAAAACAGGGTTCAGGATTTAAGATTATTCCCTCAAATTGAGTTCAGCAAAAGGATTAAATTAAGTATATTAGAATGATTATGTATAGAATATTTTTTATTTTTTTAACTTAATTCTTTCAAATTTAAATTAATTAATGTTTTTAAAATCAATCGATTTATTATTAATATGTATCTACTAATCTTATAGAGATTTTATTTTGTCTGCGTGTTACTTTATGGTACTTACATATAGATATTTACTGGTTCCCTACTAATTACACTAGGATGCCAATCATCGAGTTTAGAGCTCTCAATCAGCCTAAATCTATAAATTGTATTTAATTTTTTATTATTGGCATAAGAATATCTATTAAATTACACCAAATAAAAATATTGCCATTAAAAATATTTTCAGAGACATGTTTACAGTTTGTTAATTGCTAAATCCTAAAGCATTTGCTAATGTACTATTTTTAATAAAATCAACTATTTTTAATAAAATCAATAGCTTTTTTTATATCAAGAATAATTTTATAATTCTCTAATTTAGCATCGAAAAAGTTTTTATACTTTTTTGGTAACTCATTAATTTTATTAATTAATTCATAAAATTATATTTACCTTCGGAAATATACTAAATTTGGTTATTATTTTTATTAATTCCATCAACTGTATAATAAAATTTATTATTTGTTTGATTAATTTTAATTTCGAACAAAAAATTCGAATTAGATAAATATAACTCTGTGCCATATTCCTTTACAGAACAGATTTTGGTAAAACAAACCATCAAAATGCTATAGCAAGTAAACAATCAAAGTGGTTATTGTACATTTTGTCGTCAAGGAAACCCACAAATATTAAATTTTAAAAATATTTATATGTAGTTAAGATGTTATGATTTGATTTTATTGTTACAAAACCGGAAAATATAATAAATATGAAAACAAATGTCATTTAACAAAATTTAAATTGCTATTATGTCGTATAGAGAATTAAGAGGTTTGATTTTCATTGTTCAATTTATTTATAAGAGAATAATGCAACTATTTTGAAAATTTATTTTAAATTTTTATAAAACAAAAAAATAAAATCATTTTATGATGATAGTTAATTAAAATGTCATGCAAAAAATTTCAACTTAAGATTTTACGGAGATTTTGCGAAGCCTGCGTTTTCCGCGACTTGTTTCTATTGAAAATTTTCGTTGTCCAAATTTTGCTCTTATGGCTGAAATATTGGAATGGATTGCTACAAAGTAAGTTATATATTTAAATTCTCAGAAAATTTTTTTATAAAACTACCCTAATTTCTCGTGTATAAGGCCGGGTGTTTTGAACCGAATTTAAATTGGCGCCAATGAGTTCATTCTGTTGTATTGGATCCAAGCGAGTCCAAATTTTGTGCCCATTTTTATGAAACCGAGACAAAGGCGGGCACAAAATTTGGACCTCAACGGATCCGTTACAACCGAATGAATTCATTGGCGCGAATTTAAATTTGGCTCAAAACACCCGGCCTTATACACGCGAAATTAGGGTATTTTAATATGTAATTTTCAGATTTGATGCCAACGTCCGCATTCCAAAATGTATCGATAACGAAACTGATAGAGTTATTTTTGTAAAAACATGTGTCATGTTTTTAATTCAAAAAGCACATGTTCGACTTAACCCAAAAAATTTATATCAAGTATTAAAATTAGATTACTAATTGTAACATATGTTTTTATTTAATTTGTATATTTTTTATTTAATTATGCTATCTATTCGCGATTTTATCTTAATAAATCATAATAATTATCATTATTATTTATGAATATTATTATTATTACTTTATTAAATTAGACAAATGTTAAATATACATAATTTCTCATGGTTTTTAGTCGGATGGTTTGGCTGTCAAGGAATTGCTTACTATATTGAGAATGCTTTATGCTTCACGACAATATCGTAATGGAAACAAACTTCTAAACAATGCTATCTCAGAAATACGTTTAAAAGTTAACTCTGTGGTATAATTTATAAATAATACAAAAAATTTTGTGTCTAAACATTTTATTTAGCGACAAGGGCTCGTGCATTTGGTCCAATTGGGCGCCCAATTTCCGCACTCTGCAGCAAATATTTATAACTTTCTTAATAATGAAATAGTCGCAAAGGTTATTTTTATTATGTTTTTAGCCATAGATATTTAAAATATTTATACAAAATTATAATTAAAAATATAGGAGGAACGAAGAAGAGCTATTTCACAAATATTAAATGCTAATGAAGTGGAACGTGAGCTAAATGAAATGATGGCACAAATAGAAGAACGAACCGTAGATCTGCGGCATCGATTAGCAAACATAAGTACTGATGAGCAAGAACTTGAGCGCAAAATTGAGCGGCGTAAACGTGAGTGCGAACAGCTTCAAAAACGATTTGCAAAGTTGCAGGTATTAATTATTAATTTTATTGCCATAAATACACTTCTCAATCATTTTTCTAACAATCCTTTGATGATCCTATATAAATTTGCTTTTTAATTATTAATTTATATTTAATTTCAATTTTTTTTAAAGAATTTTCGACCACCTTATATGGACGAATATGAACGTTATGAAGTTCAATTAAAGGAATTATATGCAGTATATGTGATTGTTTTTCGAAATCTTGCATATATGCAGCAGCAATTATCTGATGTGGAGCGCACAGAACGTGAGCGCATGATAAATGCTGAGCATAATATGCGATTAGCAGTAGACAAAATGCGTCTTGAAAATGAAATGGCAGTACCTTCAATGTAATTTTGATTATGAACTAATTAAAAAATTTTAATTTTAAAATTAAAAAAAAAATAAAATAAAAGCTGAAAAGTTCCCCCACTTTTTATTAGTTTTTTACATTGTCGTTGTGATTTTATATCAAATTAATATTTTTATTAAATTTTTTTTTAAATTTTAGTCTAAAAAATGTTTTAATTATGTGTCTATGTTTAGTTGTCTCAAAGTTATTTCTCATGGAATTGTAGTTACTACTGTTGTTGAATTGCACAAAACCGAAATGAGGACGGCGGTGTTGATGCGTGTAATGACTAAGAAGCTCAGAACCATCTAAGAATGTGTTAAAATTCTCGCTAAGAGGAAGCTAGAACTTTACAGTTACAATTTGTTTTTATATTCGGTCCAAACAACGATCGCTGTTTGCTTCCGGATTTTTAAGACATGCACGTTTAACCGCCTAATTCGTCGGGTCATCAACTAGACGGTCTATACGACATGGTACATTTTGAAGCAAAAAATCTAAGGAACATGATAGAACCGCTTAAAAAGGCTCTGATGTGGGCTGAGACAAGATTACGATGGAACAATGTGCAAGCATCGTCTACAATTTTCAAAAACGTATTCTTAAATGCATTGAAGGAAAATGAGACAATTTTGAGCATTTATTGTAAATGTTTTGTTTTAATTTATAGTCAACTAATGTTTTTTTATATGCGGATTTATTGTACTTTCATATTGTTGAAATATTTCAAAAAAAGTAAACTTTTCATCCACCTTGCAATTAAACAAATATTCTTTTTTAGTATTGGAAATACCAATCTAAACGGAGATGGATTTCCACATGCAAAAGGTTTCAATTTTTTTTTTGAATACTTTTAAATTTTTTATATATAATTTAATTTATAAAAATTATAGAGATGAAAGTAATAGGAAATATGTTGGGTGTTGGCCTTTCGGATGACGATGAAGACGATGATGATGGGGATGATGGAGATAATGATATTGATGATGATGTTGATGGTGATAAAAACGTTGACGAGACCGATATTTTCGAATCCAATAAAGAAATTAAAAATAAACCAACTGAAATAAACACTCACGTGAGATATGAAATTGAAAAAATTTATAAGACTCAATAAATAGACAAAAAACGATTATAAAAACCCATTTATTTCTTCCAGATTTACAATAAACACTTCAATGTGAGTAACATGAATGACATACTGAGTGATGGCGACGACACTGCACACATACGCGGTCTCGAGGCAATAATTGAACATGAAGATGAGGAAGACTTTCGTGATACTGATGATGATTTTTAAAAAAATGAAAAAATTTTATGCATAAATATTTATTTTTTTCTACTATATTATTGTTAAATTTTATAAACTGATATTTGTTGTGCTTTTATTCAAGGTGATTTTTTTCTTCGAATAAAAAGGCATTTTTGACAATGTGTATGCACTTAAAAAAATAATGAATCCTTATGACCTTGTATATAGTAGATATATGCACTGAAATCGATGCCTATCTAATAATGAAAGAAAGGAAAAAAATATCGTTCAAACTCCAAAACTATTAATCATCGTCATTGAATCATCATTGTGATATATAAAATCAGAAACATTGAAATAGAGACATTAAATATGAATAAATATAAAAAATAAACGAAAAAAGAAATGAAAGAACTTTGCACAGTAAAATAGTAACTCATTGATAGAAATTTGTCTTCCTTAAAAAGGAAAAAAATTTTAAAAAGGTAAAAGTCGCATAATATTACACGCCTGTGAATTTTTGCTCATTTTCTCACTCGGGAGTTTCTGTACGTAAATGCGGGAGAATGCAAGTTTTAATTTTAATGCGCCTGAAAGATTATTGCCACTTCGTTTTTTTGTGTTTGTGCATATTCATTTTTGTTATTTTTGGTATATTTATTTTAGCGAGCTTGCTGGAATCAATATTTACAATTTTAATAAAATACATTTATGCTCTTTTTTACTATTATTTAAAAAATAATAATCGAAATTTTCATTACAATTATTACCTATTATTTTTATTAAAAATAAAATTGAATATTTTATTAAAATGCTCTAAATTTATATACAGATAAAAATAATTACTTCTATATTTTTCTAACTTGTTACTTACCAAATAAATATATATAGAAATTTAAATCAAATAAATTTTGTGATACATTTTTTTCATTCATTTATTTTCATTACTGTTTTAAGGTCATTAAATTAGAATTAACATAATTAATCCGATTTTAGAAAAAATTAACAGAATAAGAGTGTAATTATTAAATGAATTATTGTTATGTACATATATTTTCATGTACATAAATCATCGGATGCATTATTTTTACATAAAAATAAATTGGAGATTTCAACGTAATTAACTTAAAAGTTTAGCTTAAAAGCGGTTATCGCTGGGTAATTTATTTCGTAATCTATTTATTTGCACCCAAAATATGGTCCAAACGAAGATGGCAATAGAAAAACACATTGAAAAAAGTTCGTGGGAAAAAGGCCATTTTTCATTCACTAAATTTTTCGGTTACACATCATTAAAAATAAACTATTTTTATTTTTAAATATGAAGATAAAAAAGAAAAAAGCCAAAAAGTTAGCAAATTTATCTAATACACGTAAATAATATGATATAATTGATTTATATAGTGCATTTGTAAATGTGTATTGGAGCGAAATAATGAAGGATATTGATACGCATATATTTTTCTTATTCTCTATAATTTTTCGTTTATTGTAGGAATGAATTGTGAAAGCAATAATTATTTCTTTTTTAAAACTAAAAATTCATCACTATGTAATTTATGAAAACTGTGTTTAAACTTTTAATTTTTAATACATTTGAATCATTTGTACATTCAATATGTACATATTTTTTAGGATAATTTTAAAGTTGATTGTTATCGAAAAAATTATTTTGGTTAATTATGATTAAATATATGTTTGCTAGTTAACATATTTTATTATAAAAGCTGAATAATAAACACTTTTCATTTGTTGAAAAAGTACCCTAATTTTGCGTGTATAAAGCCGGGTGTTTTGAACCAAATTTTAATTGGCGCCAATGAGTTCATTCTGTTGTATTGGATCCAAGGGAGTCCAAATTTTGTGCCCACTTTTATGAAACAGAGACAAAGGTGGGCACAAAATTTGGACTAGAACGGACAACAAAATGAACTCATTGGCGTAAATTTAAATTTGGCTCAAAACACCCGGCCTTATATACGCAAAATTAGGATAACATTCAAAATCCTTCAAATTCCATCATTTATTGATTTACAAAAATGAATTTAAAAACAATTTAAAGCAGCTATAACGCCGATTCCATTTGCTTTTGAAATAATACAAATATAGAATTAGAAATGTTCATAGGAAATTTGATACACAAATTGCATCCGAAATGGAATTGCAAAATGGAATTTATATGTTATTGAATTCTTTTTTAGAATTTCATATGTATTCCGTATAATATGAGATGTATGAAAAATTTAATATAAAAAATTTAATAAAGAATATCAGTGTGAAGAATACGTACGTAATTATTGACTAAATATTTTGTATTTATACTTTCAAAAATCATTTATTTTTGTTATAAGTTTAATATACTTGTAGATTAGCAGTTTAATATACTTGTATATTATCATGCTTCGATTTTTCTAAATAAAAAAGATCTAAGATGAATATCATGTACGAAATATTAAAAATGTTATCTGAAATATTTTATCCATTTATGATAACAGTTTTTACACTTGATTACGTGTGCCTTGCGACAATTGAAAGCGGAGAGAGACCAGAACAGTTTTCTATATTTTTAATTAAACGTTTGATCTTTGGCAAAAGTTTTATCATCCTTGATTTTTATAGTCCTAATGTCTATTAACGCAATTGTTTGACTAATTGCCCGATAATCGACTCGAATCAATTTTAGTACCTACTACATATAATATTAGAAAAAACTCTTTTAAAAAATTTATACAATATATAAAATAATAATAAAATTACAAGAGTCTCTTTTTCAGTTTCCTCCTTTTGCTAAAAAAATGATTAAGCACAAGCTTAAAATTTAAAAATGAATGTATTGGAAAATGTTAATGAAATTTTAGTGTAAGCTTTTGGATATTGGCTTTGATTTATAATTGTTCGAACTTTTTTGATTTTTTTCCAAAAAAAGCAAAATTGAGTTGAATTTAACTCAATTTTTCAATCTGATTTTCAATAAAATTTCATTTAATAGATTAAATAATGAATTTGATACCGAATTATTTTCAGCTCAAAAATTATTATGTGTAGTTTAAAATTAAAGACTGCGATGAATTGATTTTAATGATTTTATCTTTATTTTTAAAGGGGTGCCAAAAAATTTCATTCGCAAATCGAAGTTTGAATTAACAAACAAGACAAATTCTCAAAAAGTTGTACTTTTTTTATTTTCTTTTGTTTATATTTTATTTTTTTAGAATACGAACGAAAATAATTGTAAATATAATAATATTTTGTTCTTTGTATAATCATAAATATGGCGGCTACAACGTCAGCGGATCCTATTGCTATTGAAGCACCGCTTAGCGTATTACAAGACAGTGGAAATAAAGTATCATTTTTGTAAAGAATGCATACAATTAAAAAATTAAAATTCGAAAATGTCAGCTGATAAATAAAAATTTTTTTTATAATTTTCAATATAATTATTATTGTTTAGGTCATCATAACCATATGCATACCTGGTCTAAAAAGGCGACAAAGTGTAGTCAATGTATTGAAAAAGGTGTTTTGCAAGTCAAAAAACCCCTTTAATCTAGCGTCGAATGCGAAATTTGGCGCTTATTCGCTTACGGACACGTCTTTAAATTTTAGTATCGATGTTTATGAGAATAAAAATGCGCTTAAACGATCACCGGGCGATGTTTATAAGCAAAGATATATATGCAAAATTGACAAATTTCCTACCCGCATAAACGCCGAAAGTGCTCAATTTGAAGTAAAATTTTATATGTACATATACTAATTTATAAATATTTACAAAATCTATATTTTTGAACATTATAAAAAGTTCAAAAAAAGTGTAAAAGTAAAATTAAAAGCTAGTTTTTTAGTTAAGTGAGGGTGCCAGCGGTGACTGCTATTTCATTCTCCAATGCGTAAAGACAGATGGTTATACAACCAATTGGAAGGAATTTCTTTCTATTAATGGAACACTTGACACAACTAAAATTTAATTGAACAAATTTTTGATCATAAAACTTTATTACATAATAAGGTTCACAATTTTTTATTATGTTGATTTCATCATTATAAATAGAAAAATTTGTTTATTAAATTAAATTTAATTTTTTGTTCGAATATTTTAAAAAATAATAAAAAGGAAATAGAACTGACTTCCTAAAATCATTTAGGTTTTTATTTTTAAACATATTTTTTTTTATTTTAATGTATTGCTAAAATATTTTTTTATCTATTTATAATGTGGTTATCACATTGTGATACTTTTAATATTTTCAATAAATAAATAAATAAATATTAATTTTCAATTAGAATTTAACTGATATTTGATATATCAAAATCTGTGCGCTTTAGTCACAATTTTCTACAAATACAAATCCTGAAAATATTTTATAATTTACAAAGCTTTACGTACTTACATACATACGTATGTCTTAAGATCCGTGTGCATATTTGTTTGAAAATAACATCAATTGATCAAATGAGTTTACGCCTACGAAAGTTGCGCGATAATTTCTATGCACAACATTTGATTTTATGTCATTCTGGCTTAAGTTGACAAATTTGACTGCCAAATTAAAAACTAGAATTAGGTAACTTTAATATAATTTCTTATTTAGAATCAAATAAATAAATATTTTAAAGAACTTTTTTTGTTATTATCATAATTAGGCAATTAATAATATGTCGGATGATGAAATACAATAGTACGTTTTATTTTTAATCTTAAAAATTGATATTATATATTCGATGGTATTTTACCTTGAAATTTAATTTAGTAGCGATGATGAAATTGAGGATGAAGAGGAAATTGAAACAAAAAGTGTAGCTTCTTCTATATATGTGGGTGGTTTGAGGTATAACAGCACTTTAAAAATTATATGTACATAAGCCATGTAATTGAAACGTTTTTGTACACAGATCGAAAAGACCATCTTCGTCTTTTTATCGAGATGTAGATGAATCTTCATTGACTGAAGCGGAAAAGGCAATGATTGTAAGCATTTACATAAATTAGTATTTTATAATACAGGGTGTTTTTTTAAGATTTTATTTTTGTTTATAAATGTTTTTGATTTTTTGATCATATATCGATCCCAAACCGTTGAATTTCAATGTGTAATAGCTTGTTCGATTTGACTTGAAATTCTGTGTTGAGTGAGTATCATATTGCACTCCACGTTCACTCTATAGGAAAATTGTTGATAGATTCTAGAGCTCACGTTACTGCCCCTAGCGAGCTGAAAATTTTGCATTAGGGGTTTTCAAGGACGCTCTTTCGATTCTATCGGACAGATTTTTTATAACACCCCTCTAAGACCCTATTTTAGGATCAGGACCGGTCCTGGTTTTTTTATTGATAAGATAGTATATTCGGCTCAGAATTTTATGACAATTACTTTTTTGTAGTTTATTTTTTGTTTCAGGGTCTCCGGAATCCTATTTAGGGTCCAAAACGTTCTAAATTAGAAACTTTTCTGAGCGAGTTAAAATTTTTGCCTTGGATGGTTTTCAAAGACGCTCTTTCTATAACGATTTTTATAGAACCTTTTCAAGACCCTATTTTAGGTTCAGGACCGGTCCTATTTATAAAAAGACGAAAAACACCTATTTTACATTAAAATTTTTAGGAGAAATTTGATAACAATTCGACCATCGCATGGATGTCTCAACAGATAAATAAATTTAGATATACGCCATTTTTCGAAATTTTATTTAAACAAAATGGCAATAACAAACAAAATGGCAATAACAAAAAATTGATATCAAAACATGTTTAAAAAATCATTTACTCGTCATCAGCGTACCATTCAACAATTTCGTCGTGCTCTAAATTTATCTCGCCGTCAAAGAACATAGGCTCTTCTTCTTCGGGCGTCACGCTGCGAGAACGTCGTTTTGGCGCAAACTCAGCTGCATTTGTGAAGGCCGTGATGAGCTGTTGTTGCATGAAGAATGAAAGGCGCTTTTCTGCGTTAGCGCCGAAGCACTTCAATATCGCAGTGTTAGCGCTGTGATTCAGCGCTTCACAACCTTGCTCGCTGTATAATCCCCACAACCGATGATTTTTGACGAAATCGGCGAGGTGCGCCTCAATCAGGTGTAACTTGTTAATTATAGGTAGTTGAGCAAAACGCCATTCATTAGACAGTTTTTCGATGTCGCTGCAAAAGTTGTCTAGATTTGCGTCTTTTAAGCTGGCGGCCACAGCCCATCGCTCTAAATTAAAGATCGCTTCTGATTATCTGAAAAATCAAAAATTGAAAAATTCGACCTAGGTCCACTTCCGTCAGAGCAACTTTTTTTCTAACAGAGCAATCGATCTCAAACTTTACCCACATACAGAGAAATATATGGCAAACAACAAAGCAAATTCTATTTTTGACTTTCCAAATTCAATTTATTAGAAATACTCACCTTCGTGGAAATGACTCCCGAAGTGGATGCTTGGTTGGAGGACGAAATCGGGGGCACAGAGTCGACACATGATGTCGGAGCGGCTTCATCCGATTTGCGATTTTTTGCTTCATTTTCAGCTATCATTTGCTCGGGCTTTTCCATTCTAACTTTCCCCTTTCTTTCCCTTAATTTACTTTTTATCTGAAAAACTGAAAATTTACAAAACACTGAAATTTCAGTAAAACGTATTTTACAATAACACTAGGCATTCAATTGGTCTGAAATTTTACCAACTTATAGAACAAAGGACGGGGAACAAGATCTATGAAGCCGATTTTTCATTTTGGATTCTAATTTGAATGCAAAAATAGTTTTTACATTAAGTGAGAAAAGTAGGCATAATAGAAAAGGCAAAAATTGGAGTAAAATTTTTGCATGTGATGTTGCAAGTTTATAGTCATTCGATTCAGAATTTTATTGGCTTTCTTTTGTGCATATACTCTTTATATTAAAGCAAAATTAATATAGTTGATTTTACTAAAAAAGTATAACAGGTAAATTATAAAAAATAATTTTATACATAACGCCACTATCATCACTTTTAACGTGGAGTGCATATTGTAAAAAAGATGCATCGAAAAAATTTTATCGACAAATTCAAAAGTTATAAAAAAATCAAAAATGGAATCTTAAAAAAACACTCTGTATGTATTTATTTGTATGCTTTTTCATCACTGTCTATTTCTTACTTATAAATCTTATTAATAATTTATTAAATTTTAATATTTATGTATAATTTTTATTTTAAACCCAATATGTGGATTTTAAATGTCTAAGGCTGCCAAAAAACGCCAAGAAGATGAGGAGGCCATTAAATTGCAAAATTATGAAGACCAACGACGTGTGGATCGTGAACGTGAAGAAGAAGAATTGCGCTTACTTAAGGAAAAGCAGGAACAGCGACGATTACAGCGCGAGGAGGAAGAACGTGAAATGGCCGAACGTCGCATACGTGAAGAGGAGCGTAGACGTGTTGAAGAGGCATGAATTAAATATGAGAGATTGAGATAAATTTTGTTTTCAAAAACAATCTACCAATTAAAAGTTTCTGATTATTAAAATGCATATTAATAATCAAATAAAATATTAGGAAGAACGTCGTGTGCGAATGGAAGAAGAGCGTCGAAAAAAAGAAGAAGCTTTGCGCAAACGTCAGCAATTAATGGGTGCTGGTTTTGCATCAACGTCACCCGGACAAGGTGGTCGCAACTTTGTAATTCCAGAAAAAAAAGATCGAGGCGATAAATTTGGTAATATTGTTCAAGCAAAGCAGGAAATGGGCATGACAAAAGAACAACAAGAAGATGCTAAAGTAAAACTAAATATATCTAAATATACTTATTTATCTAATAAAAGCACTAAATTCATTTTTTAAACTTTAGCGTACATTTTTGGCTACTGTAATGAAGGCTATCGATGTTAGCAATTTTGTAGGAGCAGAATTGAAAGGAAAAATTAAAGAATTACATCAACGTATTTGTCGATTAGAAACAGATAAATATGATCTTGAAAAAAGACATGAACGTCAAGAATATGATGTAATTTTTTTGCAAAAATTAAATATTGTATGTATAATGCTTTTTATTTCTGTTAAAAATCTTGTTGAAAATAACTTTTACTTATCTAAAATAAACTTTTTAAGATATTATTTTCAGCTTAAAGAATTAAACGAACGACAGCGGCAAATGACGCGTCATAAAGCATTGAAAAAAGGACTAGATCCAAGTGAAAATTCTAGATATCCGGTATTACGTTTATAATATTTATTTAAAAAAATGATATTTAAACGGTAAAATATAGCCTAAAGTTCTTATTGCAAGCAAATACGACCGGCAAACCGATCGCCGAAATTTCAATGAACGTCGCTCGATGTTTGATAAGGTCAAATTTAAAAAAAATTCATCTTAAATCAAACTAAATATTTTAGAAAAATGCATATCCATGTTTTCCTAATGTACCACCTCCCCCTACAATTCTAGAATATAAACTCCAATCATCAGCATCAAGTGTTGCAGAAAGAGAGGTATGGAAAACATTTTAATATTTGCTCTATATTATATATATTACTTTTTAATTTTTATAAACTTATTGTTTTTCAGGATGACATAGAAGATTAATTTGTTTTAATCTTAATACAGAGATCATATTTCTTATATGTATAACCTTATAATAGATTAAAGTATTTACCTCCTTTCAGAACATTTTATTAATTACAAAAAAAACGAATTATGTATATAGCTTAAGCGATTTCATTTATTAAAGTATATTTTAACAACAAAAACGCGAATGTGACTAGATGTGAAATAAGTTTAAAAACATTTAATTTGTGCAAAATTAATCACTTTGATTTTCTAAAATATTTTGCGTTCGTCGAAATCAAGAATGATAGAAGCAAAATTATAATATTTTTTGCAAATATATTTTAAATACTGGCATAAAAACTCGAATAAAAACGTAATGCAAAAATAATCAAGATTATGATATTCTATAAAATTTCGCACTTCGATTTTTCCGCCCACGGATTTAGTCGTTTATCGATGGGATTAACCAATGAATCGGACTCTTGATTTGACTCAACATACCGTTTCAAACTAAAGTTTTGTATTTATAGTTTTTACATTTTTAGTGATTTGTTTAATATAGAATTAACATAAAAAGATGTTATATAAGACATAAGTGCTTACTCAGCAGCAGATTGAGAAATGGGAGTGCGTTGAATGTTTAGCTGGTACCGAAGGCTTTCAACATTTCGCTGTGCATCGCTTTTATCCATTGTTCTTTAGAATTAAAATTGAAAAATTAGATATTAGAACAGCGTAATATCGACTTCTTTTTTTTCGTTAAACTAAAAGCTAGATTATCAACCAGCTTTATATAAGTAGATCTCGGGCGCAAATGTGAAATTATACAAAAAATATTAAATTGACAGTTACGCTGCAAATTCTAATTAATGGTTGGATACTTTAATTTTTGGGTTGAAAATTTTTTTTTTAGTTTTAATATTAAAATCTTATGATCAATTAAAAAATTTAAAAGCATACACATTTTAAACGTAAAGAAATTTCATATAAATATGTGTATAGATTGATCTTTAGAAGATAATTACCATAATTATTGTATGCATAAATACACTTAAGACAGTTTATATTTTATCATAACTTTAAATTTCGAAGAATCGTGTACTACATATAATTATATCATTCTTTCTATGAGTTAAAATGGAAAATTTTTCATTTAATGTGAAAAAATTACTAAATTAAAACGTTATCAAGGAACAAAAAACATTAATTGGCATAAAATTCATAAAAGGGTAATAAATAAATTGCGAAAGAAATATAAAATAGAATCATTAACTGCAAATTCACTAGAAATATTTTTGAATTAAAAAATTGTTATTTAATTATATTTTTAATTTTATGCAAAGTAAAAAAAATGCAAGTACAATTTTTTAATTTAAAAAAAAAAGAAAAAGACTATTGTAACCAACTTGTAACTAACACGCATTTTGTATGGGACTATGACGTATAACCAATGGCACAAATCCAAAATCAATATGATGTAAAAGCATTACATATAATGATTATGCAATGACGAAAGCGTACTATATTTAAAGATATAAAACCAAATAAAAAACGTATAGATGCCATTAGGGGTATGCACTCTCCTAAGTCTTATCTGGTAAACACTTATACGTCATATGCATGCATATTAATCTAGTAAGGAATTGGAGGCATAACAGACCGAAAAGAAAAGTGAACAATGAAAAAGCGAGAAGCAATGAATGGGCTTAGTCGGGAAAAATTTCGGCCACTTTTATGTGTGCTCATTTTTATACGCTTGCACACTCTCACATACATTGGGTGCACGCATGTCGCATACATGTTTTTAAGTTCTCGGTTCTGTGCGAATTAATAAAAAGCAAAGCAAAAGTGTATAGAAGAAAAACAAATCCTCATTGTAACAAACGACTCATTACGATCCGTTTTTCTTTAAAAATACAATGAAAGTCCGAAACATAAATAAGATGTTTCATGTCCTCATTTTCCTAATATTTCAATACCCTTCTTTATCATATATTGTATATAATACATAAACAATTAGTACAAAAAATTCATTTATTTTCCAATCCTTTTATACATAAAGAATAAAACAAAAAATAATTGACTCGGTACAACAACTATAAATTTCCCAAAATCTTTTAATGTGTTGAAAAATAATTGATAGTTCATTTTCCAAAGATTTATTTATTGAATAGCATTTATAATACATATGTATTCAATTAGAAAGTTGTGAAAATTTATATAAAAATAAAGCATTAAACTATGTTATATTTAGCACGCGAAATAGAAAGATTAAAAAATTGATTATGAGCAATTCTTGGAAGTTCAATTTAATTTTACAATAAAATGAATTTAAAAATGTACATAAAAAAGTATGTTTTATTTTTAAACTCAAAAATTAAAAAAAAATTATTATGTATGCACTTGTAAAATAAATATAAAAACAATTTTTATTTTTATTCATCTAAATATGTAGATCAGCGAACTTAATGAACAATTTAATTTAATCGTTTAGAACAAATTAAGTTGCTCATAAAGTAAATGATATTACTATACTCGAAAAATCTAACTCGTTTTAATTTTTTAGAGCAAGACTTGCATTAATATTTCGAAAAAATTACATATTGTCCCCAACTAAGCTTTTTGAAAATAAATTAACAAAGTAAAAAATTTCATTCAAACCACTAAACTGAGAACCAAAATAAGCCCAAAAATTAAAAATTTACTAATAACTCATCTCGGTTTTTAATAAAATTTATAACATATAACATATACGATGTAAACCTCAATTTTGCGAAAAAGAGTCTAAATCAATAAAAATAAATTTCGGAAGCAATTGGAAAAAGTATATAATTTTTCTTATCTTAAATTAACTATTAAGTTTTAACGTATTTATAATTATTATATACATATATAATGCAAAAAAATCTTGCATTTCAAGACAATTTTATAAACGACAAAAAATATGCACTGTGAAATAAAGTTTAGCTAATTATATGTATATAATATTGTCGAAGGAATATTAATGCCGCTGTGCTGGTGTTCTATGAATTACATATTTTTTCGGACTTACTTGCCTTTCAACTTCCTGCAATATATGTATATAAAAAATAAAAGTTTGTAAAAATTAAAAAAAAATAATGGTAATTTTTTATTGGTGCAAACCAAAAACAAAAATAAAAATTGAAGACATTCTATTCTATGAAATTATTATTGATAATCCACAAAAAAGCAAATTTATAACAAAAAAGATTAATAAAGCAAGATAAACCTCAATTTTGCGAAAAAGACTCGAGACAATTTCCGATGATTTGCGGCATTCGCGACCGAGTTTATAGATGTCGTCGCTGGCAATTCCATTTGCCAGACGCATTCGACTGGTCGGCGGCGAAGTGAGCTCGTCGTCGTAGGCGCCGGCCGTCGACGTAGATCTCATCCATTCGCTTGAAATTTTTGCCGCCGACGATGTCGTGTCTATATAAATTCACATATTAAAATTGGATTATTAGGGTGATTCATATATTTTTTCCGATTTTTTATTAAAAATTTAAACATAATTTTACAACAAATAAAAAACAATTAAGTTTCAAAGTAAAGACCATTTGAATCTATGGCCTGAACCCATCTATCGGCAAGCTGTTCGATCCCGCTGCGGTACCACTCCTTGGTCTTAGAGGCGAAAAACTCGCGGCACCCATTTTCGACCTCGCTAAGATTATTGAAGGTACGACCACGAAGAAAATGCGCCATGGAGCGGAAAAGGTGATAGTCGGATGGCGCAAGGTCCGGACTATACGCTGGGTGTGGCAGAAGTTTAATCGCATCGAGATTTTTGATCTTTTCCTGGGTTTGCCTAGAAGTATGAGGTTTGGCATTGTCTTGTTGCAGGAGCACTTGCTTTCGATTGATCAAAGCGGGATATTTTTCGCCAAGTGCTGCATACATTCGATCAAGTTGGATGCAGTAAAGTGCTGCGTCGATTGTCCGGCCATTTGGAACTAGCTCGAAGTGAATGACGCCTTCGAAATTCCACCAAACACACAAAAGTGCCTTCAACCATTGATTTCGTTTGTCTGGGTTACTGAAATAGACCCACTTTTCATCGCAGGTCACAATTCGACGAATGAAACGAGTATCCCGTGGATTTTCGAGCAGTTTTCTGCAAATTTCGACACGTTGTTGAGCTTGAATTTTAGTCAATTCATGAGGTACTTCTCGGCAGCATCTATTGACTTTTCCAAGAGAGTGAAGATGTCGTACAACTGATGCTTGAGAAATGTTGAGTTCGGCCGACAATCTGCGAGTACTTATCGATGGATTTATCTCGACTGCTTCACGGACTGCTTCAGAATCTACTGTTGTAGGTCGACCTGAACGCGCAATGTCTCTGAGGTCAGTGTCGCCGTCGTTGAACTTTTTGAACCAGTTTCGCGCAGTACGATCCGAGACCACATTGTCGCCTTCAACTTCGCATATCTTCTTTGCTGCTTTAGTTGCGTTGAAGCCTTGTTTCCAGTAATGGCGTAAAAGGACACGAATTTCAAATTTTTCCATAATTTTTCTATAAGCAAAAAAAATTGAAATAAAAGACCAATTAAAAGTTTTAATATACATTATGATAGAGCAGTTCAAGAGCTTTAAAAATATATATAACACATGTATATAAAACATTTTTATTTGGTAAAAAAACAATTGGACAAAAAGATATAAAAAATCGGAAAAAATATATGAATCACCCTAATAAAAAACATTTCTTTCTATTAAATTTTTGTAGTCAAGATAATGTTAAAAATGAATTCAAACCTGGACTAAAACTGGCGCTAGTGAATTTCGAATTCGAACTCATTTCCACGCCTTCCTGTACGAGTACACCCGTTGAAGTGTCCATTTTATTCTCCTATAATATTTTTTTTTAATTATTCTAATTAAACTAACTAATTTCAAAGTCACAAACATCGGCTGAAAACATTCCCGCTTCTAAATAGGCGCATCTCTCCAAGCATTTCTCGTAACGCGCCGCCCAGTCAATAAGCTCCTGTGTTTGAATTCTAAAACGTATCTCAAATTAAACGAATATAAAAATGTGATCACATTTTATTATAATTAAAAAATGCACATTATGCAAATTTTATAACACATAACCGCTTGAAAAAAAATTTTTATGTGTTAATTTTGAATTTAATTCCGTTACTATCGAATAATACATTTGTAAAATATAAAATATCCTTAATATAATTCAAAATAAAGGCGCCATAAAAAACTTGAAAACAAAATAAGAGTATAGTAAAACCTCGATATAACGGCACCCCGCTAAAACGGCTCCCTAGGTATAACGGCACCTAGGCCCGGTTCCGATGATTTTACTAGGCCATAACGACACCTTCAATTATATGAACCCTTGTTATAACGGCACCCCGTTCAAATTTTCATTTCAGAGATGACCGATCAAAAGCGCAAGCGAGTCGCCTTCACGCTGAAGCAGAAGCAGAAGATTATCGATGGTGTGAAGAAGAATCCAAACCAATTAGAGCTGGCTCGAGAGTTCAGCAACAAGTGGGGATTCAATGTCAAGCGAACAAGCATGCAGTCCAAGGCGATGAAGGCGTGCGATCTCATTGACGATGCGATGCTGAAGCTCCGTCAGAAGAAAATGCGCCAGCCGACTACCATCGAGAGCTTTGCCGCACATCAGGAAGAAGTCGGGAAGGATAACCTGCTCTGATGTTGCGTTTGCCTCCCAATTTGGCTTTAATATACTCTGCTTATTAAACCCTCGCTTTAGCGGCACCCTCGGTATAACGGCACCTAGGCCGCCCGGTCCCGAAGGGTGCCGTTATATCGAGGTTTGACTGCAACAAAATCTTAAAAATTTCAAAAAATTTTCCAACAGCCACACAAAAATTGAAAATTTGAAATCGATAATTTTTGATTGTTTTTGAATCTAAAATATACTACTCCATTTTGTCAAAAACCATTTTGTCAAATGCTTCGTAAATTAGAGTAGTTATTACCTATCACGTCTCTCGTAATCGTCGTTTTCTTGTTCTACTTTTCGCAGTTTCTCTCGGAGTTCTCGACATGTCTCTTCAGCCGATGTTAATCTTGTTTTCAAGAAGTTTTCGTTCTCAATAAAGTCATTTCTTTCTTTTTCGGAGCGTTTCTAAAAAAATTAATTTGTTAAAAGACTTGTGAAGATAAGAATAAAAATATTCATACCTTCAGCTCAGCATTTTCCATGGCAAGTTTACGATTTTGAGTTTCCAATTCCGACACTTTTTTTTTGTAAATAGTCAACTCCATGTCCATTTCTGTTTCGAGTTCTTTGCTATATCGCTGGAATTCTTCCAATTGTTCTCTTTCCTGCTGATATCTGTAAAAAAACCTTGCATATTTCGCAAATTTAATGATAACAAAAAACGATTTACAATGCTTTAAAGCGATCCAGATCTATTCGAAGGTCGTTATCCGTTTGTGTGGCCATTTTTCTAAAAGAATTAAAAAATAAAGTTTAAGGTAACTACCTTTCCAATTATCTTTTTTGTTAATATCTCTAAAAATATACCAAACTGGAATTTAAAAAATCCAATTTAATAAAGATATGGAAAAATTGAATGTAGTGGAGGATATAAGAAATAAAAAAGCAAGATATGCAATTGTGGAACGACAGCTTAATGGAAGAGGATTTACAGAAGACTTCGGGTTTAGTTCCTATACGTGCACAAATCTTTCGCTCTCTGGCTTTGCATTTCTATCATACGTTCTAAAAGCTATCTGCTAGAGATCAAAGATGTCGCAAATTTCGATTCCCGAAATCTCAAATTTATTTCCGCGACATCTCTGCTAGAGACGTGTAGGGCGGGAAATTTTCAATTTGGGCCGAACAGAGTCGGGCAAGACCGGCAAAAAAAATAGATCGGACATAGCAATCTATTATATATGCCTATACTTGCAAACCTTCACTAAAATGGTGTTGGGACATTTTGAACGGACAATTCAGAATCGTGCATTTCGGCGCAGGCAATTCGAGACGTGACATTTTGGGATAACATTATGGGACGGATACGGTTTTTAGGCTAAATTTAGTTTCAGTAGTTAAGCCCCGTTAGCCTTAGTCTTAGGCTAAGTCCCATGTCAAGTTGTTTCACTATCGTTAATATCTTCTCAAAGTTAGTCCCGAAATGTCCGTCTTGAAATGTCGCATCACCACCGAAATAATTTAATTCGTCAAGTCAGTGATACTTTCTGCAAGATTATTTAAATTTAGATTTGGCGTTATATAAAATGTGAAAGTTTGTGTGGCCAAATATCTATATACTCTTTACGAGTAAGATTTAAAGTTTACACGTAGTAAGTATTTTAATAACAATCGTGCTATTTATTCTAGGTAATTGAAAAAATTGCCTTAAAAAATTTATTCATCAACTTTAATTATAACGTTCTAATTCAGAGTAAAGACATTGAAAATGTATATTGAATTAACAAAAAGAATTAAAAATATAAATTCAAATGATTTAAAGCAAAAAAATCGAAGAATTAGTGAGAAAATTGAAGAGCAAAATTACTTATTCACTAATATAATAAAGGATTTCTTAAAAATTATTCGTGATTGCTACAATATTCGAATAAAATAGATATAATTGCATATCGGCTAATTAATGTCTTAATTTGTGTCTTTCAAATTGTCGCGAATGCGTTTCAAATGACAGCGTTGGACGATTGTGTTGAAAGTGCCAATATAGATGATCATTATGCCGCGCAATATTCCACCGAGTACAATCTACATATTTTTAGTTTACATAAAATACCACGCATACGAACAATTTTTTCGGAATCGCTGAACCATTTTATACACTTAAATTTCTCAAAGCATTGGTGAATATCGTTGAAATTGTAATTCTTTTTAAAGAATAACGAATTTTGGGCAAATTTTAACACCAATTTGGACTGAAAAAATAAAATTATAAATTTTTTGTTTCTTTCATTTTGTTTTCTCTTACTATTTCTTCACTTGTTCTTTCTTTGTTTTTTCTCTTCTCGCCTTCTCTTTACTTTTTTTTGCGTTCGTAATGGTGGTACAAATGTTGTTAAATCTTCAAACTACCTGAAAAATGCTGGCCAAAAAATTGGGCTCCGGCGCCGCGCCCATCGTTAGAACGCTCAACATCCAGCCTTCAAGGCCGACGCTCGCTGTATAGTCACCTGTGGCCATTCTATCGGCGAGTTGACGCGCTACATCGGTAGCGGAAAACAATCCAGCAGCTTGGCTAATTTCACGAATCTAGAAAAAAAACTTTTTGCATTATATATAGAGATGAAACTATTACTTAATGTATTTTTTCGAGCCTTAGAACTAAATAAACATTTTTTATTAATTCAAATTTTTTCATAAAATATGTACGCAAAAAGTGATTATAATTAATTAGAATCATTTTCATTCAAATTCATTTTACCTCCTGCGGCATTGCCTTCAATTCCTCGTGAAAGCCTTCCGTGTTCGTGTTGGGCGGATAGAGTACGGTAACGCCAATATTGTACGGTAGCAATTCCATGTGCAGCGCGTCGGCAAGACCTCGAATGGCGAACTTTGATGGTGAATAGGCGCAGTAACCCCACAAAGCGCACTGTCCGGCCGCCGAGCTGACAAATGCCAAATGTCCGGAATTGTGAGATTTCATTCCACGAATTACCGCCCGTGTTACATGTACCTTAACCAATATGCAATACATAAATAGAAAAATAAAAAATTTGGCAAATGTCAGCTATTATCTTCGAAAATTTTTTAAGAAATTAAAAAGTTCTTAAGATTAAATGTACTCACGTAACTCAGGTAATTTGTTTTCATTTGACCTTCAAATGCGTCAATGTCAATCTCGTCGAAAGCTCCTTGAACGACCGTTCCCGCATTGTTGACGAGAATATCGACGTGACCGTCGGCAGTAATCGACGCCGATTCCGAAGAGAACATAATGGCTCGAGCAGCCTCTTCGGCCATTCGTACGACGGATTCCACCTATTCGAAAGACTATTCCCGTATTAAAAATGCAAAATATTTTTTAAACGTATTAAAAAGAAAAACTTTGTCGTAACCAGCCGAAACGTCGAGTGGAAAGTACTGGACGAACTGATCCTCACGACAAAAGGCAGCCAGTTCCTCGGCAGTCTTTATAAGCGTGTCCAAATTGCGGGCGACAATCGTCACGCAGCGACAACCGCGCTTTAGCAACTCTATAGCCACCGCCTTGCCGATGCCTTTTGAGCCACCTGAACATATATTATTATTATTTAATGTGAAAAAGCATTTTAGTTAATTGACCATTTTTTTCATCGCTTTCTTGCTTTTTTAAAAAAAGTGCTAATACAATTTAATATATATTAACTTAAATTTTTTTCTATTTTAACCCCACAAATTTTTTTTTTCTTCAAACCGATCTATACGATATCTATCTATAATGCAAAATAGGACCATCCGGACCCTATACGCAAAAATAAACATTGGACTCGTGACTCTCAACAAGCCCCCATACACCAAATTTCAGAACGGTTTAAAAGTTTTTTTTTTGTGGGGTTAAAACAGAAAGTTATTATAAGCGCCTGTTATTGGGAATGCTAATAAATTTGGAAGGCATTGGAGAATTTTGAAGCGTATACCGGTAACGAGAGCGTGTTTTTCGCGAAAATCACATTTAATGCGTTTAGGTAATTGGAAATATACCAAAATAAGCATCAAACACGGTAAAGCAATACAGTTCACGGTGCCGAAAACGGCGAGCCAAAATTGCAGATTCATTTTTTCTATGCGAAAAATAAATTACATAAAATAAATTTTAGAATATTGACAATTTTTTTGTCGAAAAAAATAATAATTCATCGCAATTCATTGATGAAATAACAAAACGCAAAATATTTTTTAATGTGTAAAAAGCCGCAAAGAATTTTTCTAAAATTAATTTTTATTTTGGAGCGTTAAAAAAATATAAATTCAGTTGTGAATGACTCAAAAAAAATGTAAAAGGGCACAACAATTTTGAAAAATACCAGTGTACGCACATACAATAATATAAAATCTATATGTTTTAATCGTGAACAAGATAATTAAAAAGAATGAAATCACATTTGAATGCTGAATAAATGAATCGCCACTCGTCGATCGAAATGAACGCCGTAAATGGAAAGAGCCGCCCAAACGATGTGAACGTTTTCCCGACCCGCAACTGCTAAGCAACCGCGATGCGTTCGCGAATCGAATGAGAGAATTTCGACGACGGGCGCCGACTTGCCGAGAACTTGCCCTAATGCGCCGTCGATCAGCACTCTGAAATTATCGGTGTTGAGTGATGAGTAATCGCCGTCGTCAAACTCGCTGAAAGTTAATCGAATTGTGTACTCGGTCAAAAAACATTTACCTTAAGTTCGGATAAAAAAGACTCAATAAAAATGTATAAAATACAAAAAATATCCGACGAGATACTCATATATGTATGTTCAAAAGTAAAAAACAAAAAAAACATACACATTTATTGAAAGTTTGTGTAGCTTCTGTTCTCGAATTAATTTGCCAGTTTTCATTACTACCTAAAGTAAAATTTTTAAAACTTTTTAAGTTTTTTAAAAAATTATTAAATTTCATTGTTCGTTTTTTTTTTGAATGATTTAAAATTAAAAAATAGCGAATTCCATTTTATGAATTTTTCACATACACATTTAAAACTTGTACATAAAAAAGGAAATACATACTAACAAATTTGTCAGAATTAAAATAATTCAATGTCCATTTCTTCATTTTCTTAAAGAATTTGATTTTTACCGGTTATCGAATGCCCAATAAAAATTTGCTTCTTGTTGCGAAATTTGACGCCGCACCACATTCGCTCCACGATCTAAGTGTGCGCGCCAGTCACCGGATCCACAAAGTTGAACTAAAAAAGAGAAAACATGTTAGGTTAGCTAAAACGTGCAACTACAAAACTGTACAAAACAAAAGAATCGAATTCTCCGTGCCAGAAAACCTAAAAAAATCATTAATAGACGCGTGAACAGCAATGTAGATTTCCGCACACGTTTTTACTCATTACGCCGACTTCTTTTCCTTTCATTTTTGTGCGTGTGTATATATATTTCTTCTTGTTTCTGCTGTGGACTCTCTTCTTTTTGCACGCTATTTCTCAATAAAAAATTTTACTTTTCGACGAGATACACATATATGTATGTGAGTAGTATACATTAGCCATTCCTAGCGCACCCACCCCACCCGTCAACCCCTCATCAAAATACCACTTTTTCACAGATTTTACCCATCTATTTAATAAAATAAATACAAAAATCACCAAATTATGCCATTTTTTCAATAGCGCAAACTCTCACCCACCTGCGCCAGAATTTGCCCCAACCCCAAAAACCCACTATTTTTTGTACTAAATAAATGGTATAAAGCTTAGTGGAAGGTTAGATTGATAAATTTACTCAAATTACTGATTTTTTTGTTAACACATGAGCGGCGATACAAGCGAATTCCATTATGCTGAATGGAATCTTAGGCCATTAACTAATTATGGCATTACAAATATAGCAAATGAATTAAAGATAAAAAAATGCTTATATTTTATTAAATTTCAAATCTTATTTTTGATGTTTAAATTCGCGCAAAAACCATCTCGCCAATGTTGTGGAATTATTTCTCTAGTTACTAATTATTTCTCTAGCTTTTCTTCTCTCTTTGCTTAATTTTCTTTTTCATTTTTAACTTCATTGTTTTTATCTTCAGATTTAGATTGAAATGTACGCTTTAAGCTTTGCTTTTAAATATGCTCTCCCAATTGGCCAGAATTTGTTGATTAAGAAGTTGCCTTGGAAGCCGTTATTATCAACCAAGTATTATTTTCTCCACTTAAATTTGATTTTTACTTATAAATTTAGTTTACGTCGTTTTTCTACGGATCAATTTGATGCGTTGCCCCCGTGTGTGATTGACATTATGCTCCAAGATATCACCGAAAAAGATATGGGTGTGGCAAGTAATTTTTTTACAATTTTTTATGTATAATTGTTGATTATAACTAATGTTTTTCTTTTCAGATTGGCATAGAACAAGGTAAACCGAATCTTAGTGACGCACATTTCCCCGAATCGCCTTTTCCTGAAAACGGAATTCTTCATGGCTTAAATCTGCGTTTGATGCTTCCTTTAGTCTGCCAGCATTATAAGAAAGAAGTTTCTCCTAAAGTGATTTGGTTCCTCGTGGACACAGGAAGTGGTCCAACATTTCTCTCTGAGACATCAATGAAATCTGTCATGGGGCGTAGCTTATTTGATCGTGAGTTTGTGCGAATTGATATTCAGGTTTGTTTTAACTATTATTTAAATAGATAAGGTATTAAGAATGAAATAATAAAATATAAATAAACATTAATTGATAAATTTAGCTAACTAAAAATATTTTTTAGGTTCCGGGAAGCAAGATTGAGTGTCAAATGTCTCCGCTCTTTTTGCCTGATGGCCGACTTTCGCACTTTCATGACGCGAATGTTCTGGGAATGGGCGCTTTGCAACAGTTAGGACTCAATATCAAAATCGATTGGAAGGGCCGAGAGTTTCAGCTTGTTCGAGAGTAAGTATTGTATTCTTTTTTGATTGTACTTGTCAATTGATTTATGAAATAAATAATTTTGATTCGCTTTATTTTTTTTTAATTAAATGGCATATTTCTCTTTTCATTTAACTTCCAATGAATCAACTTTTGAATATTCATTTTTTACATAAGTTTTTAGATAAAAAATATGAAATAGGTTTATTGAAATTAGGTGGTAAATTAGAGATTGATAATAAAATTAATATAAACCAAACAAACAACAAATTTTATTATATTGTTAATGACATTGATAAAAATAATAATCAAGTTTATGAAGAAAAAAATATAGAGATTCAAGAAGGTAAATATAATTTTACTGAAATAGTTAATGAAATTAATGATTTATTAAAAAAGGACAAAAACTTTTTCAATGCAAAAAAGGAAAATGATAAAATTCTTCTTGATATAAAGAAAGCATATTCAATTGATTTTAGTAAAAATAATACATTAGCAAATGATTTCGGATTTAGCAATAAAGTGTTGGCAGGTGGTGCTCAACATACTGCTGAAAATAATTTGAAAATTTTTAGTGACAGTATTTTTCTATGGTGTAATTTAATTATTAAAATTATGAAGAAAATTGATCTCATTTATTAAGAATTATTTCTTTAATTATTTTTCACATTTAATCTTAATCCATCTCCATTAATTTTTACTAAACTATCACTTAAAATTAAACAATAACACTTTGTATCCGCTGGTATACTTTTTGAGAATGTTGCTTTAATCGTGATATCAGGTTTAGAGTTTTTTATTCTTTCATTTTGTTTTGAAACATCAATTACAAACAGAAGATAATAATAGTAATAAATGTCTTCGTCAACGAAAACATTCTTTTATGGTTTGATAATAACTATTTTTAAATTCTTTAGCAAAATTATATTGTTGAACGCCATTAAAATTGCTGAAATTGCATCTCAAACATTTATATGGATATCTTTCCGAATTCAATTCCACAAATATTGTCTCTAAATTACAGTGATCAAATCTAGCGGAATTCAATTAATTATCTTCTCGATGAGTTTGAAATCCAATCACAAAATATTTGATCTTTTCCTATTTAGTACCTAATTTCCAAGTAAAATCCCTAGCCGACAACGGAACATTATTGTCTTCCAATTGCCTTGAAATAAATGGCAAACTAAAAGCCTTTTTCGAATCGAACATATTTATCAATTTGTTTTGCATTTCCATACTAGGCATAATTTTTGGAATTAACCAATTCATTTTTGTGATTGTAAATTTACCTTTTATATTATTCGGATCTTTTGAAAAAATTGAATTTCTATTATCAGGATTTCTGTGTAAAGATAAAGAGTGTAACACCATAAGATTACTTTATTATAACACTCTGCAAATCCGAACATGTGACTCAATGGAATACAAAATGATAATTTACCATCTCTTAGTTCAGTGTACTTATCAATTTTATATTAAATGTCTTTTTCTTCCAAAATTTATCCAAAAGTGTTTTGTTTACTCAAATTTGAGGAATAACTTAAGATTCCTTTCATTAAACTAGCTCTTCCGGGATGGGATCTTTAACATTTTCAATCTGGTCTCCATTTAAGCTATAAGTTATTCGATAAAATAAAAACATCGGGGCATTATTGGTTAAAGTTACTTGATCAGCTGCTGTTTTTAGTTTACCAGTTGTGTCATCATACTCAGCCTTTTTAAGTTTACTACCATCTAATTTAGTTAAAGTACCTTCTAAATATAAAATAACTTTTACTGGTCAATAGATATTGATCACATGTTTCAATTACAAAATTTATTTCACCATTTTTATTTAAATTGGATCCACTTGTTGGAAATATGTTTATTAGATTTTCTTTTTGAATAGAATTATTAGAAATAGGTAATTGATCGATTTTTAAAGTATTGTCGATTGCTTCCATTTCTATTTATGAGCTAAAATATTTATCATATTTTTTATTATATTCTTTTAGACTTCTAATTGGTCTATTTTTGAAATTTGTAGTACAATCTTCTATTTTAAATACATTATCGTTAAAATTAGAGTCATTTCTTTCCAAGGAAGTGTTATTGTTTAATGATAAACCATAAATAAATTTTGCACATTCTATCTCATTAATTTTATTTGGTAGAGTATCTCTCATGAATACTCCTCTAAAATTTTTTATTTTTATTTGCTATATTTGTAATGCCATAATTAGTTAATGGCCTAAGATTCCCATTCAGCATAATGGAATTCGCTTGTATCGCCGCTCATGTGTTAACAAAAAAATCAGTAATTTGAGTAAATTTATCAATCTAACCTTCCACTAAGCTTTATACCATTTATTTAGTACAAAAAATAGTGGGTTTTTGGGGTTGGGGCAAATTCTGGCGCAGGTGGGTGAGAGTTTGCGCTATTGAAAAAATGGCATAATTTGGTGATTTTTGTATTTATTTTATTAAATAGATGGGTAAAATCTGTGAAAAAGTGGTATTTTGATGAGGGGTTGACGGGTGGGGTGGGTGCGCTAGGAATGGCTAATGTGTACTACTATGTGCAAAAGTGAAAAACAAAAAAGAACGCAATAAGAAAAGAAAAAAGGAAAAATGCTACAAGTGGACACAAGTGGCGTTTTTCCTTTTTAGCAATTTTTAGAATTATTTTAAAAATGTTTAGTAAAAAAAATTTTCTTATATTTATAATTTTAAATATTTTTAAAATTTTTTTTGGCATTTTGTCAAAAGAGAAGACACTTTTTCTTTTCCTACTGCGTTCTTTTTTTTGTCTTTCGTTTCGTCGACAAATTTATACTGTGTGAAAGTCTATATTGCTTTAAAAAAATGCGTCCTTTAAAAAAATTTTTTTTGGGCGTCCGATAACCGATAAGAACCAAGAATTTATTTCATTAAGTTCCATTTACACCCAAACGTTCAAAAATAATGTATATATATGTTCCAAATTTTTAATGGAGAAGTTTTGTATACAAACTGATTATCTAATGATTTTAAATTTTATTCATATAAACATAGAAAATTTTGTGTAAAAAACAATAAATGAAAAATCCCATTTATATATGTGACCAATATAAGGCAATAATAAACTTAAAATATACTATTTTGTTTATGTACAAAACGGTATATAATCATTATTTTACTTCCTAGTCAATTTCTATGCGTACGAGAATAGATGCTGCATCATCGGGTGAGTGTTCAAAACCGGTGTTTAATCGAATATGAGAATATCCTAAATATAAAATAAATTAGATAAATTGTTTCATATGTAAAGTTTTTAATACGTTTTTTTAATTCAGAATATATGTACAACCTTGTCTTATACTGTTGACTGGCAGTGAAAATTCGCCGATAAAATTGTTTGACGAAGTGGAATTAAAGTCATTCACAGAGAAACGCATAATAGCCAATTCTGGACGATAGAAATGAAAAATAAAAGTTTCATTCCAAACGGGGTTAAATCCTGAAAAATTAAGTAAACTAAATATATTTTGGAAGCTTAAGTGCAATTTCCATTAGACATTTTGCAGCATACAACATGTATGTTTGTTGTTTCTCTAACCGAACTACTTCGCATGCCATGTAAAAATTTTGCGGAAACATTGTTATTTCTTTAATCGTGAGATATTGAACTTTCCAAATACCTAATTCTTATATAATATGTATGCATTATTTTTAAAAATTACATTACTTACCATTATTCTTGATAGCTTTTGTTTTAAATTTCACTTCATCGATAGATATCCCAAATATTTCTATATTAATAAAGGGATCAACAATATCGTCGTTAGCTTTTGGTTTGGGAAAATATTGCCCGCAAATGATCTAAAGTAATTCATTTATTTGCATTATATGTATATGTATAAAAATTGTTTTCATAGAAATATTATAAGAAATTTACAGCGAGATGTAGTGTCATTTTTATGCAATTTGTATCAAGACGTGCATCTGAATTGATCAATGCTATTGGTATTATATGTATTGGATGTAAATATGTACTTTTTTCTTACCTAATCCTTTTAATAAAACGTCGGGTTTTAATACGTAGCCAATATTGCCATTTATACTAAATAAGCCCTTGACTATGTCCATATCCTCATCATTAGTTTGCATACTAAAGAATTTTTATTTTACACGAGTCTATGTAATATTTTTGAAAGTTACTTCATTGCTACAGCTTGAATCCCACAAAGCCACGACGGCATTGGATTCATATTGCTGGAATCCTGACGAATTCCTTTTGGATAGCTCTTAATAATACGATTCACTGTATATCCAAAAATAGGGGCTCCGGCCTCAAGATAACTTGTCACTTTACTTTCTGAGAGAGACGGTGAACCATTATATGGATCTAAAAGATATTATTACCGATACAGTTTATCAATAAATTTATCAATAAATTTACGTGTTTTAATGTCTTCATAAATGTTTGCAGAAAGTTTTACGGATGGCAATGCAATAAGACGTCCAAATTCTGGATCAATTGTAAATTTAGATTTTGCTAATTCATCGCCGTTACCACCATTTTCTTCATCCCTAATACCGCCGCTATGAGCTTTTCCTCTTAATAAAATTTTGTTTCGTAATGCTTTAGGACTAGGTAACGGATTATTAGCTGCATTTGCTGGCGGTATATAAAGCATATCACCCAATATCTTAAAATAATGTTTGGTTTATAAAAATTAAACTACTTAATTTTAACCTAATGAAGACAAAAAAAAATTACTTCGGTAAATATTTCTGCCATAACATGTTGCTGAACAAGACCGACGTGATTCTCCAATGTCAAAATTACAGGATATGGATTGAGTTTGAAAGCATATTGTACAATACATTTAAGAGCATTTCGCAAACTGATGGATGAAATAAACGTGTGTTTATGTGTTATTTGTGGTTCTCCATTAAAACCATCAAAGATATCTACTAAAACCAAAATATATTAAATGGATATATATATGTTGCGGCCAATACTAGAAATCGGCCATTTCTAGAAATGGCCGGCCAAAACTAGAAATGGCCGGCCAAAACTAGAAATGGCCGGCCAAAACTGAAACTGTAATAATAAATGACTGTAATAATAAATGATTGTGAATTAGCGTATTAGCGAAAAATAGACAGCAAATCATTTATTATTACAGTTTTCATTGTTACAGTTTATTATTACAGTTATTATTACAGTTTTTTGTCTTTGAAAAGATTTTTTTTTTATATCATAATTATTTTGGCCGGCCATTTCTAGTTTTGGCCGGCCATTTCTAGAAATGGCCGCGATGCCGGCCATTTCTAGAAATGGCCGATTTCTAGTATTGGCCGTAACATATATATATATATACAGTCGCGGACAAAACATTGGCAAAATTTTTCACTTTTTTGTTTTTTCAATTTTTCCATCAAAATCAGAAACTCCTGAAGGAAGTCAAATATGCCATTTTATAGAGGATTTTCTTAGCTACAAAACCAGTATACTTACTTTCAAAATAACTTTTACTAACAAAACCTAATAATGTATTAACCAAAATCACTTCAAAATTCCATCGGACAAAACATAGGCAAAAAATAACAACCACTCGAAATATTCAATATTTGGTCGCGAAACTTTTCGCTGCCACCACGGCTAGGCAACGAAGAGGAAGGGACTCAACCAAACGATGGATCAAATCAATATTTAACGAACCCCAAATATTATTTACGGCTTCAAACAAGGCATCTCCATTATTGAATTTCTGACCCTTCAACCGCCTTTCGACCTCCGCCCAAAGATGTTCAATGGGGTTCAAATCGGGCGATTGCGCTGGCCAGGCCAATAAGGAAACACCATTATTGCCGATCCATGTTTTTACGGTTTTTGCCGTATGTTTGGGGTCGTTATCGTGCATGAACAACCAGCCCATCGGCATATTTTGCACCGAATATGACAACATAACGGTCTCCAGAATTTCACGGTACTGAATTTGATCCATTTTATCGTGTATACGATGAAGCGGACCAACGCCGTGCCATGAGAACGATCCCCAAACCATAATGTTACCTCCTCCGAACTTTACAGTAGGTATTGTATACTTCGGATTGTATCTGTGTTTTTAGGTTACGAATGTAACCTTTGCCATCATTGTTGGAAAGGTTAAACTTTGATTCGTCGGACCATAATACGTTTTTCCAATCCTCAACAGTCCAATCAATATGATCTTGAGCAAATTTCAGTCGCGCAGTCACATTCTTCTTCGATATCCACGGCTTCAATGCTGGACGACGGCCATGAAATTTCTTTCGCAGAGGCTATGTTGAACGGTCCTGGAGCTCACATTTGCTAGTTTCAATTCCGATTTGAGCATTGGCCCTGTCAAATGAGGATTTTCCGACGACTTGCGCGCAATCTTTCTGTCAGTTCTGAAAGTGTACTCTTACTTTAACAAGTACAAAGAACCTTCTGTTTTTACCGATTTTAAAGCGAATTTGCCAAGAAAACAAAATTTAATTTAAAATTTAAATCTATTTTTCATCCGTTTTCGAGGTCGACCGCCCTTATTTAGCTCCTTTGGGTTCTTCACTCGTCGATAGATCTTAAAACACGTCCCCGGGTTCAACTTTACGTGGTCCGAAATGTCATTCCATGTCGTTCCATCGTCATCCCTCAGTCGGACGATTAAAGACTCCATTCGATGATGAACGCGTGGAGGTGCCATTTTGTATAGTTAAAAATGTATGAACCAACCAGAAATAGATTTACCGAAATCGAAAAATCATTTCGGATGGGTTTAAAACCCAAATAAAATTTTTTGCCTATGTTTTGTCCGATGGAATTTTAAAGTGATTTTGGTTAATACATTATTAGGTCTTGTTAGTAAAAGTTATTTTGAAAGTAAGTATACTGGTTTTGTAGCTAAGAAAATCCTCTATAAAATGGCATATTTGACTTCCTTCAGGAGTTTCTGATTTTGATGGAAAAATTGAAAAAACAAAAAAGTGAAAAATTTTGCCAATGTTTTGTCCGCGACTGTATATATATATATATATATATATATATATATATATATATATATATATATATATATATATATATATATATATATATATATATATATATATATATATATATATATATATATATATATATATATATATATATATATATATATATATATATATATATATATATATATATATATATATATATATATATATATATATATATATATATATATATATATATATATATATATATATATATATATATATATATATATATATATATATATATATATATATATATATATATATATATATATATATATATATATATATATATATATATATATATATATATATATATATATATATATATATATATATATATATATATATATATATATATATATATATATATATATATATATATATATATATATATATATATATATATATATATATATATATATATATATATATATATATATATATATATATATATATATATATATATATATATATATATATATATATATATATATATATATATATATATATATATATATATATATATATATATATATATATATATATATATATATATATATATATATATATATATATATATATATATATATATATATATATATATATATATATATATTAACAAGATATAGCTTTTTATTTTTAAACATTAAAATGTAATAATTGCACTTACATTCAAGTAATCTCGCGCCTTTTCTTAGAGCGCTAATATATCCCTCAACCGTGGCATTTCCGCGTACCTGAAGTCCTGTCAAATACGTATTATGACTTGCATTAATAAAATAATTTGATAATGATTGATCCATATCTTGGAATATAGATTCATGATTTTCTTTTAAAATATTTCCCCATCGGGATTGCAAAAGTCGCCGAAATCCTAAAATTAAAATACCTTTACAATAAGAAAATCAAAAACTTTATAACCTACACACCATTGACTGATAAGACATTATGGTTTCCGTCCGTTTCACATAAAGAAATCACAGCTTCTGTTTTCTTTATGTCAATATTTTTAAACTAAATTATTTTCTATATTGCGTATGTGTAGATTAAAAAACTAAAATGAAACCTACGCCTTGCTCCTCGGTTAAAAACTTCTGAACTTCCGAAACGTTGAGATGTTCATTACCATCGTCATTTGCTAATCGAATGGCAGCACGGTATTCTGGCAAATCTGTCAATATTTCGAATAATTGCATGAATTCAGCTTCATCAAGTGAATTAATGGATTTTTTTATCGACCTTTTTGATACAATATCCTAGACATATTTAGACTAATTTTATTATATTTTCATTTTAGGTAAATGTATTTATTCTTGCAAACCTTAACGATCGTTTGAACATATGCCTCACTCAATTGAAGGTTCAATTTTTTTAATACCTTCCATAGCTCGTCAAGAGAAACTTTACCTTAAAATTTTTCGGAAATAGTAATATTAATCGTCTAATTATAATAAATATTTTGATTTATTTTCATCATCGGATTCCAAAAAATTTTTTTTTATTATTAATTTTTTTAAGGTTTTTTGGAACGGGAAATTCAGATTTAAAAATGTTTTTTTTATCTATTTTGTTGTTTTTGTTGTGTTTTTTCATGTTTTTTTCCGCAATTTATTATAGAATTCTAAACAAAGATGACTCCAAAAAAAATTTTTTTTGGGTCCAATAATACACTGAAACCAATATTTTCTCACCATTATGATTGGAAGCACGAAAGTTTCGAACTATCCACATTTTTTCATCAAATGTAATTGGATTTTTTGAATGAGTAGACATTACTTTTTTCAACGATCCGAAAAATTCCTTCGCTTTTGTATCGTCTTTGACGGCGAAATCCAAAGATTTGCAAACATATTTCGGATGTTTGTATATTATTGAAAAACAAGATGATTCCTTAAAAGTTATATTAATAATGCATTTTAGTAAAAAAATTTCTTACTGGTATAGCTTCTTGAAATTTGTAGCTTCGTGATGCATCGTGCAAGCCATCGGAATTGTACCCAGTTCTTATTTCAATTAATTCAGAAATATTCACTAAAATTATGAGTAATTTAATTTAATTGTATAATTATCCTAAACTTTTAAGTTACCTTTTTTATTAAATGACGAGAAGCAACCAAGAATATATCTTTTTCTTCCCTTTGATTGGTAATTAAGATTTCCATTAATGTCAAGAAATATAAGGGAAATCGGCAACGTTTTGGCGTGCTTAATGCGATTTACAAAAATGCCACTCTTTAGAGTTTCATCCATATTCTAAATTACAAAATAAATAAGGTTTAAGTAATTAAAAATAATCTAATTCAATTTTTAATTGTTAATAAAAAGCTATACGAGTCTATTTTCCAACTTAACATTTTATTTTTTCCATATACAATCAAAATAGATTAAAATCATTTAATAAAAATAGATTGAAATCATTTAATTAAGAATTAAAAACGCCGATTATTTCAAATTAGTACTAACAAAATCTTCATTTCTAAATGTATGTATAAAAAAATTGATTGAAATAAATTTGTTTTACTCCATTTTTGTTGAAATATTTTAACCTTTAAAAAAATTCGTTTCTATTTATTACATTTGCTTTTTAAATTTTAACACTCTTTCAGTACGTTTTTCTTCCCTTTGCATTTAGCTAACAATATACTCTACCACACATATAAATCTTCTTCTTCTTTTTTGCACATATTGTTAATGCTAGTTTTTAAATTTTTTATTAGAAAAATAAATTTTTGAACATGCCAAAAAGTTTATTTGCTAGCAAAAGTAATTTACAAAAGCTTTGCTTTAAATGTTTTTTTCAAAATTTTTAATTAAAATCAAATTTTAGGTTTTTGTATTTTTTTAAATTTTAACAATATTATTATTTAAATTTTTTGCAAATGTTTTTTTATTGCGAAATGAATCGCTTAATTTTTTTATTTTTTACATTTGCATTTTTCTTGGTATGCAATAAGAACTAGGCATCTTTTTTATTTTTAGATTAATATTTTTTAAAATAGGTATATTATTTATTTATTCAATTTTTTATTGTTATAGAAGCAAGTAAGAGCCATCTATGTGGTACGAGCAAGTGTGGTCGGGTGGTATTGTTTTACTTTGTGTTCAAACTGCACTTTACATTTCCGGACCATTCAACTACATTGACACAGGTCGCTGGCGACGTCGCGATTTTACTATATTGATCCGTGAATGGATGACTAAACGCGATGAGCGACTTACCGGCAACATGTACGTGATGAGTACGCTCGATTCGATCAAGGACGAATAAATTTGTATTGACATTACAGCGTAAAAATTTTCAAAATTAGAAAAAAGAATGATAAAATACTTAAGAACTATTTGTTTGTCGGATTTTTTTATTGCAAATAAAGACTTATAGCTAATTGCTTGGATTCATGCAAATATTACGTTTGCATACGTAAAATTTTTTTTATATTTTTGGATTTTAGATTTAAATTGTATTTTTTATGTTTAAATGACCACTCGTTTCACTAAAATTAGACTAATTATTATTTTTTTAAAAAACATTCCATTTATGTTTCTTTTGCTATTTGTTCATGCAAATTATATTTTTATTGCACGCATACTGAAAGGAATTATTTTTCAAATAGTCAAAAATTGTTAAAGTCGAATTTTGTCCATTTCGTTCCTTTTTTCGGCTTCTTGGTTCCACTTCTTGTTTTTTTTGAGTAAAAAATTAAAACATTTAATAATTGTAATTTGCCTGGAAATACCTGCACTTTTGCTAAAAACAAATGAAAGAATTTTTTTCATAATAAAATAAATTTCAGATTTTTGTTTACGGAATTCATTCAGTTATAAATTTTTAGTGAAAAAATAAAATAAACTTAAGTTACCTATTGATTTTCGTCACATTTCATTTTGCTTTTTTTGAATGCCGGCAGAGAAAAGCCAAGAGCTATCGTTTAGCGCGTTTTTGCGAATGACCGAGACGAACGTGTTCCTTTTTTATCCGAATCTTATCGGCTATGCGCGAATTCTATTGGCGTTAGCCTCTTTTGCCGTTATGACAACGTGTCCCGTTGCAGCGTCGACTTTCTATTTTTTGAGCGCACTTCTTGATGCATTCGACGGATATGTAGCAAGATTATATAATCAGGGTAATTTATTCGTATTTCAAATTGTTTTAAAGAATAAAAACTAGAATTTGAGTAAAACTTCTACAATATATAGGTGAGCTTTCTAATATAATTTTTCGATCAACTTATTAGATCTGAAAAAAAATAGATTTCAACTAGACCTGAATATTTACACAATTAGATACTAAATGAAAAAAAAATTTTTAAAACCGTTTAAAATAAGAAATTTCCATATTCTTCTTAATTTCTTCTCTGAATCATTTTAGGCACGAGGTTTGGCGCCATGTTAGACCAGCTTGTCGACCGCTGTGCCTTTATGGCTCTTCTCATGGTTTTATGCCATTTCTATCCGCGTCTCATCTTTTTCCTTCAACTGGTGGCCATTCTCGACATTGCCTCTCACTGGCTGCATTTGCACGCGGCAGATTTAACGCGTGCTAAAACGCACAAAAGCTCATCGAACCCTATCCTACATTATTATTACACGTCAAAGTGAGTCCTTTTATCGAAATATTTATTTGTTATTTATTTATTTCTTTGTTCCATTTTATATTGGTTAATAAACATTCTTATAAATAAGCTAGCAGCCCGAACGAACCTACAAAACTAATTTCTTCGATTTCTCACTCTAAAAACTTTGCCTCACCTAAAATATACCGTAGGTTTTTCTTCTCACAAATCAGTTTGAAAATAAATTTCAGACCGTTTCTCTTCTTCATGTGCTTCGGTAATGAGGCGTTCTACGGTCTGCTTTACTTCAACGTCTTTTTCTCGGGACCGTCATTGCTGGGCATAACATTGGTACAGATTTTGGCCGTGGCATTTCTACCGATCGCTTTACTCAAATCGGTAATTAGTGGAGTTCATCTCGTGGAGGCCAGCCAGACGGTCGCTGCCTACGATATGCAGCAACGTGGCGTGAAATTTGGAGCCAAACCATCCAAAAACGAGTAGAAACAAAGGAGAGAAAGGGAGACAATATACCAAAGAGCATTTATAAGATATTAGACAAATATTTATTAATTTTTCTATAGATTTGTACAAATTTTTGAAAATAATTTCGATTTCTATATTACTGAATATATTTTTTATATTGACGATTTTTTTCTCTTACCCTTTTTTCTTTAGTCGTAGTTTCATACTAAAAGACTTTAAGATTGATTTTTATATAATATCTCTGAAATCTAAGCGATTGACAGAAAATAGATTGAACCTTATTTATGCGCATGAAATAAATGTATTTGTGTATTCCCTGATTTCAATTTTTTTTTATCATCGTTATTATTTCTTAAAAAGAATATTAAAAAATTATCTCAAATTCTTGTAATATGGTTGTGATGTATTAAATATTGTAATTTTTTATTTCCATACAGGTCATAATAAAGACGTTTATTTTAAAGATTTTAATTGTAATTTATACCAGAGAATCAATTTTCTTGAAAGTAATTTTTTTAGCCTTTCTTAGGCCCAATTAATACCATCATAGCAAAAACAATAATCTTGAAAAATTTCAAAACTTTCCATATGTCGATGGGAGTATCGAGTGTCTAGTATAAACGCGTATTATTGTTTTTCACCAACCTAAGCTTTACTTTGATAAGTGTGGCTTCGGACCGGTTGGAATTGGGACTTTCTTTCTAGGCGCTTATTGGACACCGACTTCGAAAGTATTGGATTATACAGCGGCGTTTAGAGAAACTGGTCAGAGCTTCTACTAATATTCTTTATACATTTAAAATGTTTATAATTTTTTGGGAAAAATCCTAGCCAATTCGAAGCCAACTTAAAAGTATTTTGGCACTTAAAAATATGCTACAAATTAATTTGAAATAAAATATTCTAAAGACAAAAAATGTCAAAAAAATTCTATGCTTTCAAAAGTATTCGTATACAATATCAAGCCGATTACAATAGAATAATACTTAATTATTCTTTAAAAGCATATTTGTATTATTATTTATATAACTAACAACTTTAGAGAGATTAACATTTACATAAAGAGAACAAAAATAAACGAACTAATTAAGTCATGAATTGTAAAATAAAGAATGCAAATTCTTAATCTTTCTTCTTGTCTCCGCTGGCGCCTTTCTGAAAAAGGAAAATATTTGATATACATATATTAATTTTTATAAGTAGAAAATTTCGAATAAAAAAAATTAAAAATTGCCCTCATGTAAAAGAGTTTAGCTCAAATTTAATTATATAATCATTATTAATGATTTTTTTATCATTAAAATAAAGTCTACTTATATATAGCAAAGAAGTAGGAAGAAGAATTAAATACCTCGTGCTTGTTGAGGCGTTCACAGACGCGATCGTATTCTTCCTGAAGGCCAAGCGCCTGTCGTTTAATAGCGTCACGGTCCTTTTTGACGGATTCGAGCTCCTTTTTGAGGTCCTTTGTCTTATCCTCAATCATTTTATCGACGCCTTTTCCATCACCACTGTCCTGCAAAAAAAAAAATAAACCATGGGAACATAATATCTCATTTGTAAATAAATCTAATAAAATCGGAAATTTATGCTAAATTAGAAGTTAAAAAAAATTTTTTGAAATTAAGTAAAAACAAACCGTCTCCATGAGTGTTCTAGCCGCATTCGTGGCACTTTCGGCCTGCTTCATAGCCGCTTCGGCCGCCGCCTCCAAATGAGCGCTGCGTGACAAAAGGCCAACAATACGATTAATCACACTTAAATTCAAAAATTTTTCTACCGCCTTCAAGAATGACTTAGTCGTATTCATGGCACTTTTTATGTCAGAAAATTCTACTTTACACTTAACAACTTTACAAACAAATTTTATTTTCTATATATTTTATTTTTTTCTACTGAATAGTAAAATTTAAAAAAAGAACTTTTTAAAAACATAATTTTATGCTGCTTACAATTTGTTGAAAATTAAAAAAAGAAACTAACAGGAAGAGAAGCAAGGCGAAACCGCTAATGTAGAGATTGCGTTGAGCACGGAAAAGGCGCATGTGAATGACGGCGTCCGCGTCAGCAACGTGACGCGTTTCGTAAAGCGTATCCACATTCGCATATTTGCGTACCTCACGAGCAGCATCTTAAAAATAAATCTTGCAAAAATAAGCAATGAAAAATTATTTAATTATTTATATTTTATTTTGTTAAAGCAATAAACGAAAATTTCCTTTATTTGCATTTTGAAAAAAATATAAATTTTTTTTTCAACTTATAATTTACAAATTATCAATTAAAAAAATTAAACCGAAAAATAGAAGCAAGAGAACGGCAAGGACAGCGTATGAGTAAACCTTCGAGAACTTTTTCAGTGTGGTGATAAATCGGCTATTGAAAAGTTTTTTCCAGCTAAAAAGTAATGTTCTGCGATGTAAAAAGTTATTTTAATCCATCACTTTAGTTTCATTTCTTTTTCAGTACTGTAAAATTTGTAAACTAATATCAATTATATGTTATTATAAAATTAAATATTCCAGATTTCTTTTAATAGCTAAAAATTTCCCACAATTAAAAAAGTACTTTGTGACTTACATTGTCGGTCGAATCCATGGCAATAAAAGAACAAGACAGGTGGCGATCTCCACGTAAAGAATAAGTGCAATAACTGTCCACTGAAGAGTCATAATCAATCAAAATTGTATGTTGTAAATAAAAAACTAAAAACTATCATTTAATAAATTTTGTAATCATAAAAATACTCAAAAAATAAATAATGCAGCATAATAAGTCCTTAGCCTTTCATAATTATTATTTTACACGTTCGAAAAATATTACAAAAATCATTTTTGTTTCATAATTTTCACGAAAAACAACGTATTTTTATTTTTCTCTTAAAATAAGGCAGAAAGGCGCTTATTTAAATTGTTAATTGTTATAAAGCTTACGGTAACTATGTTTGACAATTGGGCAAAAGTAGTCTCGAATATTTTTTGCATAAAATCTTTGTTGTTATCCTCTTGTTTATTTCTTTATATTCTTAAGCTCGTCAATTTAATGCTATTTTTTCGTTGGTCGTTAGACTATTGTGATTTTCGCACGATCATCAGTCTTTCTTGAAGATATAAGATATATTTGCATATGCTAATAATGATTGTCAATCCAACAAAAGTAAGTAATTCATATTTAAAAAACATTTAAAAAATAGGTACATCTTTTATTTTTTATTAATTCCATAACATTTAATTTCGTCTTATTGAAGATTTGTGTACTTAAAAAATAAATTTATTTTTTATCAATTTTTATCCACACACAGGTATATTTTGTTGCAATTAAAAAATAGTTTAAAAATTAATGAAATATAAAATGGACCATGTATATAAATATGTATGTAAAGTTATAAACATTTTATTTTCTATATATTTAATTTTTTTCTATGTTATAAACATTTTACAAAATAATTTTTAACTGCGTAGATAGGATTTAAATTTTTAAAAAAAAAGTGGCCTAGGGCAATTGTTTGCCATAATATTAAATATTTTAAGTTGAAATTATTGATTTTTTGATAATTTTTGTTGAAATTATTTTTTTAATTTGCATATTTTTTTTTAAATTTCAACTATTTATTTAATTTCACTCTACGCAATATCAAAAAAAAAAATAACCTTGAAAAAAACAAGATTTAAAGAAAGGCGCATTTTTTCTTTCACTTTTTTGTAATTTAAATCCTTGCTTTTTCTATTTTGTCAAAGTAGATTTTTGTCCTTATCTTTTTTGATTTTCTAAGTATAGTCCTTAGTTGTTTTATTCTTTGTGTCATTCATTTTACAACTTTTCATCTTCTCGTCATTAGTTTATTTTTATTTTTTGGAGATATTTTAATTAATTCTGGTTTTTCATAAAAAAAGTGACCGTTAAATTATTTTCGAATTTTGCTAAACGTAAATAGAATTAGAAGGCGTGACAATTGGCCATCACTATAATTAATATATAAAATATAAAAGAAAAATTTAACTAATTTTCTGTGAGAGAATTTTCTTTTTTCGATCGATAAAAAATATCCGCAATAGATTTGATCAATCATTTTTTATTATTTCTAATCTAATAAGCTTCTTTTGTGGCTATTACTCTCTTGGAAAACAAACGCTCATTATTTAGATTTATCTATAAGATGAGTTTTAAAAAAATCCTTTCTTATTCATTAATTGTATGTTTGCTCACATTAGTAGTTTTAGCCACACGTCGTGAAAGTAAGTGTTCAAATTAAATCATAAGTCTTAATACTAAAAATAAAAGTAAAAATTTTAATGTATCTAATTAGTATTTTAAATATTATTTTCAGTAAATACAAAAAAAATCTGGTTTAAAATTAATGATTTGAATATTGCTAGATCACTTTGGAAACCCATGTAAACTTTGCGAATGCTTCGTTGAATATTCTGATCGGGATATAGCCATTCCGACGTTACCTTATCGGGTGGCTAGCAATCCCTATAACAGCACTGAAGATCGTTGTTTAGCTACTTGCTTGCATGATGAGGTATATTTGTTAAAACATGAAGATGCAATATTATTTATTATATCTTTATTTTTATTTTTAGCGTTGTAAGTTAGCCGTATTTGGTTTTGTGGGAGGTCGAGAAGTTTTTACTTGTGAACTTTATGACGTTATTAATGTCAAACAGCCTATATATGCACCATACTCGAATATTTATGTTAGAAAGCGAGACACGTGCAAACAACCTGGTAACCATTAAAGAATTTATAATCATTAATTTGATATACACAATTAATTTTTAAAAACGTTTTTCAGCTCATCAATTCATTCCATTGTGGACGAAGGACGGGGAAGAGTCTGTGACAGCTCGTAAAAGTCGATATATTAAATTAGCACTTCAACAGAATCCATTCAATTTTGGCTAAATAATCAATGCTTTTCTGTTTGCAAATGAGATAGTATATTTATATTTTCCAAGTCATGTATTTTTTAAAAGTAAATGAAAATTAATAAATTTATAAATAATTGTATATTTTTTTATAATGCCATTTTATACCTAAATTACTTACTTCTAACAAATTTATAAGTATATATTTAAATCAATCTCATCTTTTTTGAATTTGAATAAAATAAGAATGTTTAAGTGGTATTTAAAAAAAACCTAAAAATATGGCATTGCTATGTTTTTAAATCAAAAATAATTTTTTGTAAAAGCAAACAAACAAATGTACATGTATTTTTGTTATCGAAATTATAAAAAAAATTAAAATGTATATATGGATAATTCTAATCTACTTAATGCAGTCTATATATTCTGGTGAGTTTAAAAAAATATTCAATAAAATTTAATACCTAATAACAATAATTTCAATTTCAAAAATGGTTAGATTAGTCTTAATAAATAAAATAAAATTTTAGAATCAAATTTAAATATAATTGTTTTGATGCACAAATGGCAAGATAAACAATATCATCGATTTCATGAAAATTTAAGTTCACAATCGATAGAAAAAAATGTGGTGAGAATTATATTTTTTCAAAAAATCATTTCGTTAAAGATCTTTCAAAATTATTTTAATATTAAGACTATTCTCATTAATAGTGCGTTCCATTTATGGGCTGATATACCGGGATGGTGGGCCATATGGCCGATTCTTACGAGGTATTACAATAATTATATATATATTTTATTATTTTTATGATTGCACATACATGATTATTGTTAAATAGATTTACGAATGAAATGCAAGAAAGTGAATGGACAATTTTTTGCAATGTGGAAACAAATTTAAACCTTAAACGATTGATACCATTTCTACGAGGAAATTTCCCAAATCCCAAGAAGGAATCGCATTTTATTGGTAGATCGCTAAGCGACTCGCGGTAAGAGCACTATATTTATTGATTTACAAAATTTTTAATTTTCTTATCTTGAAGCATAATATTTTATTATTTATTACTACCAGGACAACGATTATTCATCATTATGCAATACCGAAAGAACCTTTGGAATTTTACCTTGATATAGCGCTAGGCGTTATTTTTAGTCAAAAATTGATAAAAACGTAAGTAATTTTTATATAATCATTATATATTTATATACATATATTGTTAATTATAATTCATCTATATATATATACAGTGTCGGACAATTGATTGGAAACTTTTTTCACTTTTTTGTTTCCAATCCCTACGCACGACCAAATATTTTGTAGAGAATTTCAATTGTCCGATTCATTTTTGTGTGTTCTTAGTTTTCGTTAATACAATGAAGTTCGAATAAAATTATTTAATTGAAATACCATTTGAAAACCCTTGAAATTCTCTACAAAGTGACATATTTACTTTGAAGAAATGTTTGGTCGTGCATACCGTAGGAGATTGGAAACGAAAAAGTGAAAAAAGTTTCCAATCAATTGTCCGTTACTGTATTTTACAGATTAAATAATGAAATTAAAAATGTTACTGCAGATATGTTCACAATTGATCCAAACTTTGAGGTATACAATTGCAAATATACTAATGCATCCATTACCTATCTGATAATTTAAATTTTAAAAATTTAGTTGGCAAAAATGGTTTTGAATTATGGTAAAACTGTTCTAAATTTACATAAAGTGTTGATGGTTTCTGATATTGACAAATTCTTTTGTTTTTCAAATTCATCCACCAAAATGTCGGATGAATGTGTTAGCCAGTACACCACATTAGCTTCTATGCAATCTTCTGATGCACAGTGTGAAAATGGTTTAAATTTGAATAAAGAGCCGAAAGAAGACATCTTTTTTGCAGTAAAAACATACATTGGTTACCATAGGACAAGGGGTAAATTAATTTTTAGAATTACATAAAAATACATTTTAATGTTAAAAAAAGATTTTTAGTTGTCATTATCAAACGTACGTGGGCTAAAGATGCGAAAAACGTTTATTTTTTTAGTGATCAAACTGATAATTACTTACAAGACGTTATTAATCTTGGAATCCCAAACTACGTAAAAGGTGATAAAAAATAAAAAATGTCAAATGAAAAAATTATATGTACATATTTTTATTTCTTTTGAACAAACAATTAATATTAAATAAAATTATAGGTCATTGTCAAAAGACTTTAGCTATATTGAAGTATTATGTCAATGTTGATAAAGGAAAAAATTCCAAGTGGTTGGTAATTGCGGATGACGATACATTGTTAGGCGTTACACGTCTTCGCCGCTTTTTAAATTGTCTTCCTTATAATGAAGAACTTATTGTTGGACAACGATATGGCTATGGATTTTCATCAACAAAAAGTGGGGCAGGATACGATTATCCTACTGGTGGAGCTGGGTATATTTTGAAGCTATGTAACTTATTGTAAAAACATCAGTACATTAGTGCATTTTTGTTGAATATCATAATTTCTTTTTTTAATAAAAATTAAAAATATTTTTTAGAATTATATTTTCACGACCAGCTGCAGTAAGACTGGTAACTGAATGTAATTGTCCAAGTCCTGACGCTCCAGATGATATGATTATAGGTAAGCAGAAAAATATAATTATTTCGCAGTATCTGTAGATAAATTGTCGATCTGATAGGAATATGCTCAAAACAATTAAAAATTCCAATAATCGACGCGCCAGGTATGCATCAGGCTCAACCCTTAGATTATGATCCTTTTCTTCTTAAGCGACAATATCCACACATCTCATTTCATAAATTTGAAAACGTCGATCCATATGATATATATGTATCTATGCTTTACGAAAATTTTATATCTCAATCTCAAAATAAAACTATTCATGAAGAACTTTAATTTGTTTCAATGTCTTTCTTATGAGCATGTATGATTAAATTTACTACTAACTGAACGAAAGGCTTTTAAATATTTATACTTATTATTTCTCTAATTTCTAATCTCACTTTTTTAAATATTAATGTGATTTAATGGGTTTTTAAAATCTGATGCTTTACTACATATTTGCAAGGATTTTCTGATCACCCTGTACGCTTATTTTACACACCTCGAAAAAAGTTTAGGATCACCTTATTTTTTCATTTTTTCATGTTTTTTGAAAAATTTTTAAAAATTTTTTTTCTTCAAACATGTTAAATAATGTTCAAAAATTTCATGTAAAGCACAAAGTAAAAAAAAACAAAACAAACCTTAACTTTTTTCGGCTACAGTAACGTTAATTTGTTTTTTAACGAAAAATACGCAACTTGATTTTGTTTTGTTTATACTCGTTCAGACGAGTCCAATATGTTTTGTTTATATAGATAGAATCGTGGGTTTTTGCATTCTGTAGAGCGTACCCAATTTTTGGGAAAAGTGCATTGTCTGAGTATTTTTTTGGAGTGCTCCAATGGACTCGAAATTTTTACTATGAGCTTCCTTTACATATACTATTGCACTCCATAAATTTGAACCTGATCGGTTGGATAGGAGCCGAGTTATGACACTTTAAAAAAACGTCAAAAATGACGAAAAACTGCAAAAAATGAAATTTCGACAAATTTCGTCATTTTTGACGTTTTTTTAAAGTTTCATAACTCGGCTCCTGTCCAATCGATCAGGTTCAAATTTATGGAGTGTAATAGTGTATGTAAGGGGAGCTAATAGCAAAAATTTCAAGTCCATTGAAACACTCCAAAAAAAAAATGCTCAGACTTTTTTCGTTGTTTTTTTCGTTGCTATAAAAATGCTAGAAATGAAAATTTTAAAAATCCTGGATCACGTCCCCCACAAATTGAATACGCTCTACAGGATGCAAAACGTTTCTATTTATGAAATGAAAAAAAACAACGGAAAAAGTGTATTATCGTAGGAAAAAAGTTAGAGCATAATTGTCAGAAAATTGTGGAACAACCTAATAAATCGTATTAATAACTTACTTATTGTACATATAACAAATATTATGCATACTGTCTAAATTAATTTTTTTTTAAATTACATTTAAAACTTAATGTTTATTGCAGCGGTATTTATAAATTAAAGTGGAATTATTATTATTGATTATGTTTTACCATGCGAATATTTAGAATTTATAAATATAAAAGCATATTCTTTTAAACAACATTAAAATGATTACTATATATATATATACATAATTTTCTCTTGCATTGTTGAAATGAGTAAGTTGGCAAAATCAAATAAAGCGAAATTCAAAATGCGAATGAAAATTTTTTACTTCTTTCTTATATTTTTATTCATTAAATTATCTGCAGATAATACTCATTCAAAAATAATTTACTATTAAATCGTGTATTACCTTATTTTCATGCTGCAACACTGCAGTCGCTGAGAAAACCTTTGGATAATGATGCATATATTGAAATTGATCATGAGCCAAAAAAGTGGAATGAACTTTCTTGTATAGAGCTTTTCCGATCACCGGCATCAACAAAAACAATATACAAATCATTTTCCATTTATTTTTATTATCGAGAACAATACAAAATGAAAACTGTAAATGAGGATGTAAAAATATTTTAATATATTTTTATCGAATGCGATCAGTTTAAAAGTTTAATATTTTCTTTTTACATATTTCAAACAACAAATATTTTATATGTATTTTAAATGTAAATGTACTGGGTGTTTCATTTCGCGCGTCTGGATCGAAAAAGAACTTTTTTTCAAATTGTAAAAAAAACTCAAATGGAAGATGTTTTATTATTTATCTTTTCTTTTAAATAATTTTACGATATTATAGAGGTTTTATGAAAATTATAATGATTCGTTTTCTAATTTATGCTGTGGATTTTTAATTTTCTTTTAGAATACTTAACAAATATTATTAGAAATTTGTTTGTAACATCAATAAGATGGAGTTGAATGAAAAACATTTATTTAAAATTTAAATTTTGTATACAGGGTGCTTTATTTCTGGCGCTTGATTTGTTTCTGTTATAACTTTTTTGCTTTTTACTTTTTAATCAAATTGTAAAATTTTTTTTACATTTAATTCACAACTTCTTGAGAATTTTTTTGATATCAAATTTGTCCATGTTGGTTTCGATTTAGAAATTTTATATTCATTTAAACTTTTTTGCCATTTTTTCAAAAATAAAGGCAAAATCATGAAAATTGTAACATAATGATAGACGCATCTTAATTATTAAACCTATATCGAATGATTTTGACATTTTGGTTCAAAATGAAGATAAAATTAATCCTAATGGACATTATTTACTTATATATATAAGGAAATTGTCGGTAATCTCCTTCAACGCCCATAAAAATGGAACGCAACGTTGGATTAGTGCGAAATTTGCGGGGTGGGGGTTATCGCCGGCGGCGCGTCGATTGAGCCGGGTGCCGTACCCGGGAAAAATCATCTTCGGGTCCTAATGGTCCTATTTGGGTCCTATTTGGAGTTCCTCGTGTATTTTCGAGGGTTGGGTGTTCCCGATGCGCTTTGCGATATTCTTTGAAAAAGTGCTTTCTCTAATGTAGAGAATGATAGAAAAAAAATTTTTTTGATTTGGTCCATTTAGGAGCCAATACGGTGTGCAGAATACGGTGCATTTTGGGGTGCCAAATTTTCAATAGTTCAACTTTATTGGGTATTTTAGGGGTTGGGAGTGCCCAACGAGCTTTGCGATATTAGAAAGGGAACATCTCTGAAGAATTCTCTACATGAATCGTGAAAAAATTTTTTGATTCGGTTCATTTTAGGACCCGATGTGCTGTTTACAAACTCTCCCATTTTGGGGTCCTAAATAGGGTCCCAAAATTGAATCTGTTCAATTTGTATGCGTGAGTAGTGTTATATGGGTAAATCGAGGACGGGGATCACGAATTTGATATTGGTTTTTTGTAATTTTGACTTTCAAGGGTCCCAGGTGGTCCTAAATAGGGTCCCAAAATTGAATTTGCTCAATTTGTATGTATGAGTCGTGTAGTAGGGGGTAACCGAGGACGGGGATCACGAATTTGATATTGGTTTTTTGTAATTTTGTGTTTCAAGGGTCCCAAGTGGTCCTAAATAGGGTCCCAACCTTGAATTTGCTATTTTTGTATGTATGAGTCGTGTTATATGGGGTAATTGGGGTCGGTGAATATGGTTTTCTTATTAATTTTTTGTAATTTTGACTTTCAAGGGTCCCAGGTGGTCCTAAATAGGGTCCCAAAATTGAATTTGTTATTTTTGTATGTATGAGTAGTGTTATATGGGTGAATCGAGGTCGGCGATCACGAATTTGATATTGGTTTTTTGTAATTTTGTGTTTCAAGGGTCCCAGGTGGTCCTAAATAGGGTCCCAACCTTGAATTTGCTATTTTTGTATGCGTGAACAATGGTCGGATTGGGCTAAAAGTGCTCAAAAATGCTTAAAATGGTCTTAGAACACCATTTTGAGTGTTTTGGAGCAAATCTGAAAAAATTTTTTTGACCATTTTTGGACCCCATGCTACCCCCTTTGGTGATTTTCGAAATTTTCCTTTTTTTCCAATATCTCGCGATGCGTAAGAGATACCGTAACGATTATATAAGATCATAAGTAGAACTCATGAAGACGCGTCGAATAAGCATATTTGCGTCGAAATTGGTCACGCGGTTGGCGCGCTATGAGGCGCGCAAATTTTGGCGAATTTTCGATGTTCGCGCTCGATTTTCGAGTTGCGCGCGCAACTTTTTTTCCAAAATTTTTATCGCATCACATCGGGCGCATCGAGATCCGTCATTTAAGCCTTAAAGCAAGTCGATTGGCCGTCTCCATCCCGAGATATGGTCGAAAATGTGAAAATTCGAAATTTCGGCCACCACTTTTTTTTCGGTCCAAATTTGGCCGTTGGGCTCGCTAACAGCCGATATGGGTTTGGTCGAAAATGGTCAATGGTATAGTGTTATATGGGGTAGTCGAGGTCGGCGATCACGAATTTGATATTGGTTTTTTGTAATTTTGACTTTCAAGGATTCCAAGTGGTCCTAAATAGGGTCCCAAAATTGAATCTGTTCAATTTGTATGTGTGAGTAGTGTAGTAGGGGGTAATCGAAGACGGGGATTACTAATTTGATATTGGTTTTTTGTAATTTTGACTTTTATGGTTCCCAAGGGGTCCTAAATAGGGTCTCAAAATTGAATTTGTTCAATTTGTATGCGTGAGTAGTGTTATATGGGGTAATCGAGGTCGGGGATCACGAATCTGATATTAGTTTTTGTGTAAAGTCCCTCTAAAGGGTCCTAATGGTCCTAAATAGGGTCTTAAAATTTTACACGCTCTAGGCTCCCCCTGGGGGTTAGCGGGGCAGTGTTTCCGTTTTTTTTTTCAAAAAAATTCCTTATTTCGGATCAATACGAATGGATGTAGTGGGTAGCCGCTGTATACCGTACCCCATCGTCTGGTTTAACCTATTAAATGAAATTTTAGCAAAATTCAGATTGAAAAATTGAGTCAATTTTAAGTCAGTTTTACTCATTTTTCATTTTTGAAAATTATGTGAAAAATAAATATAAAACAAATTAAATAAATATAAAATTTCTAAATCGGAGCCAATGTGGATAATTTTGATGTAAAAAAATTCTCAAGGGTTGTGAATCGAATACATAAAAATTTTACAATTTAAGTTATAACAAAAACAAATCGCGCGTCCAAAATAAAATACTCTGTACATTAAAGAATTTTAAAGGAACACAAAAATGTATCAAATCGAAATCCAATCATCGACACAATAATTACTGCCCATAATACGGAGTGATACGGAGAGATTTACCATCAGACCAGTGAAACGAATAAATAGCACTTTAGATATTTATAAATCTACAGAAAATGGAGTACAACTTTTAGAAATATGCTATTCTACAAATTTGGTGGAAATTTATCATATAACGCCAGAGGCAAATGAAAAATTTTTTCATGAACTTGATAGTGTTGCAAAAGATTTGAACATTTCAAAAATTATAGTTCTTACTGCGCATGATAAAATTTAAAAAATTGAATTTTTTGTAAAAATCATTTTTCAAAATTTAATTTGAGAAAATTTTTTTATTAGTACTATTGGTCATTTTTAGTAGAGTTCTGAAATTTCGAAAATTTAATTAATCTTAAAGATTAATTAAATTTTAAAGATATGTAATCGTAATGCGATATAATTATCATATTTATTTTCTGAGTACAAATGTAAAGAACAATCAAGATGAAACCGTTATACACAATTTTTGCATAAAATATGAGAAATCAATGATTTTGGAAGGAGAATCACCTATAAAAGATGATTTGATAATAGTGATGACAGTGATGAATCAATTAATTTCTATCGACATATTGACTATTATGTAGACAACATTTGTAAAAAACTTTTAGCTGGTGAACAACAATTATGGCGTTCCAAAATGATAGAATGGCTAAGAGACGATCGTTCTAACTCTCGTTTTGCATTTTACTTTTCATTTTGTGAATGAAGATTATGAAGAACATGGTATTTGTACAACAATCATCGACCATCATTAAAGAATTCTATTGCTATAATCGATCGTGATTTTACGGCAATGATTTTTCAGCAAATTTATCACCATAGAGAAATCGAAATAAAAGGATAAAGCTAGCATAATAATTCATTTTGAATAATATTATACATTTTATTAAAAATAACAATACCGCTTTTACAAATTTACTGTTTTTATTTGAAAAAATTTCTAAATTCTAAAACTTTAATTAACCAATATTTTTTATTTAACGAATTTTCAAAATAAATTATACTTTCGACAAAAGATATCTTATATTTTTCTATTAATATTTTATATAAATATGTGCGTATATGGATGTATGCACGTAAATATATGGGATCTAACACTTTCAAAATGGGAAGCAATAAACATTTCCTTACAATTACAATTTAGTCCAAAACAAAAATGGATATTTTTCGTAAAATTGTCGAGTTTTATTTTTTATTACAAGATTTTAAATTTGACATTATTTATGTTTTTTTCTTTATTGTTTATTCGTATATAAGACTAATATTGCAAAATATCAAGTTTTTAAATATACTTATATCGAAAATTTTGTGAAGTGAGGCTAATTATATGAAATTTTTTGTTATTTAGCGACGGATCTGTATATCCTTAAACTCCTTCATATTTACGATGGCGTGCACAAAATGGTCGATTACGATCCGAATAAAAAGGTTGACTTTCAAGACAAATTTGACACTGCTAAATTTTTTAAATTTTACCTTACAATTAATTTGTATCTGATAATATTACTTCGCATCGAAAACATTGTGCGTGAAAAGAAGCATTAAATGCTTCTACAAAACTTTCGCCTGTTTTTATAGGTTTAGTGCATTTAATGCATTTTTCAGTAAATAGGTCGTTCCAATCTGTATAAACACATATATAAGGTGAGGAAACGTTTTTTTCCAACATTAATAACATATAAAGAAGAAGAGGCTATCTTATTATTTAAAAAATTATATGAGAAATTTAATAAATAAGCTAATTTTAGCAATTTGTTAAAATTAAATTTGTAATTGGCGATTAAAGAAAAAAAAAGGTGCGATCAAAATATATTTTTATAAAAGTTAAAGTAATTTTAAAGTTGCTGTAACTTTTTTTGTAAAGTAATTACTTTGTAAAAAAAATTGAAAATTTACCTGTATATGTGAAAAATAACGGAGAATCCAAAAATAAAATAAAAATTTTATTTAAAAAATTAGAAATCATTTACGTATTATTAATGTTGAAAAAAAATTGCTCGAACTTTCCCTTGTATATTCGATTAAAATGTGCTTAAGTTAATTAAATAATATAAAAAGCAATACCTTCTTCACAATACGGCAAATTACTTTCCACATAAAATGAAATATTTTTACCAAGTGGCTTTTTACAATGAGTGCATACAAAACATCTAGGATGCCATGTTTTTTGTAACGCGTTTAAACAGTTCTATATTTTTATATAGGTAAATATTTGCATATATATGTTACGGCCAAGATAGAACTTCGGCCAAGTTAGAATTTTCTTTGCCAAGATAGAACTTTGTCGTCCAAATTGAAACTTTTGCAAATTTTTAAAAAATTACAAGTGCAGTTCGTTAAATCATGTGTACCAGTTCAAAATTTAATGCAAAAGTTTCACTTTGGCTGGGAAAGTTCTAACTTAGCCGGGAAAGTTCTGTTTTGGCCGTAACATATATATATATAATTTTTTTAAGATAAACATAATTATTATACTTACCGTATTAATTGGTAAGTCACATGCATGACATCTAGGTGATACGAGAATGTTATAACATTTTTGACAGTACATGTGACCGTCATCAGATTCGAGAAATCCAGAATTAAGTAACGAGATACCGCATGCGTAATTGTCACATACAAAATATTCGGTACAATATATTTTATTTCCCACCAACACATGCGGACCACTTAAATTATAGAAAATTTGTAATGAATAAGAGAAAATATTAGTTTGGCCCAAAAGTTTTGATGCACTTCAACAATTTTATAAAAACTTAAATTTTCTACAACAACAATGGATCGTTCTCATCAATATATTCGCCATTATTTTGCTCCACTCTTCGAGAGTGCAACATCAGGATTCCGTGTCGGTAAAAAGTGTGCGACTTCTGGGCAAAAAAGTCCGCCAGAACCCGTTCGAGTTCGTCATCTTGCGTGAAGTGGCGTCTGAGCAGGAATCGCTACAGAGACCTGAACAAGTGATAATTCGATGGCGCGATGTCTGGGCTATATGCAAGGTGCTTGAGAACTTTCCAGCCCAATTCCTCGAGCTTGGCGAGCGTGCGACGCAAAATGTGTAGTTTGGACTGTTTGATCGCATTTGCTGTTTTTGCCCAATTTGTGGAGATGACGTGCGATGGTATTTTTTGAAGAGTGGAATTCGACGGCCAATTTGCACGTAATCTGTGTTGGATCGGATTCGATGAGCAGAGAACTGCCCGTTTATCAATGGTCGTAGGTCGTCCGGAACGTGCCTCGTCTTTTCGATGTATATTGCCAGAACGAAATTTCGCGAACCAGCGGCGACATGTGATATGGGTAGTTGCCTTCCTGCCCAATGTAGCGCAAATGTTCCGGGCCGCCTCGGCTGCATTGTGTCCTTGTTTGACTTATTAAAATATGAACATGCGCATTTTTTGACGATTTTTTGACATAATGAGCTTCCTTTGAAAATCTATAACTTTACAATAAATTAAACTAAACCGAATTTTTATATACCAAAATGTTTGCAAGAAAACGGGCTTTCAAACCATATATTCATCATACATAACAATGATAATAAAAAAATTTTATTAACGTATAAACACAGGTGTATCAAAACTTTTGGACCAACCTAATAATTCGACTTACAGTATGCGCTCACAGCAATTAGCACAAACTGACGAATCACTTCTAGTAGAAATAAAGCTAATGCCAAATGTCTCCTTATTTTGTGGAGACTTCATACTTTTTTTTATCACATTTTTGTTCGCTAGTAATTTTATTTTCTGTATTTATAATTTGAAACGGAGACGTTTTTGAGGAAATCAAATTTTCCTTTTAAATTTATAGGCTTGATTGTTTTCATTAAGTTTTACATCGGAACTCTTGTCAATTTTATTTGTATGATCAATAAGATTCTTCTTTAAATCTATACATAACAAAATATGAAATTTACAAATTGATTGATTAAAAACCAGAATTCCTTACCTTGCATGAATTTTGAATTTTGCAGTGTTTTCTGTACTGATTTCGATGTTTTTGTTTTATCCACAAATTCATTCTTTGTTAAATTCTTATAAGCATGGAAGAAATTTTGCCTAAAAGTTACAGTTTTAATTTTATTTATTTGCATAATTAATGCTAAAACATAAAAACATGCATTTATCCCTTTGGTCATCAAGTTTAAGAGACCTTCGGTTTTTTTTTAACAACACCAACATCATCATTATCAAATGTTAGAGATAAAATATCAAAAAATTAATCGTAAAACATCATGCTAGTACCTTTTCAAACATAGGATTAAAGAGAACAATTTGATTAATTATAAAAAACATGCGCAAAACAAAAAAGTTCAGAAATCGGAAATTTTTAAATCTGGTGGAATGGTCGAAATATTTAAAAAAAATGTATGCAGCGTTACAACAAGCATGCCAACACAGTTATAACATGTCTGATGTCAAATCGATGCAATTTTTATTTTTCTCACGCCTTGGAAGCACAATTCAGAAAAGTTTGAGGAGTGCTTTGGTGTGTGAGAAAATGTTTGTAGTATTTAGATGATCTTGAAATCAAATGAAACGAAAGGATTCATCCATTCTACTATATATTACGTGAAGAGTCAGGGTAAAATTTAAATTTTAATAACAGCTGAAAAATTGGAGACTTTCAATTCTAGTATTTAGTAAACGAGTTAATTTCTAATATTTTTTGGATTTTTTTTTGATTCACCATTATTTTTTAAATTCTTATTGGTGTCCGATAATGCATAAAAATCCACAAAAATTTAAAAAATAGCTCTAGCCTTAAAAAAAATGATCGTATTCTGCCAATCTGTAGTTCAATTTTTTCTGGCAAAAAAAGTTCAAATGATTACAAAATTTGTAAATAGAAACCGATACCGACAAGTTTAGTATTAAACAAAATTTAGTCTTAGAAATCGAATGCAAAAAACAATTTTGTGAATTGGTTGCGAAATTAAAAAGTTATGCTAAAAACGAAATCGAATTTGTATATGTATAAAAATGTGTAAGCATGGTATGTATCTGGGGTGCACCGAAAATGATTTTAAAATTTCGGAAATCGGGATTTCGAAGAAAATTGAAAAATTGGAAATCGAAAAAAATTGGCCAAATATCTTAGAAATCGAAAAACAAAAATCGGAAATGGAAATTTTTAGAATTTTTATAATTTTTTAAAAATAATTTTTTTAATTTTCAAAATTTTGCCCATTTTTTCGGAAATCGAAAATTGGAATTCCGGTACATTCCTTATATGTATGTATCAGGGGTGCAACGGAAATAAATTTTAATTTCGGAAATCAGAAGGGCAAAAAGCTGGAAATCGAAAATTTAAAAAATTATTACAAATCAATATTTTCAACTTATAAAATTTCCAAAATTTTTGAAAAAATGGCCAAAATTTCTGAAATCGGAAGCAAAAAACGTCGGAAATCAGAATTTCGATCACTCCTAGAATGCAAAAATATACATACATTTTTTCAATTGTAAATAACTTGTACTAAAAAATGTGCATGAGTTTTGGTCATTATTTCATATATTTTTGTTCGTTTCGCTTTTATTTCTAATGTCCAGGAAATGAGTTTTTCTAGAGCAAATGAATATTTTATAAACAAATGAAAAATTAATCCAAGACATGATGGCATAATTATTTTGACATTAAAAACCGAAACTTTTGGCAGGGCACAAAAACGAAAGCATATTATATCTACATAAAACTCCTTAATAAAGACAAAAACATCATTTTAACATTTTTATTTTGAGGCTTTTTAGTTTATTAATCAATTTAGTGTTGTTTTTGTTTTTGTGAATTGAAAAATTAAAAATATATGGTATATAAAACAAAAAACGATTACCCTCTTTCAAGTGTCTTTTTCGACGTAGCTTTAGCATTATAAGTTTCCAAAGGAATATCATTGTCGGCCATTACCATGTCTGCTCGTGCCAATCTGTCAGGAGATTTTTCCCATTTATTTTTTTCAAAATATTCAGAAGTTAATTTTTTGTCAAATTCGAAATTCATCACTTGTTTTACATTAGTTAATTTTTTCTCTGAATCGGAAATTTTATCGTTATTCTTAACAAAATTTGTCCAATGTAAGCTTCTATTTGTATGCTGATTTTTTAGCTGAATTTCTCTTCTTTCATTTTGATATGAATATGGAAGCTCATTATCCGCATTCAACATAATTTTTTGGCGTTGAACACCGTGCATTTCGCAATAAAAGCGATCATCCATAAGTAAATATGGTGCTTCTGTGACGTTGTCAATTGTGTTTACATTATCAGTTAAAGTTTTTGTAGAAAGGTTTACTCCGCATATTGTACACTCAAAGCAATCAGAATGTACATTTATGCCGCTTTCATCGTTATTTACCTCGTTCATCTCTATACTAAAAAAATAAATTATTAAAAAACATAAAATTAAGATAAAGCTCATTTAAAATCTAATCTGGATTAATTGCGATGGCTAATAAAATGGAATTAAAAGTAAGAAACGTATATTTGGTCTTGATATTTCTTGCAGCTTTATTTTGTTTGGTTGGTTTAAATAATAGATCTTTTTAAATTCAGATTAAAGATTAATTTCGAACCGTTTTCTTAAACATGTTTAAATAAATTTTAAAGTTAAACAAATAAGATATGAGGATTCTCTTTATAAATTTATGAGAATTCGAAACCAGTTTTTGAACATTTGGAAAAACTAGCTTTTTTCATAAAACATATGCGACAAAATAAAGATAGAATTATTCCTTATTTATTATTCAGGATTCTTTAATATTGGCTTCTCCACAAAAAATCTTTAATAAAAACGAGGCTGAAATCAACGTTGAAAGCAAACCAGAACATTTACCGTATGGCTTCCACTCTCTTTTCAACAATGAAATACTACATGAGAAGTCGGATTTACAGTTCCCAACAGACTACAAACTAAACAACGACGAAGAGTACAACGCCGAAAATGAAGATACTGTAATCAGAAAGGACATAAAGGACTTTTACCACATTCCAAAGCATTTCATTATGCACCTTGCAAAGTAATTATAACGACAATACCTTTTCATTCTGCTTATACATTTTTATACATATACGAATTCGGTTTCATTTTTAGCATAACTTTTTAATTTCGCTATTAATTCACAAAATTGTTTTTTGCATTCGATTTCTAAGACTAAATTTTCTTTAATACTAAACTTGTCGGTATCGGTTTCTATTTACAAATTTTGTAATCATTTAAACTTTTTTGCCACTTTTTCAAAGATCAAAAATAGGTAAAATTAGTATAAAATCGACTTAATTTTTCAATTTGATTTTCGCTTTTTATTAAGTTAAATAATTTTTTAGAAGTAGGTTAAATAGCTTCTTTTTCAACTAAAAAGGCAAAATAGTTCAAAATATGTTCAAGGATGCGTTCATCCTTCATCCCACATTTTAATAGAACTTCCTTTTTGAAAAAATGGCAAAAAAATTTCAAATAATTACCAAATTCATAAATCAAAAAAACTGTGATTAAATGCAAAAAATCAAAAATCGGTTGGAAAATAAAAAGGTTATGCCAAAAATAAAATCAGGGACGAATTCGGGCCACCCTATATTTAACTTTTTAGACGTTCTGATAATCTTGCCGACGAATTTTCGATTAACAGGCCGCGATTAGAGAATTTTGTGGCCGCCTATTTAACACCCACATTACGCCGTTTTCAGGCCGAAAAACGTAACAATATGCGCACAATGATTCTACTCGGCTAATCGTTTATTGTATTTATATTTTAAAAAGTTGTAGAATACTTATATAAAAAATGTGTGCATACGTTATAGGAAGCTTGCAGACAAAACATTCCGATCTAGTACGTTCATCGTTTTGAATTTTGATACTTTCTAAAATAAATATTATTTTAAGAAACTTTTAGATTAAAAAAAGTGAACTTTAGTACATGTACATGTATTTGGGGTATCTAGTATATAAATTATATATGTATTCTTAAGCACATCCTAATTGTCATTAAAAAATTATTTTAAAAATTTTAATATTAAATACCAGCGCCGTTCGTAGAAGAACTATCTTTTTGGAATGTTGGTGGCTCTCTAAAAAGTAATATGTAAATTGAAATAAATTTATCATTATATGTTTATAGCTAATTTTATTTGTGCAGTCTACTAATTGACTTTCAGATGTAAAATCATTATACTTAGTGCAATCATTGGCGATCCCGCTTGAACTAAAAAATTAATTTATTTACATTAAAAACAAAAAGCAATTACCTTACCCAAACTTACCAAAAACTAAAACAATAAAAAACTTACAAATATTTACTTGTTTTATAAGATTTCATGGTTACTACTTGTAGACAGTGCGTATAAAATGTGCTACTAAATTTTTGAATATGTAATTGAAATTGAAGTATTAATTAAAATTTGGAAATTCATTTTTCAAGATCAAAAAATAATCTACCCATTTTAAATTTAAATTTGTATTATCATTAGAAAATTTCCGTTTAACATGCGCATTCTTCCCACAGCATTCTTTTTTCGCCATTCAGCGCTTAATTCCGGTTTTCTCACCCACGCCTCCGGATTTTAAAGAATGGAAAACTTTTAGTTTCATTTTTTAATTTTTGAAGGAAAAACAGGAAAATAATTACGAAAAAAGAGTACAGCAAAAATCTAACAAGACTTCCTGTAAGAACATAGTAAATATAATATGTAATTTTTTTAATAATTTGAGTAACTTTATCATCACATTCAGAATTTATTTCATTTATTTACAAATACACAGTCAGTAGGGAGGACAATAGGAATTTTTTTCGAATATTCTTCTTCACATAGTTCAGTTGAAAAAGAACAGAAATGGGATAGAAAGCGAACTAGCAATAGCTGCATTCCTCGTTTCCATCGGGAAGATCATAGCGCTTCACAACAATGCACCACGGCGCTGCGGGCGTCCACTGCGGAGCGGCGATCGGACGCTCAATGCGACTGATCGAACGCTTCGGGAAAGTTACCTTTCGCGGGCCGAACAACAGTGGAGCCGTGAGATGAATACGCTCAGCGCTGTAAATTTTAGTAAAAAATAAACTACAAATTTTACAAATTGCTAAGAAAAATTTAGCAATATAGATATGTCATTAAAAAATTTTACGATAATCATTGTATAATTCATAAATCCAAAATCAAAACTCACTTAAATTTGGACATATCGATCGACGGTGTCGATACGCTGCGGCGCAAAATCGATTGGCGAATGGACGTTTCTTCGACAACCGCCGGCGACTTAGCGGACGTTTCTTCACCAATCGACGATGAGAGCACGGACGTATCGTCGGCGTTCGCCGAGAAATGCGCTGACTTTTCTTCGGCTACCGTCGGCGAACGCATGAACGTTTTCTCGGCAACCTCCGGGGAATGTGCAAACGTTTTTTCGGAGACCGCCGGCAAAGGCACGATAATCGGCGGAAATACCGGCTTTTCTTTCGCGACGATCGCCGAAGAAACCATCGCAGGGGTATAATTCATCGTTGTCTGCACGCCGATTTCACGAGTGGATGGCAATGAGGCGTTTACTCCCTCAAAGGCCTCAAGAATGCGAAAACGCCAATTGGCGGCCTGATCCTTGAGCATAGCCAAAGTGATTTCACCGAATTGCCACTTAATCGTGATGAGGCAACGTCCCTAAAAAAATAAATAATACACAGAAATAATTTTTATCAATTTTTATACTTTCTCTCCACGTCCACAAGCGATATTAAGCTTCTCGGCGAGGCTCAACTTGACGGCATAACCCTTGAGCTGTTTCTCCTTTGCGTAGATAATGAGGTAGTTTCGACGCGTCAAAATGCATCGCAAAGGCGCCTCCTCAGTGTCGTGTGTGAAAAAGAAACCATAGCGACGAACGCGAACTAGCATGCGGGATTGGATAGTGCGAGGAAGCATACTCCAAACTTTCAACTCTGGCAAATCCACCATCTGTAAAATATGCATTCATTTCAAATATGTGCGTAAAAACCATTTTATTTTTTTTCCATTTTGCATAACTTTAAAAAAAATACGAACTTCTTTAAAGCTGCGTTGAATGACAATGCGAAAAACGCCTTCCACAGCCGGGTCATTACCGCCTTTCTTCCAATTACCGCCGTTGGATTTGATAGCACGATTGTTACGCATGATTTCACCGAATGAATTGGTTAGTTGTGAGAAAGTAAACCGGCTTCGATGAAGTCCCAAAATGAAATGACTGCAAGCAGTAAGATGAACATTGTAAAAATTGCAACGTTCCGAAAACGACAGTCCGTCAATATTACAATTTTATACCGTTTCAATTTGTTTGTTGTTGGCTTCCAGCCAAAAAATTGTCATCATTTCTATCTTCTTTAATGTGTTAAATGGCTGGTACATTGCCTTAAACACATTTTACCTAAAATAAAACACACTTTGCCTAAAATATAAAATTTAAATAATTTTGTTTTTGCCAAATTCAATTGTGTCTACGTCTGGCCAAACTAGCGGTACAAAGTATAAATTCAAATTTTGTTGGTAGGCTCTAACATTTGGTTGCCATCATCGAGTCGTAGTTACACTCGTACGCGTTCGCTTATCCTTTCGTCCGTTTCTCTTCATTTAATTGAGTAAAAAAAGCTCGGATATGCATTCAAATTCGAAGATTAATCTTCCGACCATTCATCAAAAAGTTATATCACATGATAATCATATCTACGAATTAATAGAAGTGCTTGGAGAAGGCGGTTACGGAACGGTATTCAAATGTATTGACGAAACCAGAAAGTATAAATTCAAATTTTTTAATTATTTTTAATATTATCCAATAAATTATTTAGAAAATATGCACTGAAAGTGGAAAAATTGGAACAGACTGCGCTGAAAATTGAGATTTATGTTCTGCATCGACTCAATGAAAAAAAATGTCGTCATTTTTGTAAAATGATCGATTGGGTAAGGTAATGCGGATTTTTGATTAGGCATATGCATTCGATTTTTACATCTTTATAGGGAAATGAGGAACCCGACTATATGTTTATGGTTATGACATTGTTGGGTGCAGATTTAAGTAAACTTCGAAGTCAAATGCCGTTAAGACGGTTTTCCCTGGGGACGGCGTTGAGATTGGCAATGCAAACCGCAAATGCGCTTCAGGAACTCCATACTTGCGGGTGAAATTTATTATTTCCTTCAAAATTCTATATATGGGGTCCGAAGTCAGAAGCTCCCGTAAAAATACAAATACTTTTGATCATAACTTTTTTAACAAACAATAAAAACTAATAAATTTATATTTTAACAAGAATCGGCAAAATTCTTTACAAGATTATTCCAAACGATATTTGCAATTTCCACCTTAACTTTAACATATCCCCAAATAATAAACTCTGTGCGTTATTATTATTAAAATTTTCAGCTTCATATCTCGTGATGTGAAGCCAGGAAATTTTGCACATGGTATAAACGAATGCACCAAGCTAATATATATGGTCGACTTTGGTCTAGCTCGAAAATACATGGATAAGGTAAAAACTTTGTTGACAATTTAAAACAATAATAAGATAACATTTAGAATATGCATATTATCCCTGAAAGAATGGGCATTGGATGGCGTGGTACGATTCGTTATGGATCATTGCGGGCACACGCGAAGCAGGATCTTGCTCGAAAGGACGACCTCGAATCCTGGATTTATATGGTTCATTCCCATGATTATTTCTTATTACTCGACAAAATTTCAATAAATTTTAATATATTTATGATATATGCGTTATGTAATTACATCTCTATATACGAGCTTAATTACATTTCTCATTTTTAGGTTTTTATTTCCCGTTTAAATTTCCATTCTTTAGGTGATCGAATTCACAAAAGGAGTCCTACCATGGCGTTTAATAACCGGTATTTAATTTTTAAAGTTAATTCAAAACTTTTTAAACTTTCATTTAGATCGAACAAGAGTTCAAATTGAAAAAGAGAAGGCACGAACAGAAAATAGGGAAATGTTTCTCAGTGGCTGCCCTCCATGCTTTAACAAATTGTTATCGATCATCGATGTCTTGCAATACCCCGACGAACCGCCTTATCAACAAATTATAAGCACTCTTATTGAGGTAACAACAACAAATTTGAAATAAATTAAAATTTTCGGAATTGTTTTAAGTTCTTTTTTTAGTTATAATAATATTACAACTTAGTACAAAGTATTTTTTTCTTAAATATCTACATGTATTTTATTGTTTTTAGGAAATCAAATTTGTTGCTCCATTATTTGGGGTCTATTTTTTTCTCTATTATTGTAATTAGGATTGGACTCTGAAAATTATTTGTTTAAAAATTTATTTAAAAAATCATAAAATATATTTTACTATCGTTGCTCCCTATAAATTAAATTAAGAAATTAATAGTAAAATAAATTATTTGCCCAAAAATCCTATAAAAAGTACATTTTTTTATTTTAGTATTGCAACAAACTTTATAAAGTGTATTTTTTATTTTAGTGTTGCAATCAGAATCATGTGCAAATGAAAGAGAAATACGACTGGGAAACAGAAAATGTCCCGACGCAGCCCGCGTCGTCGATGTCCACTACTGAAACCGAGACGGCGTTGGAGTCTCCGCATATTCCAGTGAACTAATAGCATCGAACTTTTTTTTGAAAAAAAAACGGGTGAGAAGAAGCTTTTAGCGCACAAAATTTGCCTTATAAATGTGGATATCATGAAATCGAAAGAAAATGTCGAATTTATGTCGATGTAAAATTTTCTTTTCGAATAAGAACTACTAACACCACATGTCTTCTTTTTTGCGTTTTGTCAAATATGTAATATATATGTATTTATTTGTAAGTAAATGTAATTGACTTTATTCCCCATATGTGTGTATATTCTACAACAATATAATACACGTATTGTACAAAAATGGCAATGAGTTGATAGTAGATTAATATGTAAGTTGTATAATGTTTAAAAGAAAATTTCTTTCTAAAATTTACGAAAGTTATTTGGATAAAACAGCCTACAGTATTTGATAACAATTGTTAAGAAGCGAACAACAGAGCTTATTTATGCACAAGCAGAATTGTCTGCTTTAAATAGAAAGTTAAAATATTTACAAGAGTGAAGAGTCAATTCATCCTTTCCTGCTGAATGAAAATAAACTACTTAATGGTCTTCATGCTTCCTGGAGTGGTGCAAAGCGTTATGAATTCCGGTGCCAACATTCATTGCCGATGAGGCAATCACGTATAAAATAGCCACAAGCACGACGAGAATGAGTACGTTTACGCATAGAATGATAGTATTCTTGTCGAAATGCGCTTCTGCAACTTCGACGATCGACTTTCGTTTTGATGTTATAGAAGGGCGCGATAAATTATTTGAAAGCGAAGATCTCTGCTCTGTCATTTTCGGATATACAGCTGGAATAAAAAAATAAATACATTTATTTTTTTAAAAATATTTTAAATGTTTTTATTTTCTCATTTTCTAATATGACAAAGATTCTAATTTAAAAGAGAAAAAATTTAAAAAACATTAAAAATATTAAAAATATGCAAAATTGGTAAATATTTTCTTTACTAAAAAGAAATTTTTTTTTATTGCTCTATATAAATCAATGAGTTTTCCGTGACGTTCATATTTTCACATCTCTCAAACTAATTTACGTTGATTATTTCGAACATTTTGCTTTTGTTCACCAAGACAAGACGTGAAAATTGCAAATAAAGGTTAGTCGAAACGATGATGTTTGCTTGTTCTGGGGTCAAAAAAAAATTTTCTCTTCCTTATTGTTTTTCGTGATTTTCAAATACTGCACAAGTTTTGGCTCTTCGTCTTTTATAGTAAAACACATTTTAAATTTTTTGACACGAGAAAAGAATGATTACATGCCAATGTCAATTTTTTGTAAACAAATATAAGCTATTCATTAACAAAAAATATTATATATATTTTTTATATTTACCTAAAACATACCTCATATGGCTTGAAAATGTAATTCCATTACATATACAGGGTGCGGTTCGGAAACACGTTTTTTTAACCATAAAATCTCTAATTAACAACGAAGTTTAACAATTCATGACTTAAAAGAAAACCAATGAGATCTCCTACAAGATCACTTTAAATAAATTTTAAAAATTTATTTATTATTTTAAAAATTTATTTATTTACAAGTTTTTAAAGTAGTAAAAAAAATTTGCTCTTGCTCGATTTTGACATTTTTTAAAAGGTGCTCAAAATTAAAAATGCCGTAAATCATCGAAAATTATACGAAATTCTTTGGAATTTAAGTTCTTTTTTTAAAAAAAAAAACTAAAAAATGTGACAGTACAAGTAGGATTTTTGTGAAAATTTTGGTTTTCGTCGAACCAGAAATCTAAATCAACACCTAGACCTGTTAAATATAAAAAATTGTAGAGAATTAAACGGTATATTAACTAAAAATGATATGTGTTAACTAGAAAAAAGGGTAAAAAATATTGATGTGAATTAAGTATTTCCAAACTTATGCCGCACCTATATCAGTTAAAAAAGTGATTTTTACTATGTATAAACATATTTATTTCTTTTTGACAAAAAATAAAACAGCTGCTTTACACTACATTTTGAAACATATTTATAAAGATATTTTCAAAAAAAAGTAACTATGCAAAGTTTTCAAATAACAGGTAAAAATATGGCACAAAATTTCAGTTGATTTTTTCAGATAATAAATTTGTGACTACAGAATATACCTAAAAATCAATATTTATGACTAAATAATTTTTTCGGGCATCGGAGGAACCAGTGAAGGTGGCTTTATAGCATTATCAACACCGCCCAACTGAAAAAGTGCGGATTGAACGGCATCAGCAATTTCTTTTCTCCGTTCCAGCTCATTCGTTCCCCTCAATGAATCAAGAATTATGCGCGTATCGATGGGTTGGCCAACAATTATTTCAACTTCCTTAATTTCGATATTTTTAATATATATTACTTGTAAAAAATAAATTAATTTGTAAAAATATTACCTTTCCAATTTTGGGGTAATATGGCGGCGTTTCTGGTGAAATATTTTGCATTCCATTCAGCCAGATTGGTAGTAAAATAGGAGCGGTTTTTGATTCCGCAATAAGTCTCGAAATTCCCCATTTTATTCGAATCGGGTATTTTGTTACTTTTCCTTCTAAAGATAATTTTATAGAATTGTCTGGTGGGATAAAATGTGAGCGATTGCTGATTGAAATATAATTATATTTTCGTTATTTGTTATTTTAGAAAGGTTTAAACATAATGAGATTTTAAACTACTAAAATGTGATTTTTTATAAACTTAAAAACAAACCTGGAAAAATATGCACCCATGCATTCTGTTCTGATAATGTTTCTATGCAAAAATCAACTCCCGTTTGAAAGACTCCGGCACCTCTCACGCATGGAACGCAACGACCTAACGAGAAAAAACTAAAAATCAATGTATGGTGAAATTAAATAATGTTATGTTAATTAAGAGTTTCACTAATATTTAGTACCCTAATTTATCGTATAGGCAAGGCTGTTTGGGACTTTTGAATTTAATGCACGCCTTCATTCTGTTATAATTAATCGGATTGTTACAAAATTTTGCATTTGTATTCGAAGTATCTTAGAGAATGTGTAAGTTAAAAATAAAGTCCCAGCATTAAATTATAATAGAATAAAGGCGAATACTAAATTCAAAAGATAAATTCAAAAAAGTTTCAAACGGCCTCGCCTTATACACGATAAACTAGGGTATTTTTAGCATTATTAATGAGGGTTATTTTAATAGTGAGAAAGAAATTTAAATTAGAAATGAAAATAGTAATTGAAAAAATACTAGGTGTGTAAGGGCTTCGTGAAACAGATATTGTGCGCGGCTAACGTATAGCGAAATCTATCGATATTTCGGTAAAATTCACGAAAAGAAAGTATGGCTAAATTAAATTATTTTTTTGGAGATTACAAATTTACATAAAGAAAATATAAAAGATTTACTCACACCACATAAGTGGATCGTCTACATTACAACGATGGTTGGTAATTGTGATAAGTGGACGTGATCTATCTTCTAACAAATCAATGAACGTCTTTTTATTTTTTACGATTAACTTATTAAATCCTATAAAAAATCTAGTTGAAATTAATTTAAAATTAATAAGAAATGAGCTACCGAAAAATATGGTTTTGGACAATAAATAGACGAATGAAATCATCGCGGCGGATTTAAGGCGATATAAAAAAGTCCGCTCTTTTGGAAATGGCCATGGAAAATTTAATTCCGGTGGTTTTGAGGATAATGGATGCATATTGCTCGAATAAAAAACATTATTGTGAATATGATATTTATTTTATGTACATAATACTAACATGTAACTCTACACAAAGAGGATAACCCAAAAATAACGAAAAAATTCGCTAAAAAACTGTTATTTATAATTATAATTTCAAAAATTAACTTTAAAAAATCGTTAATGTATTTTTCCTAAAACATTAGCATTATTGAGCAATCAAAGATAAATTAATTGAACCGATTTTTGTATTAAGTAATCAGTAAATTAATATGTTTATAACTCAAGAAATTTATTAATTAGCATTTATTCGTCAATATTTCTTGATATAATAAATATGAAATAAAAGATAAATTATTTATACGCGACATATGCGTGCAAAAAATGGAATCATATAGAGAAGATATATTTCGTTTTGAAATCAACCAACAATGTGTTTCTTCAATTCGAAAAAGAATATCCTTCTTAAAGTTCAAAAGCTCATTTTAAACAAAACTTATAAATATCTACATATTTGTCACATAATATACGTAAATTCGGATCAATCCGTTTAAAAGTGATTTTAAAACATTTCGCGAATTGGATGAGGATTATTCAGCAACCATCGATTCTGTTGGTATTCAAAATGACATTATAAAGAGGTAATTCCTGCTCAATTCTCTTTCCGCGGAATTCTATATATAACAGAAAATTACATAATTGTTGACAATAAGCACATATTTGTAAGATTTTTAAATCAATAATGGCATTATTTATTAATTAGGCTATTTAACAGACAAAAATACTTCAATAGGTTGAATCAGGTTGCCCCATAAATTTGGAAACATTATTTTTTTTTCAATCGTTCGAAGCAAGTTTGTACCTCGTTTGAAAGCTCGTTTTATTGCGGTAATTTTAAGGTATTAATTGTTAGATTAAGTGTCATTTGTCAAAAGATATGCTCGTTTAAATCATGTTGAGACGGCGCCAAAAAATGCATAATTTAGATTTCGAACAGCTCTAACTCAGGACTAACCCAATGAACATTTAGACGATCATCGGCAACTTGTCTGTAAATGGACCGACTAGTTAAAAATGAGGTCAGAAGTTTTAACTCGGACTGAAAGAAAAATTATATTCATGTTTACACATCTACCATAATCGTGCAGCTATATCGTAACGGATCCGATCCAAACTACCTGTACATTAAAAGTCGACTTGTATTCTTCAAGAATCACTTTTGCCCATTGATTGAATTGGATGAGAGAGTGGTGAAAATCGTCGTTAAAGTCATTCACGAGGGCAATGCCAAATTTTATGGTATTTTTCATAAGTGGGTCTGCATCAAAAAAATCGACCAATTGAGCTGGACTAAAATCAATCAACCACAATATAATTCGGACATTGTTTCATCCGATTACCATATGTTCGGGTCGATAAATCAGACGGTCCGTGGTAGGAGCTCCACCAAAATGGACGAGGTCAGGGCGGAGCTTGACGACTTCGTCAGGTCGGAACCGACCAAATTCTACACGGAATTCTGACGGAATTCGGTCAATGTGCGAAAAGTGGAAGAAGGTCATCGATAATAACGGCAATTATTTCGTTTAAATCAGTTTTGTTATAAAATTAATTTTTATTGAAATATAAAATATGTTTTCAAATTTATGGGACAACCATTAACAACTATTTATCAGAAAAGTCTATTGTAAAACAGTCGGTAAATTTGGCAGTAAATTCACAAATAATAAATAGAAATAAAAAATAAAATCAATGAGCAAAAAAAGAGCTTCTTATTCAAAAAATAGAGGTCAGTATCTTATAAAAAATGTTACCATTAATTTTAAAGTTTAGAGCTTAAAGACTTTAACAATGTCGAACAACTTTTGGAGTAGTTTTTCACGTTCCCACTTGTTGCGATACATTTCTATACATTGCACAATTTGTACTCCAATATTTTCGATATCCGGCGCAGACCAGCCCGATGTCTTCTTCACAACCTAAATATAAATATATTTTAAAAATGTATCAAAAAATTATAAAAGTAATTTTTAGACATTTTAAAGCATTAAACAAATTAATGACAAAGCAAAAAATTTAAACCATATTTAATAGGGAGTCCAACTTGTCCCTATCAATGGAGACATTTTTTGTTAGAAAACTTTCTTCTGGTTGATTTGTAGAAACATTACCTTTTGCCAATAGCCCATTGATACTAAAATTTTCGAAATTTATTCGGGCAAATTCAACTTGTAATATCGTTGTTAAAATCATACCATGATTTAGAATTTTCGGAGCTTTTTGACACTGTAGCTGGTTGGACATTCGGTAAATTAACCATTTGAGAATTCATATTAACCCGTTCATTTTTCTCTGACAACGAATTGGAAGTCATACCCGATTTACTGGCGCTAGGAGTTTCTTCCTCATTACTGCAAATTATAGTTTAAAAAATCCAAAAACGTATAACACAATGTACCTATTAGTGGTGCGTATCGTTTTATATTTCTTTATGATTGATGAACTAAGTCGACGTTTTAATGGCGTAAAATTGTAGCCATTGCGAGATCGTCGGCGTTTTCGATTTAAAATATTCTTCTCGACGTTGATCTTAAATAAATTTAAAATTTTATTTTAACACATCAATTTTTATCAGTATAAAAATAAATTTAAAAAAGATGCTAAATAAAATTATGTAAAAAATCACATAAATAAACCAATTACAAAATACTTACTTCTTTCGTTTGTGATTCGTTCAACTGAACTTCTGATTTATCGCCTGTAATGTCATCACCGTCTATAATTTTACTATCCGCAGTTCGATTTTCATCAAGATTCGCATTATCATTTGTTTGTTGATCCGGTAATCCTTTCTTGGCTTCTTCCAAAAGTTTTCCCATTTCCTAAATAAAAAAGTTTAATATTCCAAATTAATAAAAATTTAAATTTAAACAAAACCTCCATCTTATTGCTTAGTCCATCGTCAAAATCAGCGTCAAATAGAGCCTCCGCCATGTCCAGCAACGCAGTCGCATTATGACGAATTGTTTTGTCTAAAATTATATGCATCAATAAATGTAAAAATCATAAACATAAAATTTCTAAATAATAACTAATAAAAAATTGTTTTACCTTCCATATTTCTATTGGGATTGTACTCAAGCGCATTTGCTTTAATCAAGCAAATGTCTGCCATAAAGTCCTCCCGCTTCGAATATGCTTGAAAATCTATTTTTTCCATCATCTGGCTGAGACACATCGGCTCCTTTATAATGTCATAATAATCTTCAGCATCTTCTTTGTCGACGGGCAAATTAAAAACATTGAAGCGACGATCGCGAACAAGTCGACCTAATTCGAATTAATAAATTATTTATATAAAAAAATACAAAAAAAAATCCTGAATCTTAATTAAATAAATTTCCATTTTATTCAAATAAAAAACATCTGATTAAACTTGATAGAAACTTATTATGAAAAAACGCTATATAAAAGTTCACCAAGCAATTCGCGTAAAAATATGCGAAATTGACGTTGTGTTTGCTCATACATTAGCTTCAATTCCTTATATTCTTCCACAGAAACCTTTCGAATAGGTAGACTTTTTGGTGCTATTGGAGGACAGGGAAACTTCGAAACTAAAAACAAGTTAAATAATTAAATTCTATTTTAAATAAAATAAACAAAAAAATACCATCAAAAAGATCCGGCGGTTCATAACATTTTTGAATAAGATTGTCGAAATATTCAAAACGTTGGCTATCATTCGGACAAACAATTTCAAACGTATTTTGATGTCGAAATATTTTTTTCAACTAAATATTTACAAATTTAAGAAGGAATTTAAAGAATAAGATAAAATAATACGTCCTCCGAGCAATTGTCGTAAGATTGTTGCACTGAGCCAATAACCAAAACCGATGTGAATCCGGTAAAGGAATGCATTGAAGATAACAACTAAAATATAATAATAATAATAATAATAATAATAATAATAATAATAATAATAATAATAATAATAATAATAAATAAATAAATAAATAAATAAATAAATAAATAAATAAATAAATAAATAACTAATAATAGAATAAAAGATTCGTATGCCAAGCCACAAAAAATTTTTTAAATTTCTAATTGTTAATTATTTATTATTATTATTTGTTTTTTGTTAAAAAAATTATGTCATAAATAAAAACTGGACAAAAACAAAAAATCAATAAAAAAAACCTTATTAAACTAAATTCGAATTCCATGTGCCAGAAAACAAATTATTAAAAAAAATTTTTTTGGGGCTCGATACAAGAAACAAATACCGGGTGAGTCGAAAAATTTTTTATTTCAAATTTTCTTTCGCTTTTTCTTTCAATTTTCTTTGATTTCTCTCGCAATTTTCGAGCATTATGAGAAAAATGAAACTCAAAAATGAGTGGTTTCGACCGGCGGCTTGCTAATTAGTTTCGGGAAAGAACATAACGCGGAAGAAAGTGGCAAAAAATTTGAAAGAATAAGTACAGTTTTTTAAACTCACCCTGTAAAACACAAAAATAAAAAAAAAGACTTATACAGCAAAATTTAAAACTATAAACAAAATAGTTAAGCTATAAACAAAATAGTTAACTTTTGTATGTTCCACAACTTATTATTTACACATTAAATTTTTTTATTAATAAATAATTGACTTTGTTTTAATAGAAAAGATAATGAGCCTAATTTCTAAAAACGATCCCATAAAAATTATGAGCAATAATTAATTACCGTTTTCCAGGCGGCAGGCGGCAATATTGACTCAATAACGTCTACGTCTGGCATAAGCAACACAACTGGCGTGTTATTTGCGGTGGCACGCAAAGCAGAACGCAAAACCTGCGCAACGTTCTCATCCGGATGACCGTGTGTAAATATCTGCTCGCAAGCCAATGAAAAAACGGGCAAATGATCGAGCTGATTGACAAAAACGGGTAGAAAATGTGTAGTCTGCCCCAATGCGCCTTTGCCGTGTAGTAAAATACGGCCTAGATTAGTAAATTTAGAAACATTATTTCAAAAAATAAAAAAAAATGCTTTGTTGCTAAATATAAGAAAATGAAATGCTGCTTCTTTCACTAAGTAAGTTAACGCTATAAATAATTACATGCTGGTACACTTGATGGGATCTTCAATGCCATAACAACGCGCTCCAACTCATTTCCGCCGCATAAATTTTCTACGTTGTTGCGTTTGCCATAACCGACGGGTAATCGCCTCATAAATTCTGCAACCACTGGCTCGATAAAGCAGCTCAAACGCGGACTCATTCGGTGTGAAATCACCGAAAAATCTAAAAAAAACATTTATGCATAAAAATAAATTTCGACTTTAATAGAAAATAATGGTGACCGCGTCGTGCTGCCGGAACAATGAGACGCATCGCATCCTCAAAATGACGCTTCTCTATGCATACCGATGATGGATCGATTAATAACTTTTCGTTGCTTAAATAAATGTGGGGAAAGCGTTCGCGAAGCGCGATAAGCACAGCCTCCGTGCAAAGAGACTAAACGAAAAAAAAATCGTTGTACACCGCAATATCTCACAAGAGTAATATGAATATAACTATTTACTCTTAGATCAGCGCCACAATAGCCGCTAGTATTCTCGGCCAACCATTCGTAAGTGGCCTGATCGGGACAAGAATCCTTCCAGGAGCGCGTGTGAATTTGCAAAATTGATTGGCGAGCTATTGCGTCCGGTAAATCAAAGCTCAGCTCCCGATCAAAACGTCCCGGGCGACGAAGAGCGGGATCGATTGAGTCAAGTCGATTCGTCGCGCCAATCACAATTATCTGCACAAAAAAAATAAGCATTAAATTGTCTGGCAGAGCAAATTATTTCATTCGTTCTGTATAACATTACATCAAGATTTACGTACCTCGCCGCGCTTGTCCAATCCATCCATAAGAGCGAGCAGTGTGGAAACAATAGAGCTGTGAATCTGATCCTGACGAGAGCTGCGTACAGGCGCCAGCCCATCGATTTCGTCAAAGAAGATAATGGACGGTCGCATCGAGTGGGCCTGATCGAATAGTAGCCGCAACTGCCGTTCAGATTCGCCCACCCATTTGCTCAGACAGTCGGCACCTTTTCGCATAAAAAACGCGACTTTCTTATCGCCGCGACTGCATTCGTTAGCTAGCGCACGAGCAATTAGCGTTTTGCCCGTTCCTTAAAAACATATAGTTGAATAAAAATACCTAGATAAACGGATTAAAAAGAAAAATTCAATTATAATTGTTAATCAAGAAAATATAAAACATTCAGCGAGAATAATTTTGCACAAAAACTAAATTCGCAAAACTAAATTCAAATTAAATTTTTTCAAATAAATTAAAAAACAAACCTGGAGGTCCGTAAAACAGAACCCCTCTTGGCGGCGTAACGTCGAAGTGTTCGAATAATTCCGGATACAAGAGAGGAAACACAATCACTTCTTTAAGCGACTATAATTTTAAAAAAAAATAAAACCCCTTTATAAACATGCGGAAAAAAAGTAAATAACTTTACTAGCAACTCATTTTCCTTCGGAAAATCAAACTATATTTTCAAGAGGTTATTAAATTACATATAGGATCCATAACATAACAAAATTTCGATGTAAATAGAGAAGCGTGAACGGAGCTCACTTGAATGTGATGTGTGAGACCGCCCACGTCGGTAAAACTCGTTTTTGAATCCATCTCCATCGGGTCGATGTCCGCGCCAGTCGCTTTCGCGTTGCGCACTTTTTGACGCACCTCCATAACCGAAGACTTAAATTCTTTTCCTAAAAAGACAATTATAACAATTTGATTTATATTCAAACCAAATAGAAAATCTATAGCAAATAATTATTGAGCATTATAATAGAACAAAGACAGAATCCCATTTAACAAAACTTTTCGCACCGGTCATATTCGTTGGCATAAGAGCGAGTCGCCCTTTGTGCAAACTTCGTAACTTTCGACGCTCAAAACGCGCTTCCTCCTTGAGATCGTTGTGCGCCGAGCGAATGCGCTGATCGTCCTCGTCGTCGCTCGACGTCGACGTCGACGAGCTAGACGATGAAGAAAGCCGACTACGTTGCCGGCGATAAAGTCCGCGGCGTTTACCGCCACGCGACTTTCCACCCACACCGCTGTTGGTGGCGTTGTCGGCGTAGACGCCGTTATAGAGAGAAGAGGCGCGGCAAGCGCGTGGAAAGTCTCGCTTATAGTCGAAGCGTGTCACCTGCTGACGACGTTGTCGAAGACGATACGGTCGATTAACATCCTAAAAATCATAGACACACTTATAAGAATGCTTCAAAATTAAGCTGTTTTATAACAAAAAAAAAGCAATAATGTTCCATTTTTTTGCAAACCTTTTTTTTACATAAAAATTTTGTTAAAAAAATGTAATTTTAACGACTTTTGTTTCAACACAAATTCATAAAAAAAAATGCAATTGTGTAGAAACCTCGTCGTCTTCATCGGCGTCCATTTCTTTATCCTCCTCCAAGTCATCTTCCACGTCGTCCGTTTCAATCACCACTTTACTGCGACCTCGTCCGCGCTTCGGCTTATCGTCATCGGTGTTCTCGCCGTCTAACTCCCCATTCTTTAAACCTAAAAGGCATAAAAATTTGTAATTCATACTAACAAAAAAAAAACCGAATAAAAATTTACGTAAAGTCATCTTTAGTAAAACGTAATAAGCTAAAAATGCTTAAAAAAACAACTTAAACATCCAAATTAAACTGGGCATTTTCAATCGGCTTAGCCCATTCTTATCGTCCGTGAAAAAGCTGTAGAAAGATCACAAAATCAACATACCATCAACAACGCCGTTTTGATGCCGACTTTTAATGCGCTCATACATTGTTGGAATAAATTGCTGAGGTTTGCCGCCATTATCAATCACAACCTCGCCTCCATTTTCCACAATTAAGTCGCTCGAGCCGCGCCGTGTTTTTTTACGCTCATATTGCTCGTGCCGATGAAATGTCTTGTTTCTATTCCGCAAAGAGCGTTTAACATTGTTGTCCTCCTGACCGGAATCACCAGCATCCTCATTGCTCAAATCCATCTCTTCGTTATCGCGATCGCGTTCGTCGTTATTGACTTCTACTTCGTTCTCATCCTCGTCTATAATACGACGATAGTGGTTTCGAGAACGTAAATCTCGGTTTGAATAGATTCTCGCTGTATCCAACTCCTCCTCATTGCAACTACGATATACTTTGGAACTGCGTGAAGAATACTAAAAAAATAAATCAAAAATTATTGCAAAAATCTAATGTTTCATCTAGTATTATACTCATTTTTAGAAAAAAAAATTTAAACGAAAAATAATTTTAAATTTGAAATCATCAAAACTCCATTTTCTTTTTTGCCTTCAAATAAACTAATTAAACTTTGGAAAAAAATACTTCATTGGTGTTTAACGAAAATATAGACATACATTACGCGAATGACGGAAATGTCTATCAGGTTCACAAATCTGTTGAAAAATAACGCTATCATGACGTATGCCCATTACGCGTTCGTCGAGAGTCTGATAGCAAGCATGGCGATCCCGTTGGGAACGTCTCAACTCGGTAAAATTGCGCTTTCGAATCGACATCTGCAAAAATTTGATTTAAGAAATCGAAAAAAAATCAACAAAAATGAAATAAATTTTTACAAAAAGACAAAACTAATGGACCAAAAAATTCAAGTATTAAATGTACCCATTTCATATCTTTTTTTCGGTACAAAATTGATAAATTGGAAAATTGAAAAATTGAAAAATATGGAGGCAATTTTGAAAATCGCATAATGCCATACAAATTGTTCCGTGGCGAATTAATTTTTAACTTGTAAATTGCCTTTCTCAAATTTTTTTTTGTTGTTGTTTAAGCTTAAGGTAGGTAAACATTTTGATTCACACAACTTTATGTTTAATATTTTATTGAACCTAGAGATTCGAAATTTTCAATGAAAAATAAATTGTTATTCTCAAAAAGTGCTATTAAAATTTGACTTTTAAAATGACATTTTATTGGGTTGTAACATAATTATCCTTTTCGAATGCTTAAAAAATTAGTTTGTTTTTGTTCGATGTTTATACTCTGTATGCTGTTGAATAGCTCTTGTCACGGACTTTTGCATGTGTTTTATTTTAAGGTTCTACGTCTATTGGATTGCGAGATATTTGTTTTTGAATAACGAATAATCGGAAAATAGTAAGAGCGGTTTTATGGGAGCGATTTATACAATGTTATAAAACCAATCCTGCTGCTTGGAAGCTTAACGAAATATTCGGTCGTTATGAAATCTTGGAAATATTGATAATGGTGATACCACATAAAGCCCAAACATTTCATTCACCACGCGAGCTTTCTTCATTATTCTATTCAAAATGCCTGCAAAAATGTTCTTAAAGTCGCTTATTTATTCGATATTCCAAAACAAATGTCTCGCGATCCAATAGGCGTAGAATCGTAAAGTAAAATACATGCAAAATTCCGTGACAAGAGCTATTCAACAGCATACAGAGTATAAACATTGAACAAAAACAAACTAATTTTTTTAAGCATTCGAAAAGGCCGCGAATAATTATGTTACAACTCAATACTTGAAAAATAATTATTTTTTAATTTTAGACTTGTGCAATGCGACCCACAAATGCAGAACCGACGTAAATTTTGGAATTTGGTGTGGAAATGGCTACTTTTCTTTTCGTCAATTTACTTTATTATAATATGCATTTTTCGCGGACTTAATGATTTTTCGAATTATTCATATACAAGATACGAAGCTCCAGAATTGGAACTTTATAAATGCCCAGCAACGAAATTTTCAAATTTTGCTGAAAAGCGATGGAATAACAAAACGTTGACACCTAAGCGAATATTGATTTTATCTTCTTCAAGAAACTCGAATCGCCTTCGTTTGATTGTTTCTTTACTTAATTATTTGAAAGTACAAATTCGTATCGAAGTTACAGATAATAAGAGTGAATTGATTTTGGAAATAGTGGGAAAAGCTCGCTTTGGACTAATTATTTTTGAGGACTATCTTCTCTATCACAAACTGTCAGCGGAGGCAAAAAATCACTTACTCAATTATTGCAAAACATTTAAGATTGGACTCATTTCATTTCTTCTCGACAATGTTAAGGACCAGCATTTTGCAGCCGAACAAGTCGAGAATATTGGGCGAACGTTGCGATTTATGCCCGACTCACCCGTTAACTTTATTGCAAAAACATCTATCGACTACCAACTAGGCGACATTTTTTCGAATTGGACTAACTTTATTATTAAGCGAAATGTTTTCGTTATTCTCGGCTCGGATAATGTGGCAGTGGAAATTTTGATAAAGGAGAATTATGATGTTTCACATATTATCTTTGGACATCTTCCCGATCATTGGATTCTTAAACTTGCTTTGCTAGACGCAATAGCATTTATTGCTCCGCACGTGGCAGCAGAAGACCTAGAAAGGTTTAATTGTATTTTTTTATCTAACTCGAATTTAGCTCAATATTTTAAGTTTTTAGATATATACAAATTGACATTGACGACGTATTTCTTGGACAAAGAGGCACGAAATTCACGCCGAGTGATGTAAATCATTTGGTGGCGGCTCAAAGCGATCTTCGCCGCTTTATTGATGATTTCACGTTTTTGCTTGGATTTTCGGGCTATTTCTTTCGGCATGGCGAAGCCATTGAAGTGGCTGGCGACGAGGAATTATTGGGTGAGTAATTCTTTTATTTTTATTCGGGAAATTGTTTTTTGTAATTTTATGTTTGTTTTGAAGCATCGGCAAACAAATTTCTCTGGTTTCCGCATATGTGGCGGCATAATCACGCCTACGAGTACGAGTCGGAACATTTGCGGGCGTTTATGACACAAAATAAAATGTTTGCCATGGTAGAATAAAACTATTTTGGGCTTTATAGATCTAAAAAAAGAGATTATTTTTAAATTCTAGAACATGAATTTGAATTTGAGCGCCGGATATGCGATTTCGCCACAGCACAGCGGCGTCTATCCTATTCATCAGCCGTTGTATGACGCCTGGAGGTCTATTTGGAACGTCAGTGTTACGTCGACTGAGGTTTCTTTTTATACCTTTAATAATAACATTTAGAAAATTAGAATTGCTTCTTAATTTTTGAAAAATTTCGCGTGTACAAGGCCGATGATCCAAGCAAGTCCGAAATTTTGTGTTTTATGAAACCGAGACAAAGGCGGGGGGCACAAAATTTGGACTCGCTTGGATTCAATACGAACAGAATAAACTCATTAGCGCCCATTTAAATTCGGCTCAAAACTTATTTTTTTTAATCACCTGCTAAAATTTTATGATTCAATTCATTAAATTACAAATTTTTTGAAAAAAGAACGACTTTACGTAAAATTTTGTGGAAATCCATTTTTTGTTTGTTTTAATTTTTTAAAAATTTATTAGGATTTTTTAAAGGAATATCCGCATTTTCGGCCCGCCTCACTGAGACGTGCTTTTGTCCACGGCGGCGTTTTCGTTTTACCCCGACAAATTTGCGGACTTTTCACGCATACTATTTATTTGCACGCTTATCCGGACGCTATTGACGCATTTTATGAGAATATTTTTGGCGGCAAACTCTTCGAAACCGTTTTAATGAATAAGGCAAGTAATTAATCATTATAATCATTTTTGTATATTTAAATACCATTTTCTACAATGTGTATATGTTTGTTTTTTTTTTAAATTAAATTTAGTTTTCCATTTTCATGACGCATCAACAAAATTACGCTAACGATCGGCTGGGCACATTTACCTTCCAGAACTTGGTCCGCTTTCTCGGCTGTTGGACCAATTTGAGGCTGAAATGGCGACCGCCCAACGTAATGGCCCGAATGTACTTTGATTATTTTGTGGACGAAGAGGCACCGCCTTATTACACGGTATAATCAGTTTTCCGTTCATTTTCTACTATAATATTTTCTTGTATTGATGATGCAAAACTTGAGCACAAAATGAGATTTGTTCGCGAAAAACTAAAAAAAAAACATTACTAAACCGGCATGAAGTTGAGTTTTGAGATTTTCCGAACAATTTTAGAATTTTTGTGCCGATCCGAGGCATCGTAGTATGCTACTGCCAAACTCTACCATATGCAACAATTTTACATTACCAAACGTATTAGTCGTGGGTCCACAAAAGACGGGTTTGTATTGCCCTCTTTTTTTCGTGATTTAACACAAGATTTTGTTAGATTAATTTGATTTGATACATTGATTTTATACAATTTTATGTAGTTAAATTCAAAAATAAATTTTTTATAGAATTGTTATATTTAGGAACGAGTGCCCTTTCTTTATTTTTGTCGCTGCATCCGGACGTTTCTACCAATCGTGCGATTCCGAATTTCTATGAGGAGCTGCAGTTCTTCAACGGTGCCAACTATGCTAGAGGTCCGGAGTGGTATGCTGAAAAGTTTTCTCACGCAAAAGACATGACAGTTGGCGAGCGAGTTGTTTTTGAGAAATCCGCCAATTATTTCGATAGCTCACGAGCGCCGGCGGCGGCCAAGTCGCTTCTTCCGGATGCGAAAATAATTTTCATTTTTACGGATCCCGTCGATAGGGCATATTCGTGGTATCAGGTGTGTTCTTTAATTATGTTAAAGTTAGCTGAAAAAAGTAGTAAACCATAAATATATAATTTTTTTTTTGGTTTTATTTTTTTTACTTAGCTGAAAATAAATGGATTGGACCTATTTATTTCTATACAATGTATATGATTTATTTCTTGCTGTTTAGCATATGCGCAGCCACAACGACACAGTTGCGTTGAAGTTTGATGCCGATCACGTTCTAATGAGTAATCTCACGATCACGGCGCGACTTCGCCAACGTTGTTTGGGTCCAGGTCTCTACGCCAAACATCTCGACAACTGGCTTGACCATTATCCCGCGTCGCAGTTGATTGTGCTCGACGGCCATGAACTCCGGCACAATCCCATTCCGCTTATGTTGAAGCTGGTTGAACGTTTAGGACTTTCGCCCGATAGCGTCGACTACGCCAAACGTTTGGCGTTTGGCGAGTCCAAGGGATTTTATTGCGTGAATGATTACGAAACGTCCGGCAAGACGAGATGCTTGGGACGAGCTAAAGGTCGAAAGTATGCGCAAATGTCCGAGAAATTGAGGCGTTTTTTATCCCGCTTTTACGAGCCTTATAATCGATCGTTGAAGTTGCTGCTTCAACGATATGACCTACTGATACCATCATTTCTTTCCGGCATACAACTCTAGTTTTTTGCAATTATTGTTACAAATTACATTCCATTTTTTTCATTTAACTTATTATAACAATGCTCAATTTAAAAAAAAAACGGGTTGAATTTTTGCTGCAATTATGAATAAACTATACTAGTTTTTTTTTTTCAATTTCTTATATACTGAAATGTTTTACTCATACATATTTTAAACTGGTTTTTTGAGTTATTTTTTTTATTGTCCCTTTTTCGGGGGCAGTTTAGCGATGCCCAAATACTACTGCGATTACTGCGACACATTTCTTACTCATGACTCGCCGTCCGTTCGCAAAACGCACAATGGAGGTCGAAAGCACAAGGAGAACGTCCGAATGTTTTATCAGGTAGAAATGGATTTTTTTTGTTGAAGCTTTTGCTTTTTATCTTAATAAAATTCTTTAGTCGTGGATGGAGGAACAGGCACAAAAATTAGTTGATGCAACTACACGCGCCTTTACACAACAACGAATGATGAATCCGGCTGCGCCGCCCGGCGTTTTGCCCAATCCCGCGCTGGTATGCGCTTTAATTTTATGGAGAAATTTTGAATATTTCTTTGAATATAGAGTGTTTTCGATGTTATAGAGTTGCTTTCAAACATATGTTAGGCTCCAAAATTGAATTCTTGGTTTAATAATTAAAAAAAAAACAAAACTTTAGGCACCTCGCGGTCCAATTCCCCCGCAAATGATGCGCCCTCCAATGGCCGGCATGCCCTATTTCCCTCCGCAAATGATGATGCCGCCGCATGGACCATCGGCCGCCATATTACCGCCGGGGATGATACCGCCCGGAATGCGTCCGCCAATATCCATGCCCGGCTCTATGCCACCAGTCGCCGGCATGCCAATGCCGCCAACAAGCATGCCCGTTCCTCCTGCTGGTATGCCTGTGACACGCAACGGGCCGCCAACTGCTTTATGAGCTAGCATATTTGTCAAATGAGAATGAGAAATTCTACGATTTTTTCGAACTTTTTCCATTTGGGAATTTTGTCATTGAGAAAAATGGGACGAAAAATGAATAAAATAACAAAAAATGACACTGCTTTTAATGGAACCGCAAAAATAATAAAAATAATATCTGCTGAAAAAACCTAAGCGGAAAAGGTGTCGATTTTCCCTAATTTTTTTTGGTCGCATTCAATAAAATATTGTATTTATGAGATTTTGTCGATGTCAATTAATTTAAAAAATTATTGTTTTTTGTTGTCGATGTTTTTGTTTTTGAAAATGCAAAAAATAAAAACATTTTTTATAATGTGCTGATTACTCTGTTTTTTTAATTGTAAATTCGATTTTTCATATTTTCATTTACGAGTTTGGTTTTATCGATATTAATTTTTTTTTTTGATTAAATTTAATTTTAGAAAGCGATTCTTACAAAAAATTAAAATTCTTTTAACGTCAAAAAAAAGGTTTTAATTTCTATTCTAATATTTCCTATTTACAAATATTTTAGCTAAGCTTTTTTAAGCACTAGATTTTATTATTGCTGTCGTCATTTATAAGGATGTTGATTAGTGATGTTTTTGGGTAATCCCATAGTTGAACGTTTTGATCCAATTGGGCCTGAATTTCCCATGTTGTAATTTTCAAATGTTCTGCCCAGTATTTCATTTTCGTTTTCTAAATAAAGTTGGGCAATATTCGCCATATCTCCGTCTAAACTATTAATCCACCTCTTCTCGTCTTTATTTCATTTACTTGTTTTTGTGCAAAATCGGTCCAATTTTTGAATCTCATAATGTTCATGATTTGATGATGATGAAATTTTTTCTAAATTTATATAGGTATAATTAATGTCATTCGCTTTTATTATGCACGGGGACCAAAAAGTTCTGTCAATTTTATTTGCAATTTTAGAAATCTAAAAAAATCAATTTTTGACATTTTTATTTTATTAGGTCGGCAGGAAAGTATTTTCCGTTTTTATATGGAACGACATTTATTATAAAAACAAAACTATAACATCCAATTAAAACTATAACATCCAATCCAATTAATCCAAGAAGTTTTATTTATTATGATCTATGATTCATGGTTAACATTCATGCAAAGAATGAATACTCTTCTTGAAGAATTTGGCCGGCTGTGACTCAGAGAATTTGAACCGCCAAATTTTTGCAATGTTAAAGTTCTTTCAGCTACTGTTTATTATAATAGCTCGAGAAGCTATGGATGAGAAGCCATTTGCCAAAACGGCTCTTGTATCAGACATGTTAATCGAGTTACATACAAATTTCCATTTTAGACTTTAAATTTTTTGAGTACTTCAATATCCCCATCGACATAATTTTAAAGTTTTTTAAAATCATTTTTTTGCTATAATAATACTAAGAAAAGCTAAAAAAAATTAATTTTAAAAAGATTGCTTCACAAAGTGCAAATTCAGCACTTTCCAATTTTGGTATATATCTCAATAAATATAAATTTTTGCCCCAAAAATAGAGTTATTACAAATAATTTTTGTATCATAATATTCTCAAGAAAACGCCCTTTCAGATAGATAAACTTATTTTACAAGAACTTTTATTAGATAAAAAATAGTCTTTCATAAAAAAACGAAAAATACTTTGTTGCCACTTAATATTATTTTGGTATTTTCCTTTAATTTATCTGTAAAATTTTTTACTTGATTATTTTTAGCAAAAAATTTATTATCATATGTAAAAAAACATGAGGAATTTATTAAAAAAACCAATACGATAACTAGATCAAGCGAAAAACGCGCTTTTAAATAACATATAGCATGACATCTGCCAATAATAAATTTATTCAAAAATTCATCCAAAAATATAAACAATATGAAAAACGAGATTATTTTTGCAGCAACCTAATAATAAGTAAACTATTTTCAACAATTTATTAAAAATTGCACTTGTAATAAGCCGTCAAAGTTTAAAAAGGGTGCGACCAAAATTTTTTTTGTAAAATTTGATGATGCCATTTACTAAAATTACTATAACTTTTAGCAAAAATGGGTGGTTTATAAGAAAATTTAACACGTATGTGTAAAAACTAATGGAGAATACGGAAATAAAATAATAAAATAAAAATGTTAAAAATTGACTTTTTTATAGATTTCTAAAGTTGAAAATAAAATTGGCAGAACTTTTTGGTTCCTCTCTACATGTTTTATTTACATATTTTTTACCAGTATAATTAATCTCGGCTATGTTTTTAAAAAGGCGATTAAAATATTTGCGGAAAAGTGGCAAGAATTCTCGTTCCACTTTCGTAATACTAGTTGTTAATTTATCAAGGCCAATTGTTGCAAAGCAAATTTCAGTTAATCGCTCCATTCGCTTTATATCGAAATAGGCTGCGTATCTAATTGTCAAAGTGGGTCCTTCAGCCTATTTGAATTTGTTGAGGAAATTAAATTTCGTTAACATAGTATCCTTTTGTAACGGTCTAATATGCTTGCTGCTGTTCGTTAAAATTGTCGAAAAAAGTATGTTACCGAAAAATTTAACATTATATTAATATACCGTTTTTCGGGTGTATGCGTCATATACAACGAGATGCATCGTTCCATATAAAAATACGTATTTTTTATTATTTGAACAAGCTCAAAGGTAATGCGCTTAGAATATGGAAATAGTTCTTTAAACATTGGAAAGTAATTGCTTTGCATTGTTTGCTCTTCCGTTAAAAATATTGGATCTAATTCATCAATGCGATATCATCAATACGATTGTATGGAATTTAGCAAAATTAAACTGAATGCTTTTATGAACATATTGTGAATATACTCTGTGAAATGTAGAAGTAGGCATGTTGTGTTTTATTTAGAGATTGTTCTTTCTACACTTATGTCTGGTCTTACTTAATCGATATTCCTTATTTTTGTGACCACTTTAATAAAAATTATTTAATTTTTTAAAATAGATAGACAATGAGCTCTAATTCGAATACGAGTGTTCTTCCACCAATATCCCAAAGCAATAGTATCAACCAGCAAAGCTGTGGAACTGGCAACAATGCAACATTTGACGTGCTACAAAATAATCAAAACAGTGGAAATAATCTCCACAGTCATTTTGGCGGGTTGGATATTTTCGCTAAACATAATGTGAAGTTATCATTTATTATAAATGCGTTTTCACATTATTAGCTGCTAAACTTATAACGCGCTTATTATTGTATTTATTCTGTAAATTAAGGCGCTGTGTTTGTTTCTTTTTTCATCCGTAAAAACAATTTTAGTGCAATCATGTTGTCAATTTTTATTACTATTTTTATTATTTTTCAATAATTCACTTTAAAAACCCTGTTGTTTTAAATATTATGATTTTTTGTACTCATTTTTGCATTATGCTTTATGCTTTTGTATAATTGTTTTTTACTGCTATCTTTTTACTACTTTCCATCATTGAATCTTAGGGATTTGGTAATATTAAAATATTTATTATATTTATTATATCATGTCTTGAGTCAGCCAATAAGAGTCTAATCAAAATAAATCACTTATGAAACTAACTATATATAGATCTAATTAAAAATTATTTTTAGTCTTAATAATATGGAAGAGAGTGGTCAAAGTTCCGCAAATCGGTTTTCTGCCTGCTCTGCGCCGTCTTCGTCGACAACTTTTGCGCCACCACCTCCCAACAATGAGCCAATTGTTATTTTTACGCCGTGCAGCAACTCGCATCCATTTGAAGAACGCTTCATTCCGGTTACACGCAGTGAGGAACTCATTGTCTATGTAAAAATCGGTCGTGCGGTTGCCCGTTTTCAGCCCGCAAATAACAACGCCATTTTCGATTGTAAAGTGAGTCGTTTTTTGGAATTTACATTCTACTTTTTTGAATATTTTTTTTATATTAAACTATCTTATTGCAAATTATTATATTTTTTATTTAATGAATAATTTATTTCTTATAATAATTTTTTTTTGTTCTAGGTTCTTTCTCGTAATCACGCCATTCTTTGGTACAATGGCGAGCACTTTTTCATCAAAGATACTCGAAGCAGTAACGGAACGTTTGTCAACAATGAACGTCTGTCGAATAGCGGTGAGGAGTCTGCACCACGGGCGCTATATTCCGGCGATATTCTTCAACTCGGCGTGGAGATTGTCGACAACGCAAAAAAAGGTTTTTTAAGCGCTTTAAATGATTCGATTGCAAATTTTTTATTAGAGATTGGCAATAGGCATTATTTTTATGTAATATTTGGAACGGCTTAAAAGCTATGAGCTCATTGATATAATAACAATATTGAAACCAAAACCTTGTTTCTGGCCTAAACAATTTTACGAATTAATTTCAGTTGCTAGCGGTTGTGTGACCTGCATTGTGACGCTATTGGACGAGACTGGCAAAGAGCATCATCGATTGCCCGGTTCCAGCTGCCCCACGATTGCCTCTTTAACTGCCAATGATGGCGCATCCGACGGCGCGATTGCGCATAACGGCGGTGCTACCGGTGGTGGTGGTGGTGGCGCCACCTCCATTGAGCGCCTTTTGCTGGAGAACGAGCAACTCTTTCTCAGATACACGCTCGTGCCAAACAACAAACTCTTTGTCATGGATCAGTATATGAAAGAAGCTCGGTTTAAAGAAAATGTATGCATTTAAATCTTATTTTTTGCATTTGATTATTGAACGAAACGAACGGTTTTACTAAATTTTCCATTGAAGTATATTATGAAAAATAGTTTTATCCTTTTTCAAATGCAAAAATTTATTCGTTAAAAAAAACCGCTTTCGCTTTTAGGCACTTGGCCTAAAATTGCAATTGCTGGAGGAACAATTGGCCGCCGCACAAGAGGCGCTTGAGACCAGCTGGCAGGCGCTCATCAAAGAGGAGCATCTTTTGTCACGCATCGAGATTTTGGAATCTCAGCTGGCGATGTACGCCACTACGTTCAAATCCATCAATCAACAAGCGAGCGGCAAGGGGGCAAAGTCGAAAAACAATGGGAACAGCGTTGCGAGCGACGCACAAAAAAGCGAGAGTAATAGCGGCGGAGCGGAGAATTGCGAAAAGTCTGAGAACGACAAAAGGGAGAACGGAGAGACGGAGGACGAGAAAACTATTAGTTGCGATAATAATAATGCTGGTAGTGGTTCGCGAGGCGCGAAATTTCGGCTAGCCAACGAGGATCGTATTCGCGGCGAGATGCGTGAAATATACGAGGATCGCATCAAAGCGGAGTTGGCGGCTAAGGACGCGCTGAGGCAATTTTTTTAACTTCTTATTCACTTTTATGAATTAATTTATTTTTGATTCGTACATTTGGAAAATTGGGCTTAATTTTTTTTTAACTCTAAAAACATTGTGTAGAATGTAGAGTGGAATATTTTTTTTCAGAAAAGCCGAAGAGGAAGTCCTAGAATCGACTATGCGCTTTCACGACATCGAGAACAGCTTGTTGAACGTCGAAAGTGAGAATGCGCTTTTGCGACGTCGATGCGAGGACTACGACGCCGAGCTGCAACGACAACGCACAATGCTCGACGACACGCTGGTGGAAATGAGCAAAGCACGTGACGCCAGCGAGTCGCAGCACTCCGAGGAGTTGCTCAAATTGCAAACCAAACTTGACGAATTGCAGCAGCAAATCGGGCAGAAAACTGCGGAAAACGAGCGTATGGCCGAGATCTTGAATAATATTTCCAAACGCGAACGCTTGCGTAATGAAATGGAAGAGAGAGCTCAAGTAAAATCCACCGAAAAAGGCGAAAAGGACGATGATAATGCGAGTAATGTAATAGAGGCCAAGGATGACGATGAGACCAGTGATGTAAAGGATGGTCAGCAAAATGAAAAGATCGACGAATCGGAAGAGAATCAAGTCAGCTTTGATGGCGAATGCTGTGACCATTCGTCGTCCATGAGCAACGAAATGACGTCTAGTGCCGTTTGTAATAAGAGTAAGCAATGTTATCGATTAATTGGACAAAAAAATACATAAATCACATTTAAAGCTCCTCTTTAAAATTCTAGATCGTTGCCCATGTGGAGGAATTCTCACAGACAAACCTCCTCAGGAGGCGATCACTGAGGCATCGTCTTCCGCTAGAATTCAGGTATTTTTTACACTAAGACTTGTCCTTTTTTTAAGTTTTAAATCTTTTTCAATTAGTCTTGAAAAATGTTTTCAAAACTAAACATTTTTTATGTTAATCACACTTTAGGTTCTTCTCTTTTCGACTTTGCCTTTTCTTCTATTGCTGGTAGCATTGCTCTTTCCGCTATTCAATATTTGGCCGAGAATTTCGACGCCTACGGTGAAGGACGTTGTCGCTAACGGCTCGTCTAATGCATTGACGGAAACTTCTGCCGAAGCCGACAAATTAATTCGTTCCGACACGCCCGATAGTGCGATCGGTGGAGAATGATGTTGTTTCTAAGATATTTTCGACTCTTTAAAATGCAAAGAAATGTTGACATGTTATCTATTTAATCTTTAACAATCTATTTCTCTTTCAAAAGCACCGTGCTTTTCCCGAGATTCTTCGATTAATTTCTATTTGAAATCTTTCCTAATCCTTTTACGTGGAGTCAACTTAATTAATTTTTAATTGAGCAGTATATTTCTTTTCTTTTTTTTTTTTGCTGCGCTCACAAAAATATTTTTTTATAATGAAATGGGTTTCTTTTTATTATTCCACCCGTCCTTAATCTAAGATTAGTGTTTGGAAATTGATTGGGAAATATAATTTTAAAAATATATAAATTTTGATGTTTGTTTATTTTTTAGTTCGATCGATTGTGTGAATCGTTATAACATTTAAAACAGGATGTTAAATAAATATTAAGATGATTTCATTTTCATTTATATGGTTGTTTTTTAGTTAATCTACAAGTTTAAAGATGAAATGTTTCCAATCTATTTTAAACATTTTTTGTTTTTGTCATAAAAAATTTAAACTTCTTTCGCTAGGACTACTTCCAAATATTTTTATCGATTTAAATATTGATTGATGTGCCATTTGTCAGAATTAAGTTAGATAAAATACTTAATTAGCGTTTTTGATGGAATCCGATTTTAGTATATTTTTCACTTGAAACAGAATTATTTGAATGTGTAGTACTTCTTACCAAATAATTAATTTTTTTATCTTTCAGACGTAAATTATTCAAATGCAATAATTTTTGTCCTCCTTTAGTTTTTTTCTTTCTATTTTTACAATGTGTGTATATTCGTTTTTTGAAAGAATAAAAACAATTTTGAAAATATATTTGAATAATTTATAAATAGACTTTTATAACCCATTTTTCTTGGGAAGGTATTGTTATGTTTTATAAGGCTTATAATAAAGCAAATTAGCACTTGAGGCGTTAAAAAGATGAACATCGTTAAATCGGCAGTCCCGTTCCATCTCTACAAGTCGCCTTTAGTAGTAAGCCAAACCTTGGAATTGTCGCGCCGTATTCTAAATCCGATTTACCACGGCATTTATCGAAAATTCGTTGAACCCACATTCACCATGGATGGATTTCTTTCCGGCGCAAAACAGGTATGCTTTATCAACTTAAATATATTCACCATGCAAAAAAAAAATGGTTGCAGTCAGCCGCATTGGTTGCTGCATTAGTTCGTGAATCGCGTTACGACCGACTCAACGAATTTATGACGACAGCATCCACGCGACAACTGCGCTATCGCATTTCCGAGCTATCTTCGGAACAAATTCAAAAATACTTCACATTCACTCAGGATGATGTTGTTTTGGCTTTCAATCATTCTTCGTTCATTTCGTCGTATTTTATAATTTCTCGTGAGTGTATTTATTTATTAGGTTGATGAAAAAGCTAAATCCAAACGAGTGGCCAAAAATAATGGCGAATAATAATTTTTGGATTTTGTAATATTTTTTTTTGGAATATTTACCATGCTTAAAATTAATATATGTTGTTTAGGTGATCAAAAATCACCAAATTTCACCTTCTATTCTACATTCGTCCTATTTATCGATCCAAAAGATCCGAAAAACAAAAGCAGGACAGTAAATCAATTATTGCACGATGATGTGCTCATTTGCAATATCACGTAAGTTTAAATAAATAAAAAATATTAAACATTAATATTTTCCACTAAATTTATAGCGTGGCAAGACTACTATTTCCCCCTGGACGGTGGAGAATTACCGACATAAACTTTTTCAATTCCACATTTGTAAATGCTACGCAAGATGTGCAATTCGTAACAATGGTTTAGTGTTATATTTGTTTGAATAAAGATAATAATATAAATACGAAAATAATAATAACAGGCTTTAAGCCAGCCAAATTGATTTTTGATGGCAAGCATTTTAATCAAACTTAGTATTTTTAACAACATATGCATATAAATGATGGTAAATATATTTTAAAGCCACAAAATGTAACGATATTGTAGAAAATCAATATTATAAAAGAGAATAAGCAATTTTGTTTAAAAACAGAACGTCAAGCGGAAAATATATGGATCGCTGAGAGGAAACAGAAAAGATCGAACTAAATTGGCGGACAAAATAACAAAATGGAAAGAAATTAACAGAGTAACGAAGACAACAACAATGCGCATATAACTCACGTGGCTAAGGCGTCATCTAAAGCAACTAAAATTCCTCATAATATGTGCCATCGTGATCGATGTTAAAAATGATGATTAAAACGTGAAAAAAGAAGAAATAATTATTGAAAACCTAGTCATTTTATAGATAGTCGTGTGCGTATTTAGAGGTGCTACGGTAACGCGGTCATATGCAGTCAAATCTGTCTTATTGGGTACCTTTGTAATTGGGCATCCTCTAATTGGGCGCTCCCGACAAAATTTCAAATAAATTCTTTTTTATATTGAACAATAAATTTTTGGCAAAGTTTGCAAGCTAGGATAGTTATTGTCGCTTCAGGCAGAATAAAGAGTTGATGGAATAAAGATTATTCGAGAAGTATTCGTTTTTGGTGATCAACGTTTCCATCGGAAAGTTATCTAGAGTATTTTCGCGAAACCTTTATAATCGGGCACCCTCTCTAATTGGGCACTCCCGAGAGATGCTCTTTTCTGCCAGAGAAAAAAGAAGTCAGAGATATTTTATTTCGATTTTCTGAAACATAATAGTGATTATTTTCGTTGCATCCCTAGAGTGTATGTACATATAAAAAGCCCAGAATATATATATTTTTTTGGTTCTTTCTGATATCAGACCCCAAAAAAATTTTTTTTTGATAATTTTTTTACGTTTTCTGGCATGGGAAATTACTGCGCGAGATTTCATGAAGTCTTATTTGATGGAGAACATGCGGAGGACGCGCTTGGACGGCCGTGATCCTTTCACCTTGCAAGACATCGCCGAATTTTGGCCCGTCTAATTGATGCCCAATTAGACAAGTTTGACTGTAGTTGTTTTTTTCCTATTTTTAGTTGTATAAATATTCAAGATAATCACCAAAAACGAAATCTTTATTCCATCAACTCTTTATTCTGCCTGAAGCGACAATAACTATCCTAGCTTGCAAACTTTGCCAAAAATTTATTGTTCAATATAAAAAAGAATTTATTTGAAATTTTGTCGGGAGCGCCTTAGAGGATGCCCAATTAGACAGGTTTGTCTGTATTTAATATCAAAAAATAAACGTTTTTAGAAAAAAAGAAATTAAGTCGAAAACTGAATATTTTGTCTTAATAAGGAGTTCATATTCCAATAAAAAGAAATTGCTAATTAAAAGCTCGTTGTTAGAATAAGAGATTACTTTTTTTTTCCTTTTGTACACGATACGTATGAATTCTTTATTTTTATTTTACTAAAAAAGAATGAAAAATTTGAAAGAAAAATAGTATATAAAGAAAAAAATTATAACTTTTTCGAATTAATATTTATTGGGTAAACTCGCATTTCTGGTTTGAATAGAAGAAGCCGAAGCAGTCCTCTTCTACTTAAACGATGGAGCGAACGATGCCGATTTCAGCGACGACATATCGCCCGTCAGAAGTGACGCCAATGTCTGCGGCGCCGACGTTGCGACGGAGGCAGCCACTGGAAACGACATGGCTGAAGATATTGCCGGCGTCGAATAGCCCAAAGCCATGGACGATGGCGTCATTAGCCGCTCCATCGTAAACGCCGTCGGATTGACCATGCCGGCCGCTGGAGTTTCCGTTTTAGTCAAAACTGACGATGTTGCGGGGGTCGACAACGATCCCGGTGCGAGCCCCGGTGTCGGAATGGTACTCGTGTCCATATTCGATGCGAATGTTTGCGTAAATGCCTCCGAATCGGACGCTTGGGCTTCCACAGCGGCAAGCCTTCTCGCTCTACCGCTGTGGTCGTTCTCGAATTGAATGATGTTAATGTTGTCAGAAATGTGAAATATATCGTTTTGTTCGCCTCCTTCGATTGGAATGGCGTCGTCGTCATCGGAGTCGTCGTTGTTCGTATCCGAGAGAGGCAATGGCGAATTTGTTATCGGATCAAGTGGAGCATTACGTTCGAGAAGCTTCGAAACAAATTCAATCGATTTCTAAAAAAAAAGTGAAAAACCTTGCTTTATATCTTTTATATTATTATTAGCATTATTGTTATAAAACAAAGTCGGTCGTAAAATCTATGTATCTACGTACTCTAGGAATTTTATAATTTATTGAAGACAACTAAAATGGAAAAATGATTCGGACCTGAACGCATTCAATATTGTGTCGTTTGTCGACGATGAATTTCTCTTGGAGCTGCGCAACATTGCATTGTGTGTACTCGCGTGGATAGTCCGCCAAATATGTACTCTCAATACGTCCTAGCTGTTTGGTTAGTTCATGCATCGTGTTCTAAAAAAACTATTTTACCATAAGATAAAAAAGAGGAATTTTGAAGTCATTAAACATTAAAACAATTTTAGCAAAAAATATAATCTGGATTACATAAATAAAAAGACTAAAATAATATATAAAATAAATGCTAGATGAGTGAAAAAACCATACGAAAAATCGCTCGGCGTTGCTACATGCATTAATAAACTGATTGCGAGTATTTGTGCTGTGTTCCGCTGAGCCGAACCACGAGTCGTTTCGGGCGCCGCCGCCATTGCCGCCGCTAGACGGCAGTTGTTCGAGAAATGGAAAATCGCTGTCATCAATTGGGCTGGCGACGTCCAAAGACGTCGCTGCCCCGCCGCCGTCCGTCTCGTCAACGGATCGTGGTTGATGTTGCTGTGGTTCCAGTGGTGACGCCGACGTGTCGCTTTGTGCCGCCCGCTTGTCGGCCACGTCCGCGGCGTTGAGCAGTCGACCGTCACCAGCGCTATCTGACTCGCGGCTCACCTCAATAATATCGTCATCGGCAGTCGAGACATTCGCACTACCAATGCCGTTATTCCAAAAGTGCAGATCCGGATTGTCGGCAAAATACTGGTCGATTTCCCTTGATGTGGTGGGCAAATTCTCAGCAAAAGTGCCCACCTCAGTGCCGTGCTCCCGGCGTTGTCTCTCACGCGTCAATATGTGCGCACGAGCACAAATAGCTTTAATATGAGCCTAAAAAATGAAAAAAGTAATTTCTCACTTTACCATAAGAATACGAAAAATTCCTTGGCATCGACGTTTTGATCAAACATATCAAAAGTAAGAATTGGATACATTTAAAAATAGTCATTAAAAAAGAAGATTGTTTCCGTGTTATGAGGCATTTGACCATTGAAAAGAGCCAAGCGCCTGTCTGACAAGGAAGTTGGTTTGCCTTACGTTTGCACAGTCGTGACAGTCAATTCGCTATAAGCAAACCAACGCAAAAGTCATCCGAGGGGATCGACAAGATGCGCCGATGTTGCAGCGAGGACTGGCGACCCGGCTTAGTCGATAAGGTAGGAAATAAATATTTATTGGGCCGTACATGGAAATAGAAATCGGCACGAACATAAAACACCTAACCAATATACCGCCGTTGTAGTGCTGGCTTTACAAAAAAATTTTCCTTTAAAAATTTTTTCTCAAAAATTGTACCATGTATTAAGGATATTACGCCAAAAATCTTCTTTATTTTCACAAAAATTTAGGGATATGAATGAGGACTGTTTAAGCTCTTACACCCCTGTTCAAAACTATAGCGCCACTTTAGAAAATGGCATAACTTTTAACCGAATTTCGTCAAAACATATTTTTTTGCTCATTGATTTTATTTTTTATTTCTATTTATTATTTGTGAACTTACTGCCAAATTTACCGACTGTTTTACAATAGACTTTTCTGATAAATAGTTGTTAATGGTTGTCCCATAAATTTGAAAACATATTTTATATTTCAATAAAAATTAATTTTATAACAAAACTGATTTAAACGAAATAATTGCCGTTATTATCGATGACCTTCTTCCACTTTTCGCACATTGACCGAATTCCGTCAGAATTCCGTGTAGAATTTGGTCGGTTCCGACCTGACGAAGTCGTCAAGCTCCGCCCTGACCTCGTCCATTTTGGTGGAGCTCCTACCACGGACCGTCTGATTTATCGACCCGAACATATGGTAATCGGATGAAACAATGTCCGAATTATATTGTGGTTGATTGATTTTAGTCCAGCTCAATTGGTCGATTTTTTTGATGCAGACCCACTTATGAAAAATACCATAAAATTTGGCATTGCCCTCGTGAATGACTTTAACGACGATTTTCACCACTCTCTCATCTAATTCAATCAATGGGCAAAAGTGATTCTTGAAGAATACAAGTCGACTTTTAATGTACAGGTAGTTTGGATCGGATCCGTTACGATATAGCTGCACGATTATGGTAGATGTGTAAACATGAATATAATTTTTCTTTCAGTCCGAGTTAAAACTTCTGACCTCATTTTTAACTAGTCGGTCCATTTACAGACAAGTTGCCGATGATCGTTTAAATGTTATTGGTCCCATTCATTGGGTTAGTCCTGAGTTAGAGCTGTTCAAAATCTAAATTATGCATTTTTTGGCGCCGTCTCAACATGATTTAAACGAGCATATCTTTTGACAAATGACACTTAATCTAACAATTAATACCTCAAAATTAAGAAAACGAGCTTTCAAACGGGGTACAACACTTCTACAGACTTGCTTCGAACGACTGAAAAAACAATAATGTTTCCAAATTTACGGGACAACCTAATAATACAGTGAGAAAAATATTGTACCATTTTATAAAGTAAAATTTTTGTTGAATCTTGTTAAATAGGTTTCGCATATTCATACTCTTGGATTCATTTTATCTTCTTCAAAAAAATAACAAATATCAAAAATCAAACCCCCATTGTTCGCCGTACGTCGCCGAGAATCACTTTGCGCATCGACGCCCACGGATCCGTCTCGGAGGTGACCAAGGGATTCGGAGTAATATTCTCAGAATTAGCCGCCAATGCGTTAGCATCCGCTCTGGCATCCGGCGTAAGCCTTGCGGACACCTGCTGAACAGAAGCCGGTAACGTAGAGTCGCGCGGAGTGGCTATCGATCGCGTTAGAGGTGATGGCTGATGTGTTATAGTTGATTGTTGTTGCATCTGTTGATCTGGGAGCTGATGTTGTTGTTGCTGCATAGTCGCATCTTCCGTCGGAAAATTTGTCGCCAGAGAATATTGTTCGTCTTGTGACTGAACAGATTGCGACTCGGTCTCCATTGCGGATTGCTCCTGCGTAGTGTTCAAATGCTCGGACATTACATAAGAATTATATTGAGGATTCGGACCTAAAAGTTATTATAAAAAATTCTAAAATTGTACTTAATAATTTATTACTAATATTATAAAAAAATTATAAAAAATGGATTCCTACCGGTTATAGAATGCGAAAATTTTTTTTCTTTAATGATATTTTTTAAGTTCTTTGGCACTGGGAATTATCTTACTAATTTTTTTGTTTTTGCGCTATTTTCGACAATTTATAATTGACAAAAAACCTAAAAAAAAATTTTTTTTGCCGACTGATAACCGGTAAGAGAAAAAAGGCCGAATTGCAGTCTCCCCACAGAAATTAAAAAAAAAAAAATTTGGGATATTTGGCGAATATGGGACTAATAAGTTGCATAAATTTGGTGTTTTTTTAGTGGATCATTAAAACGCGCATTGGTGTTTAAAGCAGGTAAAAATAATTAGTGATTGAAACAGCATTTTTGACTTTTACCTGCTTTAAACATTTTTCCATGCGCGTTTTAATGACTCTCGAGTGAAATCCCACCAAAAAAACAGCAATTTTATGCAAACGGCAAGCACCGACGGAGATGAATTAAGAGACTATGACGATCTTGGCAAATTTGACGTAGAATATTAAACATACTTCAAAAGTTGTTAAACATCAGAAATGAAGCGTACCAAAAACTTTTGTCACGGAACATAACAAAACAAGCCAGACGTTTAGTGGAATTACAATCTTTCGTCATTTTTTAAAAAAATTTGCAAAAAGAAAAAAAGGAAGGGATTTCCACCATTTTTTATATATAAGCACTATATCATACATAAAAGGTTACAAAAGGTCCTGGTTCCAAAAAAATACATATTCGGACTCCACGAATCACGAGGATTTTAATGGTATATGATATGTATACAAAATCTCGTGGTCCCATATTCGCCAATTTAGCCTTTTTTTACTATTTAGGAATTTTCAATGATAGTAAATCCGAATACAATAATCATTTTTTTAGAAAATACAATATAAGACCGGTTTAGGGTAGAGCAAATTTTGAAAAATAACAACTTTTTCGTCGGAATACAACTTTTAGCGGGTCCTTATGATTTGAAAATTTTTGCTTACTTCCTATATAATTCTTGATTAGCTTTTCAAATCAATTGCATGACGTATTTTTTGGTGAAAAAAAATGCTGCACTTAAGTGTTTGAGACTAAATCTTAAATAAAGTAGTCTTATACGGTATTACCTGTAAAAATGAATATCGTATTTGGATTCAGGGTCACTCAAAACCACTAAATACAAAAAAAAATTGAAAATTCTGCGGGGGGGGGAGGGGGGAGGGTAAAGTGCTGTGACTCCTCAAAAAATGTTATTAGAAAAAATATAGGAAAATTTTTTTTTAATCGTTAAAAAAGTAATTTATAGATTCTCCATATTCACTGTCTATAATAATAACATTGTTCATCACTTATAATATCAGTTGAATGTAAAAAGAAAAAAAAAACATTTATTTAGCTAAAATATAATATTGTTAAGAAATACCCTCTTGCGAATGCTGTTGTTGGAGATGTCTTTGATTGGTATATGCCATCGCTGAAAAATTTTGGGCTGCTGGTTGATGATGTAAGGAGGAATATTGTGGATGTTGTTGGACACTTTGTTGAGCAAAATACATCCCACGTTGTGCATCTCTTAGTTGGCTATTTTGCGGATGTTGTTGTATGGGAGGAGTCTGATTTTGTAAATCTGGATTGCTACCGTTATGATACATCGATGCCACACAATACAAGTCAATTAATTCGAACCCGTGACAAATAACAATTAGGTAGTTAGTTATAACTTTACATTAAACAACTTTATAAATTTGCGATCTAATTTTCAAAAAAATGTCAACATTTTGCCAATTTATTTTACATTTTCGAAAAACATTCAATAATAGGTAGTTTACAGTACACTAGAAGCTAATTTAAAAAGCTTTTAGGTAATTAGCTTTTTAAGCTAATTTATCGCAAATGCGTCTAGATGTAATACAATATAAAAACTAGAAATATTGTTCGTTACCAATAATGTCGGAACCGAGTATATTGAACAATCTGACCTCCGTTTAAATTTTTTGGCAAAAATTAATCATGGGACCAGATTGTACAATATCTTTGCACGATCAATATTAAAAACATAAAAAATGGCAAAATTATGATGAAAATTTCAGCATACTTAAAAACTCCCTACTGTACGTTTTCATTCAAAAATTAGGTGAAGCACAATAGCGCCAAAATGTGGGTAAGCGTAAATTTATTAAAAACACTGTATAAAAAACTTTTTTTAAAATCATTTTCACATCTAGAACACATCAGAATTATCACTCAAAAATTCCAAGTCTCATTTTTTATTTGAAGCAAAATTTTGCTTTGATATTCTAAGACGTGTCCCACAAATTCAGGTACTAACTTGGTATCAAAAAGTGGAACCTGAGACCTGAACAAAATAGATTGCACCATTGAAACGAAGCACGAAATTGAAAAAAAATTAAATATATTAAGTAATGAGCATTAATAATGCCTAATAATAAATTTTTTCATATATATTCCAGCTCGTTCAATTTAAATCATTGACATCAAAACTACCTAATTTAAAAGTATTGAAATTTATAAAAATATTTTTCATTTATTCGATTTTTTACTAATATGTATATAAAAAGAAATTTTTTAAATATTTTCTATGTTTAATTAATTGTACTTTTAAAAATCTTTTTTGACGTTTTTCATTTTTCTCTTACTCTATCTGATTTTTTACATTTGTAATTTTGAACACAATGTAAGGAATCATTTTATATTATTTGTTAACTTTTTTAAATTAATAAAACAACTTTTTTTTATTTCAGTAATATATTTATTAGGTAATTAGTAACTCATTATTATTTCATATTTCACGATAGTAAATCTTATAATTATGTATGTATATCAATATTATATTCGTTTCTATGAATATAATAACAATGCAACTATGTATGTATATTAAAAAAAATTTTTAGCATCTGATTTTTCATTTTTTTACTCGAAATTTTTCTCATTGTTAGATACAAAGTTTTGTACAATTTAAAATTTTCGAAATGTTGAAATGTCCTTTATTTTATTGTATTGTACCATACTATTTATTTTCTTACATTTTCATTGAAAAACATATTTGCTATTTCCTAGCTTTGAACGTTCCCCATGTTTCTTTTATATTAGTCATTGTTTTTTTCGCAGAATTTTAGACCTTTTTATTCTAAATGTTTTTTTACGTTGTAGAAAAAATAGTTCAGGAATCATCAAGATCCTTCGTTTATGTATCGTGTTATTTTTAACTAACGTAATTTTTTCTAGCTTTTGTGCATATATCTTTAAAATACATATTATAATTTAGTTGTTGAAATTTTATTCACAACTTTTCGAGTCTATTTCCATATAAATTATCACAGTAGATTCAATTTAAATATCGAATTGTGTCAAACAGTTATAAGATATGATGTTTTAGTTAATAAGAATTTTATAAAATAATTTACCATAAGTAAACACAATTTATCATAAGTAAACACATGTACATAAGTAAACATACAAATACACATTTATATTTACAAGAACTTTACTTTTAATGATAATATTTTATGAACTAGATCTTTTACAAAACAACAAAATTAACATAAAAATACAATTAACATTTCAGGCGTGTTTTTTATTACTTATACATATTTCACAAGAATTTTAAAAAAAAGTTGTGATAGGAAATCTCGCCATTTAGTTTATTTTTTGGTTCCGTCCATCTCTTTAGAAGCTTCTTTTTCTTTTCAAGGTGAAAATTTTTGAGGTAAGATTTTTTATTTTTCTTTCACATTAATTTTATACATTTGATTTCTTCTTCTCGTCTATTTTGCATTTTATTATCGCGATATCTATTATCGATATCATACAATAATGCTACTATATTTTCTCTTTTCTTCATTTTCTGTATCCCAATTTCTCCGAATTTTTCTTATTCATTAATGTGTGTATTGCGTTATTATTTATTTCTGAAGTTATTTTTTGTCATTAATACGTTTAAAGTGCGGATGAAATGTGGAGCTATTTAATTCGACGCCGATTAACTATAACTTTTTTCTATTTGATTTTTTAATTACATATTATATATACAGCATATTTAATAAAAAATTTTAATTTATTATATTTTATTTGAAACATTCTATTTTAAATATTCATCTTTTTTAATTTTCTTTGGATTCAGTTTCAATAATAAAAATCAAAAAAAATGGATGCGGATGTTGAAGATAATGTTGTTAAGAAAATAAATCCTGAATTAAATGTCGACCAAACATGGAAAAAAATTCAGCAAAATACGTTTACACGTTGGGTTAACCAGCATCTACGTAACGCTAACAGTTCGATTAACAATTTGGTTGGATATCTTTTTATATATATATATATATATATATATATATATATATATATATATATATATATATATATATATATATATATATATATATATATATATATATATATATATATATATATATATATATATATATATATATATATATATATATATATATATATATATATATATATATATATATATATATATATATATATATATATATATATATATATATATATATATATATATATATATATATATATATATATATATATATATATATATATATATATATATATATATATATATATATATATATATATATATATATATATATATATATATATATATATATATATATATATATATATATATATATATATATATATATATATATATATATATATATATATATATATATATATATATATATATATATATATATATATATATATATATATATATATATATATATATATATATATATATTAGGTTGAGGGGAAAGAAATGTCGGTTTGATTTGTCCATTTTTTTTCAAACGTAATAATTTTTTTTGCAAATTGGTTTGGTCTATCAGATAGAGTGCTCTTTTGTGCATCGTTTGATATATAATTTGTGATATAAGGCCCACTTATGAATGAGAAATTTTTTATAAAAAATGTCGGACCAAAAATTTTGTTTGCGGGCCTGCCTGTGGTATGATTTTAAGCAAGGCAAATCGGCTGCTGAATCACATTGCACCCTGTCTGAAGTGTTTGGCGATGAAGTCCTGACCAAACGTCAATGCCAGAGGTGGTTTGAGCGATTCCGAAATGAAAATGGCAGCTTGGAGGATCACGAGCTCGGACATCGACCTCAAGTCGTCGACAATGACGCGTTGAAGGAAGCCATTGAGTCAGACCCCAGCCAAACAACTCGCCAGCTTGCAGAACAGTTTGGCTGCGATCAAACAACCATCATCGACCACTTGCACGTCCTGGAAAAGGTAAATCGGTGCGGAAAATGGGTGCCGCACGAGCTTTCCGACGCAAACAAGGCGACACGTGTCGCAATCGCCAGCATTCTCGCTCGTCGCGCCAAGAACAGAGGCTTCTTCGACTCCATTGTTACTTCGGATGAGAAATGGATCCAATACGACAACGCCACAAGAAAGCGGCAGTGGCTGGACCCCGGTGAGGCGCCAAAACCAACTCCAAAACCAAACATCCAGGGAAAAAAAGGTGATGCTTTGTGTTTGGTGGAACAGCAAAGGTCTCGTGTATTTTGAGGTTTTGGATTCGGGTCAAACAGTTACGGCTGACCTCTACCAACATCAATTGGGCCGTGTGGATCAAGCGCTGCGACGTCAAGGTGTGGATACGGCGTCGACAAAATTTCTTCACGACAACGCCCGGCCGCATGTCGCAAAGATCACTTCACAAAAATCGAGGAATTGGGCTAGGAAGTCCTGCCTCATCCGCCATACAGCCCAGACCTGGCGCCATCCGACTACCATCTGTTCCGGGCGATGCAGCACTCCCTGGCCGAGAAAAAGTTCAAAAGCCGCGACGAGATCAAAATTTGGGTGTCCAACTTCTTTGAGTCGCAGCCGGCCGAGTTCTTCGAGAAGGGCATCCATTTTTTGCATGGACGTTGGCGACAAGTAGTCAATAATAATGGCGAATACCTTTTCAATTGAAGTGTTGTAATTTTGTTTTTATAATAAATTTCGTTTTTGTTTCAAAACGACATTTCTTTCCCCTCAACCTAATATATATATATATATATATATATATATATATATATATATATATATATATATATATATATATATATATATATATATATATATATATATATATATATATATATATATATATATATATATATATATATATATATATATATATATATATATATATATATATATATATATATATATATATATATATATATATATATATATATATATATATATATATATATATATATATATATATATATATATATATATATATATATATATATATATATATATATATATATATATATATATATATATATATATATATATATATATATATATATATATATATATATATATATATATATATATATATATATATATATATATATATATATATATATAATGAAATGAAATTAAGTGAAATGAAATGAAATTAAACAATTATCAAAACAAAATGAAATTAAACAATTATCAATATATATAGGAAACAGATTTGTGTGATGGAATTCAGCTAATACGCTTAGCAGAAGTATTATCTAGACGACGTTTACCTCGCTACAATAAAAATCCCACCATGCGTACACAGATGCTTGACAATATTTCACTTGTACTTAAGTTTTTTCAAGATGAAGAAAACGTTAAAATAGTGAATATTGGTAAATAATCTTTTTTGTTACAATCAAAATCTAACATTTTTTTAGATCTTTCATTAAGCTTTGGACTTTAATTATAAATTTTTTGTAAAACAATTACCTTTTTTGGTAGACTTTTACATTCAATAAAGAATTATAGAGCATAAATAACTTATTTTACAAAAAGTTTGTTCAAAAATTTAGTAAACAAACTAATAAATTTTCCTGTGAAATTTCATATAAATAAATTCAGTTTCTTAACAAATATTTTAGATAGCATGCACATTGTTGACAGTAATTTGAAGTTAATTCTCGGACTTATTTATACGTTAATTATGCATTACTCTATATCAAAAGCAACCTTTGGGAATACGGTAACTGATCGTGAAGATAAAGAGTCACCAAAAAAACGATTACTTTCCTGGATTAAATCGCGACTTCCTAGTGATGTGCCCGTTACTAATTTTACATCAGATTGGAACGATGGCGTAGCTCTTGGCGCACTTGTAATTTTTTCTTGAATTATTTATGTGTGTATTTGTTTACCTTTTTTAAATTTAGATTGATGCTTGTGTTTCCGGTTCTTGCTCTAATTGGCGTACTTGGAAGCCAGATAATGCTTTACAAAATACTAGCAAAGCCATGAAAGTCGCTGAGCGAATGTTGGATATTGCGAATGTACATACATACATTTCAAAAAGCTAAAATGACTTAAAACTGGTTTTTTGAATATAAATTCATACATCAAAGTTTTAGCTTATTACTCCAGAAGAACTAATAAATCCAAATGTCGATGAAAAAAGTGTAATGACATATTTATCACAATTTCCGCAAGCGAAAACTAAAGATCAGGGTCGTTTGACCGGAGTTGACACATCTCCAATCGTTGGGTGTGTATCACAATTTGAGGTAGATTTGACACGAGAAGATTTAATACCAAATGTTGAGATTTATAACTTGCATGGCGACATATTGCCAGTTAAAGTTGAGCAAAATATTATTTTTACAACTCGTTTCAATATCAGCTATACACCAGAACAAATCGGGATTCATAAGGTTGCCACTATTTAACGTTTTTTATGTACTTAATTACATTGAATTTATTTACACAGATTGTGGTAACTGCCTCATTGAATGATTCATCCAAATTTTCTGCCGATTTTAAAATCAAACAAAAAATAGCTGAAGCAACTATAAATGCAGTTCCAGCACCTCAAGTAATTGGTTTGAAACCTCATACAGAAATTGGCGACGAAGAGCGCTTTCGCGTAATCAACGTTCCCGAAAGTCGGCAGCTAAATTTAGTCGTTGTAGATGCTATTGGTCACGAGTTTGAAGTTATACCTTTGGAACGTGTTGGGAATGCATGCGTTTGCAATTATCGACCGGAAACTTTTGGCTTACATTCATTGAATGTCTTTGTCGATCGACGGCACATTCCGGGCAGTCCTTTTCCAATTCGCGTCATAAATAGTGGTAAATAAGAGATTTACAATCAAATAATTTATCTATAAATCAATCAATATAATAATCGACTTTATACTAAAAAAGTTTATTAAATTTTCTTTTAAACTAATCATGTTAAAATAATAGTTTAGCTACGGATAAAGTAGTAGTATGGGGACGTGGCATTCACCCAGAAGGTGCTTGTGCTGGTGACGTACTTCCTATACATGTGGATGCATGTGATCGTCCTGCAATTGTAACGGTCACTACAAAAGGTGTGTTAAGGAACACATAAATTATTGATAAGGAATTATTTTATTATAGAAGGCCTAATAGTACCGATCAATGTTAAGTTTTCATATTTGAACTCCACACCAACGGCCACAAAAGAAAGCCGTCAAAAGCCTGGACATTCCGGGAAAACAGACACAAAGAATCGACGACAAACGTTTGAATACATACCTCGAAGTGCTGGTGTGTATCGCGTTGAAGTAAAGTTGCCCGATTCCACTCATCTCGTAAAAAGTCCTTATGAAGTTAGTTAAGAATTTTATTTAACTTTTATTTAAAAATCAATTAATACGTTTTGAATTTACGGTATATTACAAACTTATTATTATGTACCTATCAGAAGTGTTTCGGAATTCCGATTTTCGATTTCCGAGGTTTTGTTCAATTTTCTTTGATTTTTTAAAATCCAATCCGGTCACTCCTGGTACGCATCATTTAATTACATTTTTTGTTAGATTTTTATTAGATTTCAAATTTTATTAAAGACATAATTTTTGCTTGTATTATGTAGTTTTAATATAATTTTTAAAAAAGTAAACATTTATTAGATAAAAGTTGCGCCACGAAATTGTTCATCTGTTCGAGCAGTTGGGCCAGGCATAGAAGGAGGAGTAAAGAATCAAAAATCTTATTTTTACGTCGATACTTTTGGAGCCGCCAATTCATTAGGTATAAATTTAAATTTAAAATACATATGAATGAATGCTTAAAAATATTATTTAATTACATTTTATGTTAGATTTTTCTATCGAAGGTCCAAATGAAACACAAATTTCCTGCAAAGATAATGGTGATTCATCGGCAGTTGTGGATTATGTGGTTAGTTATAAATTATGTGGTATTGTAAATGACAAATATATTTTTAAATGCAATTTGTATAAATTATATTAGTTTTAGCCTGTAAGCAGCGGGCTTTATGTTATAAACGTACTCAATAATGGCAATCATATAAAGGATTCACCGTTTGTACTTGTTGTAGATTCTGATGACGATTTTTCAGATAAAAAGCCAAAAATTAAAGGCGAAAAATCATCAAATTCTTTATCAATATCTTCTTCTTCATCATCATTGTCAGAGAGTTCAGAGACAAACCTAAGACAACAAAACATTATTTTTTCTGACTCGGATGATGGTTTAAATAAAAGGAAGAAAGGTTTTTACGTAGGAAGGCCGGTGGAATTTCAAGTTAAAAATGATAATGGTACTCGCAAAAATAAATAATTTTTTTTACTTAACTTATAAAATTTTTATAAAAATTATATGTAAACAATAAGCTCTTTATAAAATTTACAACCACTTGAAATCTTATTGATATTGATTTGCAGGTAGACCACTTGATGTTATTATTTATGGACCAGACTTAGTTGAAATACCGTTTAAAAAAACGGGAGAGCTTGCTAAAAATATTTACTTTATACCAGAAAAACATGGGAAGCATATTATTAGTGTATGCTGTGATGGCGTCGCAGTTCCGGAATGGCCATATACTGTAATATTAAAAAAGCAATATTCTTATAATAGTACACTTTTATTTAGATCAATGTAAATAAGCCAATAGATATTTCGCAATTGCGAGTTTACGGCTCTGGTGTTGGAACGAAGAATATTTTTGTTGGACAACGCACTAGTTTTACAATTGATTCACAACAAGTTGGTTCCAATAATGTAAGTGTCGCTATAAGCGATAAGAATCATCGTCTTCTAGATGACATAATACTACGCCAAGAAAGCAATGCCGGTTTGCATACTGTGAGCTACACTCCCTACATAGAAGGACAGCATAGAGTATCGTTTTTTAAATTGAAATTCAAAAATATTTGATGATTGATTACAGAATATTTTTAAGTAAACGTTTTAGATAGAAATATTAATAAATGATGAGCTAGTATTTGATATAGAAATTGACGCAGAGGTTAAAAAGGAATGTGCAGAAGGTAAGAATTTTCCCTGACGTTAGTCAAAATATCTTGACTAAAATGTTTTTTGGGTTTTATATGGAACGACTATTTTTTAGATCTAATAAACGTTTTTGTAAAATAAGTTTATCTATCTGAAAGGACGTTTTCTTGAGAATATTATGATACAAAAATTATTTGTAATAACTCAATTTTTGGGGCAAATATTTTATTGAGATATATACTAAAATTAGAAAGTGTTGAATTCACAATAAAAACGTACTTTGTGAAGCAATCTTCTTGAAATTAATTTTTTTTAGCTTTTCTCAGATCTAATTAATACCATCATAGCAAAAAAGAATGATTTTGAAGAGCTTTAAAATTTTCTATATGTCGATGTATTGAGATACCCAAAAATTTTAAAGTCTAAAATTGAAATTGTATGTAACTCGGTTAATATGTCAGATACAAAAGCCGTTTTGGTACCGCCATATAGCCCAGAAAAATGGCTTTTTAACTCTTATAACTTCAAGCTGTTATCATAAACAGTAGCTGAAATAAAGACAAGAACTTTAAGATTGAAAAAATTTGGGGGATTCAACTTCTTAGAGTCAAAGGGCCGAGTTCTTCAAGAAAGGCACTCATTCTTTGCATGAATATTGATATGAACCATAAATCATGATGTAAAATACCTCTTGGATTAATTGGATGTTGTAGTTTTGTTTTATAATAAATGCCATTCCATATAAAAACCCAAAAAACTTTTTAGCCAATCTGATACATCAACAATTTGTAGGTACTTTTCCTAAAAGAGAATCTGAACGACATATTAACGAAACTACAATACATCTTCAAAATCAAAATGTTCCAGAATTGAAGAAAGATGAAGATCTTCCATTATTACATAAATATAAAAATTTTGATGAAAACCAAAATTGTGAAATTTCAATGGTGCCAGTTAGGGGATGTGAATTTAAAACAGAAAAATTAATGAACTTAGCTTTTGATAGCTCTTACGACAAGCAAAATATTTTGTCCGATGAAGCAAAATATATAGCTGATGATAATATTGCATTAAACAATATTCTTGATAATGAAGGCACAAAAATTTATACCTCAGCATTATCATCGAAAATATCTAACTCGGAAGAAGCAAATAATAATAATCAAATTATTAATACGCATAAGAATTCAGACCTAGATGAATGTAATGTTTTAAAAATACGCGACACATCTAAATATTCTTCCAATTTTGAAGGTAATCAAGCAAAAATTGCAGCTCAATTTAATGATTTATTCTTACAGATAATAGAAAAATAAATGAACTATCATCGACTTCCACTCAATTACAATCAAAACCACCAAAATTCAGTGTGGCTGAAATCCCTCGAGTATGCATATATTTTATAATATTTCTCTGAATAAAGTGAACTTTATTTATTTATTAGAGAAATATTATTTTTTATGAATGTAAAAATTAAACATTAGCTTAATCACATAACATACATATTTCAATTCCTTAGATATTCTTATTTTAGACTTTTTATTATTATTAAGCAGTTGCATTTTTGATGTAATATAAAATAAAATATAGAGAAATTAAGTTCATTTTTAGACCATAAAATGTAAATTGTTTTTAATTAGTCTTTTAGACAGTTGTGCGTCATAATGCATCACTTTATCTCAAGTATTCGCCACAATTTCTGGATTTAAAGTATAAGATGCCGCTTTTAAATGCATTTATTGAGGCACCTGATGATTGTGAGCCTAAACGTATACCGATCGTAAAAACTATAAATATTTCAAGTACAAATGACTCTCTACAAGAAAAGGAAAAATCGTGTGACCAATATCGTGTAGATTTTTATCCTGAAATCGAGGGACTTCACTTAATTTCTGTTTATGATGATACTCGTAATGGTTGCGAAATTGAAGGTAATTTAATAGCTTCTTTTAAAACATGCAGTTAAATAAAAATTAAAAAACTTTAAAAATGCTTAAACCTAACATTTCTACTTAAACTTTCAATTATACATACATGTACATGTATGTATTTGTATATTTTTAATCATTTAAATTTTAAAATAATCATTACTTTTTCTGTTTTTTATATGAATAGGATCACCTTTTCATGTTTCTGTAAGCCCATTGGGCGTGGATGAAGTATATCGTATTACTGCCCATGGTAGTGGACTTATGACGGGCCAAGTAGGTTGTCTAGAAACGTTTTGCGTTACATTACCTCCACTTCCCACAAACGGCGAATGCAATGCAGAAATTTCTGTAACTGTGGATGGACCATCACGCGCGGAAATTACATTAGTCAAAGAGAATAACAATAATGTTTGCTAATTATTTAAGAAATGTTATTGACTTCAAGCTTATGCATTTATATATTTTGCAGGGTAAAGATGGTAGTACTTGTCGAGTGGAATATCGTGTCGATGAACCTGGGCTGTACAATTTCGATGTCCGTTTTAATAATGCACTTATTGCTGGATCCCCATTCAGGGTATTTTCCTTAAAATATTTAAAAAAGATAATAAAATGTGATTTTCTAGATATTTATAAAACCAAAAAATGAAGAAAATGAGCCTAATAAAAATCAGCATAATACATCTTCTGATGTTTTGTATAACACACCAGCCAAATATAAAAGTTATGAAAATATGGAAGAAAATAAGGTAAAAACAACGATTTTATACTATCATCAATTAATGTTTTTAATTATTATATTTTTTTAAGAATGAATTAACACCTTCTAATAATGTGCAAAATGAAAACCGAGATGAAGTAAAAATGAATTATCCTGTCATTGGTGGAAAACCACATCGTGTTACGGCTCATGGATCAGGCTTAAATGCTTATGAAGTCGCGAAAATAAATTCTTTTATCATCGATACTTCAAATGCGGGTAAATTTTTACGGCCAAAGTTTATAATTTATTTATTTTTTTTTTTCAAAATTTCATGTTTATTTTTGCTCCACATTATTTTTTTGTATTTTTTTTTTGTTTTTATCACATGAATTATTAGTTCAAAATTCAATTTTATTCAAATTCGTCAAATTTTTTATTTTTTTAGTTCGAAGTTATATAAAAAATTATTAATTTACAATTTAGAAATTAAGCTTTCAATTATTTTAACAAAGTTAAGTCATGGACAAAAGTCTTGCAATTTTTGTAAAAATATTTCGTGGGCTATTAATCATTTTTAATCTAAAAATTTTTTTTAGTAACGCCATTTTAAAGAGCACGAAATTTCGCATTATATATCTCGAATTTAGAAAAATTGATGGTATAACACAGAAGATAAATAGTGTCTGAAAAATACAATCAACAAAAAAATTCTATTTTTTAATGTAAAAAACATCTTTGTTATAAAATCAAAAATTAAATAATAGTTTAATAACTTTGTTAAAATAATTGAAAGCCAAAAAAAAAATAAAAAAAATTGACGAATTTGGATAAAATTAAATTTGGAACCAACCAATAATTCAAATGATAAAAACCAAAAAAATACAAAAAAATAATGTGGAGCAAAAATAAACATGAAATTTTGAAAAAAAAAATAAAAAATAAATAAATTGTAAACTTTGGCCGAAATGAGCCGGCCAAAGTATATAATTATAAGACACCTCCATTTTTTGCAATATTTCGCGTTACATTCACCCAATTTGCCCAAAATTTATATCACATATGTAAATAATGACTAGAAGACCGCACAAACATTTTTACGTCATTATATTTAATAATAAAAATTTTATTAATTAATGAAAAACGTAATTTTAAGAATATAAGACATTCCCACATAATATGCACTTAAGTGATAATTAACAACGAGCTCATTATAAATCATTCTAAATTGATATTTAGTAACGTTGCCTCGACCTTTAAGAATCTGAATCATTCACTTGGGAATACTACTGTACAATTTTTTCAAGCTTTCAACGCTTAGACGACACCACGCTGCCAAGATCGCGTGTTGAAGCTCGTCTTTTGAATTGCTTGCAATCTGCATAAACATATTGCTATCTGTTCAAACAATTACCAAATGTGTTAATGTACTTGTAAGATTCTTTTACAGTAAGTTACCTTACAAGGTACTCGGTTTTATTCAAAAATTTTTTTTAAAATTTGAAAAATCGATATTTTTGGATTTCGACACGACGATTACGAGCTCATCTTAAAGCCCAAACATTTTTGATGTATAAGATGCAAAAAGACATATACAGATGGGACTTATCTGGATTGAGTTGTAAACCGCGTTGCCAAGCTTTAGCAAATGATTTTGGCAGCGTGCCGTCGTCTAAGCGACGAAATCAAAAAAAAATGTACTGCAGTATTCCCAAGCGAATGATTCAGGTTCTTAAAGGACAAGGCAACATTACTAAATACTAATTTATAATAATTTATAATGAGATCGTTGTTAATTATCACTTAAATACATATTATGTGGGGATGTCTTACATTTTTGTTACACATAAAATTACGTTTTTCATTAATTAATAAAATTTTTATTATTAAATATAATGACGTAAAAATGTTTGTGCAATCTTCTAATCTTATTTACATATATGATATAAATTTTGGGCAGATTGGGTGAATGTAGCGCGAGATATTACAAAAAAGTAGAGGTGTTTTAAAATGTTGTTACACATTATATACTTTGGCCGGTCATAGTATACTTTGGCCGATTATAAGCTTTGGCCGTAAATATATATCATTACTACAATAAAAATTATAATAATTGTACATAGGTATTGATCTTTTGTTCGTTGGTGTAGTTACTTCACATGGACCTTGTGATGAAGTTTTTGTGCGTCATGAAGGTCAAGGTACCTACAATGTTGACTATCTTATCCGCAATTCATCTCCTAAAGTACTAATTATTATTAAATATGGCGATCGTCAAATACCCGGATCACCCTTTATAGCACATCCACGCAATATGAATACTTAGCATAATAACAATTTTATCGTATCAGCTTCAAAAATTAAATTAGTCATTTTTTCCTAATATCTGTGATTAATAATTTTTGTATTCCAAAAATTAACATTGCCATAATATATACACTATCTATTTATTTATAAACAATTATCATAAATTTACATACAAATTTCTATTAATATAATTAATATTAAATAAAATGGCTCAATTTGGCGTCCTGATTTGTTTTCCTTATAATTTTTTTATTATTTCACAATTAAAATACAATATTTTCTTTTCATTGGATTTCCAAAAATTTTCATTTCTGATTAAGCATGTCTATATTAATTTTTATTTACCAATGTAGTAAATTTGGGCTGAACTGTAGTTACCCCCCCCCCACCATTTAGAGGTTTTCAATGATGCTGAAATCCAAAATTTTTTCGTCGGAATACAACTTTTGGAAGGGTTCTAGCGGCTTAGGGCTTGAAAATTTTTACATAACTGCTCCATAATTCTTGATCAGCTTTTCAAGGGCTATCGAATGATGTATCGCATGATGTATTTTGCTGAAAAAATATTGCACTTGTGTTTAATATTGGATCATAAATAAAGTGCTTATACGCTATTACTCGTAAAAATGAACATCGAATTCAGAGTCATTAAAAACTTGTAAATACAGGAAAAAATTTGAAAATTTTGACAGGCATAGGATGCAGTGACATCTAAATTTATTATTTTCGAGTCATTTTTTCAAAGGACCAAAAATAAGCTAAACGGGACATAAAATCAAGCCAAAGAATTCGTCTCTTTCCCCATTTTTTTTAAAATGTTTGCTGTCGTAAAGCTAACTTAACTAACTTAAATTAAAAAATTAGCTAACTCAAATTAAAAATTTCTCATTTCCTCTTATTAAATTTCAAACTCATTCCATTCCATTACACAATTCCGCTATTATCTCAAAAAAATTAGAGACTCTTAAAGTGCGCCGGAACATACTAATCTTCTTTATCTCCTTCTCACTTTTTTCTTAAATGTTTGGTCTCCTCCCCCTTTCAACCCTATCACCTTTCAACTAAAACATCATTAAGATAATAGACTGCTCTTGAAATGCCGTTTAGATTTTGGTTAGCGCTCACAAAAATTTTTCTTACACTCTATTCCTTTAAATGTTTGGAGCCGCTCTGATAAAAAATTATCTCGATTTTCAGACTCCCCAAACTCAATTACTCCATATTCCAATATAATCTCAAAAAAAATTTTGGGACTCTATTTAGAATCCAACAGGACCCAAGAAGAGTCGGATCAAAAAATTACTTCAATTTTTGGATTTTCCGTACTTGTTTACGCCATATTGCATTAATCTTGAAAAAATATTTTGAAATCTTATTTTGGACCCGGCACAGGATCCCAGAGGAGTCGGATCAAAAAATGGACCCCAATTTTAGCATCTCCGACTCTTATTTGGGGATTGTCCCAGTCTTGAAAATTTTTCGAATTGAGGAAAGGTCTCAAAAAGCGTTACGGACATTTTCGTGACGGACATACGGACAGACAGAAAATAGCGTTTTGGTAAAAGCCGAGAAGATTTAATACTTTAATTTTTGTTCAGTCTTTTCTCATATGCAGGATTGTGTCCACATTTTCCTCCTTAATATTTTCTGCGTTCCTAAAAGCTAGAGAAATAATTTTATACTCGTTTAAGCATAAAGAAAAACACACATTATGTTTACACTTTAACACAATGCATCCTTATATGCACAAACACTTTTTGGCAATTTCTTTTGATATTGTGTAATTTTTAATTTTTCATAAATTATGGATATCATTTATCAAACTGTTGAAGGTAACAATTTCAAATTTTTACCAAAAATTACTTTTTTTATTTAAAACAATTACTGCTAAATTACATTTTTTACGAATTTAGCAATTCACGTCTTCATTCCTATAAGCGCCGTGTTCGTGGTGTGCTTGACATTGTATTTTTGTACAAAATCGGCAGAAAGATATGATAGCGATTATGAGGATGAGCTATCCAGCGGTAAGAATTCAACCAACAATTTAAACATAAAATGATAAAAAGAATTAAAGCATGCAGAAAGAAGTTTCAACAATAGAATTTGTATACATGTAAATAAAAATTATTATTTGAAATATATAAGAGGAAATGAGAAATTTTTGAAATACGTATAACCCACCGAGACATTATTAAAAAACATCTCTATTAAAATAGATATGCAAGTAAAAATTAAATGGAATTTTATGATTATAAAATATATAAAGATATAAAATACCATTTTTTAACTCAATACTTGCCCGGGTTGTGAATAAATACAATGATATAAAATTATAGAAATAGATGATTATGATGATGAAAAAAAAATCGACTGATATAAAAAAAACATTGTTTTATGGTCACAGAACTAAGAGGAGTGAAGATTTTCTACATACATATTTGCATATGTACAGGGTGTTTCATTTTTGGCGCCCAATTTGTTTTTGTTATTACTTTTTAACCAAATTGTAAAAAAAATTTTACATTTGATTCACAACCCATGAGAATTTTTTTACATCAAAATTATCCATATTGGTTCTGATTTAGAAATTTTATATTTATTTAATTTTTTTATATTTATTTTTCACATAATTTTTAAAAATGAAAAATGAGTAAAATTGACTCAATTTTTCAATCTGAATTTTGCTAAAATTTCATTTAATAGGTTAAATAATGTCCATTAGGATTAATTTTATCTTCATTTTGAACCAAAATGTCAAATTCATTCGATATAGGTTTAATAATTAAGATGCGTCTATCATTATGTTACAATTTTCATGATTTTGCCTCTATTTTTAAAAAAATTGCAAAAAAAGTTCAAACGAATATAAAATTTCTAAATCAAAACCAATATGGACAAATTTGATATCAAAAAAATTCTCAAGAAGTTGTGAATTAAATGTAAAAAAAATTTTACAATTTGATTAAAGAGTAAAAAGCGAAAAAGTTATAACAAAAACAAATCAGACGCATGAAATGAAACATCCTGTAAATAAAATTTAAGTTTTAAATAAATGTTTTTCATTCAACTCCATCTTATTGATGTTACAAACAAATTTCTAATAATATTTGTTAAGTATTCTAAAAGAAAATTAAAAATCCACAGCATAAATTAGAAAACGAATCATTATAATTTTCATAAAACCTCTATAATATCGTAAAATTATTTAAAAGAAAAGATAAATAATAAAACATCTTCCATTTGAGTCCTTCCGCAAGATATTTTTATTTTAACAATTAATTTTAATGTAATTTTTTTAGTAAATAAAAAAAAATTTGACAAAAAAACTTGGGTAGACTCAAACAAAAATGTGCCAAAAAATTATGTTTAATAAAAAAGAATAGAAAGCAAATCTGCGTTTTAAAACACATACAAAAAATGAGCGCATTTTCCTGATCATAGGACTTAAAAAGAATGCACGCAAAAAAAAATCACTAGATTATTTGATATTTTATGAACATTAGAAACATTGCACAAATTAATTAAAAGTCGGTTGATGGCTAATAAGCCAAGTGTGCGTAATTTCGCATTTTATGCTTGTTGCTGCTTTTGTGCGTTTCGTCTACGAATTTTTTACAATCGTTAATATATTTTTTAAATTAATATTTAGCTTTTATAAAAAAAATACAATTGCAACTGCAAATATCTTTGTAAATATAACACAAAATTTAATAAATCCTAAATCACATGAATCACTTACTGCTTTATTACAGATTGTACCCAGTTGGAAAATTCTGTTAGGTCGTCAAATGCGTCGTGTTTCTTAAAAAAAGGGTCCGCTATAAGAATAACCTGATTAGCCCGTTCGGCGAGATTTTTCTTTAGGCATTTGCTAACAAAATCCACGAAAAGGTCGGAAAAAATTTTGCGCGGAAGAATTGGTGGAGACTAAAAAATTATAAAGGTACTTATATTAAAAAGAAACAACTAAATAGGTATATTAGAATTATAAAACCTTTTCTATAAAATTTTTTCATATTATCTATTAATGCTTAAAATAATTTTAATAATTTTTTCTTATTCAATTGGTAAAAAAATAATTTGCTATGCTTTAGATCAATTTTCAATCGAATTTTTTAAAAATAAGTAATGTTTTTTATGCAAAAAAATTATAGTAATATCCTGGGATTTAAAAATAAAAATAAAGCTAACTTTGTTGACAATATAGTCGAGTAGTTCAAAAATGGCCATTTCCTTGGGTGAAGTCTCGTCGCCGCCGCCAGCGCCTTTCTCGTCGCCGTTGTCGTCCAACTCGAATTCGTTCAGTGATTTGTTGAAAATGCGTGCGTACTCGTTACGCGTCGGGGACGGAATGGGATAGCGGCCAATGGCCAATTCCACCAACGAAAGCCCAAAGCTCCACACGTCCGATTGAATGCTATAGCGTGCGCCGGTGAGACGTTCCGGCTAAATAAAAGGAATAAAAATAATTAATAAGTGCATGAAAAAAGTTACAAAAATTGGGATAAAAAATTAACGACATAAAAAAAATTTAAAAAAATGTAATTGATGTAAAAATAAATTAAAAATTGATAGATATTATGAAAATAAAAGAAATAAAACTTAAAATTGTATAATATTTTATAAATTGAAAAATCACTAATATGAAAAATGTGTTTAAAAAATATACCGCCATGTAAGATCTTGTGCCGACGAACGAATTGGCCATACTGTCGATAAGCATGCATGAAACGCCAAAATCGCACAATTTGATTTCGCCTTTGCTATTCACAAGCATATTGGATGGCTTCACGTCTAAACATGCTAGTTAGAAGCACGAAATTCCGAAACAAATTAAATATAAAATTTTTTAGTTGATGAAAATAACTTTTTATAAAAATCATCAAGTCTTTAGCCATTTCAAAATAAATAATTTAATGCGCACACTCAACTAAAAAGTTGTAAATGCAAAGAAAACGTGAAGTGTATAAAAACCTCGATGTAATATGTTAAATTCTTCCTTCAAGTAGTTGAGTCCTTTGATAACAGCCACAGCGATAATGCCAATCCATTTTTCGTCGATTTTGCCGACCGTTTTCAAAACAATGTCCAATGAGAGACCGTCCATGTATTCCATGCAAATGGAAATGTCGTTATTGCTCGTAAATGCGCCATAAAAGCCTTCAAATTAACCAAATATTATAAAATAGGGTGCTCCAATTTCGTTTGCAAACTTTTTTCGTTATAACTTTTTTATTTTGCAACCGATTTTCAAACATCTTATTGCATTTGATTCCTAAGGTTTAGAATTTTCTTTGACACCAAACATGTCAATATTGGTTTCAATTTAATCATTCAAAATTTTTTTGCCATTTTTCAAAAAAAAAGCATTTTCACTAAAGTAGATGGCACAAAAATCGACTCATTTTGAGCATTAAACCTATTGTGGACTATTTTAACTTTTTAGTTAAAAATCGAGATGAAATTTGTTCTAGAAAGCATTATTTAAGCTATTAAATAAAAAATTAGTAAAAATCAATTCAAAAAATTGTATCAATGTCATTTTACTCGTTTTTGACCTTTCGAAAAAGTGACAAAAAAAATTTAAATAATTAGCAAATTCTTAAATCAAAACCAATATTGACAAGCTTAGTGTCAAACGAAATGCTAAAGCTTTGGAAATTGAATGCAAAAAGAATTTTGAAAATCGGTTGCGAAATAAAAAAAGTTATGACGAAAAAAAGTTTACAAACGAAATTATACCATGTTGTATTAGAAAAAATAACATTATTTCAGTGTAAAAAGTAAAAAATTTTAATAATAATAATAATAATAATAATAATAATAATAATAATAATAATTTTTTGGACAAACAGGTACTATAAGTATACTTATCTAGCCATAATACAATAAAAAATGAAACAATGCGATTCAGAAATAGAGAAACATAGATTTAATTAAATAGAACAAAGTAAATTATTCGAAAACCACCTCCGCACCATACGCCTGCGTTTTTTTTTACAAACATTTAAGACACAATGTCTCTAAAAATTAAAATGTTTTAGAAAACTTTTTTAAAAAAATTCAATCATTAAGAGGATGTTAAAGAAGAAGAATTTATTACCCAAAATGCCTTTCAACATACGCCTAGGTAGGTTTTTAAGAAAATTATGGTAATTTGTATAAGACATGTAAAAATCGAAAAAATATAAAACCTCATTATCGTAGCCAGGCTATAACTTCGGTATTTTGCAAAATTGTGCAAAACGGCTATCGAGGCAATGATCAGCACGTCCGATATAACCGTATACTGTATTTTCAGCAAAATCGGTAATGGCCGAAAAAATTTTTCCAAAAATAGCGAAAAAACTTTAATTACAGACATTGTGTCTCAAATGTATTTTTTACATAAAATGTTTTCAAAAATAATTGCCGATAAAGTATATTTAAAGAAGTTAAATAAAATTATATTAATGAAAATTTCTTAAAAGTTTTTAGCAATAACTCACCAACAATGTATGGGCTGTTGCATTTGTGCAGTACTTCAAGTTCTTTCATAATCTGATTGCGAACTGAAGGCTTGACCTCAAGATGGACCAACTTTCGTGCCAAAACCACATTCGCTTTCGTGTATCGCATTTTGTGCACAATTCCGCCGTTACCATGCCCGAGCTCACATATCCTTTCGAGAACTTCTTCATTGATTTCTCCTATCTATCAAATAAAATCTCGTCTTTGTAATTCCTAGAAAATTTGCATAAAAATATTTACATAATGTAAATTCCTATACTTAATTACTTTTTTTTCAATTATAAAAATAAATGTTTGGCATTCGAAACCAAATTTTAATAAATAATTAAATTTTTAAAAACAAAGAAAAAAGAAACCACTGCATTTTAGCTGGATATTGAATCAAAGTTTGTTTTTAATGCTTCGAACAAATTCTTCCAAAAAATCAATTATTTTTTGTTAAATTATTTGCTAATTTTTACCTGACGCTTTTGTGAAATCCATTCGTTCATGCGCTCCATTTGTGGCTGTGAAAGAGACAAATTCTGCAACTGATTTTGCAAATGGACGGAATCGTTAAATTCCTCCGAGGCATCCTCTTTTGCGCCTTCCTCATTGACGGTTGCAGGCAGGCTAAGATTCAGCAAATTGCGTTTCTTAATATTAGACATGTCTAATATCGATTGCGAACCTAAGAAATAAAAACTTTAAAATATCAAATCAATTAATTGAAAACATGTAAAGTTAAAAAAAATATTCTTCAAAAAATATTCTTAAAAACGGCACATTATGGGAACGATTTAGTAAATATTTTTCAATGCATAAAAAATTCGGATACTTTCCACGATTAAAATGACATGCATAAGATATTAATAGCAAATGTCTGGATAATATCAAAGTTTTGTGTAAAAAAATTTCATCTCATTGCTAACAAAAGTAATTTTTTATGCATAATAAATAATGCGATACCAGTGTTTGACAATTGCAAGCAGAGAACTTTATAAAAAAAAGACATATTCGCGCACCGCTTGAACGAGCATCGCACATTTTTTTTGGAAAAAGAGTCCAGTGGGAATTTTTGAATTGAATCTTTTGTAATTTTCTTCTGGCTTGCCTAATATTCTTTTCACATTGCATTTTGCCATAAAATCTAGTAAATTAAGATAAGTAATGCATATATTAATTTAACTCTTTTTCAATCATTCTTTTTTTTCTTTGCTTGTTCAGTCTTATCTATCTAAAAAAAATTCTGTAAACAAAATTAGAAAAAATTTTTTTCATTGAGATACAATCCGTCTGAAATTTCATCAGAATATAGAAAATTTCGTGGTGAATTTGACGGGTAGAAACCATTTATGATGTACTAGACAAATAAGCTAGATATGACAATCCAAAAACATATTTTCTAGATTTTTGAAAAATTTTTTAATTCAATATTTTTAATATTTTCAATATTTTTTTATTAAATATTGATAAAATGCCAAAAAATTTGATATAATTTCAAATCATTTCTTCGAATTCTAAAACATTTTTGAAATCTTTCAAAATAGACTTTTTTCAAAAAAAGGTGCGTAAGCATGATAGGAAAAGAAATTCGAAATTAATATTATTTCATGGTGCTAATTCAAAAAATTCTTACGATGTTTGCTCGGCGGTCTATCACTTATATAACTATCTACATGTATATAAAATTCAGACATACTTCCATGAATTACATTTGCTTACTCTTAATTAATAGTAAATTTATCCTCAAGTGCGTAAAATTATATTAGATAATTATAATTTCAAATCACTATGAATACAATTGATATAGGAACATAAAACATTCAAAAACACCTTCCCCTTCAACTTTACATGTTCAAAACTGTTTTCAAAATTTCTAGTAAAATTTTATCAAATAGATAAAGGTTTCAAGATGAATTCCCTGATTTTAATTTTCTTCTTTCATTGCCCTTCCTTCCTTTCTGAATTTTAATAGAAAAACAAAACAACTAAATAAAGATCTCGTAATAGAGAAAGAGAAACAGCAAAAAAACATGATTCCTTGCATTCAAAAAATAAACTTGTTTATACATATGTGAAAGACTTGCATGGCACCCTTTCTGCTTTCCCCTTTCTCTGTGAAATATACCAATAATAAAAGAAATGATGATTAAATGATATTCAGTTGGTTTTGATATATGCAACAAAATAAAATAAATGTTAGCCTTGTTGTTGGTAATAATTTAGTTTGTAAAGTGAATGTACCCAAATTTAATATCAAATTTGTTAATATCAAAATTGTTACGTCTTTGTATTTTGATTGATACATTTCTGACAAGTAACAGGCCAAAATAGATACAAATATTAAATATTTAATAATATAACATACAAATAAATTATAGAAAAATTTATGGGGCGTTGCTTCTCACGACTTCTTCGCCCAGAAGAAGGTGAATCTGAAGCGTATAAGCCGGAAAGTGAACGAAATCACAATGATGGTACACAATCATACACGACACAAAATCAGCGCTATTCATCTCATTCAATGAATGACGCAAATATAAATTTTTTGAAGCAAAATAATGAACGCCTCCAGACTATTAATGGAAAATATCACGCCGAGTCATCCCCATCGTCTTTTTTCCGAGAAGACAATTCACCCGTACTTTTTAATAGGGAAACGAATTCCATATCTGATCATAGATTGCAGAAAAACGATATAAGGAATAAAGCGATGAACGAAGCTGGTATGTGATTTGTAATTTACAATATATAGAAATAATTTAATTTACAAATATACTGAATGTTTATAGCGCCAAAAGTAGTTGCTATCTATGATTACGATAGTCGAGTCAATGGCGACATCAGCTTCAGAAAAGGCGATGTTATGCTTCTTATCGATACAAAGTAAATATTCATATGTATATTTAACCGTTGATAAATAAATATAAACATTAACTTTATTCCAATAATACATTTACATTAATAACACTAGGAATATTTATATGTATGTTGTTTTAGCAATGCGGATTGGTGGTATGTTGAACATCCAAAGTTCGGAACCGGCTATGCTCCACGAAATTTTCTTGCTAGAGTTGATTCATTGGAATCAGAAGAGTATTTTTTACATTAATCACAATAGATTTTAATAATCCTACAATATGATACATAGCATGCTAGCAAGTTCATAAAATAACAGCATTATCTAGATGGTACGCTGGACGAATTCAAAGAAGTCTAGCTGAAAAGTTGGTCTCTGCTGGTAACCTTCCACGAGGTGCTTTTCTTATACGCAAGCGTGATGCATCAGATGAATATGCATTAACCATAAATGATTCCCATGACGGAATGATATTTGATGTAAAACATTATAAAATTCGGCCACTTGATGATGGTGGCGGTTATTTCATTACTACACGAAAGATATTTTCTTCTATCGCGCAACTTGTCGATTACTATAGCTGTAAGAATTTATACTCATGGACATAATAAATTATTTATTTAGTTAGTTTTTATTTTTATTATATTGGCAAATTTACAATGTTAAGACGAATCTGGGGGACTTTGCTGTCGTCTCACAGCGCCGGCTCGCCGATTAGCGCCTGTCCGTACGGATCTCAGCTATGATACGCAAAAAAATTGGGAAATTGCGCGTGAAGAACTCCATCTTATCGAAAAGTTGGGAGATGGTAATTTTGGAGAGGTGTGGTATGGAAAATGGCGTGGTGTCGTCGAAGTGGCGATCAAGACAATGAAAACCGGAAGCATGACCGTCGAAGCTTTCCTCGCGTAAGCGTGTTCACATACTGATTTTCTCTATACTACTAAAAAAGTTAACAATTTAGAGAAGCGCAAATAATGAAACAATGCAAACACCCGAAACTTGTAAAGTTATATGCAGTTTGTACAACGAGTTTACCCTATTATATCATAACGGAATATATGGTAAACGGATCACTATTGCATTTTCTACGTAGAGAAGGAAATATGCTTGGCCGTCATGCATTAGTCGACATGTGTGCACAGGTGTTTTAACATTTCACATTCTTCTTGTATGCAAAATTTATTTGTTTTGTAGGTTGCTAATGGAATGATGTACTTGGAGGGCCGACGGCTTGTTCATAGGGATCTAGCGGCAAGAAATGTACTTGTTGGCGAAAAGATTTCCGGTATTCCTGAAGTTAAAGTAGCCGATTTTGGTTTGGCCAGAAAACTTGCCGACGAAAATGCGTACGAAACGCATACAAACACTAAATTTCCTATTCGATGTAATGAACCATTTTTATCTTCAATAAATAACTATTACTTATATATATAAAATATAAAGTTATATTGTTAAATTTAAAATTTTGTAGGGACTGCACCCGAAGCAGTTACGTTAGGAAATTTCACAGTAAAATCAGATGTTTGGTCATATGGCGTACTTATCTATGAAGTTTTCACTTTTGGTCATACACCTTATCCAGGTAATATTGTTTATTTTAATTAACATAATTTAGTGCCTACTAATTTTTGAAAAAAAATTTTAAGGTATGCAAAATGCTGAAGTGATTGAATATTTGGAGAAAGGTAATCGTATGCCGCGACCACAGTCATGCCCTGAACCAATCTACAAGGAAATGCTAAAATGTTGGGACGCAATACCCGAAAAACGACCAACATTTGAACATTTGTACACGTTCTTTGAAGATTATTTTGTTAGCTCACAGCCGAACTATGTGCCTCCTAGTGTTGATGGAGTACCAACAATATCTTACGATATTTCAAATGACAAGTAGCATTCATAAAAAATCATAATTGTGATCAGTGTTTTATAGACTAAGCAAATATACATAAAATACACATTACATTTGACCAATACTTTCCATTTCTGCATTTTTGTGTAACTAACTGATGTCTTTTTTTTCTAAAATTTTAGATTCTTAATGAAAAATTTTTATATTTTATATGCATTTTTTCTTTCAAGTTAAAATTAAGAAATTTAAATTGTTTAGGCAATCAAGTAGTTAACAGCATCGTGCTTTCAATTAAATTAACACCTGAGAATGAGACTACAAAGCATGTTTAACATGTAAATATTTCATTTTTAATTTTTTAAAAATAGTGCCTAATTAATCTGAAAAGATTTAACTTGGTCATGTAATGAAGTGTAAATTATTTAATAACAAAGATGCCTTGTACTACCATTATTTTAAATTGTGATTAATTATTTTACTTTATCAGAGTTCGTGCCTGAAAAATCAAATCAATGTTTTTTTGCCTATATTCCCTATTATTTATTTGATCACTTCATTTAGTTTGTTAGCATTTGTCATTTCGTTTTTATTTATTGTACACGATATGGTTTTTAAACATTCTTTCTTCATTATTCGATCACTTATTTTTTATTTTTACACAATGTATGTAAATTTTGTTATTATATGCATGCTGCATTCAAAAAATAAAGGCCAGTACAATACTATTAATTTTTTACAAAATAATGATACATATCAAATGATATTTTAGCGGAAACGAGATTGAAAAATTCGAGTAAATTTTTGTTATTATTAAAAAGTAATCAAAAAGTTCAAATGATTACCAAATTTGTAAAACCAACATGTACATTATATCAAACGATTTTTAAAAGTCAATAAAAGATTAAAATTAGTTAAAAATAAATAATATGTGTATAGCTAGATAAACACATATCAATAAAATTTTTTCTGATTATTTGAGTGTTTTATTTAAAATATTTTTTGGCAGAACGTTATCATTTGTTAAATATGTTTTTATTCTGCAGCTGCGGTAGCGGGAGTTGCTAAAACTTGTGACTCATACAAAGTCATAAGGTTCTAGCTCGTAAATATATTGTTTTATTAAATACTTTCATCACGATTATTTTGCAATTTTACAGATGTCTGAGAGTCGCGACAGCGACGCCGCGCAAGTTTCGCAATATGTACGAGATAAAGCAAACCGAACACGCTTGGCAATTGAATCTTTTTACGCTCAGGCAGTCATGCAACATACTGAACGAGAGCAACGAGCCGCTAATCTTGAGAAGGAATTAGCCGATAAAGGTGATTAACAAATCGAAAATTTGCCCGCACCTAAACATATGTACTTTAATGCAAAAAGTTTATATAATTTACGTGTTAATCGGTTGCAATTATTTGACATGTCCATTATATATTATGTATACTTTCTAGATAAATAAGCTATATTAAACTCAATTTGAGAATGTATAATAAATATAAACGTTTTTTAGAGTTTAGTGAAGAGGAAAAGGAAGAGCGCAGAAAAATACATGCAGCCAAAGAAGTAGATTTTTTGCGCCAGCGACGCACAAAACTCTCAGTGGCTGATTTCCAACAGCTAAAAGTTATTGGTCGCGGTGCTTTTGGCGAAGTAAAATTTGCAAATGTTTGCAATGTTTCAAATTAACTGATTTTATAATAAATTACTACAGATCAGGCTGGTGCAAAAAATCGATACTGGACATATTTACGCAATGAAAATATTGCGAAAGTCAGAGATGCTTGAAAAAGAGCAGGTTACATTTATGTTTTTAATATGTTTCCTTTAATAATGCTACTTTATAGTAGTATACAACTACCATTTCTGGCGCACTTTTTTCCCAAACTCATCATGTAATTTAGCACTCAAAATCAATAATTTTAACTATTTATTTAATAAAAAGCTTAAAAAAAGCTTAAAATCAAGTCAACTATTTAACTATTTTGGTTGGAAATTCCACCTTTCAACCAAGACCACTTTTTTTCCCAAACTCAAAATCATATATTTTTTCAACAATAATAACCTTTTTAAAGCACTTTTATACATTTCACAATATGTTTTAGCTAAATATTTAAGATGTTTTTCAAAATTATTTTCTATATATAGTAATTCACCAGCTTCCTGAAATGCCATTACATTACATTTAATTTTTATCTTTTTTAAAGGATAACCTTCTTTAGTTTTAATAATTCATTTCCACAACCGTTGGTAGTTTTTCTATTAAAATTTAGAGCTATTTGGTTCTTATTATCTATCCAGAAATCATTATTTAAATATCCATTAAAAACTCCAATAGAAATATATTTACAATTTTGATCTTTATTAATATTTCAAATCACAACTTCATTATCTTTTATTTGACATTTTCCTAAATTATATTTACAACTACTTAAATCGGCTAATACATTAGTCGGTGTTTTCTTATTATAATGTGCAAATACTTTAGTTTCTATTAGTACACAATTTTCTTTTCTATAAGTTTTAGATCTAATTAAACTTGTAAATCTATTTGGATAATCATATAGAATCTTATTATTTGTATAATATGAATGATCCGCTTTTTTAAGACTACCAAACGGACAAATCTTATTATTTATCATATCTTGACACTCTTCTATATTTAATTTTTCATCATTTATCTCTTTTCAATTAAATGTTCATATCCAGATAAATCAGTATTGACACTTCAGAAATTATTTTTTTACAATAATAAGCATTTGACATATATTCAATATAATCAGGTTCAAATATTTCAAATCTTTTAGGTTGAGTATTATTTTTATAACTAGACTGACATCTAGATAATTTAGGAAACTTAAAGTATTGTTTAAAAGAGTTATCTATACAAATTACATTTAACTGAAAAAGTACTCTGTGAATCACGAAATATTAAATTTATTGACGAGAAGTATAAATGTTTAGATTGTGATTTTATCAATGAAAATAAAACTAAAAAATCTAAAGGTATTAAAAATGTGTAGTAAAAAAATTAAAAGTTGATACTTATAAAAAATGCTTAGAAAATAAAACTATTCTTAGAAAAGAATAGTATTTAATTAGATCTAAAAAACATGAAATATATACTATGAAACAGAATAAAGTAGTATTAAATGAAAATTAGGAATATGGAGAATATAAAAGATATATAACTAAAGAAGATAATATTAATACATTAGAATACTAATACATTAGATAAAACTATATAATTAATTATACTATATAATATTATATTTTTATATATTTTTTAATTTTTTTATCAGTTATTATATTTAATTAGAATAAAAAATTTTCAATAAAAATAAAATAACAAACCTGTTAGATGAATGAATTGAAAATGTTGGAAGAGTGCGCTAGTCCAATTTTCAAAAAGTGCTTTAAAAAGGTTATTATTGTTGAAAAAATATATGATTTTGAGTTTGGGAAAAAAAGTAGTCTTGGTTGAAAAGTGGAATTTCCAACCAAAAATACTTGACTTGATTTTAAGCTTTTTTAAGCTTTTTAATAAAAATAGTTAAAATTATTGATTTTGAGTGCTAAATTACATGATGAGTTTGGGAAAAAAGTGTGCCAGAAATGGTAGTTTTGTACTACTTTTATATATATTAGACTGCCCACGTACGCGCTGAACGCGATATTCTTTCACAGGCTGATTGTGAATGGGTTGTTACAATGTATTTTTCATTCCAGGATAATCTTAATTTATATTTAATTATGGAATTTTTGCCTGGAGGTTTTGTTTTAATTGTAAAATGTTTTTAAAAAAGAAGTTTACATACACAATTTATAGGTGATATGATGAATTTGTTAATCAAAAAAGATATTCTTTCTGAAGAAGAAACTTTATTCTATATATCCGAATCAGCTCTTGCAATTCAAGCAATTCATAACCTGAATTTTATCCATCGCGACATAAAGCCTGACAATTTGTTATTGGATGCTAGAGTAAATTACTTTCTATCAGCTTATATACAATACAATGCAATTGTATTTTTTAGGGACATATCAAATTATCAGACTTCGGTCTTTGCACAGGTCTAAAGAAAATACACAGAACCGAGCTATATCGAAATTGGCCCACTCAGCTACCAGCCGACTTTGTTCCAAAACCTTTCGAGTCGAAAAATAAAGCAGAAACGTGGAAGAAAAACCGGAAGGCTTTTGTACGTTCTCCAAGATTATTAGAATTGAAAATATGTAATAAATTTATGTAAACACGTATAGGCGTATTCCACGGTGGGTACGCCAGATTATATCGCGCCCGAAGTTTTCCAACCTAACGGCTATACAAAATCCTGTGATTGGTGGTCACTAGGTGTAATAATGTATGAAATGCTAATAGGATACCCACCGTTTTGTTCGGAAACACCGCAAGAAACCTATAAGAAAGTGATGAATTGGAATCAGACGCTTGTTTTTCCACCGGAAATACCAATTTCGGCAGATGCTAAAGCCGTATGTTTTCTATATTTGCTTAAACAATTTTATCGCTAAATGATAATTTATTTGTATCTATAGACGATAAAACGTTTTTGTTGCGAATCAGATAAGCGTTTGGGCCATAATTCTGGAATTGAAGAGTTGAAGCAATGCTCATTTTTTAAACGTGTTGATTGGGAACATATCAGGTAATTTTATTTAGAAATATCATTTAGATGCCCTAAATCACCGTAATCAAATTATAAAACTATGAAAATGATATGAGTATTATAGGGAACTACCAGCTCCAATACGAATAGAGGTGCGCGGTATTGCGGACACATCCAATTTTGACGATTTCGGAGATGTGGATCTTTCAATACGTAATATTATAATTTTAAAATCATGAGAAAATTACTAATAGCTAATATTGTATAGTTGGCGTAAAAGAAGATGCGGTAAATGGTTCAACACCACAAGATAAGGGAGAATTCCTTCATTACACATTTCAACGCTTTCAATGCCTAACACAAATGAAGCGATTTGGAAACGGAAACCAGGCTCATCAAAATCCTGCTTATGTATGCGTTAGTTAATGTTACATATCGTGTGCGCACGTTTTATTTTAAATTTTAGAATGTGGAAACATTCGACGTAGACGTGGATAAATCAACATCTTAATAAGCGTTTTCTATTATGTACAAAATGATTTTACTTCATTTTTTTATTGTATACAAAAATATGAATCTAAAAAATGCACATAAAACGACGATGGAAAAACAAACAAAAATTGCATGAATAATAATGATGAGTAAGAGTAGAAATCATTGTGATATAGTATGTTTAAATGTTGACATGAGCAAATAGCTAGATTATCACGATAATTAAAAAAACAAAAAAAAATTATATACAAATGTCTCTGAATGAGTATATTTATAAAAGGAATGCATGTAATCACATTCCTAGTTAGTTATTTAAAATCACATTCCCAGTTAATTATTTAAAATATTAGGTCGGGAAATAATTTTTTTCGTTTTTATTCAAATGTTGTTTTTTCTTCATGCTGTAATAGAAAATAAAATTTAATTTGCCACATAATATATCCCCGACCAATCTGCAAAAAGTTAGTCATATTGTAGAAGTGAGGTACGGTTTTATTGTTTAAGTGACGTTCTAATGCTTTTTTTTCAGCATTTTCAATTTTTTGCTTTAACTTGAGGGCCTGTGAATTTGCAAAATTTTTGATTTTTAAAAAAGTCATTGTTTCTTTCTAAAAATGATCTCGAGAATACTGATTGCAAATTTGATAATAAAATTTAAGAATTTTTGAATATCACTTATGTTTTTATTGTTTTGGTTAAAAAAATTTTAAAAAATATTTATTTTCGAATCAAAATAAAATTATTTTTAAATTTCATTAGTACTTGAACACTTGAAAATCCGTGTCACACGTTGTTATCTCGTGGTGGATCATACAATCGCCGCTTATATTGTTTTTTGTCTTCCGCTAATTGTCTCCAATTAGGTCCTATGCGCTTTCCCATCAACTTTCGCCATATTTCCGCTGGTCTTCCGGGTGGTCTTTTGCATTCGTATGGCCACCAAAATGTCGCTCGTGTCCATCTGTTTTCCTTCCTTTTGGCTACGTGCCCTGCCCATAGAAGTTTTCGTATTCATTAATAAAAAATTGAAAATGTTGAAAAAAAGCATCAGAACTTCACTTAAACAATGATACCGTACCCCATCTCTACAATATGAAACTTTTTGTGCGTTAGATAAAGATTGTTTGGGGCTATATTATGTAGGAAATTAAATTTTATTTCCTATTATAGCATAAAGAAAAAACAACATTTGAATAAAAACGAAAAAAATTATTCTCCAACCTAATAAATATATAATTTATCGGTTGATGGCTTAAAATTACTGATGGCTAGGCCATTGTTGTTGATATTGGTGTGCTGGTTGTTGTTGTTGCTGCAAGTTTGATTGATTTATTAAATGCTGTTCGAGCATTCCGTTTGAAACTCCTGCATTCCAATTAATTGGTTCATTGTTTATAAAGTTTGGCGCGTTTGAAATATTTTGCTAAAAAATAATTATTTAATAATAACTAATAGGAAAAAAACTAATGTGCTTTCTTTTCTGTCGTGCGTATGTTTTAAGCAATTTATTTTAAATAGTTAAAAGAAACATAATGTTGTTAAAAATATGGAAAAAACAAAAATGCCCACTTGTGGCATATTCGCATCGATATCATTTCTCTGCAGCGGCCATAGGCTTGTGTTCTGATTGTTCAATTTTACGGACTGTGCAGGTAGCATATGCGGATTGTTCGGCGGATTGGGTGGCGGCATTCCGTTGTGAACTTGTGTCGAATAATCGCGTTGTTCAACGTTGTTGTTGGGAACTGCTTCATTGAGTTGTTGCAAAAGTTCAACCGTAACAATTACACATTCGAATTGTTGAGAATAGGGATTGAGAAACTTTACGGCATCTATTCTACCATTTATATAACTATTCTGGGTCTTCAATTGACAACATAGCTAAAAATACATTAGTAAAATGTTTTTAAAATATGAAAAAAAGTTTTAATTTTGAATAAAATATAAATAAAATGCAAAGCTAATAAATTACGTTAATAGATTGATCATCGGTCATTAGACGACAAAACGCGTCTTGAAACCTTGATTCCATTGATGGGTGAACAATATGCCACAAGAAACTTCCAACTAGCTGATTTGGATAGATTAGCAGAAGATTTTGGACGCGTCGATCCGCGAACGTAATCTTGCCATCTTCTGCCAACTTCATTGTGAATTGACTACTGATTGATAAAATTTAAACTTTTTAGTATAATGTATATTTTAGATATATATGCAAATGGGTATTTGATAAAAACGTACGAACAGCAAATATTTTTCAGTCATTATAAATATTTCCTTCCCGTTCCGTGTCCACGTTGTCGTTCGTGGGGAGGCTTAGCTGGAAATCTGAAGTTTATCGGAAGATGGAAAGCGACCAAAGACTGGATAGCACGCCAGGGCTAGCAACCCGCATGTGCAAAATATTTATATGCTCAAAACAATCAAATGCTTGAACACATCCGAGAGGTGCATAGGACGTGACCGGAAACAATTATCATGCATGCGAACGACTCCCCCTGAAAGTGATGCGCACGAAAGCGGAAAACGCTGCGATGGTCGACGTTGCTTGCGACGGAACGACCGGCACGGTGAAGGGGACAACGGAGCGTCATTTGAACCTTTTCAACACCACGGTAATATCTGCACTCGAATACGGATCAGAAACGTGAAATATGAGGGAATGCGAGAAGCACAAGCTAACGACAACACTAAGAAGAAAGCAATCGAAGTGCGAATTATAGACAATCAGAAGCGAGAAAGAAAACACAATTAGCAGACGCATACGAGACAGCCACAATACGAAAATTTCTATGGGCAGGGCACGTAGCCAAAAGGAAGGAAAACAGATGGACACGAGCGACATTTTGGTGGCCATACGAATGCAAAAGACCACCCGGAAGACCAGCGGAAATATGGCGAAAGTTGATGGGAAAGCGCATAGGACCTAATTGGAGACAATTAGCAGAAGACAGAAAACAATATAAGCTGCGATTGTATGATCCACCACGGGATAACAACGTATGACACGGATTTTCAAGTGTTCAAGTATGAATATTTTAGGCTTAAATCGATGTAAAATGATTTTTTTTAAACATTATGAACCTGCTGGAAGCGTTTCTTGTAGAAGCGGAATTGTGCAGGCGTGCAATGGCCACCAGACAATTTGGGACGAAATGTGAGGGCGCATCGCACTGTATGGAAGAGACTCCATTAGGCGGACCATTTTTCACGTATCCCGTGCAATGCATAATCGCATAGTTTTGATTATTGTGACAGAAAATCGGACCGCATCGAGCGGATTGTGCAGCATCGAGTTGACCTGAAAAATTAAATATGCCTAGTGATGTGTACATAATAATTAATATTTTTTTAAATAAGAAGAAGCTCTTTCCAATAATTATTTTTTATTTTTTGTTGAAAGGACGAACCACTTGCACAGCTCCTCCCAACACCGATGCAAGTTTGATTCCCGGATGCTTTTTTTGGTTTTTTTCGGTTTTTTCAAAATTTTTATACACATACCGTATCCCATAGAGTTTCTACCGTATCCTATAGAATTTATACCGTAATTTATAAGAAGGTAGTGGTACTCACTTGTTATTTTTTAAAACCAAATTTCACCAGTTACGGGAAAATATGTTGCACGGCCAAATACGTATTTTCCCGGCCATATAAAAAAATTTTTTCACATTCATTTAAATTATCGTAAACTTTTATCGATAAAAGTTTACGATAATACGATAAAATTTACGATAAAAGTTTACGATAATTTAAATGAATGTGAAAAAAATTTTTTATATGGCCGGGAAAATACGTATTTGGCCGTGCAACATATTTTCCCGCAACACATATAAGTTAAATTTAAAAGAATTAAGGCCAGCATTGTGACTTGGCTCCAAATCGGCTCCGGCAAACCCATGGCAAACGAGCCATTATATTAGGTTGTCGCATAATTGACCCGCCAAATTTGTAACATTTTGGGAATTAAACAAATTGGTTGCGAAATAAAAAAGTTATAAAAAAAAACAAAGCCTAACGCGAAAATTTTATCATAGTAAATTAAATATATATGCAAGTCCAAAACTAGCTTACATTTTTAATTCTAAGTTAAAAGAAAAAGGGCATTAATAATAAAAAAATGAAGTTGTCTCAGTTTTGCCGAATGATTGCTTATGGCAAAATATGTAACAATGTATGAATAATTTTAAAAAATTATATTAAAATTTGGACAGGGGAGAAGACTGAAGAAGTGTCGTTAGTTTTAAGTTTAAGAAAACTTCAAATATCATTACACTTCCAGGCCTTAGTGTACACCAGGGATGTAACGAATTTTCGTTTTTCGAAAAATTTTCTTTTCAATTTTCCATTATAAAAATTCAAATCCACTTTGATTTTTGAAAAAATTGCTAAATTTTTGAAATGTTTGATTAAACCGAATAATAATCATAATCATAATAATAAATTAAGACTACGGGCCAAGTTATTCAATATATTCAAGTTTATACGACGAGAAATGCAGTCTTGAGATCGTCGGCGTATTGCCGGTTGTCACAATAAACATCACGAACTAGAAGTCTTCATGTAAAAATTATGAAAAAAGTTGAAAATTTTAAATAAAGATAATAAAAAACAAAAAAAGTTAATTTTATAAAAAATTGGAAACACTGACTGCTTTACGGATATCCATATAACAATTCAAAATTTATAAATGCCAAAAATATATTAGCAAATTTAAAGATTATTTCGAAATTAAAAAATATGTGTAAAATTTCTTTGTGTACTATTTTTCGTACGGAGAAATTTGTGGGTACACGTCGTTATTTGTGCCGGAACATTCTTATAAATATAAATTTTTGTAAATATAAATTTAAAAATTATTCGCACTATTTCAAGTTCATAATTCTTTTCTGAAATTAAGATAAAGAAAAATCAAAATATTTGAAATTTTATAATATTAAAATGTTTTAAAAATGGAAATACAACAAAGCATAATGAAATTTTTAGTTTTAAATCCCGACACATTTAAAAATTTGTTAAATGCCTAAAGTTTATTTTTTACTTTTTTTATTTTTACCAAATTTTTTAATAAAAATTTAAATTAGTGGTTTACTTTTTTAATAGATATGCAGAGTAATGGAAATTTTTAAAATAATATTTATAATTGAATAGAGTTAAATTTTCAACGTGCAAAAATGGATAACAATGATTTCATGAGTCGGATCACCTCTGACGAGACACACAAAACGGCGCTTTTGTTTGCATTTTATAATTCCGTCATTTTTACAATGGTTTAAGCCGTTTTTTTATTTCTTAAATTTTTTTTGGTTCTCATGCATTATTGGACACCAATTTTTTTGAATTTTTTTTTGGTTTTTTAAAGGTTTTCTGGAACGGGAAATTTGAATTTAATAATATTTTCTATTAATCTTTTTGTTTTGACATTTTTGAAGCAAAATACATTTTCTTGACTTGTTTCATCGTCATTTTGGAAGATATTGCGGAAAAAAATTTGGCCAATTTAATTATTAATTTTTTATTGTTGTTTTTTTTCTCTTAGTTATAATTATATTATAAAATTATGCTTCAAAAATTTCAAAAAACAAAATGATCAGTAAGAAACATTATCGAATTCGAATTTTACATGCCAGAAAACCTAAAAAATAAAAATTCAAAAAAATCTTTTATTTGGTGCCCGATAATGCATAAGAACCCTTTTTATAAAAATAATCTTATATATGAAGCTATATTAACAGCCATATCGCATAATTGACCCGCCAATTTTTTAAAAATGTTTACCTTTATTTTTCTAACAAAAGAATACAACAAAATTAAATTAAATATGAACCATTATTATCTACAACTAATTGCCATTTCATCGGTAATTTCAAAATTCCTCTAGAGTAGAAATCTGGCGAACGGGACACGAAGAAATGTTCGAGGTCATTTTTTAGGTGGGTCTCGTCGTTGAAGCGTCTCTTCCGCAAGTGATCGCTTAGCGCCAGGAACAAATGATAATCCGTCGGAGCAAGGTCCGGCGAATACGGAGGATGGGGTAGAATTGTCCAGCCAAGCTCTTTGATCTTTTGGCAAGTAATCTTCGCGACATGTGGTCGAGCGTTGTCGTGGAGAAAAAAAACTTTGTCTTGTTTTTCGCGAAGTTGTTCGGCAACCCGATCCAATTGAGCGCAGTAGTAATCGGCAGTAAGTGTCAGTCCTTTTGGCAAAAGCTCCCAGTGCACAATTCCTTTTACGTTCCACCAAACCGAAATCATAACCTTTGTTGGGTGTAAGTCGGCTTTCGGAGTCGGTACGCCGTGCTCGCGTTTGTTGAGCCATTGACGCTTGCGTGTATAGTTGACATAGAACACCCACTTCTCATCGCCAGTGATGACATTCTTCAGCCAATCGAATGTACGTTTAAAAGTGAGAAGTTGCGCACATGCATTGACTCTTGTTTTAGCCTGTAGATTTGACAATTCGTGTGGTATCCATACTCCGAGTTTTGACACTTTTCCAAGACGATGTAGGTGTCGAGCGATGGTACTATGATCGCGTCCTATTAGCTCTTCCAGATCACGTAGCGATCGTCGTGGGTCCTGTTCTACTAGTTCCAGAAGACGAGATTCATCCAACTCTACTAGGCGACCAGCATGAGTTGAAACATGAATATTGAAGTCCCCTTTGCTGAACTTTCGGAACCATTTTTTTGCTGTGTCGTAAGAGACTGAACCTTCACCCATCAGGTTGCATATATTCCGTACCGCTTCACTTGCGTTAGGCTTCCGTCGAAACTCGTAAAGCAAAAGGGTCCGAACTTGATAATGATCTAGCTCAATTTTATCTGTCATAACTAAGCCGAATTCCGAATTCTAAAGTACTATTGAAAGCACAAATGTGTAGCCTTTATATAGCTTTTAAAAAGAAATTTCCGGAACTTTCCAGAAAATTACAAAAATAAATTTAAAAATTGGCGGGTCAATTATGCGACAACTTAATATTTCGCTATTTTTAACAAAAAATAAAATGGGTTTGTCTGCTCGTCTGCCAAAAATGCCCGGAGTCAACTCGGAGCCAAGTCACACCACTGATAAAAGCATTACGACCAACAAGTTTTAATAAAGTGAAAAAATTCTCTTTTAAAAAATAATTTTCACGTTTTCCACTTCCTTTTCCATAATTCTAACAAAAAAAAAAAACCAACCCAATCGCACTCGGCAAATGAATCCACGTCGACAATTCATGTGAATACGAATAGTGGGTGGAAAGCTGCCGTGTTCTTTTTTCGCACTGGCATTTTTCATGTCCAAAGCTCGGTTGAGACTTGCCTCGCTGCCGCACAATTGATCACGTACTTTGTCGATGTCATCCGGATGTATTAGATCGTAAATGTTGTGATGAATCCAATCCTCCTAAAAAATGATTAAAAACTGTATTAAACGTTTAGTTATTTTTTAATCTCTTTAGAAAAATCCATTTCGATTATACAAGAGCAAAACCTGTCGGAGGTTGAGAACTGGCTGAATGGAATCGGCGACGTATAATACTCGCCCCGTGTCACAGGCCAGAACAAAGAGAAAGCCGTTGGCTGCCTCGTAAATGAGATGCTTCAACTCCTGATCGGTGAGAAAAGTCGGCTTACAAAGTGTGGAATTAGTGGCCATGCCGGCCACGTTCGGCGTCGATAGCTCGCGAATAGACTTCATATGCGAGACGGCCATGCGCAAAATGGTGAGTTTGTCCGGCTTTCGGCCCAACGCCGCGCATTGTGGCACCATTTCCGCCAGCTCGTTAATGTAGTGCGTCATTTTGTTGCGGCGTCGCCGCTCGATTTCACTATGATTCTCGCGTGCGAATTTATCTTTGTTATCGTTGGAGGAATCCATTCCTAAAGGTCGAATTACAACAAAATAAATTCAGTTCCCATTGAAGTGATTTGTCTTAAGAAAAAATAAATTTAAAAAGCCTTATTTAGAACTATAAAAAATTTTTTTAATACGAATAGAAAATTCGTGCCAAATAATCGCAAAGTTCGTCATGAAAAATAGATATACGAGCTCACCGGAAACAGAATCCAATGCCGATTCCATTCTACACGTGTTCTTCGAGCCGCGCGCCTGTCCGTTAATGGCCGGTTGCTGTTGGTGAACCTTGTTATTGGAGTGGCAAAATGGCGCTTGCGACACGTCCCGCGGAACGCCAGAAGCCGACTCGTAAAACATCAATGGCACGTCCGCGCCACTGCCCGACATTACCATATTGTAGCTGTCGTTGATGATGTTGGACGTGGACGATAGCGAGGCGTTATCGCCACGCAACGGCGCGAACGAATCCACGTCGTCCGCGGCGGCCGAATGACGCATCGTCTATTCGTTTGTTGTTTTTTTTTTTGCTGTGAAAATTCTCGTCGATTCAAAAATTTATACAAAACGATGAGATAACTAGAATAAAGTTAATTTTACAAGAATAAAGTTAATTTTACAAGGTCAACAATCATCACACATAATTAATATTCTTTAAACATATTCTTTTAAGAGATATGAATGAATTTTGGTCGTATATAACCGTGAGAAAAAAAAAGAAAATTTTCTTTTCAATATCTTTATTGAAGTTGATATACATATGTTATAATGCGATAACAAGAAGAATCAATAAAATAGCGGGTTATGCGTGACCCAATGCGCCGTCGGTTGGCGTTTCGCCGCCTCGCTAGTGGTGAAAATCGACTTGAGCGCGGCCGATGCCTTCGGATCGTCCTGAATACTCTTCGTCTCGTCAGCTTTGCGTTTTTGTCCAGCCACTTTGGCCTTAGCGGCCAATTCCGATTTTTCTAGAGAGTCGAATCAAATACGTTTATTCAAAAACTCGACAAAAATTACAATTCATTAAACAACAACTATTATGATTTGCAGAAATGAATCGTTAAAATGTTATAAATATTGAAAATATCCTGGCAGAGTTAGAGCTAAAAATTCATCAGCTAGAAAAGTAATTATACCTGATCCATTCTTCAATTTCACTTTTAAGTCCGATGTGGCTGTATGTGAAACAGCGACCGTGGAGTCCGTTGCCGATGACGTTGTCGTCGGCTCAATGGCGGTCGTCTTTGCCTTTTTCAACGCGCGCTCGCTAGCGATGCGTTCCTCGTAGATTTTCCGAAGCTCCGGGGGCGGGTAGAGCTGAACGCACTTGTCGAGGTCGAACGGACCACCGCATCCGTGGCAATTCTCCGACGAAACCTCCTTTAGCGCCTTTTCCGAAATGACGCATCCGCACAGCCAGTTGACAATGAACACGTTGATTCCGTTCATGCCCACCGACGTCATTGGACAGACGAACGGCGTCTCGTTGTGATCCGTGTATGTGTCGGCCTAAAGCTTTTTCAATTAGCTTACATGTATATATTGTATGTCGAATATTAATTATTAATTATGTTTCTTTTCACTGATATATGGCTGAGAAATTGACTCGTTGGATTATCAATTTTCATTTTATTAAAGTTAAAACCCACCATATTCTAAGTAAATGAAGCTCGAGATTCGCAAAAATTCATTAAAAATAAACGGTTCTATAAAACTAGCCTACGAATAGGTTTTAACTCAATTTATAAGCATTTTAAAATTGGATGCATATCAAATGACAAGCAATATAAAATTTGTTTAAAAAAATATAATATCAAGTAAATTAATTTATAAAAAAACAAACGCTTTTCGGATTCTCGCCGTTGTATGCCCTGTTGTCGGTGAGACGGAGTTCCTTTACATCACTAAGACTTTTAATGTGTTTCGTCGCCTCGTTGACGCTCAATGTCTTGTTCAGCTTTGCCTCAATGATCGCCTCTTTGTTGTAGAGACTAAAAGTCGTAAAATATAAATGAAAAAAGACTTTCGATACTGCTAAATAATTTATTGTCGAATAACCAGTAAATATGCTTACCGACCCAATTTACACGCAACAATGGGCTTCTTAAGAGCCTCCTGCGATGCCTGACAGGTACGCCATTTCACCGCCGTCGTCACATTTCTGTCGATTTTTTCCGTCTTCTTCTTTTTGCGTACGAGTTCACAGCGCTTTGGAATTGTACCACCATCTGCTCCCATTTTTTTTCTCAATAGATCAATACTAAAAAAAGTGTCAACTCAATAATTTAGTTCAACAAAAGAAAAATTGTCAATTCACAATTACAAGATTATTGAAAAAAATATAAAAGCTATATTTTGACAAGAAATTTTTTTGAAATTGAGAAAAATTAATAAATTTTATTGCGAAATGGAAGCTATGGTAAAAATGCCTAAATGCAAATAAATTGTCATTATATTATTTTTATTATTGTCATTTATTTAGTACATCTGCTCCACATTAGGTTAGAAGATAATTTCTGACTCACTGTGGTAATAATTTTCAAAAATTATTTTCAGATACTAAATTTTTCTTGGCTTTAAAATTGAGGAGGACATGTTTTAGCGATTTTAAAAATATTCATTTCTAGCATTTTTACAACAGAAAATGCATTATAAAATACTTACCTAACAATGCATTTTTTGCGATAAATAATCGGATCATCCTCAATTTTTGCAGAGAGGGTCCCCTGGATAAATATTCCTTAAATTTGGAGTGAATCGGTCCAAAAATGTCAATTCTTGGCATTTTTCGAATTTTTATAACTCGACTTCTACTGGACCGATTCACTCCAAATTTAAGGAATATTCATAGCTAGTTCAGTAGGCGAAGGTTGATGGGAAAGCGCATAAGACCTAATTGGAGACAATTAGCAGAAGACAGAAAACAATATAAGCGGCGATTGTATGATCCACCACGGGATAACAACGTGTGACACGGATTTTCAAGTGTTCAAGTGTTCATAATTAGTTCAGTGGACCCTCTCTGCAAAAATTGAGGATGATCCGATTATTTATCGCAAAAAATGCATTGTTAGATTTGTATTTTATAATGCATTTTCTGTTTGTTGTAAAAATGCTAGAAATGAATATTTTTAAAATCGCTAAAGCATGTCCTCCTCAATTTTGAAGCCAAGAAAAATTTAGTATCTGAAAATAATTTTTGAAAATTATTACCATAGCGAGTCAAAAAAAAAAACATTTATTATTGCACTTTCATGGCAATCATGTCAAAATTTCACAGTGAAAAAGCTTCTGTCATTTTGTCGGCGAAATTTTGAATGATAAACCAATTCGTTAAAAATTTCAGATAAAAACGCTAAAATTTGAAAACATCTTAATGAAAAAAAAGTAATGTGGAATTTTACTTTGTTTTTAACTTTCTTTTTTAAATCAATCGATTCTTTACTAAAAATATTTATAATACAATAACAAAAATATGGGCACCGGTTTCATATAAAGGAAGTAATTTCTGAAATTTCTTTACAAAACTAATAATAGTTCATATTTTCTTTTCTCGATTCAAGTTCTTAATAATTATTGCTTGTATAATAAATCTCGTGAATGAAAAGACATAAACAATCATTTTTTTGCGTTTGGTGGATGCTCTAACCATTTAATATATTAATATATAGATAATAAACCACCAAAAAAAAATTGGGTAGCAATTTTTATGACGTTATACACGTGGCAAATTTAATTTGCGCGAATGGTTTAAATGAGAATGAAAAAAGCCACTATTATTACTTATTAACTAATCCATAAGACATTTTTTGCGAAATAAAAGCCTAGAATTAAAAATCAAAAAAAGCAGCTGTGAAAAATTTCAAAATTATAAAGGCGTAAATTGAATAGTAAAAAAATACATCCGTAATATCTCTAGAGGTAAAATTGTTAAATTACGCGTTTGATTTATCGCTTCATTGGTCCGTACGATAAATCAAAAAAAAACAAGATAATAATTTATTACAAAACGACAAAAATGAAAATGAAAAACTTCATCAGCTCGGCGGCTCGCAGTGATTCGCCCGCCGATTGGTTTTATTCGCCTCCGCCGCCTTCGTTTGTGACCGCATGGAGCGTAAATCATAGGAGCACACGAATGAGTAGGAAATGTCGCCGAGTACGGAAATGGTGTTTTTTGTGGGCTTCGCGACGCTGTCCCGTGGCGCCAGATTCGTCGTCGCGATAGGCGTGAAGAGCCCGTTGGCTTTCGAAGAGAATAACCCGTTGTTATTGTTGTTGAGCGCGGTACTTCGAATCGGCGTCGCCGCCGACGCCGACGAAGAGGACGGACCGGCGATTTCGTCCGAGTGTGTCTCAATGTAAACAGCGGTCTAAAATATTAGTTTTTTTCACAGTTGCAAAAAAATATGTCATTTTTTTCTAAAAACATAAAAAAAGATAGAGATGTTGCGGGCCCGTCCGACACGACCCAATCAATATTTGCAAATCTTTCTTTTATATTGAGGAAACAGTACATAACAAATATATTCTCCTTTTTAATGAAAAAAAGAAGATGCATAAAAACGTTTGAGACATATCGAGCTAATGGTAACGATCTAGTAAAAATCAATAAAACCCCTTTCAAAATTTTTTTTTCATAAATTTTTAGATAAAAATAATTCATCCTATAAACTCATACTTCAAAATATCGAGACGGAATCGATTCGGACACATCCATAATGTGACCACCAATGTTCATAATCGCTTTGCCGCTTTTCAGAATCTGCAATTTTCCAATCTCCACACCTTCGGGTAGTCCGCTAAGACAGTGTTTCGCCTTGCCCTGCGCGTCCATAGCCGACGGTTTCACTTTTGTTAGCTGCTGTTGTTTTAAGATGGCCGAGGTCTTTAATTTTATAAAATAATTTAATTTAAGTTTTTAGAAATTATTTTGATTAGTAATTTTTTAAGTGTTTTTCTTTGGTGAGACTCTTTTAATAAATGCATCCAAAAATTATGTAAAATATTAAGTTCATTAAAAAAGTATTTAAAAATTACGTCAGCGCTTTTGTTGTCGGACATGACGGTGGAATTCTTCGTCCGCGAGCTATTAACCTGCGACGCCGAATCGGCACTAGATAGAGCAGACAGAGAAGAGGGCAATTGAAAGAGCATAAGCGGAGATGCGTCCTCTGTAAGAACAAAACAATTCAACTACCTAATTAATAAATTTAAAAAAAGCGAACGTTTTTGAGCTAAAAATGTTTATAAAAAATTATATTAGCAATAATAATAATAATAATAATAATAATAATAATAATAATAATAATAATAATAATAATAATAATAATAATAATAATAATAATAATAATAATAATAATAATAATAATAATAATAATAATAATAATAATAAATAAGATTAGACAAAATAACGCTCAGTTATAAATATTTTAAATCGATGATACCATTAATTAATTTTCAATTCTGTCAATTCCTTTATTCGATGATTTATTGTCAATAATTTTTCAAGCTAACAAAAGAAAACATTTAAAAATATCTGATGAGAAAAATATTCCCTACTGTGCATTAGATGCCCGATGGTTTCGCCAGGACCTCCGGTGCTTTTCCGCAATGTTGCAGCCGATAGCCGCGTCGACAACGATCTGGCTTTTGTATCGCTAAAATTTACCCAATAAATATATTTTTGTAGCAGTATTATTAAAAAAATTTTCTCAAAAAATAAATTTAAAAAAACGACTAAATTTGTCTTTGCTAATAAGTATTTATTAAACCAGCTTCATAACTATTAATTTACCAGTTCACAAATCGATTTTAGCCAAATATTCCAATTTTAATTTACCATAGATACTTTATATTTATTTTAAAAAAATGAAAAGTGCATGTCTTTTGTAAATTGTTCTAATCGCTACAAAAAAAAATTATGAGCTTTTACGTCATCTCGGATGACATATCCATCAATTCCTCTTTCTTAATCAATGGTTCATTGTCGTAGGTAAATTGCACTTCCGCTTCATGCTTAAGTGCTTTTTTCGTTAATAACCGACGAAATTGCTTTTCATCCTTGGCTGGCAAAACCAACGGCATCTGACCGCCCTTTTTGAGATTTGCAACAAACTAAAATGTGGAAAATGTGTCAATAATACATTGTTAATAACAAAAAAAAATTTTAATCCTAGCAATGTAGCTTTAAAAAAATACATTGCTTTAAAAACTAAATCGCTTTTCTAAGTAAAAATAAATAAATAAATACATCATCTCGTCTCGTTTCGGCCAATTCGGCTTCATCATGTTCATCGTCCGATTCCCAATATTTCTCGTACATTATCTACCAAACAAATTAGAATTTTAAACTAATATTTGAGTTCAAACAACGTCGGTTTATATAGTAATTTCAAAAAAATAACACAGCAATTTTAGAACTCTTAAAGCAAGAATAAAAATTAACAATATGTTCACGTAATAAATCTCTAATCATCAACGAAGGTATTATCAAAGTTTGATGCAATACCAATGCTTCCATGAAATTTGTAAAATAATTAAAATAAAATTTTACAAATATCAACTTGTTTGGCGCAAATACAAACTTGTTTTGAATAATATTAAATATAATAACACTCAGCAAAAATGAAAGTGTCGAATGAAAATTAACGCGCAACAATTTTGAAAATAAAAATTATAACAATATTATAAACGGTTCTGTAAAAAAAATCCTGAAAAAAAACTCAAATCCAGAAAGGAAATATAATTCTTTACTATCTTCAAAAATTACATGTGTTTGGAAGTGCACGCTTCGTCTGACAAATCGCCAACTCTTTATTTTTTTTTCACCTTAAAGGACGCATGAACACCAATATAGATTTCCACACAATTTATTCTAACTTTTTTTCTACGATAGATAGAGACGTGAATTTTTGGGTTTTTTTGCAAGGGTTTTTTTGCATTTTGTAGAGCGTACTCGATTTGTGGGAGATGTGTTTCAGCGATTTTAAAAATTTTCATTTTTAGCATTTTTATAGAGGAAAATGCAACGAAAAAAGTGCATTTGGCTGAGCATTTTTTTCGGAGAGTGATCCGATGTACTTGAAACTTTTGCTATAAGTTCCTCTTACATATATTATTACACTTTATAAATTTGAACCTGATTGACTGGAGAGGAGCCGAGTTGTAAAACTTCAAAAAACGTCAGAAATGCCGAAAAACTGCAAAAAATGACAAATTTCGGCATTTTTGACGTTTTTTGAAGTTTTACAACTCGGCTCCTCTCCAATCAATCAGGTTCAAATTTATAGAGTGTAATAGTGTATGTAAGAGGAACTTATAGCAAAAGTTTCAAGTCCATCGGATCACTCTCCGAAAAAAATGCTCAGCCAAAATGCACTTTTTCGTTGCATTTTCCTCTACAAAAATGCTAAAAAGGAAAATTTTAAAAATCGCTGAAACACGTCCCCCACAACAAATCGATAACGTTCTACAAAATGCAAAAAAACCTACGTCTCTATATATCGTAGAAAAAAAATTTTTTACGGATGGGTAAAAAATTTTGCCTCAACCTAATATATTGATGTTCATGCGTCCTTTAAACATGGCGATCTAAGCCAAATTTTTAATGACTTTGAAAAATTTTCAAATGTCGTATTGGTATATCGGACTGTTTTCAGAATGTGGAATTCCGAATTTTTTTTCAGAATTTTTTACAATTTTCGACTTTGAAATAGAACTGAATATATCGTATGCGTAGGTGATCCAGGTATGAATGGATGATGATGATGGGTAGATGGTTTTACAAGCTTTCGTTTGACATCAAATATACCCAGAAAAGATGCAGTTTTAGATTAGATATTCAATAGATGAGATATAAAAATTGTTTTAAAAAATTCTGAATTTGACATTCAAAAAACATTTCTCCAAGCCAACAGAACATTAAAAACACTTAATATTTTTGCTTTAATTTTTACATTACACTTTCTTGCACATCTTTCTCGGCCATCGCAAATAGCACATATCAGCACCGCATTTGCATCGACCATCCAGTGGTTGAGCCCATTGTACCTCATCGAGTCAGGATTCGATCGCTTTGATTTCGGTTCATGTCCAAATACAGAACCAGTGGGCATAAATAGCTTAAAAAAGTCATTTTTGAGTCTACTTAATCAAAATAATCAAAAATTTCCGTTTTTTCGGTGAAAATAAACCTAGAAGTGTTTTGACAAAAAAAAATTTTCGAAAAATTTTAAAGGGAAGAGCAAAGCAATTTTTGATAAGTTTTGTTAGCAGCGCACTGGTAACAAAATTCATGCGCATTGGCCAGTGCGCATGAATGGATTAAATCGCCGTGTGAAAAGTTTTCATATGTGGCACTGGTCTGAAGTACTGTTTTCAGGTTGTAAAATTCAGAGTTTTTTTTCAAAATTTTTAAAATTTTTGACATTTTAAAAGTAAGCTTAAGTTCAGCTATAGGTTTAAGCTCATTTTCGCTCTATTAAATTTTTTGGATTTCGATAACGGAAAAAATCAAAAATTTTCTTTAATTTAGTAAAAGTTATATTTTACATTGTATTATATATTTTTTGTATTATATATTTTTGTATTATATATTGTATTATATATTTTTCATTAAAATAACATATTTCGGTGGGTTTTATGAATTTTTAGAACTCAAGACATTCTTGTAGTTCAAGACAAAGATGGAATATTTTGAAAATTATCCATTGGGACAACTTTTTGTGCTCTACATTTCTTTCTAGTATTCAGAATTTTTAGTGTCCATAATTTTTAGGACACGTTAATTCGAAAAAGGGTAAATTGCTAAAAAAATTAAGGCAAAATTTGATATTAAAAATTTTTTTAAAAAATTATAAAAACTTTGTGAAATTGCTCCACATTATATTAAAACATTGTATTAGAGCTTATATAATAAATTTTATAACACAAACATACATTCTATTATTATAAACGTATTTTCTAAAATGAACCTAAAATTTTTGGACCGGTTATTTTGAAAAGCTGTCGTAAAATTTTTTCCACAAGTTGAAATTACTTTTTAGTTTCATAAATATTATTCATTTAAAATGTGTCTGTAAAATTTCATTCAAATTAATTGAAAAAAAAAACCCCGAAAAATGTTATACCCGAAAAGTGGAGTAAATCTAAAATTTCCGGACGCACTATATGTGAACATGTACAGTATATTTAAATTTTGTATGTATTAGGTCTGCAAGAAAGTATTTTCCGTTTTTATATGGAACGACATTTATTATAAAAACAAAACTATAACATTCAATTAATCCAAGAGGTATTTTCCACCATAATCTAGACTCATGGCCAACATTCATGCAAAGAATGAATGCACTTCTTAAAGAACTTGGCCGGTTGTAACTCAAAGAATCTAAATCGCCAAATTTTCGCAACCTTGAAGTTTTTGCCTCTATTTTAAGCTACTGTTTATTATAATAGTTCGAAGTTATGGGAGTTAAAAAGCCATTTTTCTGAGATATATGCAGGTACCAAAACGGCTTTTGTATCTGATATATACACTGAGTTACATATAAATTTCAATTTTATTTTAGCCTTTAAAATTTTTGAGTACCTTGACATCCCCATCGACATATGGAAAATTTTAAAGCTCTTCAAAATCATTTTTTTTTTGCTATGATAGTATTAATTAGTCTTAAAAAAGCTAAAAAAAAATTAATTACAAAAAGATTGCTTCACAAAGTACGTATTTATTGCGAACTCCGCACATTACAAATAATTTTTCTATCATAATATTCTATAGAAAATGCCCTTTCAAACAGATAAACTTATTTTACAAAAACTTTTATTAAATTAAAAAAATAGTCGTTCCATAAAAAAAACTAAAAATACTTTTTTGCTGACCCAATATATTTAAATTTTATAGTAACATCCAAAAGTAAATTTTTATTATAAGTATTAGGTGTGCAAATATGAAAGTTCGTTTTACTTTGTCTAATATTTTTTCATGAAACTTTTTTTCAAGACATTTGTCTGTATCTATCTTGTAGAGTGTTTAAAGCGCTAACTAATGCTTCTTGAATTTTTAAAAAAGTTTGCATATAAAATTTTAAGACAATTTTACAGATGACCGCGCCTAAGACCTAATTGGAGACAATTAGCAGAAGACAGAAAACAATATAAGCGGCAATTGTATGATCCACACGGGATAACAACGTGTGACAGGGATCTTCAAGTGTTCATAGTTAGTTCAGTGGACCTTTTCTGCAAAAATTGAGGATGATCCGATTATTTATCGCAAAAAATGCATTGTTAGGTCTGTATTTTATAATGCATTTTCTGTTGTAAAAATGCTAAAAATAAATATTTTTAAAATTATGTCCTCCTCAATATTGAACGCTCTACACAGCCAAAAAAAATTTAGTATCTGAAAATAAATTTTGAAAATTATTACCACAGTGAGTCAGAACTTCCAACCTAATATATTATATTTCATCTATAAAGAGTAAAGGTAGATTCATTTTCCAGAGAATTCATAGGAAACATTACCATTGAGGGTACAATCATATTCCAATTAATAACAGAATTTTGGCTTATTATTGGTTGTACTTGAGATAGCATGTTGGTGTTAATTTTATTTTGTGCGATATTGTAGTTGTTGCCCATTATATTACTTTCGATACAGGGAATCTTTGAACATTGAAAATTTTGTACATTTTTATCGTCGAGTACGGGCCTTTTTCTGCTAAATGTCGCGATACGGTCTTTTTGCTGCATATCTTGTCTTTTCCGGTACAAATTAAATGAACTCGATCGAAGATAATTGAGCTTTTTCTGTCTATTAAATTTCGAAACTCGTTTCTTTAACGAACTGGGAAAAGAACGTCCTTGATTTGATTGCGGTCGTCGACAATTTGCGGGCAGATCGCAAACAGTCTCACCGGTAAATAGCGCTTTCATTCGCCAATTTTTTGGCTTTTTCCTCGAAATTTTGGCTTTGGAATATTTCTAAAAATATTTTTAATTAAGACTAATTCTTAATATCTATATAAAAAATTATATGTATTAAAAAAAATTTAAATTATGTCGAATATACAAATTCTTACATAATGATCAATGTCGTCTTCATCTGGCGTGTCGCTTTTGTAATTAGTATCGGTAACAATACCCATTACAACAGACAGAATTTTATTATTCATCCTAGCAACTGTAATTTCCAACAATAATTTTTTTTTAAATCTTATTATTTTCGTTATTACACAATAATTTTTAAATAAAAATTTAAAATTAAATGCATATTAGAAAATTAGACCAATTTGAAAACTTTTTGATGAAATTAAAAGAATAAAAAATATAAAGTAGCACATTTTGTGATATTCAAATAAAGGTGGCATATTCCAATTGGCAAAATCATTACACACATATTCTTTTATTATATGCAGAATAAAATATGTACAACCTGCACAATGAATCAAATGCATTTTTACCCTTCATTTTGGATTGATTTTAAAATTTATCACACATAACATTGCACAGATTTCTTTTTTCTTCTAATAGGGCTGAACGATTTGATTCAGTTGCATATGCAACTTCGGGCCGAGGTGTCGCATATGCAAGAAGAAAACGTCCTTTTCTTTGAGTTTTACAAATAAAATTATCATAAAAATGGCTTTTGGATGCATAATCACCCATTCCCGCTATAACTTCAAATCCAGTGCCAAATTCGGATTCTGCTCTAGACTAAAAGTAGGTTTCAGGATTAAATTTATACATTCTTAATTAAATTACTTTTAAGTTTGCAATAAAAATTTCAAAATCATACAAATTAAATTTTAACAAAAATAAAAAATGCTACGAAACAAATTTAAATTTCATTGTTAACTTTAACTCAATTTTTTATTTTTTAACCTGAATTGTATCGGCTGCCTGTTGAAGATTGTTGATATTCACATCTTGAGAATCGATCGATTGCAAAATACTTACTATAATTTTTTCAAGGCGATTGTTACAACACATATAATCTAAATATGGAGGTAATAATTTTAATCATTTTTTATCAATTTACAAAAAAATAATGACTACGAGAATAAGTTTAAAAAATCATTCTAAACTTTTTCGAATATCGAAATGGAAATATTAAAAAAACGCACTGCTATCTTCCGCATAACATTCGGGTAGGGGATAGGGATGTAATTGTGGACGCGCAGAAGCTGACCCTTGCGATGATGCTGCAGAAGCACTATTTGAAGCAAAAATTCTACCATTACCATTGGCAGAAGAAAATGAAGATTCTTGTTGATTTGACAATTGTTGTTGAGCAACAAGTTGCTGCACAGTTGCAGATTGTTGAGCAGCAGCAGAAAACTGTCCCGATGCTGCAGATTGATATAATGTGTGAGACAATAATAATAGGTATTGTTTTTATCAAATAAAAAAATATATTCACCAAAATATGTATAAAAATAAGTGATAACCTGGTTGTGCGGATGGTTGAGCTAAATTATAAAAGGATGCCTGCGAATATTGTGGATAACCTTGGGCATATTGAGATGGAGATGCTTGAGCATAGTTTGGGGCATATTGCGATGCTGCTGGAACCATTCGCTGTGGGTTTAATAATTGCTGAAATGCTTGCGCTGATGAAGGTATAAACGCGAATAATGCAGGGAAAGCATGCCGTTTTGATTTGTGCGTCAATTCAATTTCTTGCATTGAGGAAAAGGAAGAAATGTTTAAAAAGTCAAGATCTAGTGTTATAAGATATATAAGCAGCGCAATCTAAGCTATCGAACGATATCTTTTTGATCGCAATTTTTGTTCAAAATGGCGGAGAAAATCGAGCTCGACAGACGACAGATTCGGACCCTTCTTCTTTACAAGTTTCGTTTACACCATACAGCGGCGGACGCAGCACGAAACATTTGCGATTCGATTGGCGAGGACACGGTCTCCTATGATACCGCAAAAAATTGCTTTCATAAATTCAAGAATGGTGTGTTCGAAATCGACAATAAAGAGCATCCTGGAAGACCCAGTCAACTAGATGATGAACGTCTTTTGGAATTAATTGAAGAGGAGCCACGTCTGTCTACACGTGAACTTGGATAGCTTCTTGAGTGTGACCAAAAGACGGTTGATCGTCATTTGCATCAACTCGGAAAAGTCACAAAACTTGGCGCTTGGGTACGCCATCAATTGTCGGCCGATCAAGAAAATCAGCGCGTTCGAGTATGTGCACAACTTTTGACTTTCCGTCGCACATTCGATTGGCTCAAAAATGTGATTACTGGCGATGAGAAGTGGGTACTCTATACTAATCATACACGCAAGCGTCAGTGGCTCAATCCGGGAAAATCAGGAGTTCCGACACCAAAACCCGATTTCCATCCGAAGAAGGTCATGCTTAGTGTTTGGTGAAACATGAAAGGAATTGTTCATTGGGAATTATTAATAATGATGGAGCATATCTTCATTGATTTGTTTGTTTTTATTGGTAGAAAAAATAAATTTGAAAAGTTTGAAAGAAATGGGTAAAAAATTTTGCCTCAACCTAATATTATTTTATGTGTAAAAAGCGATGTTACGGCATTTGGGGATGGTTATTTGGGAATCGTGAAATTTGGGGACTAAACATTTGGAGATGCGACACTTGGGGATTGCGACATTTGGAGACGTGACACTTTGGAAATTAAAATTATTTATTATATAAAATTTTGAAAACATTAAAAATTATTTATTTTTTAACTGATTATTATTATATTGATCAACAAAATAGATGCTGTTTAGTAAGGGCTTAGGCTTAGGCTTAGGCCTAGGCCTAGGCCTAGGCTTAGGCTTAGGCTTTAAGCTTAGGCTTAGGTTTAGGCTTAGGCTTTAGGCTTTAGGCTTAGATTTTAGGCTTAGGATTAAGCTTTAGGCTCAGGCTTAAATTTTTGGCTTTTTAGACTTAGGCTTAGGCAAACACAAAAACAACAATTTTATCATTATATTCAATAATCAGTTGAAAAATGAATATTCTTTAGATTTTATATAATAAATAATTTTAATCCCCAAAGTGTCGCGTCCCCAAATGTCTCGATCCCAATATGTAGCCTCCTCGAATATCGCAATCCCCATATGTCATGATCCCCAAATGTCGCGATCCCCAAGTGTCACGATCCCCAAACGTCACAATCCCGAAGTGTCGCAATCCCTAAATGTTGGGTCCCCAAAAGTCGCGATCCCCAAATGTCTATTCCCAAATGTCGTATAACCGTAAAAAACATTAAATGTATGTAAAAATTACTATTTTTTTCATGAAGCATATTCGATTTAGTAGGAAAGTCTTTTAATGTAATTACAGCTGGAACTGAGATTCCAATTATCTAAAATAATTTCAAAAAAAAAACTATTTTTATTTTAAACTTTTTAAATAATAGGACAAGCAGGTATTATAGGTACTCATAATACTAACTGTAGTCATAATACTAACAGTGATAATTAATAATAAAAGTGATAATAAATTGTCAAACTTTGATTTTTTTATAATTTTATTACTTTTTTTGAATTTCTTTCATTGCATCCAACATAATGAACCAAAATTATAATGATTAACAATAGAAAATATTGATAGAAAACATTGTGTTTGTTCTGCATCACGCTTATATGCTGTTGTATTATAAAAGCTTTATAAAAATAGGAAAAAATTATTTTAATAGATATGTATGATTATGTTCAAATACCTAGAGAACAAAATGATATATTATATTTATTTTCGGTAATTGCTTTTCGGTGGTTGCTTTTTGGTTAATTAAATTTTATCCTTTTTTGTTTTGCAAATTAAAAATAAAAAAATGTTTTAAACAGAATTAACTTTTTTTGTAAAGCCTCGAGAATAAATTTAACCAACAAACCAGATTAAAAAAAGAAAAACTTTAAATAACAAATTATCAGAAAATTTTATTAGTTATATGAAAAAATAATCTTTTTTGAAATATTTTTTTGAATTTAACTATATGTATTTAATAAAAAAAACTATTGCTTATTTTTCCACATACCAGATCTCGCTGAAAATATTATAAATTATTATAAATTACAACAAATTTATTTTAGAATTTTTGAAAATCATATTTTTTAAATTTTATATTACTTTTGCATAATCTCAATACGGAATTGCAATTTTGTTTCATGAAATGTTTTCACAGTAAAGTTAAATTAAAAAAAAATTGTATTAGGAGTTCAAACCGGCTAATTGATAAAAATAAATTGTAAATATAGGCCTACTGTTTTGACTCCAAACATTGAAAAACAAACTAATTTATTTAAACTATCTATTTCTTTAATTTTAAAAACCATATTTTTTGAAATATTGTTTAAAACTTTACAAACATGTTTAATTTTTTGAAAAGACTGAAAAAGATATGTACATAAATGTATGCCAATATTCTTATCAACGGTAAAAATAAAATCAATTTTTTTAAAAATGTTGTATTTTTTGAACGACAAGGGTGTTTGCATATTTTTGTTTAATTACATATGCATATGATGAGAAATTGGAAATTTTTAATGCAAAAATCATAAATTTTCGTTTAAAATTTTAATAATAATTTAATAATTAATAGCTAATGATCATTATGGGTAGTTATTTTATAAATTGTTTGCTTAAAATTCTATAGAATTTATATTTTTTTCATAAATCATAAATTAAAATATTTCTCGGATTATTAAATTTTTTTTTAAATTTATGTATATATGAGAAATTATAATAATGATAGTGATAACGTGCCAAACGAATCATTTGTGCCACCATAAATCTTCTTTTCTTTGCTTTTTAGCAAATCTTTGACTGATTACTCTTTTTTTCATTTTATTTTTAATCACATTCTTTTCTTCTTTTACTACTATTCACAGAAAAATAGTTTCTTTGTTAAATCTACGAAAATGGAGGGAAAATGCTGTTCTAACAACAACGGCAGAACAAACAATGCAGAAAAGAGAACAACTGCTGCCGTCCGCAACTAAATGAAGAGATGGAAGAAAGAAAGAGCGTGTATGTTTTTGCAACTATATATGACTAATTTTTCATTGCCGGTTCAGTACCCACGAGCTGAATAATGAAATAGTGAAATAGAAAAAGATAAAGTGCGAATTCGACGGCTCATAACCAAGAAGAATTGGGAGAATGAAGTCCATTCATTCATCTTTCATTTCTCTGCAAACCATCTTTCTTTTTATGTTTATTAAGTAGTATACGATTCGCAAAACACAAAAATACACATATACACACACAAAATCGAAGCCTTTTCTTTTTCGTTTACCATTAAAATGAAAAACTAATAAAAATAAATTATATATGTTTTTCTAATTAAAATTTTTATTGGAATACTCGTAAAATTAATTTACAATCACATAAAGTTATAGCATAGTAATAAAAATGCGGCGTTTTTCATCATTATTCGCATATTGCAACACCAATTTGACCACAAGAGCTGGACTCTTGTTTTTAATTCTTTCATTATTTCCTTATTGTAATTGCGCAACTACTGGTAAAGTGGTCGTAGAAGATTATAAGGTTTATTTATTTATGCAAACTTGTTAAATATAGATGAAATTAATTTTTTTAAATTTTCAGGTAAACAATAAGTACAGTTCGAAATGCATGCCGATAACAATAGAATTATGTCGCGATATTCAATACAACCAAACAATTTTTCCAAATCTGCTCAAGCACACACGACAAGAAGAGGCCGAAGCAGATATTAAGCAATACGAGATGCTTGTCAAAGTTAAATGTAGTCCAGATATAAAATTCTTTTTGTGTACAATGTTTGCGCCTGTCTGTACAATGCTCGATTATCCAATTCAACCATGTCGTCATTTATGTTTATCAGCAAAAAAGGGCTGCGATGATTTAATGCGCAAGTTTGGTTATGATTGGCCGGATCTTTTTGACTGCGATAAGATGCCAGTCGGTATGTACAATCTGATATTCATGATTATGAACTCAAAATGATCACAATGAATTTCCAAATAAAATTTAAAAATAACTGCATTCATAGCTTCTTTAAAAAAATTTATCAACTTCAACATAAATTTTTAATACTTGGTGCATTTTTTTGACCGCTATTGTATCTAATCAATATAAAACACCTACAAAAAAACTAAATGAAGCAAAAAACATAAACGAATAAATTATATATTAAAAGGTTTTAGACGGGATGTGTGTCGGAGACCATCAATCGAATTCAGAAGCATTAACGACTACATTAACATCAATTCGCACAGAAAAAAGTGATTCACAACGAAGAGAACTAGAATGTCCACATACGATGAAAATTCTTAGCAGAACTAGGTAAGCTTTATGATTATTATATAGATAAGATTATATATGTGTCATATTTAGTAGCATACAATATAGGTAATAAATTTAATTATTTAGAAATTCATTATGGATAGCAAACTCCAGCGTCGAGCAATGTTCATTGCCGTGTCACAGCGACGGCGTTGTACCGCCGTTATTTTTCAATGCTCATATGCGACATTATTTGAGATTATGGACAGGAGCGTGGTCTGTAGTTTGCTGCGTCTGTACGCTCTTTACCATTCTTACATTTCTTATTGACCTGCATCGTTTTGAATTTCCCGAACGTGCAATTTTATATATGGCTCTCTGTTATTTGGTAGTTTCCGTAACTTATATGATTGGACTAGTCGCAGAAGACAGTTTATCCTGCAGCGGAATATCCGCAACAAAAACACTTCTTGTCACACAAGTATTAAATATCTAATGATAATCAAATGATCCAATAATTAAATAAAATATTTAATATTTAACTATATAATAAATATCCGCTAATTTTTTTCGCAGGGTACTGATAATTTCGCCTGCACTGCAATGGCTGTTATACACTATTTTTTTACAACAGCAGGTTTATTATGGTGGGTAATACTGTGTTTTTCGTGGTTCCTAGTCACAACGCTAAAGTGGGGCGAAGCTCCTGTAGAGCAAGTATTTTTTTCCTATTTTAATTTCATCGCATGGTTTTTGCCTGGATTGGCTGTAGTGTCAATTCTTATCATAAATGCAATCGATGGCGATATTTTCACAGGCATTTGCTCTGTCGGCAATCTACAACCATCGGTGCTTTTTAACTATGTAGTAGTGCCTCAAGCAATGTTAATAGGTAATAATTATTTTTTGAATATTTTCTCAGCTTTAGTAAAATATACATATATATTTAATTCGCTATCTAATCTTACTAAAAAATATTTTAGCAATCGGACTGATTTTCTTTCTTTGCGGATTTGTATCAATTATTCATATTCTCAGCTATATTCGTGGTCAACAACATATTGCTGTAAAATTTGAAGGAAGTACAGCACCAACAGAAAAAGTAAGCAAATTAATGTTCCGTATCTCCACGTTTACTGTGCTCTACATTGTGCCACTTATAATTGGTGAGCTATGTGCATATTACCAATCCATGCGCATGGAGGCATGGCTTACGGGCTGGTATTCAACAAGATGTTTACACGCTCAACGCGCCGCATTTGGCTTTACACAACCTCGGGAGTTTTGTCCCATCTATAATGGTGATGTTGTCGCTAGTGGTGCGCTGATGGCTGCACTCGGCGATGCGCAGCCACCAGCGCAAGAACAAGCCGAGTCTATTATATTCTTTATAAAATATCTTGCACATTTTTCCGTCGGCATTGCTTGCGCTGTGTGGGCGGTTAACGGAAAGACATTTTCTAGTTATGGAGACTTTTACGTGCGGCTCGTTTATGGACGTGCACGTGTTCCCACACGCGTTAATTAAAAAAAATTTAGATTTTTAATTCACTTAAAAAAGATTATTTTACTATTCAAACCGTGCCATTTTCTTATATTTATGTAAATATTTTTAAAAAATAATATGAAAACTCAACTTTAATACAGTATTATTTTAAATTGTTTCTATAAAAATTAACGTGGTTGTTAAAATTTTTCAAATTTCAAAATATCTACCTAATTTAAAAAGTTTTTGTTATTTGCATATTTTTGTTGTTTGTATATATTTTTCATAGGATAAATTTGTTATGAGCAAATATATCTAATTTTTATATTTATATTGCATTTAAATAATTGTAAATTTCTACAATATTGTTTTTTTTCATTTTTTTCGGGTTTTCTGAATCTTTAATTTTATTTTTGATAATCAGATTTCATAACATTCCTCTTTTTATTTTCAATCAAGTTGCATATTTTTGAACATATTTTTGAATTTATAATTTGTATTATTATATTTTTGCAAAGTTATATGACAATAATAAATACATACTTTATAGATTTAATCAAGGATTTTACAAAAAAAATATATAACACATAAAACAGAAAAATTATTAAATTTACCTAATTAATAATTATTTGTTTACGAAAATATAACTAATCTAATAAACTTTGATATACATACAATATACCTACAAATGAAGTAAGCAATATACTTTTTTCTAACTTTCGAATTATATTTTTTAAATTCTGGGTGAATAAGAATTGTTGTTCAATCTTTTTTTCTATTTCCAAATATATAAGCTCTTATACGACAAATTTTTATGCGGGAATTTTCAAAATTCTTTTTCTCGTTTTTCACCCAATTCCCGCTGCTGTATTAGCGACTAAGACTTGTTATGTGCTTGTTTCTTCTTAAAGTTTTCGGCATTTTTATTTGCACCAATGAATCTAATGCTCCTATTACCAAAGAAGACTTCTTATATACAGATATATCTAACGAAGCACACGTCCATAACATGAGCAGTTATTGAGCATTAAAAAGCGGCAAATATGTAGATAAAAATTTTCGAGCTTTTTATTCGTAAGTGAATTTTTGATCCTAATAAAATAACACATATGAATAAAAATAATTTTTGAAATCTTTATTTTTTATTTTGATTTTTTTTAGGTAATTATATTATTAAAAATTATCTTAGTGATATAAATTTTTATAACTAGTATTTATTTAAAATTATACATAGAATTTTGACTGCATAAAATTATTTAAATATGCTTGTATATAGAAATTATGTATATTTCTTTCGAAATATGTTGATTACTTATTATTGATATTACAATATTCCAACAATGGTCGAAGGCGGAGTGACTCTGGTCAAATATATGCTATTTTTTGCTAACTTCATTTTATGGGTACTTTTTTGTAAAAAAATGTAAAAAAGACTAATTATTATTCTTTGTTTATTATAAATGAAAAAAGCAATTTTTTGTAAAATAGGATTTTCAGGCGAAATATTAATGCTTTTTGAAAAAATGTTGCAAAATCATTTTAACTACAAAATTACGTTGTTCATTTTTCATCGTTTTTTATTAGTTAAGAACATTTTTCAAAAAATGATTTACGCAAAATTAAATTCTTATTTGTAAACTTATATTTTTAAATAAATTTCGAACCTTCTATTTTATTAGGTTTTCGGTCTGGGACTAGTCATTGTGGGTGCAGTGCTCCAACTCAAATATACTGGAGTACTGGATGTTCTGGGAGATGAGAGACTAGCGACACCAATAATCTTTTTGACAGCGGGATGTCTTTGTGCTATGCTCGGCTTTTTGGGGTCAGTTAAAGTTAATTGAGTTTACAAGTATTATGAAACAAATTCTAGATTAATATGAAAGATTTGATAACCAAACAAATAGCAATGAAAATACATTTTAGATATTGCGGTGCTATTCGTGAAAATTATTGCTTAACAGTGAGCTTCGCCGTTCTTCTAGCGTTGCTTTTGCTTGTGGAAACCGCAATCATAATTTCGACTTATGCACTCAGCGATCCACTTTATGATGCACTTGTTAATCAATTGACGCAAGTTTGTCAATTTAATCCAATAAAAAACATATAGCCATAACGAAAGTGGTAAATTCTATATTTTGAAATACACGTACAGGCAATTGCAGGGACTGCAACGCTATACTCGATCCAGAGGAGTTGCTTTAGCTTGGGATAAAACGCAAATTCAACTACAATGCTGCGGTGTAAATAATGCATCCGATTGGCGACAGAATCCTCCCGATTCGTGTTGTGTTCATTTTCACGAAGACTGTGCTCGTATCGCACATCCGCTTCTGCACCCGAATGGCTGTTTGCATTCTGTCCATGAATGGATACTTACCAATGCGATGTTCGTCGGCTGTATTGGCGCTCTCGTCGGTGCAGTTCAAGTGCTCGGTATTTGCTTCGCTTGTTGCTTATCGAAAAGCATTCTCAAAGATTTTCATGATTTTTACTACTAATTTTGGCAAAAAAAAATACAATAAATCAACCAATTATACAATTTTTCGAAGAACATTTTCAATTATAAATATTTTTAAATTTAAGGAAGAAATGCATTTAATTCATAAAATTCAACAAAAAAAACAATTTTGCATTAAAGAAAAAAGATGTGTATGATTTCGAACAAAAAAAAATCAAACGTCCTCAAAGTCGTCGCGCTCGTTATTATATTGCTTGAGGTGCTTGCGTATCTTCGACGCATTGGTCCACGTTACGGAATCAGACTGAACGCGTGTCACGAGAAACGCGGGATCTGTAACGAGCTCAGCCCCCACACGCACGTGGCCCTGTTCCACAAATTGACTAGCAGTAGCAATCTGATAAATTTATGCATTAAACAGTTTAAAAAAAATAATGAATTTAAACTGAAAGAAAACTGGTTTAAAATTTTTTTTAAATAATTCTTAAGCTAACTTTTTCTTAAATTTTTAAGTTTAGTTTTTTTATTCTTAGCAAGATAAATAATCATGAATCGAATTAAAAACTATTAATAATTTAGATTCATGATAGTAATTTGCATTCGCCTCTTTTAAAAATTAAAACTTTTCCATTTTCACAATTGCACTAAAAAGTAATATTCTAATTGTATATTCACCGATGGTGCCATTTTCATCTTAAACATTATGACGGGCAGTCGACGCCGACAAATAGACGAGGCCGTAACGCGATCGCATCGTTCTAACGTGTCGACCGTTGGAATGAAGCCGAGATCGTAAAGCTTATTCAGTAGACGTCTAGCCATAATAATTTTATTCGGATTTTTATCGTCTAAATCTCGAATTCGTTTAGCTAATTCCCGGATCTGAAAAAATCGAATAAAATTACACTAAAAATTAAATTAAATAGAAGAATCTATTTGTACTCTAGATCCCGGAGTATAAGCTGAAGCCGTTCAAATAATTTTTGTATATTGACATGGCCTTCATTCTATTATTTTGTGTTCATTAAAGCAGACTCGGGTTGTAGTTAAAAAATTATGAGCTCAACTTCATTTGTAGAAAAATGAAGCCAAAATTCAAAAATTTTTTGAACGGCCACGGCCCATACCCCGAAACTTAAAGTGAAAGAACCTCTCTAGAGAGTTGATTGTAGAGAGTGTAATGCTCGCGTTTCTGAACATGATATCTTCGCATAATTTCATTTTCGTGAATGCCGTTGTCTATCTCCCAATTTATAAAATCGACTTTTTTAAGTAACTTTTGTTCATGAAATTTCAGCTTTCGAACCATTTTCAAAGATTGTGAAATATCTACGGGTATACTTGTGACTACGAAATTAATGAATAAAAGAATAGAATTAAACATAAACATTTCGATGAATTTGTCGACATTAAAATATACTTCATTTTACAAGAAAAAAGTTAAAAGTTTTATTTTTCATTCATAGCGGACTAAAAATTTTAAAAAACTTAAGCGGAAACATACCCTAATATATATATGTTACGGAAAAATATATTGCACGGCCATATACGTATTTTCCCGACCATACATGTATATTCTCGGCCATATACGTAGCCGCCAACCAATATACAGGGTTGGTGAAAAGTTCCCGTACTTTTTCCAGATATTTCAACAGTACATAAATACTCTATACAAAAGTAAATGCAATCAACTTTTTAAATAATAACATTTATTAGATCGATAACAACACGATAAAACAAAAAAACTACAACAAATGCTCAAAATTGCCTCCTTGGGCCTCAACACATTTTTTAATACGCTTTGGAAAATTGTTGACGATGGTCGCACACTCTTCCACCGTAATCTCGTTCCAGGCGCGCTTCAGAGCCGTTTTAAGCGCTTCAACGGTAACGTAACGTGTAGCCGAGATTTTTTGCTCCAGGATTGACCAGACGGAGAAGTCCATCGAGTTGAGATCCGGCGAGTTTGGCGGCCAAACGTCTTTGCCCCAAAAGCCTGGAAACAGCTCTTCGCAGACGGCGATTGTCGAATTGGCCGAATGCGCCGGCGCCCAGTCCTGTTGAAGCATGAATCCGTCCGGGCCGAAGTGCTGCGACGCCCACGAGTCCAGGACGTCGCGAAGGACTCGCTGCTGGTAGCTGGCGGCGTTGATTTTCACGTTCCGCTCGATGAAGATCAGCGGCGTCTTTCCGGTGGCGCAGATCCCGGCCCAAACCATGACGAGGCCGGAAAGTGACTGCGGCCGATGGTTTTCGCCGCCGCGGTTTTCTGTTGTCCCTTCTTCAGCAGTTGGTGGCGATTCTGGCGGTTGTGGAGCGGCTCCACCGTGAAGATCTTCTCGTCAGTGAAGAGCACTTTGGACAGGCGACCACCGCCGACCAGCCGACGCATTCGGCGGCATCTTTGTAGCCGCTTCGCCTTCATGGCTTCGTTGAGGAAATGAACACGGGCGATCTTGTAGCTGCGAAGTCCCAGCTTCTTTTTGACGATGTACCGGACGCGTTCGTGGCTGATTCCGAGCTCCTTGGCCATCTTGTTCATCGAGATCTCTGGATTGCGTCGAATCCGGCACCGCACCTTGTTGACGGTCTCCGGGGTGGTGGCCGTGGTTGGACGACCGCTTCGAGGGCGGTCCGCAGTGCCGCCGGTCTCCTCATAACGCTTCACGGCATCGTAGACGGTTTGCTTCTTGTAACCGGTCGTGCGAACAATGTCCGCTCTCTTCATTCCTTGCTTGTGTAATTCGACCACAGTGACACGTTGATTTTCACGAGACATAACTTCAACAAAACTAAAAATAAACAAATAAATAAAACACATTCTGGACCAAAATTAAATGAGGAATTCAATAAAATCATCAGAAATGACAAATGACTTAACTAACTAAGTCAAAAATACAGAAACAAAAAAGTACGGGAACTTTTCACCAACCCTGTATACGTGTCTTCATATAAGATTTTTTTCACATTTGATTATATTTTGTTTTATATTCACCTTTAAACATATTTTTACTTTTTGTCAATTTTTATAACGTTATCATTATTTTAATTGTTTTTAAGTAAATTTTTTCTCAATTGACAACAAAATTTAGATGAATGTGAAAAAAATTCTTATATGATCGGGAAGATAGGTATATGGCCGGGCAAATACGAATATGACTGGAAAAATACGTATATGGCCGTATATATATAGAACAGAATGTTTTCGGTTTATCGGTACACACATCAAACGATTCAAAATCATGTGAAAAAAGAACAGAATGAAATGGAAGCAATAAAGGGTAGGATGAATTGGGGTCATATATCTTTGAAAAATGTACAAAATGTAGGCAAATTTTTGAGTGATTGATTTTTTTTCAATTTTTTAATTTCAAAGATAAGTGCCTTTGAAATTCGATGTGTATCATAATTTTTGTTTGCGACAGACAAATGTTTTTTTTTTGTTCTAAAAACTTATTTCCGAATGCTCGTTAGTCCATTGTTGATATCAAGCAAAAGTCGAAGTTTCATTTAAAAAATAAATTGCAAGCAAAGAAAGTGAATTTCTTTCCGCCATTATAATATTTTAAGTTAAATATACATATATATGCATATAAAAAATTTCCGACATTTTTAAGAACGAGCGCTTGGTCAAAATAGCTTCAACATTTTCTTTATTATTCAACTCAAATTGTAAAAATCGTCATCCTATATATTAAATCGAATCTTTTTATCAAATAACCGTTCTTAAAAATCGTTAAAATTTGATTTCAATTTAAAAAATAAAAAAAACAAAGTAAAGAGTTAAAAATAAAAAAAGGCAAAATGAATAGTTTTACCCTAATTTCGCGTGTATAAGACCGGGTGTTTTAAGTCAAATTTCAATTGACGCTAATGAGTTCATTCTGTTGTATTGAATCCGTTGAGGCCGAAATTTTGTGCCCGCCTTCGTTTCAGTTTCATAAAAGTGGATCCGACACAGCCCCAACGGATCCGCATACAACAAAATGAACTCATTGGCACAAATTTAAATTTGGCTCAAAACACTCGGCCTTATACACGCGAAATTAGAGTAATAAATTTGAAAATGCGGACACAATTACCAACATCTATCTATTATTTTGTTTTTAAACAGCTTTGTTTCGGAAAACATTGCAGAAATTATTCGATTGGCAATTATGAGTCGCTGTAAAAATCTTGAAGAATTTTGAAAGAGAACAATCTAAATTTTAAGAAAATAAATTGATTTTCTACATACAAGAGATAAAAAATCTGCTAATATTACGAGATTTAACGTTTAGAAGTGTACCGAAAAAAATTGCTTTCGAGAAGGCTCAAATAGGGTTGCATAATTGTGTGACGTATTTAAAACTTTTCTAAATCAAACCTGCTTTCCGATATATCCCCAATACACAACTCATTCATATGTTCCTAGCGGTTAGGATCAAAAAACGACAATTCATTCAAATATTATAAAATCTCATAAATCCGATTTTAAAAAACATTTGAAAGAAAAGTTTGTTAATTACGAAAAAAAGAAAAAATTTCGCTAATAAGTTTCTTTGTTTCTTATTGACATTTTAGAATATAAATAAAACTCCTTTCGTTCTCCAAATTCAACGCATAAATCAAAAAAGTTTTCATTGCAGTCTCTTGAAGCGTTTGCTCAATGTGCTTGATGGCGAGAGCGATGCGTTTTCGGTGGAGTTTACGACGCTTTGCCCGGGTGAATGCGTTCGTTTTCGATGTCGACACAGCTAAATCAAAAATGTTTTAACAAATAAAAAAACATTTACGTAAAAAACATACTTGATTTTGTAAAAAGTTATTCAAATCGGGAGAGCGGTAAGGGAAGGATTCAGACGGACATAAAGCCTAAAAATTAAATATAAAAATAAAATTTTAAAAATTTTACAAAAAGGCTTAAAAAACGGCCGGAGGTAGGGCCTGAAAGACCCATTATCCAATAAGGTCAAAACAAAAAAACCTGTTGAAACAAATTGACCGCCGCGTGACCTTCGACAACGCTCGACGCCGTAAGATTGTTTCGTTGACGGCGCTGTGGCGATAACGCATGTTGTTCCTGAATGTCTGTATATCGTGACAAAAGAGTCACCACGTCCTCGACGTTGATCTTCGTGGTATATCGGCAAAGAGCGAAGACCTCTTTCGCCAGCGCCTGCCTCCCAGCGATAAAACCCCTTTCAAAAGCGCGCTTCTTTGAGTCCAAGCCGCTTTTGTAAAGCTGTGTTGTAGAAGCGGCAGCTGTTTGTAAATTTCGCCAATTGGCGCTACGAAATAAATGGGCGACGGCCTGGGCTGAATTTTCAAATTCACTCCATAGTCCATCGTCGGAATCTTCTTCGCTCGTTAAACCTATTCCACGAGACGTCTCCGACATTATTGTCCCTAATAATAAAACTAAATTAACTAAATATTAGATAATTCAAAAAAATGTTAGAGAAGAATAAAATAAAAAAGAAAGAATTTAGATTAATGTTTTTGAGTATTGACAAAAAAAAGAATAAATGCGTCAAAAATAAAAAAAAAATATTTTAAAATTTCTCTTAAAAGTTTAAATTATAAAAATTAGTTTTAACAATAGCTTACCAACATTACTTCCCTAAATTGAAGGGGAGGGGGATGGGGAAAATATTCATTACTCACACCGTCTCCCGCCCTCCTCTAAGGCGCAAAAATTTTGAAAAATTCAAATATAATATATGGGACTATAAATTTTAAAATTTATAGACATTTTTGGTAATCAACGGAAGAAATTTTTAAACGATTTTGGAAGAATTGGTAGGATATGCTTTTAACGGTATGCCGCTTCCACACCAAAAAAATTTAATAGAAAATTTACAAAAAAGATATAAACTAAAAGCCAAGTAGCATTAAGATAAAAAATGCCGCTCATTTAAAATTAAAAATCAAAGAACCTTGAAAAAACTAATTTGAGTTAATGGAGAAAGTGATGATAACTTAAAACGCTTATATTCAAATCTATTTTTTTGAGTTGAAAATTTATTCAAATCTACTTTTTTGAGCTGAAAATTTGTCAACGGGTCTTTTCGGGTACACCCTATCGATTTATCCGAACGAATTTTTGATAGGACCCCCTTTAAGACTCTGTATCAGGGTCGGAGTTTAGTCCTAATTAAATTTTATGTAAAAATAAACTTTTCATTACAACGAAAAGCTCAATATTCATGTTTATTTTGAAGTAATTTTATTAAAAAATGATTGTGTTATAGACTTAACAAACCGAAAGTAAACTAAAAAATGCTCTCGTAGAAAAAAAAATTATTTATTGAGAAATAGTGTGCAAAAAGGAGAGCTTGGCGGTGAGCTACTTACCCATCACTGGTCCCGATGGACGTAAATTAAAAAATAAATATTGGAATCGTTTTCCACATCAAATTTTAGGCCTATATGACTGACTATTCACATGTCTTTATAACTACCATTGTGCCGTTCGTTAGTTTTTGATTGAATTCATTGTAGACGCACTTTGGTGAATAGACGCATTGTCTTGCATAAAGAGATAGCCTTTTTTCCAGAACGGCGCCAAATGTTCGTCGAGCACATGCTGATACTCATTGCTGTTCATTTTGTTCGACGTAAACGCAAGAGGAAAGTGCCAGCAGCTTCGAAAACTCCCTAGATCATTAAAGTTGCGCTTTGAGAAGTAGAGTGGCTCCTTACATAAATCATGCCAGTAACCCGAAAAACCGTCCAGTGTATTATAACAAACTTTATTTGAAAATTTATTTAAAATATAAGTAACAAAAACCGCAAAAACTTTTTTTACAACCTAATAATATAAAAAAAATGATCTAATCATTTTATGCCCAGAGGAATTTTATTAAAAAAATTTGGAATACCTAATCTTTGCCTCAATTTTTCCAAATTATATCGATAAAATTGTTTACGAGTCTTAAACAAAGATATGAATGAAACAAAACTCAATATCAATATGCTTTATGGGATGTATTGCCAAATACTATTGGATTGTAATAATAGATAATTATTTATTACATTTAAAACATGTGTTAAAGCACGTAAACAAATTGTTTCAGTGATATGCGGTAAGGTGATAAGGTTAAAGCAAAAATACTTTAAGGGTTATATAAATAACAGTATTCCAGCTGTTAATGATAAATTTTTTTAGTTTTTCGATTGTATTCACTTTTAACACTCATTTCTTTTTTTTTGGGAATTTTTTTTTAATTGACACGTATGGTAGGAGGTAATCGATTCTGTCTTCCCAATGATGCTATTTATTCCCATTCCGTTTAAGAAAAATTGTATTAAAAAAAGTACCCGAAAAAATTCTAAAAATTCTCATTGCACTGTGCTGTAAGCCGTTTCAGCGGCTTTCGGCATACTATAATTAAAAATGCTCGCTGAACGCATCCCAATACTACTCATTCATGTGTTAAACTGGTTCTTTTTTGTTATATTTTTATTACTCTCATACGTATTTTTGAAAAAAAAAGAATGATTAGAGAATCTGCAACATATACATATGATAACGTATAAGGAGGCTCATTTTTGCTTACACAATCAATTTTTTACACAATCTTTTATTTTTGGCAGATTTTTATAAAACCAAATAGGCAAATTATTAAAAAAATTAAAAGTGCTTTGTGAAAATTATAAAAGGTTGGGAAAAATGTTTTTTATACTAATTTAAATATAATTGTGATCAACTCTTCATTTCATTGCAAAAATTAGAAAAAAACCTAAAAAAAGTTTACAACACTCGAGATTTCCAGGACATCTCCGATCTGAGTTTATTGAGTTTATATTTTTGCCGCGAAAATTAACTCGATTTTCCATCTTTCAATATTTTTTCTTTGTTTAGAGCTCAATCCTTAAGCTATAATGACCACAAAAAATTTTTTTCTCACATACAAAAAGTATTTTCTTTGCCATTCTTTGTTGTCAAAATTTCGCTACAAAAATAAAGTATGAAAAATGACGACGGAAAAATTTGAGCTTTGAAGACAGGAAAAGCCTCTTATGATTATTGCTCATTTACCTTCTTTTCTTTTTTTGCATAGCTATATATATTATATTTGTTATTATGAAATTTCATTCTGATATTTATAGTATATATATTGAACAATTTTTATTTTTATCTTATTTATAAATTTCTGAGAATTTTGAGAGATTTATTAGTGTAATTATTAATTTTAAAAAACAATAAATTCAGCAATAACACAAAATTATAGCCGCACCCAAACTTTTTTTTATAACTCGTGAAAAAAAATGCCCATTTTGTCTCAAATTTTATCCAAACATGTATTTTTAAACTAAAAACAATGTCCTAAAAAATTTTTTAATTTGGTTAATAATTGACGCAAAAAACGTGAAAATACTGTACTTTGTTGAATTTTTACCTCCACAAAAATATAACCGCATTTACAATAACTTCGTTCAATTAGGACCAACAATAACAAATTTCATAACAAACATTTAATTGATAATTTAGAATCATTTTTATACCTAAAAAATTATTTAACGGGATTCTAATCTATTTTTATCTTAAAAATCAGTCCAAGGTGATGAAGGCGTGCGATCTCATTGATGATGCGATGCTGAAACTCCGTTAGAAGGCGATGCGTTAGTCGACTATCATCGAGAGCTTTGCAAAGAACAATTCCGCGGATTTTCGCCTTTCATTTTTTCTTTAAATTTTTTTTGATATTTGATCATTGTTGTTTTTCTCAAAAAAAAGCTAAGTGATATTTTGTGTTAGTTAAAAAAATAAAGTATTTCTTTGTTAAACGTCATTCAGAGACATAACAGCTTCTTACTCGGACTTTGGGGTAGTTAATATACTCTGCTTTTTAAACCCTCGTTTTATAACGACGGTATAACGACACCTAGGCCCTCGGTATAACGATACCTAGGCCTGGTCCCGGAGAGTCGTTAAACCAAGGTTTGACTGTACCGATATATGCATTTTCAATATCTTTTCACCATGTGTTAAGCTATAACAATACTTGAACTTTAACAAAAAATTTAGAAAATTGCCAAAATAGCCCATTTTTATGAAAAATGAGGCTAAATTGCAAATATTGAGTAAGTTTGAATCTAAATTTTTCTTCAATTTAGTTGATATAAAAATTTGATATTGATACAACTTTTCGAGCATTACAAAACTTAGTATTCGATATTTTTAAAATGTCCCTAATTTAAGATATATAGTAATTACAAAAACAGTGTGTTAATTTAGATTTATAATAGTTACAGTATCCTAAAATTTCTACTATATTTAGGTTAAATCTTTGAATAATGGTACTAAATTTTGTGCTGTATGATATACAAGTAATTTTAATTTAAACTAATCTTTTATTAGTAAAATACAATAAAAAACATAAAATTAAGATCACTTACCGTAATCCAAGTCTCAAAATGAGGCTAGAGATAGATTAGAATCCCGTTAAAAAATTTTTTAGGTATAAAAATGATTCTAAATTATCAATTAAATGTTTGTTACTAAATTTGTTATTGTTGATCCTAATTAAACGAAGTTATTGTAAATGCGGTTATATTTTTGTAGAGGTAAAAATTCAACAAATTTTACGTCAATTATCAACCAAATTAAAAAATTTTTTAGGACATTGTTTTTAGTTTAAAAATACATGTTTGGATAAAATTTGAGACAAAATGGGCATTTTTTTCACGAGTTATAAAAAAAAGTTTTTACATTACGAAATACATGCCAAATTTTATATATTGTAGAAGTATTCTTAAGCATGGTAAATTAATTCGAACTTATAGTTGAAAATGATGAGTCTTTGACGGTCTTTACTTTTTTTTCTAGTATATTCTTCAAATTGTGTGCGTAATAAAAATCAAATTTAAAATTCGAATCTTTATTAAACACGATTTTTTATTTATTATGTAAAAATAGTTTTCGGAAAAAATATGTTTTAATTAGGTATACATATTCACTAAAGAGAATACTTTAGTTTTTATTTATCAAATAATTGCACATTAGGACATTCGTGTAAATTATACTACCCTAATTTCGCATGTATAAGGCCGGGTGTCAAATTTAAATTGGCGCCAATGAGTTCAATCTATTATATTGGATCCAAGCGAGTCAAAATTTTGTGCCCACTTTTATGAAACTGAAACGAAGAAGGACACAAAATTTGGACCCCAACGGATCCGATACAACAGAATAAACTTATTGAAGCCAATTTAAATTTGACTCAAAACACTCGGCCTTATACACGCGAAATTAGGGCAATTTAGGTATATCAGGTTATATCAGTGATTTTGATTTTCTACTGTAATTGTTTTTGTAATAAATTTTAAATTTTTTTCATTTTCATTTTTATTATAAACTACAATTTGAATTTATTTATACATACATGTATATACTCAATTCTTTTTTAAATACAATTAAAAAAACAATTTTTTTTAAAATTAGACTTGCTTACAGTAAATTGTTTTTCGAATATGAACATTTTCTAAATGATATATTCATGAAATTCCATTAAAAAATTACTTAATACATTCTAGATTTTTAATGCTACATATTTACAAAAATTGCTGCTGCAATAAAATTAAATAAAAAATTGTTTAAGCTTCCAATTGTCAGTTAAATTTGTTGTGGCCTTAGGTCATATATTTAAATAATGTTGGTCTTGTACCAATTATATTAATTGGCATGTATTAGGTCTAAAAGTTAATTTCCGCGTTTTTTTTGTTGTTGATATTTTGCCAAAATAAAATTATTTTTATATAACGAATTTTATGTTGTAATGTTCTCTGTATTATCAGCTTTCTATCAGTATATGACTTTCACTGTATAACATTATAAACATGTGTTATTTTTAATTTAGAAGATGTCAACTTTTGTGCCGGAAAAACGTCATTTGCGGGAAGTTCTCTTATTCATGTTTAACTGGAAGAAAAGTGCCGCCGATTCTTACAAAATGATTGTTGAAGTTTATGGCGAAAATACGATCACTGCCAGAGCCTGTCAAAAGTGGTTTAAGAGGTTCAGAGAAGGCGATTTTGACCTAAGCAATAAAGACCGCGGTAGACCACTGAAGCAGTTTGAAGACGATGAACTGCAAGCCTTACTTGATGAAATGATGCTCAAACGCAAAAACAACTAGCTGACGCGTTAGGTGTGAGTCCACAAACAATTTCGAATCGCTTGCATGACATGGGCAAGATTCAGAAGGAAGAACGATGAGTTCCATATGAATCGATCGAAAAACAACGTGCGAACTTTTGCTTGAACGGCATCATTCATGCATCGAATCATCACTGGTGATGAGAAGTGGATCTATTTCGATAATCCAAAACGAAAGAAATCATTGACAGACCCAGGAAAGACGCCAAAATTGACTCCCAAGCCCAACATCCATGGAAAAAAGGTGCTGCTCTGCATATGGTGGGATCAGAAGGGTATTTTGTATTATGAACTTCTCAAACCTGGCGAAACTGTTACGGCGGCTCGTTATAAAGAGCAATTAATCAATTTGAACAGAGAAGTTGCCACCAAACGACCAGAATGGACCAAAAGACACGAGTGCATCACGACAACGCCAGACCTCATGTTGCAAAATCGGTAAAAAATGCCATAAAAGAACTGAAATGGGAAATCTTTTCCCACCCGCCGTACTCTCCGGACATCGCCCCGTCGGATTATCACCTTTTCCGGTCAATGGCTCATGGTCAAGCGGAGCAGCGCTTTCAAGATCGTCAAGACGTCAAAAAATGACTTGATGAATGGATAGCAGCCAAACCAGAAAAATTTTATTATGATGGAATCCATAAATTGCCCAAACTCTGGGAAAATGTTGTTATTAATGACGGAAATTATTTTGAATAAAAGTTTTGTTTAAGTTTTTCTAGTTTCATGTAGTTTAAAAAGCGTAAAAAAACGCGGAAATTAACTTTTAGACCTAATATTTCGTAATGTAATTATGGTACTTGTTGACATATGCCATTGTTCTCGGTTATAATAATCATTCTTTTTTTGTTGTGTTTATCTTAAAGCCTTTTGTTTAATAAAGCATTATTTAATTTGCGAACTAGTCTATAATAGACGAATACCGAACTCTATACACAACAATATAGAATTTCTATTTTTAATAAAAATTTTATATTTTCCTACGATTCGTACAATTTAATAAATATGCAGCAGGAACCCACATCACATACGCGTTACGGTTCATCGATCGCTGAAAGAAACTGCATTGGATCTCTTTATATAGTATCAGCAACTTCATTTTTATGCTTGCAAATATACATACAAATAGTATGTTTTCTTAAAAAGATATCAAAGCAGTCAAAATACCCTCTTAAAAAATGAAATTACTGTAGCATTTTTCAGGTTTTTCTTAAGATTTCGGATTTTCGCAAAAACTTATGCTATCGTTGCATGTTTACGATGTCATTGACAGACAGCGTACAGTTGCTCGCGCATATCTACGGCGGCCTAATAGTAATTTTCGACCACTCAATCACACCATGGTTGGAAAAAGTTAGTGCCTAATGATTTAATCAATTATGAAACTTTTAGCTCATATTGAGAAAAAATTTTGGATAGAAAAAGGAACATAGTATGAAAAAATGTTTCTATTTTTGATTCCATAATATTAGGCTGGAAAGAAATTTTTTTACGTCTGACATCTCATTTTTATTTTTTTCATAACTTTATTGATAATCAATATCAATCTATAATATAATCACCATCTCATGACCTTTGCCCAACGATTGGGCAAATCATTAATCTCTTTCTTCCAGAATTCAGCTTTCTTTAGGTCGAAAAAGTTTCGGACCTCCATTTTCAGCTGGTCGACATTGGCCAAGGTTTTATAGCACATGTGGTGTTTTAGAGCGAAGAATAAATGATAGTCGAATGGCGAAATGTCAGAGGAATATGGTTGATGTAGTACAGCCAAGCTCCATCAATTTCTGACGAGTGATCGTTGCGATATGAGGACGAGCATCGTCCTGTAGGAGGTGGACACGTTTTCAGCGCTTTTCTCGAATTGTTTTAGTCAATTTTTGAAGTTGATCCGCGTAAACGGTAGCTGTCACACTCTTCTGCTCTTCCATAAATTTATAGTAGAGCATTCCTTCGGAATTCCACCAACAGGACAGCCTAACCTTTTTACAATACAGGTCGAATTTCGGTTGGCGGATTTTCTCCTCGCGGAAGCCAGACAGTTCTACACGGTTTGTTCTCGTACTTGATCCACGTTTCGTCACCAGTCACAATATGTCAGAAACACCTCCCTAGGGAAACTGAGAGAGAGAGACTGACAGATGGTGACACTTGACGCTTTGTTGGTGTCGCTCAGGTGGTGCGGCGTACATTGTGCCAGGATTTTTCTGTCACCAAGAGCGTGGAGGCGATTTTTAATGATTGTGTGACTGCACTCGAGAGTCGTCGCTAACTCTCTGGTAGTTGCATTCGAATTCTCGTTGATGCTGCTGCAGAGGACGTCGTCGTCGCGGTCAGATGGGCGCCCTGTGTGAGGGTTGTCATAGAGTACCGTATCTATTTTTCTTCGAAAGCAATTGAACCAAGTATTAACAGTTGTATGAGTAACGGTGTCTGGTCCGAAGATATAGCATATGTTTCCAGCTGCTGCCCGTGCGCTATGGCCAAGGCGCGACTCGCAGAAGATGATTGCCCGAACTTGTTGTTTGTTAATTGAAGTCGTGACCAGCTTGCTTAATGCTGCAGCATTCTTATATATTCGCGCATGGAAAGGTCTAGAGAGTTCTACCATTTACCAGACCTGAAAATGTTTCAGTAGAAAAAAAAATTTTTGTCTTAAGTGTAAAGAAAATTTCTTTTCAGCCTAATAGTATAAAATTTTATTCCACTTAAAATTATTTTAAGTTATTTGGTGCACTAATGAATGCTTCGTTTCTTGTCGGTTTGGGTATTTGTGCTACGTTGGGCATCAATCGGCTTCTTATAGTGTTGCCACACCGTCGACAACAAAATTATCCTAATAATCATGATGACTTGGATACTGTGTTTTTCAATATATTAATTACGATATCAATGTTAATTGGATTCGGATTTTTCGTCGCATATTTACTACCAACTTGTTCGATTCTATTCAGAAATTATTTATGGTCTTATGAGCCGACATTAGAGCATAGTAAAACTGTACAAATCATTGAGGAAGTCTCTCTTGTACCCTTATTCTTCATACCCTTTATCTGCTACTTTTTGAGTATTGTATTCAACATCGTTGAGGTTAATAATTGTGAATCAATTTAAGTTTTTTTAAAATTGAGCTTTAAATTTTGAATGGAAAGATTTGAAAGAAATTTAGTTTAGAAATTAATCTTAATCCTGATAATTTTTTAGCGACGAAAATATGGTAGCGCTGGCAAGATACTTTCCAAAGATGAGTCTCGACTTTTTGCACATTGTATACTGTATTTCAGTTATGAAATGGTGCTAATTGCCGCATGGCATTTGGATCATCTTCTCTACGACAACAATATCGCCATTAATATTATGATAAACTTCCTGTGGATTGTGCTTAATGGCATCAATCCGATACTGTACATGATAGTGAACAAGTATGATAGTTTTATTAGGTTTCTAGAAAAAAGGAAAATTTGTGAATGCAACTAAATTGATTTTTACAAAGTGAAATAAAAGGGTCAATTTAGATATTTAATTATATGTACAGGTATGTACAATAATTTTATTCAGGACCGTGCGAAGGCGAGCTTTGGCCCTATGGCGTGGAAAAAATACGACTCAGGTACGCTCCGGTACTTTGCAGCGATGCGAAGTGTCGCCCAATCAGCGTTCAAAAATGGGAAAAGGAACTAAAGTAGAAGCCCTCTTTTAAATCTTAAATAGGAGGTTCTTTACAAACAAACAAGTATTTAAAATAATGTTTCTGAGACATACAGCAAAGATAATTAGCTTTTGTTGAATTAATTTGACTTTAGATTTTTATTAATTTACCCGTTTTTAAAGGTAGGCTTTTTTATTTAAAATTTTGACGTGTTTTTTCTTCTAGAAATGAGAGTCGTTCAACTCTTATTCTACTATATTCAATTATCTTTTTCCGAGCCCTTTCATTTTTATCAACATTATCGAAAGTTCAAATTTGAAATGTTAATTGAATGCAAATTAATGCAAAATAGTAGAAAACTTTCTAAAATTTGAAATGAAAAATTTACATTACATATGTTTCGGTCCTAGTTAACAAATTTATGGATTCAAATTTTATTTCATCCAATTAAAAATTTAGTACTAAATCAAATGGTATATTTTGGTGAATCAAATTTAATTTTTTATTTTATTTACCTTAATTTACCGTGTATGAGGCGAGGCCGTTTGAGATTTTTTGAATCTGGTGTTCGCCTTCATTCGTTTATAATTAATCGAATTGTTACAAAATGTTACATTCTTTCTTAAGTATCACAGAATGTGTATATTGAAAATAAAACCCCAACATCTAATTGTAACAGAATGAAGGTGAACACTAAATTCAAAAATATCTCAAACGGCCTCGGCTTATACACAATAAATTAGGGTAAATGTTGGAAAAGTCGATGAAAAATGTCTATAACCTATTTCAGTAAGATTAAAACTTTTCAAAAAATTTTTACCCATTTTTTATTGACTAAATTCTCGCACATTTTATTTTCGTTTTTTATTTTTAATTTCTTTCTTTTTGAACTTTCGTTTTTTCAGTTTTCTATTATATTCAATGAAATATTTTTTATTTATTTTCTTTACAAAAATTTTTACGGTCGATTTTTTCGATAGAAAAATTCATTTAAAAATGAATTGAAAAAATTGATAAAAAAAATAATTTTGAAGCATCAAAAACAATGTTCCAATATTATTATTTTCAGGGTTTTACATTAAAATTTAAAAAAATATTTTTTCTTTGAATAAATAAAGAATTTTTTTGCATGATTTTTTTTTTGAAATTTTAAATATTGTTTAATTGATTTTTAAAGTAAATAAATTGAAAGTTTCATTCGCTTTCGCTGTGAATTTGAAGAATAAGATAAATAGCATTTGAAAAAAAGTTACATATAATTTTATTATAGATAGAAATTTATTATAAATAGATACTGATACATATAATCTTATTTTTAATTCTTTTTTGTTTTTTATCAATATTGTCAGAAATTTTGATCTACACTCCTAGTCAAAATGATAGCCGCACTTGAAAATGTAGCACAACTTGAGTTGGCCGTTTTTTATGAAATATTGCACAAACATGTCCTTCTCTATTATAAATCATAATCTTAAAGCAATTTTAAAATTTTTTAAATTTTATTAACTTATTACTGTGTTTTACTGTATTTTGAGTTTTTATCAGTGGACAAAATGATAGCCGCAATTTTAAAACTAACGCTTTATCTCCAGACCATCAGCGTGCCACCTCCAAAGTTGTGCCTTGAGGAGTAGAGTGGCTCCTTACGTAAATCATGCCAGTAACCCGAGAAACCGTTCGGCCCATCAAGATTAAACTTTTCCTCATCATACCAAACAATCAAAAACGTTAAATTAGTTCATTGGCATGCTTCGCACCCCGACAAAATAACCTTTGACCAGACAATTTGCTGCGGAAGCTTTTCTTCTGCAAACTGAAGGCGAGCAACCTTATGGACATTAGTTAGACGCGGACACTTGATCATTTTAGGGCGCATGATAACTTCGCTCCCATGTAGAACACGACGACTGCATTTGCGATTCAAATCAGACACAATCTGAGCAGAGGTGACAGTCGAGTTCGATTCAGCCGCAATTATTCGTCGCCGTTGTCGTGCGTTAGTGGACTTTAGGCGACCACTTAATTTTGCAGTTCCATAAGAAGCCGAATCCAACAAAAAATTACGCACAATTTTGTCCGAACACCCGACATGAGCTGCTATTCAACGATAACTCCAGTTTTCAGCGTGCAGTGCTTTTTCAAATTCAGTAAGCGCTTTTCCTTTGCCCATCATTATTTTCTATTGGGTTAAACTCAAATTATGATTATTTTTCAAGTGCGGCTATCATTTTGCCCAGAAGAGTATAAAAATGGTTTTTATGTATTATCTCCTCTCTTTTTAAGCTTTTTGACAATGGTTAGAGTCTGTAAAAAAACTTACAAATCTGGATTAACATTAATTTGTAAAAATAATAATTGTTGCAAGAGGATAAAATTTCTTCTTATTTTTTGCTATAACTTTATTTTTTAACCCATTCGAAACCACTGAAAAGTTTTTAAAGCATTTTTCTTTTTTTTTCGTGTCTTTTTTGAGGCTGTCATCAAAAAAGCGTTCAAACTTCTCAGCAAACCACTTCCGTTCGGTTATGCTCTATAAAAATGTTTATTTTTACTAAAAACAAAATAAACAAAAAAAAGTAATTCAAATAATTACATATCGATGATGTCCATTCGATTTTTTTTTGCTGCAGCGACATGTCGCTAGGTTAACTGATTTCAAAAAATTCTTTTTTTTAATTATCATATATTCTTAAGAGTTTAAGCGTTTTAATAAATATAAAAATAATTCTCAATATTAATTTCTACACTATACAGATATGGATGCCCATCTTTATAACGTTGCACAGGTGGGACTGGCGTTCCTCTTTATTTTTGCCGCGCTCAACTCGAGCAGTTTTATTGTCGAGACGGTAGTAAACGAGTTTGCCGATGAGGGGCATGTCGATCGACACGATGGCTATATCAGGCATGCGAGCAATGATTGAGACATCTATCATTTCAATTTTCTATTTAATTTAGCTATCACAATTTAGTGCCTCAATCATTTATCTATTCTTCACTTTTGCAAGCACCATTGCCGCTCCAATAATAGGACTAATTGGGCCTAAATGTGCAATGGTCGGTTCGGCGTGCGCCTATGCTATTTATCAGGCCGGCTTTTTATTCCTTAACAAATTATTTTTATTCGCGTCCTCGGCGTTAATGGGCATCGGAGCCGCAAGTATTATAAAGTTTTAGGATTTTTAATTATACTCTGAAAAGTTTTAAAAATATTTTTCTAATTTATTAATATGTATTTGTGTATTTATTAATTTTAAAATCAACAATTAAATATTAAAATCAATAATATTTTCATTGCAGTTTTATGGACAGCTCAAGGAAAATACATGTGCTTGAATTCCACAGACGAGACAGCCGGCAAAAATAGCGGAATTTTCTGGGCAATCTCTCAAGCATGGTGAGTTTACGAATTCAAAAAATTGCCATTATTTTGTTATAAAGAAAATGTTTTTTTTATATTTTTAGCATAATTTTCGGCGGTATTTTCATGTTTATTGTATTTTACTCGAACGAATCGCCAAGAATTTCAAGGTCGACCGTAACCATCATTTATGCCGTGTTCACATTAATTACTGCGGTTGGTATTACGTTGCTAGCGTTTTTGAGCATACCTCCCACGGTCACGACTACCACCGCCGTAGGCGGTACACTGACGTCCAGCGTGCAAGTAGTGCGGGTTGTCGACGAAGAAGAGGATCTGCAGTCCACGACCCAACTGCCCATTAATTTTGATTCTGCGACCGCGGAAAATGCGATTTTTTGCGACGATGTGAATTGGAATTCCTTACAAACTAGCGTATTCCACCAACAATTGCAAATTATGAGTAAAATTTTTAAATTTCATAATGTTAACTTAAAAAAAGAGCTTATGCATAATGTTGTTTATATGGAAATAAGGAATTTTATTGAGTTCTTTTAATATATAATGAATTAAAGCCAATAAATTGGCTTAAAACTTAAGATCATTTCATTGTTGAGTTGATTATATCCTTATCGCCTTTAGCTGGAACTATTCGATTAGTCTCCACAAAGAAAATGGCAATTATGGTAGTTCCATTCGCTTATACTGGACTTTTGCTTAGCTTTTGGAGGTTTTTTATACCATTTTTAACTTCATTACTGATTAGTTCTTTGTAGCGGAATCTATCCGACATGTATTGCGTCAACATTGAGCTTCGACTACAATACGAAATGTCTATTGGCGCTAAACGCCATAATGCAGGGAATCGGACAGAGCATTTGTATGAATTTTAATTGGTTGTGTGTATCGTTATGAGTTTTATGGTTGAGTCGAATTTTAGCTGGTTTTTTATTTGGTATTCTCGGTCCAAAGACCAAGCGTCTGGGTCGCCATCGGATCCTCGCTCTTGGCGGATTAGTGCATTTGTTGACATTTGCGTTGATTTTTATGAATCTACCGCCCGAGGCGCCTCTTGGCCAAACCAATAAAATGGGCTTGATCGGTCCTAGGTTGGTGATGAGATTTTTTACAGACTTATGTTTATGTATCCCCCATAACTTCGAACTGTTATTATAATACACAGTAGCTGAAATAGAGGCAAAAACTTCAAGATTGCAAAAATTTGGCGGTTCAGATTCTTTGAGTCACAGCCGACCAAGTTCTTTAAGAAGTGCATTCATTCTTTGCATGAATGTTGATCATGAATCATAGATCATGATGTAAAATATCTCTTAGATTAATATGTTGTAGTTTTGTTTTTATAATAAATTTCGCTTAATAAAACGACATTATTTTTCAAACAATCTAATAGTTAGCAAGAGTTTTCTATTTTTCTAAATTTGGTACCATATATTACCTAAGTCGTGAATCTATTTTTTTCAATTTCATTTTTAATCCATTCTCCCAATTCAATTATTGAGTTTTTGAGATATATCATTAAAAAAAATTAAAAGTCATAAATTCACACAAATTTACGAAAGTGTAAATTCCTTTTCAAACTTTTGAATATAACTTTTCCCAAATTATTGCCTTTTATAGTATTCCCATAGCGCTATTGTGTGGTTTCGCATTAGGGTTCGGCGATGCATGCTGGAACACGCAAATCTACGCTCATCTAATTGCAAATTATCCGGAATCGAAAAACACGGAGGCTTTTTCTTTATTTCGTTTTTTTCACTCACTTCTTACTTCTATATCTTTTTACTACAGTAGGCTAGTTTCGCTACCGTTCCACCTAGTCATTCTTACTGTAGTCGGAGTGGCTGGAATGATCGGATTCTATGTGGCGGATCGTAGAATACCCGATACCGAGACCAAGGATAAGGCTCTCGAAAAAGAAATGTAAAGAAAATGGAAAGTACGATAATACAAAGAAATGCACTCTTTCTTGCTTCCTATAGTTCAAATAATTTTCTATGCAATAAAATTCTTTCTTTGCTGCGTTTCGTTACTAAAAGACCCGAAAATTTGTGTCTAAGTTTTCTCGGATCATTTAGTCTCGGATTATCGTTGCTGCTGTAATTTATTGTAATTTATTAAATTACTTTTTTATTTTTGTATTTATTATAAAAAATTATATGTATGTGAAGAAATCCCAAAGAATTTACATATGCACATTGTACAGGGTGAGTTTTTTAAATCCTCCGATTTGAATCGTTCATAACTTTTTTGTTTCTAAACCAATTTTAAAAATAAAAAATGTTTTAAAATCAGCAAACGCTGAAAATTTTTTTTGACATAAAACGCAAGTTTGCGCGCGCAAATTTTGCGCGCTTGTCATATAACAACTTATTCGGTGCGCAATTTAAAGCTGATTCCAATGAAAGCGTTTTAAATAAAAGCGTTTTAATCATATCAGTAGAAAAAAAGTCATGGCCAAAAAACTAAACAAATTCTAACAATCGCACAAAAAACGCATAAAATTGGCGGCCAACTCGCCAAGCACTTCTACCGCTACGTCGTCGTTAGTGGCGGGAGTGCAGCGGAAAAAATTACCATAAAATAATTTAAAATAAAAAATTGGTAGCTATATATATAATTTAAATAATTTAAAATAAAAAAAACTACCAATCGCGTTCACGTTTCTTGTTTTCGACCGAGCCAGATGCCAAATTTTGCTTTCCATTCCTCCAGGCTTGCATGACCTGGCGCTTTTGCATAGGCACAGTACTTCCACGACGCTGCCGGTTTCGGTGAACCAGCAATCGAATCAGCTTTCTGAACGACTGTATATGGCATGATTGAACCAGGGTTTGTATGTTTGCTTAATCTTTTAATGTCTGTGCTTTATTTTTTTGTATGAATTTAATTGATTTTTTGGTCATAACTTTTTTTTAGTGATTTGATTAACACTTTTTTATTGTCATTGGAATCAGCATTAAATTGCTCGTCGAATAAGGTGTTATATGCCAAACGCGCAAAATTTGCGCGTACAATATCAAAAAAATGATTTTAAAACATTTTTTATTCTTAAAATAGATTCAGAAACAAAAAAGTTATGAACGATTCAAATCGGCGGATTTAAAAAACTTACTCTGTATATTTTTAGTCTTAACCGATATTAATGTTTAAGCCTTGATAATTTGAATCTGTTGTAAATGTTTTTATACCAATGCCATTTGAAAATTACTGTAAAATTTGTTATATTTTTTGTACGGAGAGCCAAAGCTGACATCAAAAAAAGGATATGTAAAGCAATATCGATAAAAATCCACTTTTTTAAATTTATTTTTTTTATATAATACCTAGTTATTTTTCCATTTTCCATTTGCAAATAATTTTAAAATTTTATTGAATTATTCGATTCATTTAGGAACTAAATGCATTAATTTCAAAATTTAGATCAAATGTAGTCATTATTTTTAATATGGATATGCCAAAAGAAATATGTCTCTCAATATGTTGTCGAAATTTTAAACAGCTAATTAAAGAGGTACCAAAAAATAGGCCAATTGCATATGAGTTTTTTTTTTTGTTTTTGTATTAAAGAGGTTCAATTTTTAAATAAAATTTTACACTGACACGAATTACCTTTTTCTGTAATTTGATTAGATTACCGTAAATTTGTTAATTCAGTCTGTGGATGAATCAATTTAAGAATTTGTTTTTGTTTTTTTGGCTGAATCAATCAAATTTTTTAACTAGCCCGCCTAGTTTACATTTGATTATTTTAGGATTGATTCCCTATGATTTTTTGATTCGATTTTTGATATTTTTGATTTTTTGATCAGTATTTCTCCGTCTCTATATAAGCATTCAAATTGGATTAGGCCGCATACTTCTCATAATGGATCTGAGTTATGATAATTTCATGTTTACGAGGGAAACGAAAAATTTAAGTTTTGCTGAAAGTTTATTAATTTTGCATGCCCTGGTCTATTTAAAAAATTAGAGGGCTTTTTTATTCCGATTAGAAAATTTAAATGAAATTTTTATTTAAAATATGGAGTGTTTAAACTTTTTTATTTTTTATACAATTTTCACATAAATTATTTGAGCAATTTTGAACTGCGAAAAATATGACGAATTCTGAAGCATGGTAAGTAATGTTCCTTTTGTATAATTATTTGATACATTTATTTCCTTCATTTTTATTTTTATCTTCATATTTTTATTATTTTTTAAATTTAAATAAGATGTTTTACTATCCGAATTTCGCGTGTATAAAGCCGGGTGTTTTGAGCCAAATTTAAATTCGCGTCAATGAGTTCATTCCGTTGTATGAGGATCCGTTGGGGTCCGAATTTTGTGCCCGCCTTTGTCTCGGTTTTATAAAAGTGGGCACAAAATTTGGACTCGCTTGGATTCAATACAACAAAATGAACTCATTGGCGTCAATTTAAATTTGGTTTAAAACACCCGGCCTTATACACGCGAAATTAGAGTAATATAGCACTTAATAAAAAGTTAATCCCATCATTTTTTGAGAATGTTTAAAATTATACCTGAGCTTTGAACAGTTTTGATTTGAACACTTGAAGGATAGATAATGTAAAATTTTACTTTAGCTCTGAGGAAATTCCTGTTGATTTGTGCAATGATAAGGAGAATAATAAGCCGAGCAAGGAGGAAAAATCTGTCGTCTATACTGATGATGGAACGATTGAGGTAATACTTTTTGTTTATGTTACGGGAGAATATGTTTCCTGGCCATATATTCCCGCTATTATTTTCCCGCTCAACGGCCATATACGCATCTTCCCGGCCATATAAGATTTCTTTTCACATTTGATTAAATTTTGTTTTCTATTCACCTTTTCTATTCACAAAATCTTTTTAAAGAATGTTGTGTGAATGAAATTTAAAAAAACATTATACCACTCTAAAAACTATTACATTAAAAAATTGAAAAAAAAGTAAAAATGTGTTGTTTTAAAAGTGAATTCTGAGTAGAAAACAAAATTTAATTAAATGTGAAAAAAAATCTTATATGGCCTCATATTTTTCCGTAACATATATATTGTTTCTAAACAGGATTATTTGTTTTTTTAGTGAAAAAGATGATATAAATTAATAATTTTAGAACTTTATAAACAAGAATTTTTCTAGTCGAATTCGAATGAAGTTGCCGAATCGTTTGATGACATGGGTTTGAAGCCGAATTTGCTTCGCGGCATCTATTCGTTCGGTTTTGAGAAGCCGTCCGCCATTCAGCAGCGAGCCATTGTGCCGTGCTGTAGCGGTTAGTCTACTCGAGAAAAAACATTGATTTTATTGAAAATTCCTATTCACATTTCTCATTAGGTCGTGACGTCATCGCTCAGGCTCAATCCGGTACCGGCAAAACGGCCACTTTTTGCGTCTCGGTTCTTCAGCGCATCAACGAGGATTTGCAGCAGGTTCAGGCGCTCGTCATGGCACCCACCCGTGAGCTCGCGAATCAAGTAAATCGTTTTATTTTAACAGACTGCTTGTTTTTAAGCATATATTAATGCAGAGTTGAACTTTTGTCGTGGAATGTATGATTTTGAATTTGGAATTTCAGATTTTCATCGTTATGAAGGGTCTTGCCGAATTTCTTAACGTCAATATTTATTTGTGCATTGGTGGCACCAATCCGATGGACGATCGTCGAAAGCTGGAGGATGCCCAGCAAATCATTGTTGGAACACCGGGACGCGTTTGCGACCTCATCAATCGACAAATGCTGAGTTAGTTTTAAAGCGTCAAAAAAAAGAAGACGTCTTTATATTGATATTTTAACCTTTAAATATACTTAATTATTTTATTAAAGAGGCCAGTCATATCAAGATGTTCGTGTTGGATGAGGCCGACGAAATGCTTTCCAAGGGTTTTAACACGCAGGTCCAAGAGTTGTTTCAGGGTTTGCCGGGCGACGTACAGGTTGTGCTTCTTTCGGCGACCATGCCCAACGATGTGCTTCAGGTCACGCAGAAGTTTATGCGTGATCCCATTAAAATTCTTATTAAGAAGGAGGAGCTCACGCTCGAAGGCATTCGTCAATTCTATATCAACGTGGACAAAGAAGTTTGTATTTTTGTGGGTTATTGGATCCTCAAAATTTTTTTTGCTTTTTATCAGTTATCTGTCTTCCATTTCCGCCAATTAGGCTTACAAAGGCCGAGCCTTAGGCTCAGGCAAATAGGCCTAGGCTTAGTCTATGTTTCACTTTTGACTTTAGGCTTTTAGACTATTTTCTTTTCGGTATTTTCGATAACCCGAAAGTACCGAAATTTGTGTTTTTGTATAGTAAAATTCGAGTAAATTAGGTGATTTTTAATTGTGGCATTTGCATTTGGACTTCAATCTTTTATCTAGCTTTTTTTAGGAGTGGAAATTCGATGTTTTGTGCGATTTGTATGAGTCGATTAGCATCAATCAAGCGGTTATCTTCTGCAACTCTCGCAAACGTGTCGAGGATTTAGCCTTTAAAATGACGAATAACCATTTCACCGTCTCCAGCATGGTAATCGTTTTTTTTTCTTTTTACAAACATACAATAAAAATTGAATTTTTTCTGTCAAAAAATCCATTAAAAAATAAGCATGAAAATAAGGACAGACAAAAAATTTAATTGTGTAAAAATTCGAAAAGAATTTATTTTTCAGCACGGTGAAATGGAGCAGAAGCAGCGCAATTTGGTCATGCGCGAGTTTCGCAACTGCGGTTCTCGCGTGTTGATTACGACCGACTTGCTTGCGCGTGGTATTGACGTCCAGCAGGTGTCCATTGTCATCAATTACGATTTGCCGGCCAATCGCGAGAACTACATTCATCGGTAAAGTTTACTTTAAAAACAAATTAGAATTTCGTACTTGTTAAATGAAATATTGTCGAAGTGAAAAATCGCGTTACTTTTTCTTTCTCTCAGGCCGAACTATTGTAATTTTTTCCAATTTTATTAGATTGTTCAAATATAAATGCAGGTTCTTAAGCCTTATCTTTAAACGAATATAACTCGACTCAGAATAAACTTCATTAATCGAAATAAAAACCATTAGAATAAATGCATTTTTGTCAACGAGAAATATGTTTATTTATGCCGATAACGTAAAAGTCCTGGCTTCTGGAGGCGATGAACTCACTGAAGGCGTTTTTGGCGTCATCTTGGTTTTTAAAGCATTTCTCGCGAAGGAAGTTGTCGATGTGCTTAAAAAAGTGGTAGTCGCTGGACGGGAGGTCAGGCGAGTATGGTGGATGATTCAGAGTTTCGTAGCCCAATTAGTTCAGCTTTTGCAGGTCAATTGTGCAACGTGCGGCCGAGCGTTGTCTTAAAGGAGAGTTGGCCCCTTTCTGTTGGCTAATGCCGGACATATATATAGCAAAAAACAAAATTCTAATAAACTTTGGATAAATATTTATGAAAGAGCATAAAATAAGCTTTCCGATGATATACAACACTTGATATTAAACAACAAATAAAATTCCATTTAATACAAAAACGTCAAAAACCTGCATTTATATTTGAACAATCTAATTATAAAATAAATTTTATATTATTTTTTTAGCATCGGACGTTCCGGTCGTTTTGGACGCAAGGGCGTTGCCATCAATTTTGTCACAGCGGACGATCGTGATTTGCTGAAGCAACTCGAGACTTTTTACAGCACGCAAATTGAGGAAATGCCCGACTCCATTTCCGATTATATAGCCGAGTAATTTTTTAAAAAAAAAAGTTAAATTTATTAGCACAAATCTTTTGGTGCTTTTCCTCATTATTGAATATAATGTTATTATTGAATATAATGTTATTACGCGCATTTGTTGCCGTACCTCGTGTTCTCGTTAATAAATAAAATCACTTTTCTACCTCATTTATTTTTTCAACATATATTGCATATATAAACTATGATGGGAAAGAACTTTCGCTTTGAACACTTTTCCCTTTTGTCCTAGTTCTCACAAGTCGTAGCCCAACTAAAATAAATCCTTCTCACATTCCCATCCCGCAAAAAGTCATTCGTTTTCATTCTCCCCTGGGATCTATATATATTTTTGCGTGAGACGTCCACCTTTGTTTTGAGACTCACATTAAAGCTGTTTGTCTTCACGATTTAGATGAGTTTGGGCAAATTTTAAAAATCTAACATAGAAATGTGTTAGTTAAAAGTTTTGCATCTTTTAACTGAAATTTAAAAAAATAACAGGCCTTTATATGTTTTTTAAAAACTTTTATCTATTTTAACTTTTATATGTTATAATTTTGCACGTATAATAACTTTTAAATGCATAGAATTTATAGAAACACCACTAATTAGATTGAAAGTTTTTGCATTTGTTAAAAATTTTCGGTATATTATCCACTTTTGAATGCATTGTATGCAACTCAATTAAAGCGTAAGCATATGTTAACCCAGTAACGTAGTACACACATGAGATTATTACTGCAGTTTTAAAGTTCGAATCCCGTTATAGCGTACATAATAAATTTTTAAAGTTCTGGCAGTGTCTATTTTTTCAGCAAACCTCTCAATATTTGCGTTTGTTTATGTGTCTTAACGTAAACTTAGGTCAAACGCCATCTTCCGATAGAGCTTCTTTCGTTATGTACGCGAATTTGAAAATGCAAGAATGAAAATAGGGGGAAAAGAATGCAATAGGTCTTAAGAAAGCAATTCTACACGATTCATAGCTTATTTCTTATTCTTAACATCTCATTTTCGGTTGTCTGAAGAAAGAAATGAGAAAAGATAGTTTCCATAAAATACTCTTTTACCGATGGTTAAAGAGACAACATCTATAATAAAGATGACGGCTTAGTAAAACTAGCGCTTATGTCGTAAAGGGATTTGTGTGTTTCTCTGCTATTACAAATCAGACTTCTTTTTCGCTTTATTCACCGTTTCGTAAATGTTTTATTAATTTCTGCGCTTCTATTGTTACTTTACTATTTTTACTCATTTTGTCACCTACGCGCCGAAGCCATAAGACATTCAAGAAAGTTTTCGTATTCGTCCCATGTTATTAACAAAACTTCACGCAAGAAGCGACGAAAGTGAATGCAGAAGCAGCGTGTTGTCTCTTCTTTGAGTTTTTTTCGGTTTTTGTCGTATGTTCTCGCCAATAGTCATCAGGACAGAAGCTCTATTTTTTGCGATTCTTATTTACTTTCGTTTTGTTCTTTCATTGATAAATTCCTATTCGAATTCTCTTCGCTTCCGTTTATGCATGTTATAATATGTTTTTTTTTGGTTTTACAACTTTTCGTTATCATCATTAAAATATATATACTTTATTATTTTTTCTATTTTCTTTCTTTTAACATCTGTTTTTGCTTCTTTTTCAGCGATGATTCGCCAAGTTTTTGTGTAAAATTTTGTTAACATTCGCATTTGTTAGCTTTTCAAATGCAATGAATGATAAAACTTACTATTTTCAAGTGTTTATCAAAATTGTTCAAAGAAATCCCTTTCCATTTATACATTTTATGGAAACTTAATTCATTTTTGATTTGATCCTATAAATGTCATTTGACCCGTTCATTTATGACAAAAAATTTATTGAATTTTTGATGCTTGCTCGTTTTTTTTTGAAATGAGCCAATAATGATTATAGTCCAACAATTTCTTTTGTAGAAATTGCCTACATTTTTCTTGTAATTTTGTTTTATTATTTTTTCAATATTCAATAGATTTTTTTCAATTAGTTACATTTTTATTTTTGATATTTTGTTTGCAATATTTCGTCGTTTTATTTTTATTGTTTTATATAATTTACAATTCTTTTAATAACAATAATAATAATAATGGCCAAACAGGTAGAACATCTGCTTTATATAATGCATGCATATTAAATTAAATTTATTTCTTTTTCTTTTGCATTTTTACCTAAATTTAATAATTTGAAAATTTTTTTAAATATATTTGCATAAATATGTATTTTGTATTTGGCTGCACATAATATATAGAGTGACACAAAGAAAACGTTATTCATATTTTAACCCATAATTTTATTAAACAAAAGAAACATGGCAAAAGAACAATTAAATAACAATAACATGTACCTTAAGCAATAATATATTCAGCCGGTTTCGAAGTTTCTCTCTTCGGCGGCGATACAAAGCTCCAAACGTAACTAAAAATTTTCGGCGATGGGCCGCAGCTATTTTTGACAGTTTTTTGATGATGACTTTTTATTGGGTTTTATTTTAAAGTCCATTTAATTTTGCAAGATATTTTATTATCTTTTTTAAATTAACTCCACTAATTAAAGAAATGCATACAGTTAGATAATTGTCGAAAAAATTGAAATTGCTCGATTTTCACTATTTTAGAAATATTTTTTATTCCAATATTCGTAAAGCCTTCTTTTAAGTATATGTAAAATTAAGTAAATATTAAAAATTAGATCAAATGGTACAAAATTTAAAAAGTTATGATAAAGTGAAAATTGACAAAAATAGTTACGGCCCATCGCCGAAAATTTTTAGCCACGTTTTTTTTTTGTGTCACCCTGTATAATAAATAAATATTATAATATTTTTCATGTTTGATTAATAAAATTCGAGTAATCTTTTAAGTTTTATTATTTAATTTTTTAAATAGGCTTATCTTTCATTAACTTAAGATATTATCTTTTTTTGGTCAACAAAAAGGATGTAAAGTGAGAAACTTTTAAAAATTCGTAAGTTTTGCATATTCATTAATTTCCTAGAATAATAATTTTAGATTTTTATTTTTCACATGACATTTTTTTCATTACGAACGCTTCTCTTTTGTTGTTTTTGTTTTCATTTTTTCTTTATTCATTTTATGTTGTTTCGAATCAATGAGAATTCGATTAAAAAATAAGTGGGAAAATTTATACATTTTGACAGCTTAACTAAAAATGAAATGCACAAGTGATAAATTATGTTTACCTTTATTTTTAAATTATTTTGCAATTATTTTTTTATATTGCTAAATACACATATAAATTGCATACACATATTAATATAAAATTATGTATCAAATATTAAATTCATAATAACAGCACTAATATTATTTTATCTATTTTAAGTAAGACGGCGAAAATGATATAGCCAAAAGGCATATGTGTTTTTTTATTTATTATTTCTGTTATTTTCAATATTGAATTCCACGTGCGCGGCACAAACACGGCTGCGCCGTGAACGTAGAATGAGGAATAAACGACTCATACGTTAGTCAGCGATGCTTGCCGCAGAAAATGTTCCGCAGGAAAAGGCCCACTCTTTTTACAACATTAATCGTTTGCAGGAAGTTAAAATATTTCTTGTCAAATTTTTGACCATTTTTCTGTTAAATTTTCCTGCAATGACTTACGGCCGTGAGAATCATACGGCAAATATTGCGGCAATTGCAATTTCTACAAGTTTATCGTTTAGCGCAAATGAAAATCTTAAAAGTATAACTGATGCGAATAATTTGAATTCGGAATTATTTTCTGACAAATTCAAAGATTTGTTTTATGCAATGAATTCAAAAACCAGCTCACCTCAGTCAGTTGTTACCAACACAGCGCCACAAAATAATGCCTTGGATTTATCCAATTCATATTCCACGTTAAATCTTGACTATAATATGATGGAATCCGATTTTATTTTTCCATTCAAAAATAAATCATATTTTCGAAAAAGGAGAGCATCGAATAATGAAAATAGGGCTCAATTTTTGCGAGATGAAATCTTAGTCCATTTATTTAGTCAATTGGAGGTAATAAGGCCATGCAATCGAACAATTGAAACACCTTTACTGCAGAGATTGCTTAATGAATCCACGAAAAATTTAAAGTATAATACATTTAAATTTATTCAATTAAGTACGCTACCAACTCATCTTGCACAACTAAATGGTTCGAATTTTTTTACATAGTGCCTAATATTGTAGAATATAGAAAACACGTATAAAGATTAAAAATAAAAATTACATTTTGCAGCCTTTGTGAAAAACTCTGAATTAACGAACAATCCGATAGCTATTCCACCAGATGGATCGACTCCCGCCTTTGTTTTAAAATTGTTGTGTCGACCCAATCCGAGATGGACGCCCGTAATTGTATTTCCAACTCAATCGCCTAATTCTTTTCTGCAGGTTTCCGTTATGGATAATCCGAGGCTGAATGCATGCGCTCTTTCGTCCTGTCCATCAAAGGTAAATTTCTGCTTTTAAAAGTTAAATTGTTACAAAAAAAATGACTCTACGCTTTTTCTTTTTCGTACATTTTCCTTCCATTTTTTCCTTTTTCCTGCAGTAATATTACGAGAGAACATTTCTTTGAAAATTTAAAAATTCTATAATTTAGTTCATATTCCATGAAAAAAGATTTTGAAAAAAATGTTTTTTGGGTTACAAAATCTATTTTTAGTTTTTAAAACTTCACCTAATAAATTAGAAAGATAAGGGAAATAAAGAGATGAAAAAGAAAAAGTGTCGGATTCGTTTTTTAGACTTGTTTCAACATATTATTCTCTCTCTATACGCGAATAAGAATTTTTTGTGACTTGACTTTAAATCTTTAAAAATTCCTAAATATTTATTAAAAAATAGTGTTGTCGTTATTTTCATTTTTATTTAACTTTTTTAAACGCACCACTAAATCATAGCCAAAACTACAAAATGTAAATTTATAGTGCTCATATACTGTACACAACCATCTGAGAATATATGCGCGCTCGTGCTGTCCGGAAAGTGAGTTGTCACCATCTATTTCTCAATACAAAAACCAATATTGCCTTGAAGATCTTCGGCAATTTAAGCGTGTTTTTTATGGAATCTCGATAATGGCTGCGTTTATTAGCATCATGATCATACCATTGGTAAATACAATTGTTTTTATAACAACATAATCAACGAAAATTTTTAATTTTTTAAATGTAATTTTCAAGATAATTCGAGAACGCATTCGCCAACATGAAGGGCGTGGCTGGTCGTTAATGGAGCCGTTTTTTCTTGGTGCCGCATTACTATATGTAATTGTGAGTTTAAAACAATTCATTTAGCTTACATATTTAATAAAAGTAATGAATTTTTTTAGCCTTTGTTAGACTGGTATGGCGCCGAACAAAACACTTGTTGCATAGCTGTATGGCTAAGAATTATCGGTTTTACACTATTTTATGGATCAATTTTACTTAAGATATTTAGGTAAACTAAAAATTTCAATTTTTATATACCGGTATATTTTATTTTTCAAATTTCGATTAACAATTTTCGATTTCAAAAATTTATCTACAGTCGACTCCCCCATTAACATAAATTCCCATTAACATAAACCTCCCATTAACATAATCGTTTTGGCAGCTTGGTTGGTTTTCACCCATTAGCCCCCTTAACATAACGCTCCCCCATTAACATAACGCTCCCATTAACATAGTTAACGCGCAGTCCCTTGGCGTTATGTTAATGGGGGCGTCGACTGTACCTAACTCGCAACTTTTCCACGTAAAAAGTATTATAGGAATTTGCAAGAATATCGAGTACGGAAAGCGCATCATGTAGTAGTGCGAGAACATGATCTTTTAAAATATCTTATTGTTGGTCTCCTCGTTTCATTTCTTGGTTGGTATACAATTGTTTTGATTTATTCTAAAATTATCACAGATGATAATTAATTCATATCCTCTTACAGCACTTATGGTTTGGACAGTAAGTTCATCAAATAACATTGAATTATGGGAGAATTCTTGGCCGCAATGTCCGATGGATAACACAGCGCAAATGTGGGCGGCTTGTGAACTAATTACGCTGCTGTACGCGATGCGTCTCTGTTATAAAACACGAAGCAGTAGCTGGGTGGAGCGTTACCAATTTACGCTCGCCATTTGTCTTGAAGCTATTGTCACACTTACTGTCAATCTAATAAGGTACGTATAATGCTCAAAAAATTGAATTAAAAATTGTATAGCAAATACTAGTTATACATGTATTTAAAAAATTAGCCGAGATTTCGGTGGCTGGATGGCCCTCGTCCAAAACCCGCGAAATGATTAGTTTCAAGGTCATTTCCAATGGGGGAGGATTGATCTGGGGCCTTCACGTATCACGTATCACGTAGTTATATTTAAAAATTCCTTTCATAAATACAACCGTCAATGACATTTTTCGCAATAACAACTTTATAAACGTCGAAAATTAGAAACCAACAATAAATATCTATAAAAACAACTCGAGATATAACATACTCAGCCGGTTTCGAAGTGACCTTTGAGCGTTTTACTGAGCAACAAATGCTTCCAAAAATTTTTTGCTGCGCCACGCATCTATTTTTGGTGATAAAACGCTTCAACGCTTTCAAACTTTTGTGAAATTAGCACAGTTTCTGTCCTTTAGTTCCTGTCCTTTAAGATTTACCATATGTTGTTGTGCATCGAATTGAAATCGTTGAGTATGAAGCAATCATTCATTTTCATTTTTTTTCAAAATTTCATCAATTTTAAAATTTTCGTTTTTAATTTTGTTTGCCTTGTAAGCTGGGGAAGATTATACTGCAAGGTCCTATTCGCATCTACGGTATACTGCTAAATCTATAGAATTACTATAACTTTGAAATTTTCGCAGGGGTACACTTTTGTGTGCATCATGGCTATTCGTTGACCGCTTCAGTGTTGCGTGGTAACGAAAAAGCCGTTTGCATTTTTTGAGCCGTATGCTCTTGTTTTTGCCGGTGAGGGGCTGAGCTTTTTGGAACATGTAAGGCTTAAGTTTGTGATCGTTTTTAACTATTTGGCGGGCGGAACTGTCACTGATACCGGTTTTACGGACGATTTTCCTCAATAAAACCCCCAAATTTTGATTCATCCGCTGGTGCCTTCTTTGCGGTCCTGATGGTGTACTTTCTATAGCTCCCTTAACGACCATCATGATCATTGTGTCGTTTGATAGTCCGACAAACGATCGTTGGTTCGATTCGGAGCAAACACGCGATCTCAGAGCTCTTGTAATGCTAAAATTTTTGCACGTTTATTTGACATTTAAAAAAGAAATATTGAACAAACATAGAAAAACATGAAAATGTTTACGGTTACAGAAAAAACGGACAACATAAAAACTAGAACAAAAAAACTTCAAACAATTGCTTGAGGACTATACAAATTTCATTGACGGTTTTTTCCTGTAATACACACATCCTGTAATACACACACTCCTGATCAAAATGATAGCCGCACTTGATAATGATAACCGCATTTGATAATGTAGCACACACAACTCGAGTTTTAATTGGCCGTTTTTTATAAAATATTGCAAACATGTCTTTCTTTATTATAAATCATAATCTTAAACAATTTTAAAATTTTCGAAATTTTACTTACGTATTACTGTGTTTTATGTATTTTGAGTTTTTATCACTGGACAAAATGATAGCCGTACCTTCAAAATTAATTCTTTATGAACAAAAAATTAACAAATAACAATATAAAATTAACGAATACTAAGAAAAATCATTATTTTCTATTGGGTTGAACCAGGGTTGCCAGATGAAAATAAAATAAAAATGAACGCTGGGCACGAAAAAAATATTTTATTGATAATTTCCAACAACAAAAAAGATTTTTCTAAAAATATCTGAATTGGGGCTATTTCGTTAACTTTTCGGGTCAGATTCTTTATTCTCTCAACAATTAATACTTCTCGGAACTTTTGATCCTGTGTCTAAGAGAGCCATTCTTCATAAAAAAAACAAAAAAAACAAAAAAAGAACAAAAAATGGAAAAAAAGAACAAAAAATGGAAAAAAAGAACAAAAAATAAAAAAGAACAGACCTCTTAAAAAAAGAACAAATCTTTTTAAAAAGGACATCTGGCAACCCCGGGTTGAACTCAAATTATGCGGCTATCATTTTGATCAGGAGTGTACAGGGTGTTACATTTTGAGAGCACGATTTTTTTTGCTATTATTTTATTTTGCAACTAATTTTCAAAATTGTTTTTTATTCGATTAACAAGACTTTGAAAATTTGTTTGCCATCAAGTTTGTCAGTATTAGTTCCGATTTGCAAATTTTGTAATCATTTGAACTTCTTTTGATACTTTATTGAAATGTGTAAAATATGATAGACGTATTCTAATAATCAAACCATATTGGACTATTTTGATTTTAAATAGAAAATAGAAATGAAACTCATTGTAAAAGACTTATCTCAATAAATAAAATTTTAGCAAAAGTCAAATTGAAAAATTAAGTCAATTTTACTCATTTTTTTATCTTTGAATATCAAAACCAGCAAAATTTGGTATCAAACAAATTCTCAAAGTTTTCTTAATCGAATAAAAAAGAATTCTATTCTCTTAGATATTCACTTCGAAATGCGGGTAGCAATGATGCGCTTTTTATTGTGAGCATCATCCATTTACACTTTACCGTATCCATCAACATTATTGCGATTATCGCACCAAAATTTCTGGTAAATCTTTATACGTTATCAATTGATGCCAACAAGTGTTGTGACTTTGCTTCGGGTTGACTCCGGGCCAGCGACTCTTTTAGCTCTTTTCAAAAAAGCTGGAGCCATAAAAATAACTCCATAAATTGCAAGCCATTAAGACATAAATGGCTCCGGCTCCGATGGATGACTTCGACCACTTGACTCCACAGCGGAGTCATATGGCTCCAAATGACAAATTTATAGAGCCAAATCACAACATTGGTATCAACTTTGTCTATATGTTCAATAAATTTTTCGAATTTTTTAAGCTGAGCTCCGACAGCACGCGTCGTTCGCTAGCGATGGGATCGGTTACGGGTAGCGGCGGACGCGCACATCCGTCCCTAGCCAAGCTGCGAGACAATCTTCTCAACGGAACTATCGATTTTGCCGATATTCCCATCACGGAAATGAATACCGATGATATTCGGGTCATTTTGATTATTCATTCGAAAAAAAATAGAGAATATAAAAATGTATAAGACAAGCATTAGAAAAATTATCTAATTTATTCCATTTTTATAGGCGGAACTTAAACGGGTATACACACAACTTCGAATGTACAAGCTCAAAAATATTTATCAAGAGAATCCGCACATTAGCAAAAGGAAGGGTGGGGGCAAAAAGATAATTGAGAAAACGGCTAGCAAAAACCGCCGAATAAGTATTCCACCGCCAACGGCTAGCAACTCGCCGAAGGCGCAACGCTTAGCAGAGGAGCCGATTATGTCCGGCTCGAACGGAGGCATCGTAGCGGCAGATGACGAAAAAAGCGATTTAACCGTCGAATCGGCACCTCACAATTTATATCTTTCAACCAGCAATAAAGTGCGCTTTCTCGACGTTACAAAAGAGTCGATGAGCGGCTCGGTGCGAGTGTAAACGGAATATAAATGTCATTTGCTTTTTTGACCAATCCTCTCAAACTTAAATAAAGGACGTGGATTTGGAGGCATAGGTCAATATATTGAAGAAGACAAAATATACAATATTTGGGGAATTAAGAGAAGAAAGAACATTAAATGTTAAAATAGTGAATTTTAGAAATAACCATAAATGTGCTCTCCCAAAAGAATCAATCATATAAAGGCGATGCGACAAAAAGGGATGGAGCAAAGACAAAGGCTTTAAAAAATCTAGCAACTAAGTTTAGGAAATTTTTGGTTATAGGTTATCGGACACCAAAAAAATTTTTTATTTTTTATATAAATTTTTTTTGGCAATAATAAATTGCCAAAAAACATTAAAAACACAGCAAAAACAAAAGATGAGTTAAAAAGCATTATTAAATTACAGATCCACGCGTCAAAAAATCTAAAAAAAAGATTTTTTCGGTCCGATAACCTGCAAACCAAAATTTTTTTCTAAGTTTGGGCTTAAATCTACTCTCAGACTTAGGATTTAGGCTTTTAAGCTTAGGCTTAGGCATCATCAGTATAATCATCCTCGTTTTGTCCCATCCCATTTTGTCAATACAGCAAATACATTCTGAACAATCACATCGCACCGCGCCTACCATACAATACCTTAACTTCATTTCGCCTTTAAAATTTTATAATAAAGAATTTTAATTAAAAAAAAGTCAATCCACGCGAAAAATATATATTTTTAATTTTGGGGCACTATTCAAATGAAAAATGTCGGAATTTTTGATTATATTCTTAATTCTATTCATTATTTTGCTTGTTGAATTTATAGCAGAATTGGAATTCGAATTTTATTATTCATAATAATCATAGGGAAAACATACACACACAAAATCTTGGGGAACATAAACGTCAAATTTATAAATTGATTTTTAACTTTATTGAGTCGCGCAGCGCACACCCTGCTGACCGCCCATATGGTCCTCGCTGGAGCCAGACGATCGGAACACGCTCTCTGGGTTTACCTCCTCGAGCGTGTGGCTTTCGGCAATGTCGGGAATGATCGGCTCGCATTTGCCGGGCAACAGCTTCGCTAACTGGTCAATATTCTTTTGCGAGATCTTTTCAGGGAATTCCACCTTGTAGTTGATGATCAAATCGCCGCGCTCGTCCGGATTGCGATGATGCGGCATGCCCTCGTTGTAGATAACGCGCGCGTCGCCGTGCTTGATTATCTCACCTGAAAGACGTGTGTGTGTGTGTTTGTGTGGATTATTCGAGTGTATATGAAATTATCGGGAAAAAGTCAGTTGAAAATTATATCGAATAGAATGAAAAATTAACATTGTATTTGATGCTCCAAATTGGAGTATAGCCCAAGTCTATAATACAAAATCGCTATGAGCGGAATGAAAACGAAGCCAACGAATTGAAGCGTGTGGCTTTCGGCAATCTCTTCCCCAAACATAATGTCACTTTTCAAAAAAATTTTATTCAGATTTTGAACACTAAAACCACAAACCATAGACGGTGTGCGTGACAAGAACGCGCTTATCCAACGTGTTTATGAGCTTCGTAGAACCGCACAACGCCTCCGTGAGGTTCAGCGTCACGGAAATGATTAGGTTTGCGCCGCGACGAGTGAAAACGGCGTGCTCTATCTCGTCGAGGACGATGACAACGTCGCCGGGCTCGAGGCCCACCTCCTGGTTGCCTTTGCCGTAGAAGACAATCTTCTGTCCGTCCTTCATGCCCTTCTCGACGTGAACCTCGATGGTCTCTTCCACGTTCAACTGCAATAAAAAAGAGTTGACGTATAAACTTGTGTTTTCTAATGAAAAAAATTGACTGATAGATTAAAGATTTTTTGAATTTTTTATCGAACAGTTTGGAAGACTTATAAATATAATAATCTACGAGCTCATCGGAGTTGTGCCTATTTTTTACTGCTTTTCAAAAGAAGATCTCGATCTAAATATAGTTACAATTTTACACGCAAACCTTCTTTTTGCCTTTACACGTCTTGCAGGGATCGGTGATGGTCTCGCCGTCACCGTTGCATTTCGAACAGCAACGCTTGATGCGCTGCACCAGCCGTGGTCCGATGGCCTGATCGACTATTTCGGCACCACTGCCGTGGCATGTGTCACACTTCAAAACGCTGTCCTTGGCGCCACCGACGCCGTTGCATTTAGTGCAGACAAGATCGCGCTTAATCTTCAGCTTCTTCGTGCATCCGTTGTAGAGCTGCTCGAGCGTAACGTTCAGCTGATGAATAGTGTCACGCATTTTCGTATCACGCTGTCGAGAACCTAAAAAATCCTCAAATATAATTGAGAAATAAACTTTTGAATGGATAATATTTTATTTAAAAAAAGCAAGGCCTCAAAAAATAAATCTTTTAAAGAAATTTTACATACCTGCACTGCCACCACCGAAGAACATGTCAAAAATGTCCATGGGATTGTTCATGTGCATTCCGCCGCCGCCTCCAGCGCCTTCCTTAATGCCTTCTTCGCCATAACGATCGTAAATCTCGCGCTTCTTCGGGTCGCTCAACACATCATATGCCTGAGAAATCAACTTAAAGCGCTCACCCTCATTGGGATTTTTGTCTGGGTGATATTTCAGAGCAAGCTTGCGGTAGGCTAAAATTATTTAAAAAATTTATAAATTATAATGGAGCGAGAAAAAAAAATAAAAATAATAAACTTTTTCAAGTCAAAAAATGTTTTCGCTAAGTTTATAAATAAGATAGCTTGTTGAAAATAGAAAAACTTAATACTACAAACTAAAAAAATAAAAACTAAACGGCTTTTAAGAAAACCCGTCAAAAAATTTTAAACTAATACCACTCAGTAATGAATGTAAAACTACCTTTTTTGAGTTCATGATCAGTCGCTTTTTCCGAAACTTCAAGAATCTCATAGTATTTAGTGCACTTGACCATAGTTAAGCAAAACTAAAAGCCAAAAATGTAAAAATCAATAAATTTTCTATAAGAATATATTTGATTTTGTCTTCATTTCATAAAAGAAATGTTGAAAATACACCTACACATAAGCCTATAAAGAGTCATCAAATTCATCAAATTGGGTAGACAAAAATTTGTATTACAAATACCTGAGAGAAATTGGAAATTTAATTCTTCACGAAAATTCTTTATCATAATCGTTGCCAAAAAAATATGGCGCCCATTTAAATTCGAAAAAAAAAATTTTTTCTTAATAAATTTTCGATTATTTTGTCTGTTCAATTTGAGTGGTAATTCCCCCACTTTTAGTCACTTTCATATGTGGAAGATATAATATGTGCTGCTTCACTGAAAATAAATTTTCTCTAGACTTAAGACAAAAATTTTTTTTTCTTACTGAAACATTTTCAAGTCTGGTGGATGATAGAATCTTCTAGAACTTTCCATGCGGTTCCCACCTGGGAAACATAAGGATGCTGCAGCATTAAGCACGACCTTGATCAATGAACAACAAGTTCGGGCAATCATCTTCTGCGAGTCGCGCCTTGGCCATAGCGCACGGGCCGCAGCTGGAAACATATGCTATATCTTCGGACCAGACACCGTTACTCATACAACTGTTATTACTTGGTTCAATCGCTTTTGAAGAAAAATAGATACGGCACTCTATGACAACCCTCACACAGGGCGCCCATCTGACCGCGACGACGACGTCCTCTGCAGCAGCATCAACGAGAATTCGAATGCAACTACCAGAGAGTTAGCGACGACTCTCGAGTGCAGTCACACAATCATTAAAAATCGCCTCCACGCTCTTGGTGACAGAAAAATCCTGGCACAATGGACGCCGCACCACCTGAGCGACACCAACAAAGCGTCACGTGTCACCATCTGTCAGTCTCTCTCTCTCAGTTTCCCTAGGGAGGTGTTTCTGACATATTGTGACTGGTGACGAAACGTGGATCAAGTACGAGAACAAACCGTGTAGAACTGTCTGGCTTCCGCGAGGAGAAAATCCGCCAACCGAAATTCGACCTGTATTGTAAAAAGGTTAGGCTGTCCTGTTGGTGGAATTCCGAAGGAATGCTCTACTATAAATTTATGGAAGAGCAGAAGAGTGTGACAGCTACCGTTTACGCGGATCAACTTCAAAAATTGACTAAAACAATTCGAGAAAAGCGCTGAAGACGTGTCACCTCCTAAAGGACGATGCTCGTCCTCATATCGCAACGATCACTCGTCAGAAATTGATGGAGCTTGGCTGTACCACATCAACCATATTCCTCTGACATTTCGCCATTCGACTATCATTTATTCTTCGCTCTAAAACACCACATGTGCTATAAAACCTTGGCCAATGTCGACCAGCTGAAAATGGAGGTCCGAAACTTTTTCGACCTAAAGAAAGCTGAATTCTGGAAGAAAGAGATTAATGATTTGCCCAATCGTTGGGCAAAGGTCATGAGATGGTGATTATATTATAGATTGATATTGATTATCAATAAAGTTATGAAAAAAATAAAAATGAGATGTCAGACGTAAAAAAATTTCTTTTTGGCATTATTTTTAAACATATTTTTGATTGCTAAGAAGTTGAGCAAATGCCAAATTTGTTGATAGTTTATATTACGGGTGATTCGGGATTTTTTATGCTCCCTTTGAAATAAAAAGCCCAGCCCGAAAAAATAAAAAACCCGGCCCCAAAATTGAGGCCCAAGACCGGGCTGGGCCGAATGGCCGGATTCTTAAATTTCAAAATTTGATAAAAATTTTGATAAAATTTTATAATAAAAAAGAATAATATAAATAAAAATTTATGGAATTATTAAAGATTACATGCTAATTTTTTAAAAATAATATAGACAGGTAAAGTTGTTGCAAAAAAAAATTATTTTTAAATTTTTTATACATACACTGAATATAAAATATACAATCAATATAAAATATACAATCAATGTAAAAGTTTCTCTACACTAAGAATATGCTCATAAAATTGTAATTTTCCAAAGTTTAAAGCTACTTGGTTTTGAGGTTTTCTAATTATCTGGCCAAAATAATTTATCCGAAATAATCCAAGAAAAACTTAAAACATTTGTTAAAAAAACTTTTTTCATAACCCAATATAATAAATAATATAAAGCATATAAAATCCAGTCATTTCCAAATCCTAAATGTGCATTGTAATATTTAATTCTTCTCGGAATTGCCGGTGATTGTGGTTCGAACCCGCTTGTAAACGTCGCACAGCGTGAGCTCCTCTTCGCCCACCTTCTTCTCCATCATCTCCAAGTAATGGAGGATTTTCTTGAGAAAGTTGTCACAACGCTTCCCGAGCTTATTCACGGTCACTAAGCACTTTTTCGTCTCTTCTTGAACGACGGACAACTCATCTTGGGACTCCTTCTTCAACTTAACTAACGACTCCGTGTCCCTGGAAAGTTGAGATTGAGGAAATAAAAAAAAGAAAATATTAAAGGAGAGTCAATTGATAAGAAGAGATTGGAAAAAGCATAAAAAATATGAAACAAACGTCTTCATGCCCTCTTTCTCCTTGCATATTTTTTGAGTTTTTTTGAGCGGACTCATGAATCACGGCTCATTTCTTAATAATAACGAAGGGCAGTTTAATTCAATTGATCCATGAGATGTTTAAATTAAAGGTGGCTCGGGGTTAGTATTTTTCGGCTCAGCCCAGAGCCGGGCCAGTCGGTCCGTGTTTTGGCCCGGCATAAAATCTTATACAATTTTTTAAATTAAAAAATTTTCAAAATAAACCTTTCATATTTCATAACAAAACGCTTTTTTGCGGTCATAATTAAAGGAAATATATAGATTAAATAATAAAAAAAAGTTTAATAAAGCATGTTAGCAAATATTTTTAAAAAAAGCATGATTTCGCAAAGAAAATGTTAGTGATTTAATTTTTTATTAAAAAAAATTTATTAATTTTTTTGTTAAAAAAATTCGAGTCGGACCAAATCGGGACCACGGGCAGGGTCGAAAAAAGGTCAGAAAAATTTTGACCAGGACCAGCTCGGCCCGATTACCCTTAGTTAGTTTATACTAATAGTCTTGCATAAAACTTAAAAAATATAAAATTGCTTTTAAAAAAAAGAACAAAATTCTTCATTGTTGGATAAGCGCGGCCTTATACACAGACAAATTAGAAAAATAATTACCTCGCGTCGTTTGGCCTGAATGTTTTCAAGCGTCTCGCGTTCAGTGTTCAACTGTTTGAGAATATTCTTCTCGAACGTATCCTCGTTGTCCACCTCGCGTCGACGGTCTTCCTGTTGTGCTTGTAAATATGTTTGTTAAGATTGCCAAGCAAAAAACAAGAATGTGCTATGTGATTGTCTAAATCAGTGCTTTTTGACCTGTTATTATTACAATCTTTTGAAAATATATGAAGCGAGGGCGGTAGCACATTCTCAAGCGGAATGGAAACAAGCGGCCACGCGACCAAACCACGGCATCTCTTGTTCAAGTCGGTGATCTTGCATTTCTTCGACGTGGATAGCGCTTCATCGCGCACATTGCCATTATTAGTAAAATTATAGATTAGGAATTTTTTTAAACAAACCAAAAATTTATTTATAGAATGTTCTTAGGGTAAAATATTTACACCAATTTTGATTGCATATCTAAAAATCTAAAAATAAGAATAAAAAAGTTAAAAATTTATGGTCTCGAAAAAATATTTCTTTTCCAACAAAAAATCAATTTTTTTATGCCAAACGAATTTATAAATAAACTTTTGGAAAGACATTCAAAATTAGCAAGAGAGAATTTTAGTAATAGTCATTTACTTCAATTAATTCAAATTTTAGTGTAATTTGAATGTAAAAAATTCAAATTTCCATTTGGCGGAATTTTTTTTCAAGATTTTTTTATATACCTACTTTTTGGAGATGACTATACGTACCTTTGATAAAATGCCTGTTGCACTTCAGTTTCGCTTCTTTCCCCTCAAAAATTTGAATGTAATTTTTTTTTTCAAACTTCGTTAAATTTTTTTTGGAATATGCAATCATTTAGCAAAAATGAGACAATCTTTCAGAGCTTAGAAAGTTCTTTTAAAAAGTTAAAACCAATGCCATCAAAATTTTGGCCAGCGGGAGGAGGAGGATTGAACAAGTACCGTTTATCGTCAAAATTTTTAGCAGAGAAAATAAAATATTAAATTGTATTATAAGTTGACATTGCTAACTTTATTTATTGATACTTTTTTCTAAAGCCTTTTTTAAAGCCTTTTTAACTACAGCAATAATCAATTTTAATTGCGCAGCTTTAATTTCGAGTATGTCTTGAAAAAAATGCTTGAAAAAATCGGAAAAAACCTAAATAAATATTGTTTAATAACTCATTGCGTTTTGTTATAAATTTTGCTGTTCTAAAAATTCTTAAATATGTGTGATTTCTTTGGATAGATTAATGAAGCGATACCCAACTCGTGGTTATAAGACCGGGAATTCACATAAAAGCAGCGATAGTCGTGTGAATCGGCCGAAGGATTCTCGCGCAACGATTATTGCAAATTTGGTACGTCTAATTTTTATTTATGTATAAACATTTTAGTGGAAAAATCAATTGTTGACAATAATTTATAAATTTATTATTTTTATTGTGGACTTGAAATAGCAGATTTTTACACAATCTTAAAATTTGTATTTGTTAAATTGTTTTTTAAGCTAGAAACACGAGAATTTGAAATGAAAATGACTATTTTTGTTTAAGGCAACCGTATTTGAAGATGTGAATTTGTCGCGTTTTCCGAACATCTCACCTAATGCACCGCCCGACGTTCTAGCCAATTATGTAATTGAAAATATGAGTATTTTTCCAAAGAAGGAAAAGGTAAATAAACGGCTTAAAAACTCTTCGTTTTTTAGCACAATTTTCTTATTGCAGGTGGTAGCATTTGAACCGGATAACATGGAGCACACCTTTGTTGATTTGGTGGAATCGGCGCCTAGGTTATTATATATTTTTTAATTTTATTTTTTAAAAATTAATTTTAATATAATAAAATTTCTTTAGCAGCGTTAATGGAAAGGTATTGTATGAGTTTATGGAAAGTTTTCGCAACTTTTTTGATCGTGAAATCAATTTACGCGACGGAAACGTGTTCAATAAAAATGTCACATTTCAACTGCTTCGTCAGGAATTTCCATTGGTATTTTTACTTTTTTTTAAATGTATTTTTCTAAGGCAATTTCTCTAATTATAGTTCGACTATTTCAAAAATATAAATACTTTGTATCAAAAACGATTATAGTGTCGTACGCTTCTCATCGAACAATTGGTGGAGGAATTTTGCGGACGTTTTTCGGCAGCGGCCGCTATTTGTTTTTTCGTCGAGTCGGGATTTTCGAATCTGGTGAAGAAATGTGAGCATTTATCAGATTGTTTAGCCTTATTATTTTGACACATTGTGGTGGAAAATGCATGTTTTGAATTTAAAATTGCACGAAAATTGACAAAAGTCGTCATTCTTTTCATTCATATAGATAGATGAATTTCTTAAACTATAATCTAAATATGTAGACGATTTATCTCAATTAATCTGATGACAGCTTACCTTTTTTTACCTAAAAAACAGAATAAAGGAGTCACAAAAAAATATAAAAAATAAAGGGACAAATTTGAACGCGTGTTATGAAACTTCAAAAAACGTCAAAAATTTAAAAAAACTGCAAAAAATGACAAATTTCGTCATTTTTGACGTTTTTTTTAACTTTCCTAACTCGTCTCCTATCCAATCGATGAGGTTCAAATTTATACATACAGTGTAATAATGTATGAAAGGGAAGCTTATAGCAAAAATTTTAAGTCCATCGGATCACTCTCCGAAAAAAATGCTCAGCCAACTGCACTTTTTTGTTGCATTTTTCTCTATAAAAATGCTAGAAATAAAAATTTTAAAAATCGTTGAAACACGTCCCCCACAAATCGGGTACGCCCTACAAGACACGTCTCTATCTATCGTAAAAAAGGTTAGAGTCAGAACAAAACCTGCATTTATATTTGAACAACCATATTTATTAAATTCTACCAACTTAGACATTCCTGCATCACCATTATTATAATCTAAATTAGATATTTTTCATTCAAATATATATGTGTAACAACCTGGTACAAATTAATTTGCCGATTTGTCTTATTCTTTCTGTTTCAATTTGTTTTGTCTGCATTGGTTGAAAGTTATGATTACTTAAAAATATTTTTACGATTTTTTAGACTTTTTGCACATAAGCGACTCCGCTTGGGATATGATGACCTCGCCAATGCCGATACCGTGGAAACGTCGAAAAACTTGGATCGAGATGGAAGAAATCGGCAATATTTTCGATTCTTATAAGGTTTTTCGAGACTTTATCGAACATTCGAAGAAAGAATTTCCAGATATTTTTGAAGAAAATCATCTTTCAAAGGTTTGTTTTATTACCTTTACTTATTTGCTATATAAATATTTGATTAACGCATTGATTTTTTGGGTTATTAACTTTCTTTGGCTTATAACTACTTTTATTATTTCCATTTCTTTTTTTAGCCTTAAACGAAATTTATTTTAGATTGCTGCCGAGATTGAAGTGAAATCGAAAATATTTGAGTGCGGCGTTTGCCGCGACGAATTCCCACAATCGTCGGCGATTCTCTGCTCATTTCTCGAGGTCATTGATTTGTTGGGAGAGGAAAAAGCTGGGCCGTCCAACGTTAATAATGCACGAGGTGGTATGGACTTCTATTTGGAAAAATTAAAAATTTTCAATGTTGTTGAAAAGACGTATGTTTGTTAATATCAAATTAAAATTCTTAATTTAAGAAATTATTTGAACTTTTAAAGGAGGATTTAAATTTTTGGAAGATTTGGCTGACCTATCTTCTTTATGCATGTTCATATTATTAAACCTGGCTTTTTTATATAGAATTTAAATTTTATTTTTAAACAGCAACTTTTGGATTTTTCCTTTTATTCTTTCATATTTATTAATTAATTGAGCAGATGAGGACAAAGGACCACACAGCTTTTGTTTGGAGTGTGTTCGTGGGCAGGCGCTGGCCGCCACAACGGAGATGCCGCTTGCCGACGGTGGAGTCGGTCTAAGGTGTATGATGCCCGATTGCAAGAATCCTATTTTATTTTGTATGCGTTCGTTCGATTTGGTCTTCGCATAATCAAAATTTTTTTTATATCTGTCTACTTTCGTTTACAGCAAAGTGTCGTTCTCTCATTCCGAAACACATTCGAAGGTTGCTCGACGAACGAATTTGGGAGGAGACATTGGGTGCGGCAAAACTACAAAATTTAGAAAGGTTTATTCGCTTCTTAAATGCAATAAATATAATGTCATTTTTAATAAGTTTAGTTTAAATAAAATGCAAGTCTTTTTATAAAAAGGCGGCTCAAACAATGTTTTAATTTTTCATTTTGTCAAAGTTGAGTCCTTGATTTTTAACCAATATCTTAGTTTTATTTCAACAATGAAGATACGAAGATTTACAAAATAATATGAAATTATGGTAAACTTTGATAGATGTAAACGATGCAATTTCGCCGTGCAAATCGAAGCGCCTAAAGAGGACGTAAAGGTCTTTGATTGTTTGAAATGCGGTTTAAAGTTTTGCCGGTGAGTTTATCATTTTTTTTTGTTATACAGCGTTTGCAATTTCGTGTGCAAACTTTTTTTCGTTATAACTTTTTTATTGCGTAACCGATTTTCAAAATTCTTTTTGCATTTGATTCCCAAGGCTTTACCATTTTGTTTGACACCAAACTTGTCGATATTGGTTTCGATTTACGAATTTGTTATTTAAACTTTTTTGCCACTTTTTCGAAAGGTCAAAAATGTGAAAATTGACATTAAATCGACGCAATTTTTGAATTGATCTTCGCTAATTTTTTATTTAATAGCTTAAATAATGCTTTCTAGATCTCCATTTTAAACTAAAAAATCAAATTAATCCAAAATAGGTTTAATGCTTGAAATGAGTTGATCTTTATGCCATTTACTTTAATGAAAATGCCTTGTTTTTTGGAAAAATTTAAAGAATTAACAAATTCATAAATCGGAACCAATATTGACAAGTTTGGTGTCAAAGAAAATGGTAAAGCCTTGGGAATGGAACGCAAAGGGTGCGAAAGAAAATTTTACAATTTGGTTAAAAAGTAAAAATGTTAAAACGTAAAAAAGGTTTGCACGCGAAATTGAGCCGACCCAATATATTATTTGTTTTCAATTTTGTTTCTGACAATTAATCTTGTTAGCATTTGTGATCGTAATTGGGACGAAAAACACTTCGGGAAGCCATGCATAGAACTGGATGAAGAAGAGAACGTCGACATTCAGGCTAGAAAAATGTAAGAACCTTTGTAAGATGCTTTTATCATATGAATGGGATTATTTTTCACAAAAATTTATAATTTTGAAAAGAAAATGAATATTTAAATGGATTATAAAGAACTTGTTGGTAATTATAACGTTAATTACAATCATTTATCACATCTAAATAGCGTTTTCACCACCTATTTTTGAATTAGTCTAAGCAATTAGGAAAAAAAACTTTAATTTTCTAACCTTATCGCTTTTTAATTCACCATTTGTATTATGATTTACCCACTACAGTCAAATCTCGGTATAACGATACTCCGCTTAAAAAAACAAAGTGTATATTGTAAAACTTTTTCTTTGTTAAGTGTTCATTCAGAGACATAACAGCTTCTTACTCGGACTTTGGGGTAGTTAATATACTCTGCTTATTAGACCCTTACCCGCGATGCAACGGCACCAAAAAAAGGGGAGTGTCGTTATACCGAGGTTTGACTGCATCTTACTTATTTTATTCTCTTAAAGAATTAATCAAATGACGGAAACGGTTATGCGAAAATGCCACAAATGCTCGCTGCCATTTGTGAAGTGGGACGGCTGCAATCGAGTGTATTGTCGCTGCGGTGCAACCCAGTGCTACGTTTGCCGAGCGCCAAACATCAATTACAATCATTTTTGCTCGTGAGTAGTATCAGAATTATTTCCGGTCCAACTAATTCTTTGCAATATTCCAGGGAATTAAATGAAAGTTTGGAGATGTTTTATTATTTATTTTTTTAAAATGTTTAGCTTTCTTTCGATCAGAGAAATTGAATAGAACAAAAAAATATAGCGATTAAAAACATTTGTCAAAGCATCTTTTGAATTTTACGCGTTTTTTTCCTTCAGACATATTCGCCATCTCAATCAAAAAGGCTGTACTAAATGCAAGAAAAAATGCCTTCTATGGGAGGATATCGACAAAAGAACTGACGCCGAAGTGGAGCGAATTCGCGTCGAGGCACTAAAGAACGGCATTAATATTGAGGCTGGACAATTGAAAAAGAAAAAGTAGACCTTTTCCATTCACTATCCTTTTTAATTATTATATCTTCATTTGTATAATGTGAGGGCGTTTTCCTGAAATAACTGGTATTTTTCTAACATGAAATGTGTGGAAATTGAATATATTTTAAACGTCTATATAGTGTACATATGTATATGCCGTTCAATTAAATAAAATCCTCACTTATTTTACTCAGGGTATTTTACTTTGTAGCTTTTGTTCATAATTTTATTGTGGTCAAATTTCAATATTTATTAACGAGAAAAAAATCGTTCTATTAAATTTTACAGAATGTCTTTCAGTACATTTAAATCAATTGTTCGGAAACTTTCTAAAATTTGTAATCCTTTGTTGTTATGATTTCTTCTTTTTATTTATTATGAAAAACAAATTTTTGTTGTAACTGATAATAAATTTTGTAACTATTAAACGACATTTAATTTTTGTTAATGATAAATTTCTTCATTTAATTTCTAATTCAATTTTCATGTATTAACTAAAATGCATTTTATGGCAATTCCGTCAGGAAGATGTTGTTTTGGTACTTTCTCCTCGCTTCATTTAATTATGTAATTATTTATGCAATTAGGTAACACTCGTGGTTATTTTTTCCCTTCTTCAATCTTTCAAGTACGATCTGAATTCTAAGGCGAAAGTTTGTTGAGAAATTTCTTGAAAATTCAAAACATTTTTCTAACTTTTTTCAGTTGTTGTGCACATGCGTCATTTATTATAACCATCATTTTATATGTCTATATTTTGTGTCACAAATCAAATTTTATATGGCATTAATATTGATATTATGCTAATTTTCATTTCTTATATTTTATCAAATGAAGAAAAAATATATTTGTTCATTATTTAAAGATTATTACATAATTCATTCCAAATGCCTATTGATTATTCAAAGTGGAAGACCATTGAAGTGTCTGATGACGAGGATGATACGCATCCCAACATCGATACTCCATCTTTATTTCGTTGGCGTCATCAGGCTCGTTTAGAGCGTATGGCCGAACGCAAGCAGGAAAAAGAACAACTCGAAGCAAATAAGAAGACTCTTAGTGACAAAGTTCAGGTACGTATAAATATTTTTTTGCTTATTTTATCTTTCAAGAATATTGAATAACTTCTAATATACACTTCTGTTCAAAATTATAACTTTGCTTCAAAAAAATTATAACTCGTGAAGCTGAAATATGTGTCAAAAATGTGTTTTTAGACCTAAAATTATACTCCAAATTGATTTTAAGCTTTGAAAAAATTCAACTTTTTAAACGTGAATATAGCCTTTTCAGTTCAAAATTATAACTCCATTTGTTGTTTGTTAAAAAAAGTAACTTTATAAAAAGATTTTTTGTTGTTTAACTGCAATAATGTAACAATTACGACCAAAATAAGTAATTTATTTTTATAGGTGAGTATAATAAGTACCCTAAGTTCGCGTAAATAAGACGTGGCCGTTCAAAAAATTTTTGAATATTGGCTTGGCTCTCATTCTGTTATTTTGTGTCGGTTAAGCATAAAATTTAATGAACATTCTTCATTGAAGCAGGCTTGAGCTGTAGTTTAAAAATGATGAGCCCAACTTCGCTTATAACAGAATGAAGGCCAAGTCAAAATCCAAAAATTCTTCAAACGGCCGCGTCTTATTTACGCGAACCTATCCGAACTTGGGGTAAATATTTTTCTAATTTATATATGAAGATGCGTTTTAACAAAGTTGTTTTTTGCACATATATTTGCGGTTCAGGAAATTCAGTCCAAGCTCAACTCGTCGTCCATCGACGAAAAGGAGCGCATCAAACTCGAATTGGAAAAGAAGCGCATCAAAGAGCAGGAGGATGAGTTTTTACGAAAGGAGCGAGAGTTGGAAGAGAAGGAGCGTTTGCAGCCATGGAATGTCGACACAATCGGACACGAAGTTTGGAGCAAATCCGTATGTTTCGTTTTTAGTTTCATCTTTTTTTTTACAATTTATTAGGGTGAATATTTTTAGATCATAAACAAGCCATCCGAACAGAAGACCGAAGAACAAAAAGAAGATGAAGATGAGGCTTATAAGAAATTGGTTAGTTTATTACTTTGAATTTTTTTTTGAATATTTTACAATTTTTTATGTAGTTAATATCAGATTAATTCACTTATATTTCAATCGAATGGTTTTTTTAGTTGAAATATTTCGACGATAACGAAAGTCAGCTTAAAGAGTTGGGAATGCTAGAGGGTTTCCAAAAGGTTGAGAACTATCTATTGGATCGTCCCCATTTGTGCAGTGAGTACGCGACGAATTTCTTGACTATTGAAGCGCTGAATCACGCTATCGAACGCCAGGTATGCGAAAGATTTTTGTTTTATTGTATCAATTGTGCAAGACTATTGTATTATTCGTGGAAAATACTATTAGGCCTATAGAGTAGATGGTTAAACTTGTAGTTAAATTTTTTTGTTTTTACTGCTTTCTTGCCAAGATTGGTTGTAAATTTTTGGCGTAGTCATCAGCCAAAGGCCGGCTCTTGCACTAATTGAATTCAAAATTAAGCATTTTCTCTATGCAAATAATTTTTAGTATGCAAAAATGGATCGTGTCGCCGAAAATTGCATCACTATTCAGTATTTATTAGAGTTGGCCAAAACTCTAAAAGCTGTAGCCTCCAACACAAACGTCATTAAAAACTTCTTCAAAAAGTATTTTTTTATACCGCCTTTAATTATGAACAAAAAATTATTCCGAAGTTCTCGTGCAAAAGGCAGTTCAAAGAATTTTTGAATTTTAATTTGACCTTCATTGTAAACGAAATTGAGCTTAAAATTTTTATTTTAAACTATAGCTATAGCCTGGCTTGCTTTTTAATGCTAATGATTACTAAATTTTTTGTTTAACGGATACAAAACAACGGAATGAAGTCAATATGGAAAAATTCCGAACGGCTGCGCATTATTCACCAGAACTTAGGATAAAGGATATAAGATAAGAGAATGAGCACAGGACAGTGGGGAGTAGTTTTTTAAATTTTCATTTGATTGCAATAATTATTAGAATTGCCAAGGCGGATCCCAGCTATATGAAGATGTACCACGACGAGGTGGACGCTTTTCGAGAGCGTCTTCGCAAGCGAGCTCAGGAAAAGCGCGAGGCAGCGATTAACGAGTACGACGCGGAAGAAAAAGCTAAGCGTATTGCGCAATCACCGGGCGGGCTTGATCCGCAGGAAGTGCTTGACAGCTTGCCCGAGGTCTTCAAAAGTTTTTAGCATATTTTTTTGTTTCGAACCGCATTCAGATAGATTCAAAAATTCGAGTTGTACAATTGGGCTTTTACGCCTAAACAAGAGTTCTTTAGGCAATGCAAGAGGCCTTCCAAACGCAGAGCATGGAGAAGATGTACGAAGTGGCGGAAACGATGGATCCCGAGGTTTTCCAGCATCACATGCAGCGCTGCATCGACTCCGGTCTGTGGATTCCGAACGCGAAGGAGGCCGCCGAAAAGGAAGCGGCCGCAAAGGTCGCCGCTGAAAAGACTGAGGCCAACAACGGCGACAAGAAGACCGGGGAGACTTAGCGAGTCGAGTCGCTCGAAGATCGATTCAGGACTATTTGTATTTGTTCCTATTGTGTATGTATGCCCAATCATAATTATAATATAAATTTTCTTTCTCCAATTACCAAATGCTACCAACACATAAATGTAATAACAAAAAAAAAAAGATGCTGAGAAAAACGCAATCTCGATTTACATTAAATTTTCGAAAAATAAAAAAAGTAAAAAACTATAAGTAAGATTGGTGTGTGGCTGCCCTTTAAGTAGAAAATAATTAAAATTGGAATGAGAAAATCGAATAAAAAAATTATGTAAATAATATTTTCGGACGTGAAAATCGTGCAAATTTTTTTCGGGCAAAGACAAGAGGCAAAAGGAAATGATTTTAAAAAACTAACAAAGAAAAAACCGATGAATAAGCGAAACCGTGGAAAGAGTGGTATTACGAAAAGAGCCACTCCGCAAAAATAAGAGAAATCGGCGCCACAAAAATGGTAGCGGCGGAGAGGTCCAGTGCCTAACCGGAGCGCGCCTCAACATCGATTTTATTTTTCCCTCCCTGAAAAATGTGACATCTTGCTTGTAAAAAATAAGTGAAAAATGATTTGTTAGGTTGTTGGATCTTTTTTAAGGTGTCTTTGCGTCGAAAAAGTCGTCAATTCAGTTCGCAGGGCTCTTTTATCGGTTCCGTGGCCGGATCCTCGGGATTGTTGCCTTCGTCGACGCGTGTCGTGTCGCTGTGCAAACCGTCCGGATCCACATTCATCCGGTCATTAATTGCGCCATTCTTACTAGAAGACGGCGATTGATGAACGGGATGCCGGTCGACCATGCTCTATTGAAAAAATAGTTAGCCGACTATCAAACTTGCATATATGATTTGAGTTATTTTTTTCATGTCGATTTGAAAAATTGAAAAAACCCATACGAAAATATTCGTCTCGAAGAGAGAAGTATACTCCGAAATCTTTCCACCTTTTTTCACGTGCAAAAAAGGAAATCATTACATTATCAGGGTAACAGGACGAATATCGCATATTATAATAGGCATGCTTACTTGCGGGCCGCTCTCTTCCACGTTAATGTGAGTGGCGTCCATTGGCTCGTTGCGCATTTCGGACGGAATGCTATCGGACATGACGCGACTCTCGGGCACTCCCATTTTTTGCAAAACCCCCGATTGAAGCGGGGAGCGGTCCTTGCGCTTTGTGCCGGCGACTCGATAGCTGGACGATGATGCTGGCAGATCGTAGGCCGAGCCGCCCTGTTGCGATGTCGACGAGCGACCACTGCCTCCGCCACCGCCAGTCGAAATGCCCATCAACGACGTGGTCGCGCCGCCGCCCAGCTCATAGGCGGAGTGAGGAATGGACTCATGCGGAACGGATCCCCCCTGCGAAACGGCCAGCGAATAGCCGGCGGTGTCGGCGTTAACGATTTGTTGCTGTTGTTGTTGAGAATTCAAAATTTGCTGACTCAAAGTCGTCAGCAAATCCTGGTACATTAGGTTGTTCGTTGTTGCGTTTAGCGAAATGGCCAGTGAGTTCAAATCGGTGGGAGTTTGTTGTCCTAAAATGACGTTGATTCGATAAATTAAGAGAAACGTTTCGGGATTGGACATCGGACAAGAAGCTATGATATCGACATAAGTCCTATAGGGGTTGAAATTCAGCCAAAAGACCCACAGATCCCAAGTGTCAAGAGTGGGTCGGAAAAATCAAATTTCGATCTCAAAATGTTCTAACAGCATTATTGTCGATATTTGGACACGCTGAACAACAAACCTCCGGCCGCTGCCAGCTGTGCCAATAAGTTTTGAAGTTGTTGTTGTGCCGCGCCGCTGTTCCCCGGCCCCGGTTGTTGCAAAAGTCCCAGCAAAGAGCTAGCGTCGAGCGCCTGATGACTAATTCTCGCGCCCGGAACGCTGAGCCGACTCATCGTTGCCATTTTAGTGGGCGACTGAAAAAAAGAGCCGGTTTGAGCGCCGGCAACGGACGATCGATTGAATGGGAATTGATTTGTGGCGGCCAATTGCTGGATTCCGGGCAGATTGCCGGTGGCGAGAAGGCTGAGCGCGGTCGACGTCGTCTTCTTGATGATCAACGCCTCGCGGTTGACGCAATTGAGCAGATCGTCCGGCGAACGGCCGATAAGCGCCCGGCGTACTTCGCGCGCGGCCGCCATGCGCAACTCCTTGGACGACTCGTCCGAGTACCAGGCATAATGCGGCGTATAGAGCAGGTTGGGCATTTTGCACAGCATTTCTTTGAAGGAAAAAATAAATTAATTCATGCGCAAAATTAAACCAACAATCAAAAAGAGAGAGAGAGAGAGATAGATAAAGAAGTTGGAGAGAGAGAGAGAGAGGAAGAAGTTGGAGAGGGAGGGGACGAGTCAAGCATATAATAATCCAACCCATTTTCAAAAGTTTGGAAAATTTTAAATGATTCACATCAATTGATACGTAAAGGCCCCGGGATCAATTCTTCCTACGTTGGAAAAGACCTTGGACTAATCATTTCACGGGTTTTTGGATGAGGGCCATCCAGCCACCGAAGAAATATCGACTAGTTTGCTTGGCACAAACCAGCGTGCGATATCGCTGATGCGGCCTGGCTTGGGCCTGGTCAGCACCGCCGCGTATCACCCACACACTGTGCAATTTGGTACCTATTGTCTTCCAAATATGGAAACGCCTAGGTGGGGTCGGGAGTGGAACTGAACCTCGACCCCATTGCAAAGTGAAACCTATCGCACAACCACCAGGCCACTGCTCCCCTCAACATCAATTAAGAAAAATGTTAAACTTGACTCGAATTACGAAGAATGATGTCTTTAAAAACCAGCCGCTATTCTTTTCGGTAGACATTAGGGTCCCACTATTCTAGTCAATAATACTCATCAGGGTAAATCGTTTTTTAAACCCATTTCCCACCAAAAGTCGCGTTATTCGCGTCGCCAAAAGAGGACGACTCGCGTTCGTAAATGTCGAGCGCGGCGGCGCGAATATTCCCGTTTTTGAGGCCCGACAATAGCACGCTAATAATGATCAGATCGGCGGCGCTCGTGTTCACAATCGCCACGCCGTTCTTCATTTTATTCACGCTATCGGCGTTGATCATAAAACGCGTCTCGCCGTTCAGCGGGCAATGCAGCGAAATGCAGTCGGATTGACGGAATAGGTCGTCGAGCGTATCGCATCGCTCAATTTCAAGCGAGCGTTCAATGCCTAACAAAAATATTGAGAGATTAAAGGAATGAGTGGGACGAATAAGTGAATAACTAATAACGAATGAAAAAGTGAAAATTCATTAATTGTATTGAGATTTTATCGCTCTTTTGTAATGATTGGCACAAAACTGAAGAATGAGAAACCGTTCGGAATGTAGGGGTCGTAGAAAATGACGCGAAAGCCGAATACTCGAGCGCGCATCGCCACAGCCATTCCGATGCGTCCCAGTCCGACGATGCCGAGCACACTGCCGCGAATACGCGGACAACTTTTGGCCATATCGCGTAGTTGTTCTACGCTGAAGGTCTGTAAAATTATTCAATTTCAGAAGTTTTATTTTTCCTAAAAAAAACACAAACGTTTCGCTGGGCTGTCTGTGTGATTTTCGCTTGCCAAAACGTTCTTCGAAACATGTTGAGAATCATAATCATTGTCGTTTCCGCCGTCTCGTCAACGCTCTCAGCCGGCGTATTGCATACGGCGATGTCTTTAAGAAATAAAAACTTGCGTATAAAAATTAAAATACCCTAGTTTCGCGTGTATAAGGCCGGATGTTTTGAGCCAAATTTAAATTCGCGCCAATGAGTTCATTCTGTTCGTATCGGATTTGTTGGGGTCCGCCTTTGTCTCAATTTTATAAAAGTGGGCACAAAATTTGGACTCGCTTAGATTCAATACAACAGAATGAACTCATTGGCGCGAATTTAAATGGATTATTATATGCTTGACTCGTCCCCTCCCTCTCCAACTTCTCCCTCTCTCTCTCTCTCCAACTTCTTTATCTATCTCTCTCTCTCTTTTTGATTGTTGGTTTAATTTTGCACATGAACAAATATAAAAAGTCCAAATTTTGTGCCTACTTTTATAAAACCGAGACAAAGGCGGGCACAAAATTTGGACCCCAACGAATCCGCATACAACAGAATAAACTCATTGGCGCGAATTTAAATTTGGCTCAAAACGCCTAACCTTATGCATGCGAAATTAGGATAAGTTATATTACAATCGATCATTCACAAATAGTCACGAGAAATATTACTGAAATCGGTAGCGGCGTTAAGATCAATATTATGGAAGCCGGATCCGATTCTCACCACAGTTCTTAAATTTTTGAACTTCGACAAGTCGTCACGAGAAAGACTTATCGAATGATATAGGATTGCGGCCACCGCTTCGTTCAAGACCTTAAGAAAGAGAAAAAAATCATTGGTAAAAAATCTTTGTCATTCTAAACTAGACGTTCCCCATCCAAAATTTGCAACCTTTTCGTGTATTTCCGCGGTAGTCTGTGCATCGCAAAACGCCACAGTGGCAATATCTTTAAGCAATGGCATTTCGATAGTACAATCGCGGCCATCGAGTAACGCGACCAGCGGCTTGCTGCCCACGATGGAGCTGATCGGCGCGGAGGTCGTGCCTTGCATCGACGTACCGGCAGAGAATGAGTGTTGCTGCGCGTGTTGAGGATTTAACCCCGGATGCATGCCGAAACTTTTCACTAGAATTTGTAAATAAATTGGATATGAATTCGAGTTGAAAATGCATGTAGTCAAACTTACTTCCTAGAAAATTGAGAAATGGGGCTAGGTTGGACTCTGATGGTAAATCGAGTGAGAGCGCTGACTGTTGTTGGTATTGATGCGTCGACCCAAAAAGGCCCGCCGATGTGCTTGCTGTAAATAAGTGTTAAAAAAATAAATGTTAAAAAATAAAGATACCTATTATGTTAATTTTAAAATGTGGGAATGTAAAAAGAAATATTGTTTAAATTTATTTTAAAAAATGCGTCATTTTTTAATAATTTAAATTATACATATTTTGTTTTTATCAAAAATTGTTTTTAAAAAGTCCAATTTTAGAAATATTTCAATCTTGACGTCAATCCTTCTACTGTTTCATTGCCTTTCCGGGATTAAATTAGTCAAAAAAACATACATCAATAAAAAAGCAATGTTCGACAAATCGCGCCTTTCCTTTTTTCTCCAAAACAATTTTAACGAATCGCCAAAAATGCAAAAATGTTTGAATCAAAATCCATCCCCAAAGAAAAAAAGAAAGCTAATTTGTTGTTAAAGGCAAAATCGATGGACTACTATTGGATTTCATACTAATCACGACTAATCACGTATACATACATACAGAGTGACCAGAAAGTCCTTTCACACACTTTTTTAACCATAAATTTTTTATTTAATTTTTACAAACAAACAAAAAAGCTACGAAGCTTTAGCTTGATTCGGACCATTTTTCGGATCGATTCGCGCATAATCTTCATTTCTTTAGATAATTTTCTCAACGACTTATCGGAATTTCGATAAATTCCGCAACGCAACTTGTTTAGGTTCTCAGGAATCGTAACGGTACTCGGTCTTCCACTGCGGTGTCTTTCAGCGGTCGTACCCAACTCCTTGTAACGCTTAATGGCATAATAGACGGTTTGTCTGCAAATTCCCCGTTCCTTTGCGATGTTTGGCGCTGATTTTCCCGCATTGAACAGTTGGATGATCGCTTGTCTTTCGAACTCATTTTTTCGAAAAGTAAAATCGATAGCGAAAAACAAAAACATAAAACAAATAAACATAATTGTACAGAATTTTACGCGCTACAAAATAGACTTTAACATAATGATAGAATATATCGAAAACTGTACTAAAATTTAAATTGAAAAAATTTGTGCAAGGACTTTCTGGTCATCCTGTATTATAGGTACATAATTATTTAGTTTTGAAAATCTTTATAAACTTTAATTATTTTTAACAAATTTGGGTTTTTTAAGTGAAAAAATTAATTAAAGAAATATACTATTCTCTGCAAAACTTTTCTTTCAATGGATCAGTTTAAAAAATGCTTATATTGTACCAGCGTTTGCATCATTGGGAGATTCTCTATGTAGAGCAGCGTATGTGGATTCAAAAAATTTGTCGATAAATTTACTGCACTCTCCATCTGATGCAAATGAACCGTTTCCGTGTACGCCTCCGTTTGCTGAGCTGATATCGCTGTTATTGGCGTCGACACTTGAATTACCTTTCAGAGTGCGTCCATTTTGGCGTTTATCTAATCATTCAATAGCAATCAATATTTTTTCTCTAATACATGTATATCCAGCTTGTCAAAAGTATTAAAATAATTGAAAGGCATGAAAAATTTAAAAAATACTGATAGTAATTGGCTGGTTGGAAATATATTGATTTTTATTATTTAATAATTTGAGTCGTTTTGTTAGAAGACGCTGTTGGCGCTGTTCCGCGTTATTGTAACGCAAAGATTCGCCTCTTGGTGGTAGACTAATGAAAAGTGGTGGATCAAACTAAACAAACCTTATTTAAATTTTTTTCATTCTATTTTTATCAAAATATTAAATGCTTTATAAGATTTTTTGAAGCTTTTTAAAGCTCATTCTATGTATAATTTTTAAATTTGTTTAAAAAAATACTACATACCTGTGGATCTGGTACTGGAATGTCACCTTCTTTTTTCTCGCCCCCCGCAAAATGTGCAGAACAAATTCGGAGCTACAATAGATTTAATTTTATAACCGTACATATTAGGTTAATTCTTTTTTCAAATTTTATATTTTTATTCAATTATTTATTTTTCTAATCACAACATTGTTTGGATTCATTAAAAAATATTTTTAACATCATCCTTTTTTACTACCGTTTCGAGTCTAAATTCTCGCTTTTTTCTCTTGCACTAAATAACAGTGGCGACTGGCTGACTATTGTCTCCCGTTTGTTTTTTGTTAGCAGCTGAGTGGTTGCTTTTACCCGTTATTTCATTTTATCGCATTTCAATGCAGAAATTAAGTGTTAAACAAAAGTAAACGCAATTTTTTGTAACAATCCAAAGTTGTTTTATGCATTGTTACAGTAATCTATTCTTCATAATGGAAAGTAAAACCATTTTTTCATTGATTAACAAATCTATTTCTCTTTTTGTCAATCTATTTTTTCTTTTTCCTCTTTTTGTGTATGCAAACTCATCATATGAAAAATGAATAGGGAGTGGGCTTATTTAAAATGTTTGAAAAATAAGGAAAAAATATTTCCTAATGAATAACGAGTTTGTAAGTTTTAATAAATTTTGTTTTTAAACATACATATACACGAGAGCCGTTCCGTGCCGGACCGGCGACAAAAAATAGTACAACAAAATGAAGAGATGCAGACAAGATCATAAACTGTAAAATTTCATGGGCTTTTTCACTCTGCGTCTCTTTATTTTACAAGATCATTTCCAATGTGCGAGGATTGTTCCGGAGCTTTTACGTATCACGTACCTTTATTTTATTGCACTATTTTTTTGTTGCTGGCCCGGCCTGAAACATTTCTAATATACACCTATACCTGACTGACTACAGTTTCCTCTGTACGACCAATAGCATGTAACCATCGTTGACGCAGTTGAGGTGGTCGCTTTGGAATACGATAAAAATGACGATTATCCTCTTGGCCTCGATAACGAGAACGAAACTTACAACTTGGGAAACCACAAGTTGTTGGCATTTAGACAAACTTGAAGAAATATTCAATTTTTAATTACAAAAATATCTATTTTTGATTGTGTTATTTGGTATTTTCGGAAATATTAAATAGCTTTAAAAGCTTTAAAAATTATACACTAATATAGATACTTTTTAGTATATTGAAATTTAAAAAATAGCTTAATTGAATTCGTGCAAATTTAAGACATAAAAAATTTTCATCGCTTAATAAAAAAGAATTAGAAATTACATTTTGTTAAATTGCTCCAAAAATAAAATATTATAAAAAGATTATTTAAACTTCTACAAAACTATTTTTGTGATAATAAGAAAATAAAACATAGATTTCTAATAGATTTTTATGCGAGAATATAAAAAAAATCTATAAGAAATGTTATAATTTTTCTTATGAAGATCAAGCCCGGATAATTAAAATTCATATATTAGCTTCTAAGCTAAATGTGGAGTTATTCAATTCCAACCAATCTTACGTAAAGTAAACATTAAGAACTTTCACAATTTTTTAAAAATCTAACTGCCAGCTTTTGCTTATTATTTCATATTATACCATATATGCTGGGATATCAACAAGTTAGGTTTTGAAATTGAAAGCTTATTTTGATAAAAATTTGCTTTATAAATAATATAATTTATACATACATTTTTATGTATGTATATTAAAACTTAGATATATGCGCCTTTAATCTGCTTCTTTTCTATATTCTCGTGTTTGTTATTTTTATTCCACTCCAGTTTTTTATATTTTAACATTGTCTTTTTCTTTTCCTCATTTATTATCTCTTCAGGGTTAGACCGTTTTTATTTTTTAACTTAACTTTAAATCGATTGAACACATTGAATGATCAAAACAGCCAAAATTGTCCGATTGTGGTTTTGGCGTAATTTATCTCTCGAATGGTAATAATATCCTTCCGCCATGGATTTGAGGCGACGTAAGCAAACATAATGATTGAAAGTAAAGCTTGCGACAAATGAGGTGATGAGATCATTTGTCATTTATCATTTTGCAAATAATTATTATTAAATACATAATATTTTTCATCCATTAAATGTTTGAAATTCTCAAAATATAGACAATTTCCTATTTATTTAAATGTAGGTAGAATAAATTAGACTTATTTGTTTTAAAAATATAAAATAAATATCTACTGAAAACGTTGTTTTTCTTTTTATAAATAAATCTAATTATAAATATCAACGAGTAAAAATCTTTAAAATTAAATAAATGACAAAATGAACCCAGAAAACTGTAAAGTAATTATGAGAAAAGGAATATCGCTAATAAAAGTTTGGCTGGCTAAAGAACGTAGTAATATTCTGGTATTGACACTTCAAGGAATATATTACTAGTTTGCGTCTAGCTTATTCACTACCATTACCAGCCGTAAAAGTGAGAGAAAAAACAAGAATGCCAAACCATTCATCAGTTTCGAAGTCGAGGAAAATGTGCTCTGATATGATAAAAGCCATTTGCTTTCCGTATTTATTAACTTTCTATTACGTTAACCCATTTCATGTCATCGTCACGTCCACTCGACCATTTAAAACATAGAAAAAGTAAAGGAAATTTAGAAGAATATAATTAGAAAGTTATTGCCAAGAACGTTCATTTTGCGTTTTATCATCACTTTTACCTCGCGGAATCTCCATTTATAACTACACCGTATTTGTTTTGGAAACGAGTGCTAGCGCTTGATAACTTTTTAAGTAAGCAAAAAAAGGAATTCTATAATGCATTCTCTTATTTTCTATTTCATTATATTTTACAAAATGTTAAAATTAACACTGAAATATTAAATAATTAATAAATAATTAAAACATATTATATGAAAGAAATTAAAAAATATATACTTTATAATTTTAATTATAATTTAGTTAACAAATTTGAGCTACCAAGCACTTAAAAAGTAAAATAGTAGAACGGAAGGACCGGATGACTTGGGCGAGGAGATAATATGTCACCAAATATTTTATTTAAGAGTAAATTAAGCGTATAAACTAGCTTTCATTTCACTTTCTTTTGCTTATCCATTTTTTCTGCCTTTTATCTCATCTAGAGAAAAATTAAAAGCCTAACCCAAAGATTTCAACTCTTGTGCTGCTTTTTTAAAAACAAAGTAAGGCGGGGAGAAAATTTGATTTAAAATATGAAAATTTTTAATTAAATAAACGGATTTTAAGACTTATTGCTTTAATGCAAATTTTTAACAAATTTCTACTTGCTTCTGACTCTTCGCAAAATATTAAATGATTCTGAAATTAAATAACAAAAAAAGTTGCTGACAATAAGTAAAACGCTACTTTCGTCTGTCCCGTTTTTAATACCTTTTAAATTGCGCCAAAAATTAATAGCTAAATTGGTTAGGTTTTTAGAATTTTTTTAGGACTTTTTAGCTCGATAGGCGGCGCTTTTTGGAATAATAATGGGGTGTGGGGTAGCCGAATAAGGGGATTGGAATGGTCCGACTCATACGTCAAATATTTTTGGAGGCTATATAATTACTATCGGTGCAAAACATTTCCTGAAGGGTTTTAGAAAGCCGCATTTGCGGCTGCTACAAATTTTCTAATTTATAGTATTATTTGGGAAAGTTGGGATTTTTTAAATTGAAAACTGAATTTTATTTTTACAATATATTCTTAAATTTTGTTACTATTAAAATAGAGGCGTTTTCAACCTTTCTTGTTACCATTCAAATTGGTTGAAAAGGGTATAAATGCTAAAAAAAACGAATCAGAAACTTATAGAATAGAGAAAAAAGCTTTTCTTTTTTTCTTACTCTTTTTATTTATGTAATCATGAATTCGTTTTTCATACGAGTGTTATTTGAGTGAGTTTTTTTGGCGCCAGATAAAAATTCGACTTTCCGCTTTCCGAAATCCAAACTGTACAATGGCGTAGAAAATTGGCAAAGACAAAGCGCTTGAAATTGCATTTTCTCGGGAACCCCGCTCTCTCTCTTATACCCGTCCGGTGGGCTTTACCTTTTTCATTCAATACATTTATTCACTATCGGGTTCTTTAATCTTGTTTTCCTCCTTAATACCCGAAAATTGTCGCCATCTTCTTTTTGTCATTTTGCTTGAAAATTAAAAGCCAACAATTCGCACAATCAAACGCTCAGGAAAACACAAATTACCGACACTTTAGCTTGTTGTTTCGTTATAAAAAATTGGATGAAATATCCAAAATTGTTCTTTACTTTTTTTAATCTTGTAGACTTCTTTTGGTTATCTCCATTTTTTTGCGTAATGTCATCAAATAGAATTTTAAAATTTTATTTAAGTCAATGTATAAAATGACATTTCTGACTAGAAAAGCTGCGTTAAATAAAGCTCGCAGCACTAAATTGAGCATTTGTGAGCAATTATATTTTATGTATGATATTTAAGCTATAACCGCATCTCCTTTAAATGAATTAATTCCATTAGTTTTGCATAAACATATTCGATATTACCCTAAAAGAATTTTTAATGTTTGGCCTTAAAGTTTTTCAAAAATGTTTAAAAAAGCAGTACTTGAGAAGGCCAACATCCGCAGAAAATGTGTTTGTACCACGCAAGATATAATAAAACATCTATAAATTACATAAATTAATTAAATCTTGTAACACTTTTCGTTATTTAAAGTTAATTATAAATCAAATTCGCTACCTATAAAACCTTCCGTCTCCATTTGACAAGCTGCGCTTTGTAAGGCGCATAAAATGAAAGGCATAGCGCTGTTTACGGATCGCGGATCCAAGAGCATCATCATACGCTGCTCACACCGACTTTCTGTGTGTGCGACGTTGTTTTCCAATCCATCATCGATGCCAATGAGATCGTTGCTGTATTCCAGGAGGAAGTCCTGAATACGCTCGATTTCCGTCCAAATATCGGACTCTAGCGCGGATGGTCGTATTAAGAGCACTTTAACATCATACTAAAAAATAAAAACATTTAAAAAGTTTACATTAAGCTCGTATTTTCATTTTTTAATTTAAAGTCAGATCATAGAATGAATATAAAATACCGAAACATTGTCGGTTTTGAGACGTATGACTTTCTCGTTTTCGGCCTCCGACTCAATCAATGACGTGTTTAAAACCTGTGCACGACCACAATTAGGTGACTGGGGCCAAATTAGGGCGTTTTCATTTCGCACCAACGCAGTGGAATTTGTCAGACAATTGCCATTGGCCAATTTTTTTGCGGACTTTATCCAAGCGTCGTCGATTTGCCAACTTGCCGATCCAGCGTTTTTCGTTGACGTGGCTGAGTCGGTGATCCGAAAAAAGTCCCCGACTTCGGCATGACTGCCCAATAAAAGAATGAGCGGACAACGATTCCGCCACACGGCGCTCCAAAACTCCGCGCATTCTGATGACCAATTGGCGACAATAAATTCGTTTTCTCGATAATAGCCCTGCAAATTTTAAAATATAACTATTACACTTTTAACATAATATAATAATTTCTTTAAAAAAATAATACTGGTAAAGAAATTGCGCTTGACTGTGCACGTTGGCAGGGCGAATCGTGCTTACATTTGCAGACATACTGAAAGTGAAACCAAATGCTTTAAATATTTTAAAAAATGTTCATCAAACCCAATAAAGTATTTAATTTAACTATTTATAGCCCGACAGATTCGACAAATTAACCTGAAATTGGCGCTGCATATGCGACTCGGTGCGAATCTGTTTACCATCATCGACCGGTGACATTGCGGATTCGCTGAGCAAAAAATGCATATAGCCAGCAAAACTTGCAACCGATTGTCTTGAAACACCGTGACGAATCAGATTCCGCAAAGCATCGTGACAAAATATATATTGCTCCTTTAAAAAAATATATTATAATGTGAGTCAATATAATATCAAACAATATATAAATATTCAAATGTTCAAAAAATCAATCTTTAAAAAAGGTTAAATATTATAAATAGTGCTATGTTACCAGTGTTTGAACGAGACGTGCACGCTGTCGGCGCATTCGCCTCAAATGCGCCTCGAGGTTGACGCGATCGCATCGCAACAAATGCCTACGCATACTGTCGATGAGTATAAACGAACCGGATCGGCCAACACCAGCACTGAAAATATTCTCTCCTCAATTTTAAAGGAAAAGATGAGAAAAAAACTTCAAAAAATTCAAAAGTAAAAAACTTTTAAATTTTAAGCCACTATTTATTAGATTATTACACAAGTTTTAATACTTTTTCAACAACGTTTATTTCAGTAAGGACAAAAAAAACCAACAAAAGCAAAAATTAAAAATAGTTTTAACAAAATGACAAAATACTCTATCAAACCTCTTTCACAAAAAAATTATCAAAAAGTAAAAAAAACTCACGCAATAAACTAATATCGACTATATTAAAAAAAAGGATCGATCCATACCTGCAATGAACAACGATTGGACTGAAATTTTTCGACTTCTTCGCGTTGATTTGCTGGCAACTATTGTGACAATCCGTCACGGCGTTGAGAAAGTGTAGCAGAGGGAATACCGTAGACGGAACACCATGATCCGGCCAAGAAGTGAATTGTAGTTGATGCACAACCCGTTGCATGCAAATGTCACTGTGGGCGACGCGTCGACGACCGAATGTACTCGTACCCGTCTAAAATATACTATGTTTGTAATGTTAATCATGAGTGAACAATAACATCTAGCATTTATAAATATTTTGTTAAAATTTTAAAAAAAAATCAAACAATAACCGTTGTAATTATACTTCCCGCTTTGTTGCCCTGTGTCACATGCGTCAACGTGAATATGCGATGCGTAAAAATGGCGTTTACGTTTTGGGCGCTAAGCGTTATTTCAAAGTCCGCAGCGCCTTCCGTCAGACCGACGCGAAGTGGCGTCAGCGGCGATGATGGCCAGTATTGATCGCACTTACGCTAAAGAAACAAATTTAAAAAAAGATTACACTTGTTTTTGGTTAGAATTAAAAAAGCAACCTTGCCCGCCTCGACCAAATTCGTAATCATAACGATAACGCTGCAATTCTCCTGCCAAATCATGGCCCAAAAATCGGCAAACGTATGCGGCAAAGGCGCTTGTGTGGCAATGTAAACGTTTTTTTCGTCGCAACTCTAAATTTAACATATGAAATTTAATAATTAACTAAACAATATCAAAATATTTTTTAAAATCCCTAAGTTTCGGTTTTTTCGCATCTCTTTGTGTAACAAATGTAATTCGAATATATACATAATTATCCGGCGTTTATTGTTATTAACAATTTTTGCTCAGGAATGAACCAAGAATACGATATTAAAAAAATGAAAAGCAGTAATTGAAGTAAGAGGGGTGAATTTACTCAAAAATAATGATTTAATCATGCTTATACCAATTTTTGACCTGTTTTCATTCATAAAAATTATTAAACGACGGATAATTATAAATCAACTTAATATATTAAATTTATGCCAAAAAAGGAATCTACCACGCTAAAAAAAGTTTTTCTAAGCTTTGCAAACAGCGTAAAACCCAAAGAAATAACGAACTTATTAAATTAAAAGTATAAATTCTCTTCCTTTAGCCTCTTTTTCTTTGATTAAGCCCGTATATTTTTTATTATCGTAATCTATTTGAAAAATTCTCCATTTTTGTACCGAAAAAGTGCATACATCCACATAATTGGCGTTAATGTATCCGTCGTTTACGCTTGACGAACTGTTTGTTTGATTGGCAACCTCGTTGCGAGAAGTTAAAGCAGCACGATTGAGTCGAATTCGACTATGTTCGGTCGCTAGCACATTGATATAGCGGTTTTTGCTGATGCGTTGCGTCTCGTCGTCAATATTATCGCTTGTAACGCCGCTCCCATCGCTATCTACAACGAAGGTGGTGGTCGTTGGCAGGGAGCCATTTTCAAGCGTCGGAAGCGGCGTCGTGCTCGTAGAAAGACTCTCGTTCAGTTCCTAGAAAATTTTTCAATCTTTATTTAACCTACAAAATGATCATTTCTAAAATACCCAATTTCTAAGGGAAAGAATTGATCCTTTCATATATCACGTAATTGTCATGAGAAAATGGATAATAATCATCAAAATATAACCAAAACAAATAACAAAAAAAAAATTAAATAATTATTAAAATTGCTCGAATTTTTTAGTTTTTAAAGGCAATCAAAAATTAATAAAAATCCTAACGAATAAAATAAGAATATCCCGAAATGTTTTTGCAAAAATTTTATGGAAAATCCTTTTCCAATTCATCACATTCTTCTTCAGCATATTCTCCTAATTTGCATAATCCGCAAGCGAGAATATTCGGCGACATTATCCTAATAATCGCCCCATAAATTCCACCACAAATTGGAACAAAAAAAAGTAAAGAAATGTCGAAAATTCCTCTTGCAAAACAAAAACAAAATGGCAAGTGTTATTCTCATTTCCACTCATATTTGTTTTGTGGATAATATAATAAGAAAAAAAATTTCTCAAAACATTTAAAAAAATTGCGAAAAATACGAGCTTTTAATTTTTTATTTACAACTTTTAAATTAATTCAAAAAGTAAAATAATAAACAAAATTCGGCTAAATTTCAGAAATGTAAGTTTTTCCTAAATGTAACAAATTATTATTGAAAATTGATGCATAAAAAAGGTATTAACCTGAAATTGTCGTCGAAAACCTTCGTTGTTATTAGCCGAAAGCTCGTCAAAATAATCGTCAAACTGCACGGCGGTTACCGTACGACCAAACGTTGCCTCGGACATGTCCAATAACAAAGAATCTAAATAGAAACTAATTGATTTCTTTACTTCATATTTATCTCTTATAATAAATAGCAAAATAATCGTTTAAAAAGTTTAACTGTTTATAAGTGAAAGACTTTCACGTCGAAACATTCCATTCGTCTTTTGTAGCTTCTTCAAATCGTTCTTCTTATTCTTTTTACAATAAAGTAAAAAGGTAAAAACAGAGGAATGCCTTAAGCATTAAAAATGGTTTAGAAGTAAATTCGAATTCAACATAAAAGTTGAACAAAAAAGCAAACCTTTTCAAAAACACTGTAAAAACGATGGAAAGAAAAGTGGTTGATAGAATTCCCAATAAGACGAGAAAAATGGAAGCGGTATCACGATTCAAAAGCATCCTGTTAGCCGCAATTGCCCGACAATTTTGATTGTCCTGCGAGCAAAGAGACGAATGAAACGTGCAACCATCTTAAAATTGAATTTTTTTTAAACAAAATATTTCATTTACTTTTTTAAGTAGAATTTATAAAAATTATTACAGATTTGTTCCTAATAATTTTTTTTTAAATATACTATCGGAGGTGTAACAATTTTTGGCATCAATTTTGGGAAAATTATCTTTTTTCGAAATAATTTTCTTTTTTTAAATCAATTTTTGCTCGATTTTTTAAAATTTGCATTAGTTCTACATATTGGTTTCTAAATTTTTTTTTTAATTCGTTCGAAAATGTGACAAAATTTTCGATTTTCATTTTTTGAGGTTTCTTTCAATTTTCAATTTCGGCAAAAGAACTTTATTTCCGTTGCAAACTTGGTATATATTATGTAAAAATTAAAATCATGAAAATAATAACCTTTTTCTATCTTAAACAGCTCCGATTTCGATGGCATTGTTTCGTAGAGAAAATTTTTATTCGTACTAGCGTAAAAAATAGCAATAATAATCACTGTGTATCGACGTCCAGGCTCAAGATTGTCAATTTTCACCTAAATTATTTGGTAAAATATTAAACTTATTTGCCATATATGTAGTTTTAGCATAAATTTTTAAATTGCTGAAATATTACAATAAAATCGCTTAAATGTTGCTTAAATAAAAACTTACAAAATTGCTTGTAGCATTTAGCGTAAATTTTCGACTGCTTTCCTCGAATTGCACTCGATAGAAATAAAGTTGTAATTGTTGGTCATTAACGTGGTGAGCAGTAGAATTGGTTTTGAGAGCCGAAGTTGCTATTTCTTTCGCAAACTTTGTCCATTCAATGAGAATAGAATTCTGACCAATATCCGAGGTGGAGCACTCGTAATTGATCGATGTGATTCGCGGAGGAAATACAGCTAAACTGACAAAATAATACTTAAATATTTTAAATAGTAAAATAAAAAATATATTACCGAATTTTTGAGTTTGCACAACAACTGGAGCACTTTTGACGCCTTCACCTCTAGAGGTTGAAGCGGATATTTGAACTTCATAAAGCAAATCGGGAGCTAAATTTCAAAAATCTATTAATAAAAAAAATAGAAATTAAATACTAAAAAATCAATCGAACCCAATTCCGTTAGGTTGAATGTAAACGTTTTGTTAGCGCTTTCCTCCGATTTTACCAACAGCCGAAAGAGTCTGGGTAAACTACTATGATGTTTTTCCCGAACATAAATTTGATAGGAAATAATGCGACCGTTCGGTTGTATAGGCTCCTCCCAGCTCAATGCCACCGATCCATTCAAAGAAACACGTGCAGTTATGGCCGTGGGTGGCGTTGACGGCACTAATTAGCAATCAAATTTGTAGGTTTATTTAATAAAAGCTTCAATTTCAATTTTACAAATCTTTCGGTGCTAAAAAATCAGTGCATAATAAAGTTTTGTAATTGTTAAAGTTACCATTTTCAGTGGTACGAAAAGTGGCAACAGCCGGAGGAGAAAATCCATGCTTAGCGGTGTCGGCCTCAATCTTAAGTTGAAATTCGCCGCCAAATTCTAAAGAACAAAGCAATGCGTTGGCGTTTGTGTCAGCACGTTTTACATGCCACTCTTTTGCTTTGTGCGAAGTTTGATAAAAGTGTTCCTTCGACGATGAGCTGCTTAGAAGTTCAATAACCTAAAATTCAAAATGTGTTCGCATAATTTTTTTGGAATACAATAATATCCTGCAAAAAACACATAATGAGATAAAAAGCCTTTACGGTTATTTTGTATCCGACAATATCGTTAGAATTTAATAATGACCAATCAAAGACCCACTCCACCTCCACACATGCACCGTTAGCTTCGCTCGTTTGATTACGAATGGAAAGAATTTTAGGTGAATCTTTTGGTGCTAAAAAATCAGTGCATAATAAAGTTAATGGACGAATAACGTATAATATTTTACTTGTCGCTTTTACAATAAAAATCGATTCGGAGCTAAAATCACTTTCGCCGGCAGCGTTCTCCGCTTTGATGCTAAACACATATTGTACATTCGACAAAAGACTGTCCACTATCCGGCTCGTTCGATTGTTGTCCGTAGTCAAAAGACGAACATTAGCACTATCATCCGCACGACTGAATGAAAATAAAATTTAGTAAATTTTCCAAAATTTTTAATTTTAATTTTGTCCAGTAATTATTGACAATAACCTGAATTTTTTAATTGTTTCAAATATATTTTTCAAATATTAAGACCTCTGACCTGATCAAAATGAAATATCGAATTATCGGTCTATGAGCGACACCAATCGAGTGATTCCAACTAACAAGTACAATACCATTCTTTCTTTCATCTTGTCCATCCAAAACACTGATAGTTGGTTTTGATGGGGGTGGGGGTTTTACTAAAATTTTTTTTTCATTTATTAATAGCATTGTTGTGACTTGGCTCCGGCGCTGTCTTCTTTTTTGTCTCTTCGTTTTTCGTTATCTTTTTTTGTTCTTCGTCTGCGTAATTGTTTTTTTTATTTTGACGAGAAAGCATTTCTTCAAATCTTCATAATTTGGCTTATTTTTAATAAAAACAATTTTTTAAAAAAGAGGTTTGTTGCATTTTTTATAATCTATAAAATTTAGCTTTCAGAATCCGAAAATGTCTAACTAAGATAATTGGCGAGGAGCCACGAGAAACCAAGTGGCTCCCTGAAAAGAAGACGATACGTGTATTTTTATCTTTTCCTTATCTCTTCTAGGAGCCACTTAATTTTTCGTGTCTCCTCATCAATTATCTCGACTTCCATAATAGATTTTTAAAATCCGAAAATTAAGTTTTGTGGAGAATAAAAACTGCAATAAACCTCTTTTTTCAAAAATCGTTTTCATTAAATATGGGCCAAATTATGAAGGTTTGAAGAAATGCCCTCTCGTCGAAATGGAAAGACAATTACGTAGACGAAAAACAAAAAAAAAACATCTAAAAACGAAGAGACGAAAAAGAAGACAGCGCCAGAGTCAAGTCACAACAATGTTTAATAGGTAATTTTTTAATTAAAAATAAATTTAATTTTAAATGCATTTTTTAATTTTAATTTATTTTATTATTTTTTTAATATAAATTTGATTGCGTTTTGAAAGAAAAAATAACAAAAATTGCTTCCTAATCTTTTTTTCTTTCTTTGACCAGTCCGTAAGTTCATTTACTTTCCCGTTTTCATATTACTCGCAGCAATTCCTTTGTCCTTTTGCTTCAAATTTGCCACATCCAAGAAAATTTAAAATAAAATTCGAATATGTAATTTCCGCAATTTCGTATCTACGTATTGTTACGTTTGGTTGACCAGCCAATTTCATAAAGAACAAATAAAGAAATTTTGTTTTCTTTTTATTTTTTTACATTCATATAAATATCTTTAAAGTAACCATTTTAAAAAAATTGAGCATTCTTTAAAAGATGATTTTATAGTTACAAATTAAGCAAAATTCCAATTTTGATGGTATAAATGATGTATTTCGAACAATTTTAATTTTAAAACTGAGTAATTTCGTTGCGGTAGTAAAAAATTTTTTAAAATCTTAAACAAAAAAATTATAATACAGTCGACGCTCCCATTAACATAAATTCCCATTAACATAAACCTCCCATTAACATAATCGTTTTGGCAGCTTGGTTGGTTTTAATGTAAATATCTATAACTAAACTTTCCCATTAACATAACTTCCCATTAACATAACTCTCTCATTAACATAACTCTCGAGAGGAACCTGTATGGTATTCAACCCTCTGATTAACATAAAACCGCTTCAGACAGATCCCACTTATCCGATTGTCGAGTTTGTCGTTTGCAATTGAAAAGAATGTGTTGCGAAGTATTATATTTAAAGTGTGCGCGTGCTTAGCACGACATTTTGATTGGCATTCTATTCGTTGTAATTTGCTCATAAAATGTTTTGTTGCAAGATTTAGTATGTCTGGTGTGTGGATTATTTTTGATTAATAAAATTGTTTTTGTTGTCAGTGTCTAATACACAACAGAATGACTTATTTTTCCTTTGCAGATGGCCCCTCCAAACAAGAAGCGCAGAGTGATCACACAAGATGTTAAGAAGCAAGTCATCGATGCGTCAGCGACGAAGAGACTGAAGGAACTCAGCGAGGAATTCGAGTTGCCCCTATCGACAGTTCAGACGATTCTCAAGAACAAGACGACGATTCTGCAAGCGATTGATCAGGGAGTAGAAGCCAAGCGATCTCATCTGAAAGCTGTGAAGCAGGATGATCTCGAGACGGCGGTTCTGCAGTGGTTCAAGCAGCCAGATCTTGAAGGTCCACTACAGACGCTATCTTCTTCGCGAGCAAATTGTCGCTATCGATGCCAAGACGCCCTTCAAGATGAATTTGCTGAAGGCGCTCCAATTTCTTCGAAGATCCTGGGCAGATGTCAAATCGGAGACCCTCGCTAACTGTTTCCGAAAGGCTGGATTCATCAAGAACGCGGAGGTAATACTTGGGCTTTTTTGAAATATAATCTTGCTTTAGCTCGAAGAATTGTAGCTTAATGAAGATGATCTGTCGTTCGAGGGGGATCAATCGCCTGATGACGAGCTCGCGACAATCTGGGCATCACTCGAGGCACAGAAGATGGTGGAAGGCGACCTGGAAGACTACTTGACCGTCGACAATCAGCTAGTCACCGGAGGAATGCTCTCGCTGGCCGAAATTGCTGCTGATGCTTCTACTGCGAATGATGAAGAGATTGGTGAAGACAGGTAAATATTCTAGCAGGCTTAGTTATTCAAAAATCCATTATGTATTCAGCGATGACGGAGACGTGACGGAGATCGACGACGAGCCGGAGCCACCAGTCGAAGCCGGAGAAGCCAAGAACGCTCTGAGGATTCTGCAGCGATATCTCGATGAAAATTCAGCGGATCCGTCTCTTCAGCTACTGTGCGACAAATTCGACGACTCCCTGGCTGAAGAGAGCGTGAAGAAGCTGAAGCAGAAGGGCATTCTGGACTATTTTGTCGCTTCCAATATTTGATTGTTTGTCGCTTCAGCTTGAATAAAGAATGCTCATTGGTAGAACTTCCCCATTAACATAATCAAACATTGGAAAACATCAGTCACCCCCCATTAGCATAACTTTCCCATTAACATAACGCTCCCATTAACATAGTTAACGCGCAGTCCCTTGGCGTTATGTTAATGGGGGCATCGACTGTAGATTAAAATTAAATTTTGTTTATTTTTTAAACGACTTTAATTAATAAGTTATTTTCTCATATTTAGAAAAATTAAGATTTGTATTACACATGACCTAGTGGAATAAACTTTTAAATCCACCCGGATTAAATTCAAAGCAAAAATTTTTTTGATTTATTTATGAAATGATTAATTTATCGTACAAAAAAAAGTTCCATATGTTATAAAATACTAAAAAGCTTGTTCACATGCAATATTTTGCAATTGCAAAACGTAACATTCGTTTTTCAAGTTATTTTTTACAAGAAAAACACTTATGTTAGAATTTTAAAATAAAAGTTTAATTATTTATTGAAAAAAAAGAAAATAAAAAACGTGATGGATGAAGAATTTGAACAATGTTGAGGCCAAAAATTCTTCATTTATAACGCCATTAGAGACTAAAGTGAGAAAGAAACGGGACGAAATAGCACCATTATAAACTTCAATTCTATTTTTTCCTTCTTTGACCGATTTCAAGCTTATCTCATCCATCTCCGGGTAATGTTTCAAATTCAAATGTTATCTCTTAAAATAGAAAATTTCCCTATTTGCAAAGCCGAATTTCTTAACTTACTCTTCATTCCCTAGCCATAAAGATCATTCTCATGCCTTAAAAGCAAAAAAAAACTATATTTCATTTTTAATTTCTTTTTCTATTAATTTCTATTAATTTTATGCTATCTACAAAAGTTTATATTTGTCTCACTGCATTATTACGAATTTTGTTATTTCTTTAGAGGAAAAACAAGACAAAAAAAGCCAACTTGAAAACTGTATGAAAATACAATAAAAATTAGCCAGCCGTGCAAATGATATAAAAATGGCCTTTCTTTTTTCTTTCTCGCTCGCGTTTATGCACAAATAATAAAAGCAAAAACAACCAACAATAATAAATCAGATGGCAGAATTTTGGCATTGTTTTACTAGCATGTATGCGCATATTCCTATTTCTCAATTCATTCCTAGCAATAACACACTTTTTATCCCTTGAAAATTAATTGTAATTGTATTATTATTGTTATTGGAACACTAGGTTACTAAAAAAAAGAAATTTTATAAACCTTTACATAAAATAGCGATAATTACAGATCCCGCATAATTGAGCTCCTTTCCAGAGAGAATAAAGAGAAAGAAAGAGGATAATCAAAATTATGAAAATGGTAAATATGTAGGAAAGAAAAATATGGAAAATACTTAATTAAGTTCTTTCAATTAAATGGTATTATTGACGAAGATTGTCATTCACACATGTGCACATATGCATTTGCCTTTTGAAAATAATTAAAATGAGCAAAAAAAATTTAAAAATAATTTAGTAGCTAAAAATATATCATACATGAAATTAACGAACCGATTACAAGTAACTCCACAGTCATGAAGGGATGATCGAGCGTGAAAAGAGGATCCGTCTCCAAAACACATTTGTATTCGCCGGAATCGCTGGATAATACCGGCGAAATACGCAATTGATAAAAGGGACGACGTAATTCATGACGTGTACTTGCCACCCACCACTCCTCGCTAATATCCGTCACGGCATCCTGAAATAAAAACATATTTATTATATTTTATTTTTAGAACAAAACTTTAGTAAAATTCTAAATTCAAATATTGTACGATATTTTTTCCGGACCCCCTTTTGTTTGCTTTCATTTACTAATAGGTAATTGCGAATTTCCTAGTTGAATTTAAAACTAATTCTCCGAGCGCAAAAAAATTAATTAGTTCTTTTCGGTTTTCAAGTCACTCAGTAGCCACTCAAAAAATCTAAAGCAAAACAATAAATATTTTATTATGTTTTGCCGGCATAATAATCGCGTTTCTCCCCTGGCAATAATATATAACAAACAAAAGAAAACAAAATGCAAACAAAAACTAAAGAAAACCATAAATGCCGTACAAAAATAAAATATTAAAAGTTAATTATTTATTTATTACATAAATAACCATGTACAATATTTACGCAAAATTGCAGATTAAGAATTTTCAAAAAAAAAAAGATTACTAAATCTTAAAAACAAATTAAAAATGCACAGCTTTTAAGCAAATTAGCATTTAAACCAACTTGTTGAAAACTGGCAATAAGTGCCTCGTTATGAAACCAGTCCAACTTTCGAACCAATTGTGGACTCTCAAAATCGGGAGCCATATGTGTTCGTACGAGATATTCCGCAGGTGTGCATTCCATTAACAACTTTGAGCCGTTGAGTACACGGAGTTCAAGCCCCTCAGCGACTTGTCTCGAACGGCCGTGTTTTGGATGGAATCGATGCGAAGAAACGGAGCCAAAACGTGACCTATCTCCTCCAATTAAATGCTGTTCATATCCCTGATGTGTCTCAAATTTATCGTGGACATTGGAGAACTTTCCATTTTTATCCGCACCAACAAACGTAAGAGTCGGCAATAAAAAGAACGAAATCATAAGGATTTATATCGTATCATACTGCTGTCCAAAGCTAACCTAAAAAAATACTAATAAAATATATTCTTTATCACAAAATGAATAGCATTAATTTTTTTAGATATTAATTTGGAGTTTTTCAGTTAAATATTATTTGTAAATAATAATTAATATGTCTAATAAAACATTTAGTTATATAGAAATAAAATGCATTTAATAATAAAACTTCATTTTAAAAACGGAAAGTAAAATGGAAGAAAAATAATTAAGAAAAAGCAAAAGACGAGTAAAAATTCATAATTTGGAGTTTTTCAGTAAAAATCGAAGTGTTATGCTAAATGTAAATTTTATGAGAAAATACACATAGTAAATTTCGATAAAGAAATTCTCATGAGATTACACAAAATTTTACTGCGCAATTTAAGTAACGAAATAATATTCTTTCTAAAAAAAAATTATACGCTTAAGAAAATAAAAAATTTGTTAGTTCTAGCAAATTAAAAATGACATTTGAAGTGAATATAAAAATTTCGATGAAGATACTATATAACAAAAAATATCTGTAATAAAATAAATTGAAAATTTTACAACACATAAAACTCAAAATAAGGAATAAAAAATAACTAGGTAAATACATATATGGAGAAATTAAAGAAAATTGTTAAATTAAATTGTATTAGTTTAAAAATTTTAAAAAAATAAAAATAAATACGAAATAAAAATTAAAAAGTATAAAAAATGCGGATACCATCATTGCAGACATCATTAATGCCACTACCTCCTAAAAACCTTTTATATTTTATAAGAAGTGTTTTCTGCTATTTTTTTCCGTTTAGTCGGCCGCCGCTCCCCACCTTTCTCTTAGTTTTCCACTCTACCGCACCGAATTGGCGTATTTTTTGCCGTTTTTCTGCCCCACATACAACAAAACGACGACAACAACAAAAACAAAACTAACAATAACAACTACAAATTTTCGGCGGTAGTCAGCCATATAACTAAGAGCGGCGGTCTTTTATCAGCGAATTTTTTGTTATAAATTTCGTTCTTGATGAGCACATAAGGAAAGAGCCACTAAAGCTACTAAAGTGGAATCAATAAGCCGAGCGCAATTCACTTTATCGACTCATTTGGCGTAAATTTTGCGTGGTTCTAATGTTTTCATTCAACGTGAAGGAGATAGTAATTTTTTCGTAATAAAGGCACCAAATTTATCCGAAGATTAAAGCCCTCTCATCTATCTCCACAATGTTGGAAGCGCATTTTTTTAGAAAAAAAACGTAGAGAGAAAAAAGGTTCGAATGTACTAGTGCGAAAAATTAGGAGATAAAATATTCGCATAAAATGAAACAAAAACCATTGAAAATGCGAGAAAATATTTCATGAAATTTTTAACTCCGCCTTTTGAAAAGCATATGTAAAAATGAAAACCTTAAATTACCACAGCTTTTAGAATACTAGAGCTATTAAAATTTAAAATGTATGATTAGCCAACGAAATATTCAGAACATTTTAATTTAAAATATGTAAATGATGTAATTGGGTTAGATCTCAAATTACAAAATTATATAGAAAAGTAAAAATAAATTGTTAAGAAAAGGATTTACCATATTTACAACTAATAAAGCAAATTATTCAATTATAACGTTCTTTTTTTCTAACCACATGCTATTGAATTGTAAATATACAGTAATATTTGGTTTCATAGAATAAATTTTGAATTTTACCTGAAATATTGCGATGGAATATTAATGGAGATTATGAATTTCAAAGTGAAAAACGCGACTTTCAAGACATTGAATATAGATTGAAGTGATTTAAATTCTTAAATTGACAATATATATAAAATTTTCATAAAAAATGGACGTTTTCAATAAAATTAGCCATCGTTTTATATAAATCATAAAAAATAACAATAAATGTTTTAATTTTAAATTTAAAAAAATAAATTTCATTATGGCATAATCGTTTTTTACTTATATATTAAGAATAAACTACATGATACGTATAATCTTATATAAGATCATACGATTAATATAATTTTCATTAAATTTTACTTCTTCAGTATATTTATGCATGTACATACATAATTTTTCAAGTAGGAAAAAAAATTATTTTAGGTAATTTTTGAGATGAGTCGGTTCGCAAAACATGGGCAATTGCGATTCTTGAACGTTAGTCGATATCGAATGGATTTTTCTCTATGGAAGACATATTCTATTGATTCTAAAACAATTCCTTTTAAAGAATTGTCTGTAGCAGCTGTCAAAGAAATTCACAAGGGTAAACTTAATTAAATTTGATTAAAACAAAAATTTTACAACAGATAAAATGTTGATGTCAAGATGAACAACGTGTTGCGCTAAGTCCTATAGCCACCGCGAATTTGGTGAAACGAGGCATAAATGTTTGGGTAGAGAGTGGGGCCGGCAAGCTGAGCTCGTTTCAAGACGAGGATTTTGCGAGTGCTGGCGCAAAAATTGTCAGTCGAAAGGACGCATTCAAAGCGAACCTTATTTTAAAGGTATAAATTTGTTTGTTTAATATATTTTGATAAATGAATTTTTTATAGTTACGCGCACCTCAGCTTTCTGAAGCTTCAGAATTTAATCAAGGATCAACGTTGATTTCGTTTATTCGACCAGGACAAAACAAAGAGATTGTCGATGCGTTATCGAAAAGAGAGCTAACCGTTTTTGCCATGGATTCCATTCCGCGCATTTCTAGAGCCCAGGTTTTTTGGGAATTGTAAAGTTAATAAATTTTAGTGGATACGAAAATTTTTTCTTTTAAGGTATTCGACGCGCTCAGCTCTATGGCGAATATTGCCGGCTATAAGGCGGTGATTGAAGCGGCGCATCATTTCGGGCGATTTTTCACTGGACAAATTACGGCGGCTGGAAAAATTCCTCCTGCTAAAGTTCTTATTGTTGGTGGTGGTGTAGCAGGTAGCTTGTTTCTAAAAGCAAAACTTGCTTTTAAATTTTTAAAATGTCTTTGCAACTTCAACTTTCAGTTTTATTGTTAGGAAAATTTTCTAGGACTAAGCGCAATTGCAACGGCTAAAAATCTGGTAGAATTTTTTTTTGGCTAATTTTTATGTTTAAAATTAATATTTTTATTTTTTTAATTATAGGGTGCCATTGTTCGCGGATTTGATACACGCGCAGCCGTAAAGGAGCAAATTCGTTCTCTTGGCGGAGAATTTTTAGAAGTAATTTATTTTTTATTCCAACTTCAGTTCTTCAAGCTATAAATATAGCGAATGATTTAGGTAAAAATTAAAGAATCCGGCGAAGGCGGCGGCGGATATTCCAAAGAAATGAGCCCCGAGTTTATTGCCGCCGAAATGGAGTTGTTTCGAAAACAGTGTCAGGACGTCGATATTATTATTTCGACGGCGGCAATTCCCGGAAAAAAGGCACCGATTCTCTTCACTAAGGTCTTTTATTAAATTTTTTACATAAAATTGTATTCTTTATTATTAGCATCCCGCTGGCCCATGTGTAAGCATGAACTTTTATAGGATATGATTGCTCTCATGAAACGTGGCAGCGTCGTTGTGGATTTGGCAGCCGAAAGTGGAGGAAATTTTGAAACAACTCGACCCGGACAAACGTACGTGGACGAAAACGGCGTCACACATATCGGGCAAATGGACCTGGCGAATCTTTTGCCGACGCAGAGCAGCAATCTCTACGCAAACAATATTACAAGGTTTTTGCTCTCCATGGGAGACAAAGAAAACTACTATGTGAATCTCGAGGATGAAGTCGTTCGTGGTTCAATCGTTCTTTTGGACGGTAAACTTCTCTGGCCGCCGCCCGCTCCGAAGCTTCCCGATGCGAAGAGCTTGTCGGCGTCAACGGATTCGGACGCTCAAAAGTCGGTTGTTCCCATCGAGGAAGATCCTTTTTCGAAGACGCTGAAACGGGCCGCCATTTATGCAGGAGGTCCACAATATATTTTGGTACCATCCGCTCAAGTAATATATTAATTTTTTCAGGCATTGGTGCCTTGAATATGCTCGGTGTGCTCAGTCCGAATGCGGCATTTAGTCAAACCATAACCACTTTTGGTCTCGCTGGAATTGTGGGTATGAAAACAACAGCTTATACTTAAGTAAAATACAAGTAAAACTAATGAGTTTTTACATTCCAAATATAGGCTATCACACTGTATGGGGCGTCACGCCGGCGTTGCATTCTCCATTAATGAGCGTCACAAACGCCGTATCGGGTATCACCGCGGCCGGCGCGCTGCACTTGATGGGGGGCGGAGTTGCGCCTCAGAATTCGGCACAGGCGCTCGCGTGTGCGGCCGCCTTCATTTCGTCGATCAATATTGGCGGCGGGTTCGTAATCACGAAGCGCATGCTCGATATGTTCAAACGTCCAAGTGGGTTTTTTTTAAACATGCATACTTTGTATAAAGTATCAAACGCATGGGGCATATATTATTGTATAGGAACATAATCTTTCATTTATAGCCGATCCACCCGAATTCAACTATCTTTACGCCATCCCGGCTGGCTCTTTACTCGGTACCTACGCATTTGGTGCGATTAACGGCTTTGAGGAAATACACACATTCGCCGCGTTGGTCTCTTCTCTCTGCTGCATCGGCACTCTTTCGGGTTTGTCTTCCCAAAAGACCGCGCGTATTGGAAACGCTCTAGGTATCTCATCACCTTTTTTTTTAATAAATCGCTCAAGTTGCATATATACTAAAATATATAAATATTTAGGAATTATCGGCGTGTCCGGCGCATTAGCATCGACGGTCGGATTCCTTCATCCCGACATACAAACACTTTCTCAAATGGGTGCTGCAGTGACGTCGGGAGCAGTTATTGGCTCGATTATTGCTAGTAGAATCAAGGTTTTTTTGTTAGTTTGTATAATGAATATAATGCTAGCGATGTCTTTTTTAGGTAACGGATTTACCGCAGCTGGTCGCACTTTTCCACAGCTTTGTTGGCGTAGCGGCGACGGCGACTTGCGTTAGCAATTTCATGGTGGAATTTCCGAATTTCATCGTTGAGCCGCAGGCCACCTCCGCAGCAAAAGCGGCCCTATTTTTAGGCGCCTATATTGGAGGCGTTACGTGCACTGGAAGTCTTATGGCGTATGGCAAATTGCAAGGCAAGCACACATTCTTATTCTTTATGAAATTTTAAATCCATTGAATAATTAATAATGTTGATTATAGGTTTACTGAAGAGTGCGCCAACATATTTGCCAGCCAGACATTTGATTAATTCCGCTCTGTTGGCATCCAACCTCGGCGCGCTAGGCGTGTACATGTGCTCGCAGAGCGAACAGCTCGGATTGTCGATGCTCGGCGCGACCTCTGCTCTCAGCGCCACAATGGGCGTAACGCTGACCATGGCGATCGGCGGCGCCGATATGCCGGTTGTTATTACGGTTTTGAACAGCTACAGTGGCTGGGCGTTGTGCGCGGAAGGTCTCATGCTCAACAATAGCTTGTTGACCATTGTCGGCGCTCTAATCGGAAGTTCGGGAGCAATTTTGTCACATATTATGTGCAAAGCAATGAACCGCTCTTTGATTAATGTGATTTTGGGCGGCGTTGGCACGAAGTCGAAAAAGACGGGCGAAGCGCTGAAAATTGAAGGAACGGCAAACTTCTTGGAAGTGCCACAAGTATTATTTGTCTAAAATTAATTTTAAGATAAAAAGATTGTATTGACTGGGCATAGGTCGTTGAAATGCTGCGCGATTCGAAAAATGTGATTATCGTTCCGGGCTATGGGCTATGCGCCGCGCAAGCACAATATCCCATCGCCGAACTGGTGCGAATTTTGCGTGAGGAGCGCGGTGCCAACGTCCGCTTCGCTATTCATCCCGTCGCCGGACGTATGCCCGGACAGTTGAATGTGCTGCTTGCCGAAGCTGGTGTATCATATGATATTGTTGAAGAGATGGACGAGGTCAACGACGACTTTGATGATACCGATCTTGTGCTCGTAATTGGCGCAAATGATACGGTGAATCGATTAGCCGAAGACGATCCAAATTCATCCATTGCTGGCATGCCGGTTTTACGCGTATGGAAATCGAAGCAGGTACAAGATAAATTTAATTTGGTTCATTAATTAATGGAGCAAAATCACGTTTAATTAAGGTGGTTGTATTGAAAAGAACGATGGGAGTCGGTTATGCAGCAGTGGAAAATCCAATCTTTTTTGACAAAAATACTGCCATGCTTCTCGGCGACGCAAAGCAAAACTGCGAAAAATTGTTGGCTGGTATTAAGGAGAATGCCTAAATGCTTTTGAAAACAGTTGTTTAATTCACTTTTTTAAAAATATTTAGCTAGATATTTAATTATTTTACCTATATGGATATTATTTACTTATATGGATACCATTCCATCCAAAACACTATTCAGTTATCACTCATTATAATGATGCATTCCATTATTTGCAAATTTATTTCATGCAACATTCCAATTATCATATTTCAGGCACACAAATAGTACAAATGTATGGTAACTCATTTTTCTCGCTTTTTCAGCTTTTTTATATCTTTATAAATAGACATCAAATATCATCATATATTGATATTTATTGTGTAAAATTTTTTATTCACTTCCAATACAAATTGTAATTATGCAATCGCGATGTGAATATTTTTCTAAAAATATTTTTGTATACTTCTAAAATTTTGCTAAACATTGTTTCTTACACGGGATTTCTATTCTTACACGGGACTTTTACCAATACGAATTCGTAATTTAGACTTTAATTTTAAATAACAAGAAAAATTTAATTAAGGATAATTTTAGTGCCATTTTTTTATTTTTTTGTACATACAAAAAATAAATGTTTTACCGATCATTTTCAAAATTACAAATTATTTTTTCTACATGTCTCTTTGGAAAAACAATAGTAAACATGAAAAAGTAAGACGAGTTTGACCTTCATTCATCACTTTCATGCGATTATTGTCATAATCGATTGAAAATTAAGAAAAATATCGCCTTTCATTTGTAAAATGCATGTATATACATGTGTGTTAATCAATCCGAAAACAATTTATTTTAAATGTTTATATTTTCAATTAACTTATTCTTATTTGCAAAATAATTAATAAATTAAATAAGTATGTATAAAAATGGTATTCCCTTTACATAACAAGTGGCTACTTATCAGTGCAATATTCCTTTTCTTTGCAAATATTATCATTCGTCTTGGCGTTTTGTGGCCTCCGCATATTTCATCAAGTTTCGAAGCATTAACATTTTTTCTAAATGATTCCTTTAATTTAACGACACAAGATGCGTACGATGCTATGGAATATTTGTATCTTGCGCAAAAAGGGCGTGCTTACATTGCGCCGGTGGTCGAACACACTCAGCGAGTCGTCGAAGCACAATGTTTTTGCTCAAATTGTAAACCAACTATTATTATAAATGAAGTGCAAGTGGATGACGGTTTTAGTCCTTTCCCCGTTATAAAATGGATTACAAACACGCATGAACTCTTTCATATATTCTCAGCACATTTGGATCATCGTCCGAATTCGCTATTTCCACAACCTTCAGTACAGGTTACATAGATCTTTCTACTAGATATTTTTACCTTTCCTAAATATATTAGTAAGTTTGTAGATTTTGGCTGTGGCGTTTAACTTTATACCCAATGAGAGTTTAAGGCCTCATTTCTGTCATTTTGCATCATCAGAAGCCGATCACATTTCTTTTACTGTTAAATCTCATATTCGAATGATTTGGCAGCGAGGCTGGGATCCGCGTAATACCTTCTACAACGCATACTTGATTACTTGTCCAGTACCGAAAAATTATGAAAAATTATTTACCGAAGATTATAGACTAAATCGTGCCGCAGTCACCGTATTAGTAGACAAATGTCCAAATCATCAACGAACAATTCAATTTATTCGTGTAACTAATTTGCAATATTCCTCAAAATCAGCCCTAAAAAGAAACGAAACAAATTCCTCGAATGTTTTTCCACGTATTGGTATTTGCGTAAAAGGAATGGACTTCCTAGATGGTGAAATAACGCCAATGAAAATGATCGAATGGATAGAGCTTCAATATGCACTAGGTGCTGATTCGTTGACAGTATATGTGTATTACATCCCGATAGAAATTGTTAAGATTTTCGAATTTTATTCACGTAACGGGAAATTAACTGTGGTAAAAATTATTAAGTGTCAAATTTACTATGTTTGTGGATTAAAATTTCATTATGCAGATTCGATTGGAATTGCCGGGTGAATCACCGAATATGGCATTTACAAGACGTGATTATACATTAAGAAATCGTCAACAAAAACGCCGACACGAACTTATTCCGTATAATGACTGTTTCTATAGGTAAGATATTTAATTTGGGTTTAATTAATATGATTTGGAAGCTAATTATTAACTATTTTTTAAATTAAATAATTTTAAATTAGGTATGTCCATGATCATCACTTTGTTCTTATTATTGATATTGACGAGGTAGTTGTTCCATTAAAAACAAATACATGGCAACAAATTCTATTCGAAATTACTAAGGAACAAATGGGACATGCTCGAATGGATTTATCTGCACTTTCTGTGCAGAACGTGTTCGTGTTTTCCGGCATGAATACTCCGGGAAGCATTTTTGACATTCAAGAGCGAGCGTCTATCGTTCAAGAACGTGGTTTGTATGGCAAAAGCTTTATTAAGTAGGTAAACTTCTTATGCGTAATTATGCGCATCTTATGTTATGCATATGAAAGCTATTACTTGTAACGCATTTAGTACGCAATCAGTCGCTACAGTGTTTAATCATTTTGCATTACATCGACTGCATGCCAACGTGTCACGAACGATGTACGTGGATGAAAATATTGCACTAAAGTTTCACTTTAAAAATGATTGCCCATATGAACTAAAAAGCAAATGTACGGAATTGCGCGCAAGCACTATTCCTGACGATTTTTTTCGAAGATATCGAAACGCAATTTCCAAAAATGTCGACCTCACAACAAAAAAAATATTTTAATGGAAAAAAATTGAACAAATGTTTTTGCAATAAAAAATTTTTATTTTTTAGAATTTTTTTAAATAATAAATTGTAATAATTAAGTGACATAATGAAGAATTGCAAGTGACGTCTAAACATGTCAATAATTATGGTCATTAAGAAATTTGTAAAATAAATTTATACAACTTGAGCTATAATAGTTAAGAAAAGGCGATTAATCTTTATTAAGGCGGGAACTACTTGGTAAATGTACCAAAATTAAAAAGAGTCTCCATTTCTAATGAATGAATTAAATTATAACATCCATGAGTATGCACTTAAAAACATGAAAATATTGAAAAAATTAATAGTTTTAAAGGCTAAAATTAATTGTCTTTAATCACTATCTGCATAAGATACAGGAAAAAAATGACGAGAATCGCGAATTATAATCATAAAAATGCGTTACTAAAACAAAAAATATAAATTGAGCGGAATGCTTTTGCTAAAAATGAATTATAAAGTGTCGATTCGAACGACAAAGGAAAAATATTTCGAACCTGTCATATAAAGCATTTACACAACAATTATTTTACATCAATCGACAACTTTACTTTTAATGAATCATTACTCTACATACATACATATGTGTTATGTTGGATTGTCGGTGTTATTTTGAAGGCTTGATTAAAAACCAATTCTTCTATTTAAGGTCGAGTAATTTCATTGTTGAAAAGATTGTTGAACGTGGGAATAAGTAGTAAACAATAACGATGTAAAATATACCGCTATTGAATAACGTTATTGAAAAGTTTAAAAAATGAATCCGACAACCCAATACAATAATAAAATCATACGTCCGTTAGCTTACCACTATTGTCAGGCATAGTGGACTCGGAGGATGAAGCCTGCGAATCATCGAAACTATTTTGATGGTTTAGCCTAAATTTCTGAATATCAGATGCCAAAAAATTTAATGCACTGGCGTCGCATTGTTCATGGTTCTTTGGCAATTCATTTTCAGTTATCCGCAAGCGGGATTTCAGATCGTCACTCAAAGCTTCATTTGCAAACGACAATGTAACGATTGGAGTGTCGTTGTGAGACTTGTTCACCATTTGCTCGTTTGATAGCATCAAATCTATTGCATATACGGACGATGAAATGTTTGAACATGAGATGGAAAATTCTTTAACTGTATCGTGAGCTGAAAATAATGATAAACAGTAAGGCTATAATTAGCTAATGTATAAATTAACCTAACAATTGTCAAGATATTAGAAAAGCTAAACGATTACTATTACGCGACCGAGTGGATGCAAACGACGGAGATGAAGACGTGACAGAACACGCAGAACTAATGGACGAAGACGTTTCATCCATCTCTGACAAAGTCTTTGTAAGTTCTTCGATATCTCTATTCGGAGTACCATCGCTTGTGCTTTCGGTATCATTGAAAATAGGCGTGTTATGATAAGACATGCAGTCGATTTCCGATTCCTCATCCTGTAAAATTGACCTGTACATCTGTTGATGAACATTTCTAAAGAGATTAAAAAAGATATGTAACAAAACCACATACTTCAATTCCATTGTGATTGTCCTCACATTTTTCGTCTTCTTCGTCAATCGAACCCAATCGCGGCGCACTTTTCGATCTTGACATTGGTGACCGAAAATTTAATGAACCTGTCTGCAATAGAATTTTACGTCGTGGACCAATACCACCCGACAACGAATTCTTCCGTGCTTTTTCTATTGTCATCTTTTCGCGCTTATATTCCTATTAAAATAATTCATTTACATATATGTCTTATTTCGTGCAATTAAAGTTTATAAAATTGCTTTAAAAAGTAAATACCAAAAGCGCTTCTTGAAGACATTTTTGAAGCTTGGTACAAATTTGCAGCGGATCGGAGGTCTTCCGACAGAGCACGGCATGACAACGTAAATCTGGTTTCATACGTTTTCCCTCATGTTTGTACACCCAACAAAATATGCGTGGATATTGAGGTGATGCAGCACAATAAGTGACACGATTTGCAACATAATTAGAAGTTCTAGAAAAATTGTATTATGTTTATTGTTATTTATAAACAGTAATTCAATCATATACCCTTCTTTAGTGTCGGCTTTAAGCCCAGACCGAGTAATGCTCAACTTCATAGACACTTCTCGTCTTGCGCCCTTTTTAGATGTATAAGTACGCCAGATTACATCAAGTGGTTTCTCAATACTTGCTTCACCCTTTCCAATAATAGTTAAAACATTTCCCATATATGTAACATTATAAGTCTCATCTGGTGGGTTCATTTCATAAACACGCTTGTGTTTTCGAAAGGGCAATGTAAAAAAACTAGTTGTTTGATTCGAAACTAGACCTGGCATTCTCATATCTGAAAGTACTAAAGTAAAATTTATTATAATTTACAAATTAAAAATAATGTGAATTAAAAAAATAGATCCATATTAGGCAATAAAAACCGTGCAAACCAAACCCAAAGCCACTCCAATTAAAAAAAAATTTTTTGATAAATAATACCAAAATGACAATTCAAATATAGCCGCGTATTTGAAAATTTATTCATTTTTTTTATTCATATGTACATGCATACGTACATATGTACTCATGCATGCATTGTAAAAATTATTTTTATTAAGAGATTAAAAATTGTGGACTGGGAGTGCAATTATTTCGATTTCGGCATTTTTTCTTTCTATTTTCAAAATTTGAAAAATATTTTTATGTGTGAAAGACTTTGAAATAATTTTGAAATGTGGTGAAATTTTCGATTTTCGAAAAATGAAATTTATTTTTGTTGTATCTCTGGCATGTACATCTTCCAAAATCATTCGTTTATTGGTGTTCGCTTCACGTCGATAATGTTTACTAAATCGGAATTTTAAATGTCAAAAGTTTATTAAATTTCGTAATAACAAAACTATGTACATAATATTTGAAAAATAAAACTTGTTTTACAAAAGTCCAATAATTATTTAATTTTCGGATAGATCATTTAAAATCGGATAAAAAATTGGAAAAAAAAATTTTATTTTGTAAACTGCAATTTTAGCTGATAATAATTTATTACTCTGAAACGGGCACTTTAATGAAATATGTTAAGGATAGTATAAGTAATAATATGTATATGTATGTGTGTAATAAAACTAACAATAAGTACATAAAATAAGCATTATCTTCAAAATAAAAAAGTCATGTGATGAAGTTTTAGCTCATTGATCGTTATATAAATTTTCTATAAGCTAATACATTTTTATCACGCATCTATGTAGACATATTTTAAAATTTGTTGAATAAATTTCTATACATAATATTAAAGTAGACTTTTCTATTCAACAGTGATAGGTTCGTTCGCTTCGTGAGTTTCTATTGTTCGCTGTTGCTTGCTGTTTACCGTACTTTTAAGTTTACGAACTTCAATTCCTGAATTACAATACATACTCAGGTTAGATGTTCAATATCAGTAATTTTGATTAAAGGGCAATTACTATTGTTTGATTATTAACTGAATAACTCTCTTTTAAATTTTTATTGTTTTATTTTTCTTATTCTTTGAAAATATAAAATTTGAATTAAAACCTTAAAATAATTTTTGGCAACAACGAAAAAATAAATAAAAATTAAAATTTATTACCATTTTCGTCATATTCAACCTCTTCAACAGTTGTTTCTACGATTCTTGACGATTTGAGCTCGTTAGAATTTTCATTGTCACCGTTTTCGCCATTTGTGGTACGCGTAATAGTGGTAGTTTGTACGATATGTCCATTTTCCAAGTGCTCTTCCGTTTTTCGCTGTTCCACCACATTTGTATTTTTATTACTTTCTTCATGAGTTATAATGCAATTACTGTGATGTTCTTCAACGCCATTTTCATCCGAATGATTATCATTCGATAACACTTGTTCTGTGGGTTTTGGTTCTCCATCTTTATTCTCTGATAGGATATCGTTTGTTTGATTTTCATTAAGCTGAACCGAATCTTGATTATGACTAGTTTGTTCTTCATTGAACTGAGCGCCTACGTTAGTTGGTTGAGTTAAATTATGATGATGTTCATTAGCATTCGGCGAGAGGACATGTTCATGTTGAACAATTGATTGTTGTTCGATTACGCCTGGGTTTTCATGTTCTTTTGGTGCTATACTTGGTTCTTCCATGTGTTTCGTAGTTGTTATCACACATGTTGTAATTTGTTGTCGTTTATGGTCAATTAGTTTTGATCCGTCTGGCAATTCAACAGTTGATCTATTAATAGTAGTAGTGACTCTGGCAACGGGCTTCATATCGGCAATATTTTTGTCTACATTATCGGGAACCTGTTCTATATTACTAGTTGTTACGACGTTGGAGTTTAAAACTTGAATGGGTTTCGGCGGCGTTAAATATATCGAATAGCGAGGTGTAAATGTGAAAGGTCCATGGAACGTCTTGCAATCTGATTCGTCGGCTTCCGCAATAGGCTGTGGACCTGCTGCAAATGGTTGAAAATCGATGCCATTTGCATAGATTGGAATCGGATGAATTTCAATGGGCACTTCAATTAACAAGTGTGCGCCTATCGACACCTAAAATTTATTTAAAATTTTGTATTATTACTAGAAATTTGTATTTATTCGTAGAAACCCTTACGCATTTAGAATTAAAGAAAGTGAAATAATTTATTAAAAGTTTGTTTTTAGCAAAAAATTCCGAAGCGTCAATGTACAAAAAAACAACTAGATATTACAACCTTAAATAAATTGCAATAAATGAATTTTATTTAAACGTACTTGTAAAGCATATTCGATGCGTATAAACGGTTGCCGTCTCAGGCGGAACGTCGCAGTCGATGGTGATTCAAGTAACTTCGAAAGTCGACCGTCAGCAACTGCTGTCGATGTTAGGGAGCTAAGTTGCTCGTTCACATCTGCTTCAGAGCTATCCGCTATAATTTTTTTTCTAACTTGCGTAATTCTTATCAATTAAGTTTCAACTTACGCAGTATCGACGTAGGTACTGATGGAATCGTAAGAAGAAACAATTCTGATTGAGATGCTGATTCTTTCGATTGTATAATATCTTCTTTGGCTAATGTTCTCGCAAATAGCACACGATGTTGGCCTTCTCCATGTTTGGATTTTACATGTGAAGTCACTAAAGGTGCATCACTCTTTTGATATTTTTTTACGACACGCTTTTTTGCTGCCTTTTTTTCTTTTTTTGCATTCGTTTGTATGGATACACCATTTACAGCCACTCCGTTTGCTAAATCTGCGTTTGCAGTCGCTGTAGATTCATTAGGCAATGTAATAGATTCTGTAAGTGTAGTATCAGACGGAGGTAATTCTACAGCTTGTTTGGGACGATCCACCAAACGTACTACAATCTAAAATGCCTTATTAGATAATTAATAACTATATATTTTTTCTACACAAATATATACCTGTTCGGCATATCTTAGATTACGATTATCGATGGATAAGGTGGCGAAAACATTTTCGCCAGGAGCATAGGTATGTTTTCGTAGTGCAAGTTCTGCGCTAATTTTACCGCGACAACAACACCCACCAAACGTTGCTACATCGCGCAGCGAAATAGGCTCTTCGGGCGGTGGTACTAGTTGGCGCAAATCAGGTGGCGCCAATACCGTAAATGCTTTTTTCACCAGAAATTTTGACTAAAAAAATTTAATGACGTGTAAAAAAATTATAAAGTTAATATATTTTCTACCGATTCATCTGTTTCGATTGTGCACCGAGCATAATATCGAATATAAGCAAAAGGACTTTCATAGCTAGTAGGACAGCCTTTAGGTAATGGACATTCGAAAGGTAATGAATATAAGAAATTTGCATTCCATGGAAAATGACCAGGCTCGGGATGACCTGGTGGGCGTTCTAACAAAACCAAATCCTTGTCGAAATATATCTAGAAATATAATACATTTTGTACTTAAAAACTAAATAAAAACATGTCAAATTCTAATGATAATTGTTAAATTACTACCTTTTCTTTTTCGCCTTTGATAGCATGTTTTAATGAATCAGCTACCCAGCAAGAACGTCCTTTGAATTGCAATCGAATAGCGTTGATAGTAATACGCTTTTTAAGATTAACGCGCAATGAACCGGTCATAAGCTCTCCTCCATGGAAAACCGGTTCTGGTCCAGCGTCAAATTCGATTTCAAAAACCTCAAAAATTTCATCAGCTGCCGACATTACACAGACTATTCATGCGACGGAATATTAGTATAATATAAGTATCGAAGCTCTGCAAATAAATTATACAAAAATATTTTAATTATTTGAAGCATTTTTATATATATTTAATTGAACATTAAAAATATGAATATATTTTATAATTACATTTCAAAATTTTTAATTTTTAAAGAAATAAATTTCATTTTCTTATCTTTATATATTGGGTACATTTTTAGTACATACATTTTAATACCTACATATTATAATAAAAAATACATTACTTTTAAACTTGAAATTTGCACATAAAACATTTATAAATGTTCAAATTTCCAAACATTTGAAAGTTCAAATTTGTAAACTCTGATGCATAAAAAATTAGAAAAATTTAAGCAATGTTTTTAGTATCAATGATAATAATTGCAATTAATATTTTTATAACATCTTTTTCATCTCGCATATTAAAACGGAATTAAAAGTGGATGAAAAAATACTGTAAAAAAGATAAAATCAATAAAATTATTAATAAATAATAAGTTCATCGTTTTCAACTTTTTTACTACCTGCAAAAAAACCAACTAAAGTTATGCGTAAAACGAATTTTTGTATACATTAAAAAATTTTACAGCAAAAAAAACTTATGGACCAAAAACACGGACACAAAAATGTGCGATATTAACGAAATGATGATAATATATGTGTGTATATATTCGAGTATGTTCTAATAATTTGTACGGGGATTTGAATGCGTATTGTAGGTTAAATTTCGCCATCAATATTATGTGTACACAAACAAAAATGCCTATACATTACATGTATGCATCTCACAAAACATTATCGCTTACTCACTCAAAAAAAAGAATATTTATCATATCAACAAACAATAATTATTAATTAATATATATAATTTGGCATTTTTCGTTTTCACAAGTATTTATCTATTTCATGTTATTGCTTTTAATTTTTAATATTTTAACTAAATATTTTGATAAGAAATAGTATTACATGAATTACATTCAGTTTAAAATTATATTAGTAGCAATTAATTAACTATAGATAATATAATAAATATAAATTAGCAAAATTTTTGAAATTTTAATTGCCTTTAATACAAAAACAAAAAAGGCAAAAACAAACATATCAAAAAAGACGCCATGTGAGGATAATATAAAACAAGGAAGCTCTCAAAATAATAAAAGAAATTAAGCCAACGAGTGCTAACAAATAAACACAACGCACATACGAAGGGATGCACATAATTTATGCACAAACACATAGGCAAAACGAACATACGTTCATAAAGATATTTGTATGATGAATTAGGGCCATGCACCATATATACCTACGCTATATGCGAAAATGATGTGGGAGAAAATAGATTAAGCGAGCTGGATAGATGTGGATGTGAATGTGGAATGTGGATAAGGGACGCTGAAATAACAGTGAAACGAGTCGAATTTATATTTTTCATTTTAAATAAATTGTCGTTAATGTTTTATCAGAGACTGAATATTTCATTTGCTTGTTTTTGTTTTCAGTTTTTATTTTGACGTTCCATAATTAAAATTGCAAAAAAAATGAAAAAATATTTTTTACTTTTTGAATTATTGAAAAGATAATATAAAAATTAAAATAAACAAATATAAACTCAATCCGTAGCCAGGGTTACCATTGATTAAAGGTATGAAAAAAAAGAAAAGTGTGAAAAACATCAAAGTAAAACTAACTACTCATTTATAAACTTGACAAAATAATATTGCAACATATTTAGCTTTACGATCCTTTGTTGGACATCAATTCTTAAATTTCTAAATAACCACTCTTTGAAATTGATACATACATAAAATCTTACCATAGCTAAAACAAAAAAAATAATTGAGCCTCAGCTAAAAGGAAAAACAAAAATATGTATAATATTTGAAAAATTTCCAAATATACATAAACATGCATAATGCATACATAAAAAATAAGTGCATTTACGCGCGTAATAAAATGAATTTTGTTAATTGTTGAAGTTTTAAAAATGTATTGAATAAGTAGTGAAAATAAGCGCAATATGCACTTGCAAATATAGAACGAAGTGAAAAAGAATCATATATAATTTGTTTGCTCAATACAAGCAAAAAACTGTAAAAAAAGAAAATTGCGCAAATTTTCTTAAACTTTAGCGTAATTATCAAAAAAAAATACTCAAAATTAAAGTACTATACATGTCAACAGCATAACAAAAGAGTAAATTCTCAAAAAGCGAACAAATTATAATCGATCGAATATAGATAAAAATAAATTATAACTAAATGCAAAAATGTAAAAATATTTAAATTTTGCATTATCTTAAAATTGTTTATTAGTAGGTATTTACAATCATAAAAATATTACTAAGTTTTAAAAATTGTTTATTTAAGCATAATATATACAAAACCCAAATAAAATTAAAACTCAAATAAAATTTTTTGCCTATGTTTTGTCCAATGGTTAATACATTATTAGGTTTTGTTAATAAAAGTTATTTTGAAAATAAGTAAGCTGGTTTTGTAGCTAAGAAAATCCTCTATAAAATTGCATATTTGACATCCTTCACGAGTTTCTGATTTTGATGGAAAAATTGAAAAAACAAAAAAGTGAAAAATTTTGGCTATGTTTTGTCCGCGACTGTATATATTAGGTTGTCCCGTAAATTTGGAAACCTTATTGTTTTTTTCAGTCGTTCGAAGCAAGTCTGTAGAAGTGTTGTACCTCGCTTGAAAGCTCGTTTTCTTGCAGTAATTTTAAGGTATTAATTGTTGGATTAAGTGCCATTTGTTAAAAGATATACTCGTTTAAATTATGTTGAGGCGGCGTCAAAAAATGCATAATTTAGACTTTGAACAGCTCTAACTCAGGACTAACCCAATGAATGGGACCAAACGATCATCGGCAACTGTAAATGGACCGACTAGTTAAAAATGACATCAGAAGTTTTAATTCAAACCGAAAGAAAAATGATATTTATGTTTATACATCTATCAGAATCGCGCAGCTATATACATTAAAAGTCGACTTGTATTCTTCAAAAATCACTTTTGGCCATTGATTGAATTTGACGAAAGAGTGGTGAAAATCGTCGTTAAAGTCATTCACGAGGGCAATGCCAAATTTTATGGTATTTTTCATAGGTGAGTTTTGAAAAATACTATAAATCGACCAATTGAGCTGGATTAAAATCAATTAACCAAAATCTAATTCTGATATTGTATCATCCTGTGTTTTGGTCGATAGATCAGTTGGTCAGTGGTAGAAGCTCCACCAAAATGAACGAGGTCAAAGCGGTGCTCGACGACTTACGACTTCTTCAGGTAGAAACCGACCGATCAAATTCTACACGGACGGAATTCGGTCAATGCGCGAAAATTGGAAGAAGGTCATCGATAATAACGGCAATTATTTCGTATATATAATAATAATGTAGTAAATTGTAATGTATTAAGGAATTTTATAGATACACATTTTATATAAATCCATATTATTTAATGCTTAATATTAACCAAGCATTCATAAGTGAATATTTTCTCTTGCACAAAAAAATGAAAATTAAAAATTTGGCGATAGCTTTTTTCCTTAATCCGCTAAACAGAAAAATCCGAGCAAACGCCAACTTATTTTGTTGAGATTTCATAATTTTTAAAATTTTTAAAAAGAAGACTTTTAATTTTAAGCTCAATTTAAGAAATTAAAATCTTTATATATATAATATATATATATATATATATATATATATATATATATATATATATATATATATATATATATATATATATATATATATATATATATATATATATATATATATATATTATATTATATATATATATATATATATATATATATATATATATATATATATATATATATATATATATATATATATATATATATATATATATATATATATATATATATATATATATATATATATATATATATATATATATATATATATATATATATATATATATATATATATATATATATATATATATATATATATATATATATATATATATATATATATATATATATATATATATATATATATATATATATATATATATATATATATATATATATATATATATATATATATATATATATATATATATATATATATATATATATATTATATATATATATATATATATATATATATATGTATTTTGTTTTCAATTGAACAAAAAAGTTGCATAAAAACAATTTAACAATGTGTCGTTTAAAAATGAATAGAAAACAAAATATAATCAAATGTGAGAAAAATATCTAATATGAAAATACATATATATTGCTTGGAGGGAATTGGTGGGAATATACGTATATGGCCGGGTGGCAATATACGTATATGGCTGGGAAGATACGTATATGACCGGAAAAATACGTATATGGCCGTGCAACATATTTTCCCGTAACATATATACCGGATCAGCAGATACGTATTAGTTTAAAAAATAAATTAAGTGTTTTCTGTGTTTTTTTTCTTAATTTTGCTGCTTACTAACCATATTTATGCTGGTCTACTCGGCATAACTATATGATAAGTTTTATATTATCCTTTGGAAATTCCTATAACTGATAGTATTTTCAAGAAATTATGCGAAAAGAATATTCAATACTTTTGTTTCCATTACATTTATTCGAATTATATTATCTATGCAAACTTCTCGCGATTTTAGCATAATAAATAATAATAATTATTATTGTTAGGTATTAGATATATAGTAAATCTTGAATATTATTTTTTTAAAAGCTGATAAAAGAACATAAATAAATTAAAATTCTTAAAGCATTATTAACATAAAATATAAATTCATTTCTCTTTGATAATACAGTCAAACCTCGGTTTAACGACATCCCGCTTCAAAAAATAAAGTATATTGTAAACCTTTTTCGTTTTTAAATGTCATTCAGAGACATAACAGCTTCTTACTCGGACTTTGGGGTAGTTAATATACTCTGCTTATTAAACTTTCGCTTTAACGTCACCCTCGGTATAACGGCACCCTAGGCCCGGTCCCGAAGGATGTCGTTAAACCGAGGTTTGACTGTAATTGCTTTTCCTTTTTCCTCAACAAATTATTATGTAACATAAAAGGAATTGAGTTAGAACATATACATATTGCCAGCCGATCACACAACTTAATATTATTCTTCTATAATCTTTTATAATACCTAAAGGATGTGGAAAAATGTGCGAAGAGAACTTATACGTTGCATATAAAATTATGTAATGTAAAAATGATATTTTGGAAATAATTCATTTAGTTATACATGTATATAAATTTCTTACTTTGTCCCTAAAAAATTAATATGTAAAAAGTCATTATAAAAATTTTATTTTTTTAACAATAAGTCATTTTTTCTCGTTTTGAGTTTAGTAGGTAAGGAATATGGCTATATATTCATTCTTTACTATAACAAAGACGGGCAAATGTCTAAAGATGAGTGTCACAAGACATAAAAAGGAGAAGTTGAGGATGAATTTCTATGATGATCATTTTTCTAGTCTTGAAAACGAATAGAAATGAAAAATGGAAGACTTTTACTGTCTAAAGTCCTTACTTTGTGACCGATTAAATATTGCATACATAAAGAATAGGCTGATTATCCATGGGTAAGTATAACACATATTCACTTTATGTACATTTATTTGTCATGTATGCGTGCGCAAGAATTCTCCCGAGAATTCTTTTCCACTAACCCATTAATGCAAAAGTATGCAGGGTAAAAATATACCACTTCTCTTTTTTAGCATTTCTAAGAGCTTAGAGTTAAGCGGCCCTCTCATTCGGTCCTCTTATTTTTTGAATTCTAGCTAGCTTACCGCCACTTCCATTATGTGGCTTTTTTGAGGCTTTTGGCAATTTTTTAAAAGAAATTGCGGAAAAATTCGTAATTAAACCTGGCCACAACAATCATTCTTATTCGTTTCCTTTTGGAAGAAAAAAAGATGAAGTAGGTTTTGGAATAAAAAATTCGAATGCTAAAAAATACATAAATGAAAAATAAAACGAAAATATTTAATTAAAATTATTATTACTCAAATAAAATCGTATGTAATTAGATTTAAAGTATATCGTAAAGATGAAAAGTCAATAAAAAATTAAAATAAAATAAGCTTAAAAGCATCAATCGTAATTTAGTTTTTGATAATGGCTTTAATTATAGTTAAATAAAGAGATAAATTTTTCATTAGTGTATAATAATAATAATTTATTACGAGTTCATAATATGATTCAACGTTAAGTATTAAGTGAGAACAAATAGTTAAATGGAAACAGACAAGTAAAATAAATAAGTAAAAAAAAATGAAATTAAATTTAATTTAATTTAATTAAACAATTCATCAAAATAAAATGGGATGAAAACAATGTATGTATATTTAAGAAGAATGTGTGTCCATGGAAACAGGATATTAATTGCACATCATTTAGAGAGGTCATATAACTATTAATTTGCTATTATTACTAATTTAAAATTTACCTTAAACAATATAATTCAATTGTCTTTAGTGTCAAACTCATTTTTATTTATTCATATAAAATGTATTGGTTTTTTTGAAATGCAATTAATCATTATCTTTAACAAGATTAAAAATAAAATTGAAAATTTTCCACAATTTATAAATAAATATTACAGGGTGGCCCAAATTGGCGCCGGGATTTGTTTTTGTTATAACTTTTTTATTTTTCGACCAAACTGCCTAATTTTTTTTATTTGATACCCGAGAATCCCCCATTTTGTGTGGTACCATATTTGTGCATTAAGTTTTAAGTTAAGCGTATGCAATAATTGTTTTAAAATTTGTGTGATTTTCAGAAATGGAGTATACTGTTGAACAAAAAGTCTGGTGTGTTGTTTGGTATGGAATGTCTGGATCGCCTACAACAGTTCAGCGTGAGTATCGCAAGAAATTTGGGCGTAGTGCTCACCTTCCCAATGACAAATCTATTCGACAATGGTTCGACAAAATCATGGACACAGGAAGTGTGAACAACAAGCCAAAAACAAAAACGAAGTGGGTCCGTACGGAGCTCAAGGTCGAAGAAGTGCTGGCTAAATTTCGCGAGGATCCGCACATCAGCCCGAGATCGTTGGCTCGGAATGAAGGAATGCCATCCCGAAGTTCAATTCAACGAATTTTGAAGGTTCTTGCTTTTGTGATTTTTTGTTGAGTTTATGGTGCGCTTTTTAGGAGGCAAAATTTCATCCCTACAAACTTCAACACGCTCAGAAGTTGAGGCCAGTGGATTATGAAACACGTGTTGTTCACGCTACCTCGCAGCTGGACTTGACGCAGGAGTTCTTCGGCCGAATCCTCTTCTCCGATGAAGCTCACTTCCACATCCATGGCCACGTCAACCATCAAAAATCTACCGCACCCAGCCGACCGATCTCGACGACCTCCAGTCGAGAATTCAGCAGGCGTTCGATAATCTGCCGCAGGACATGATTGACCGCTCCATCGACTCATATGAACGTCGTATCGAGCGGCGTATTGAAGTGGACGGAAGAAGCGTCGAAATCAATTTCGGAAATTGAAACATTTTTATTGTTGTTTTTTTTTGTTGTCATTTTAATAAATTTTGTTGTTATGTTTGATACCACACAAAATGGGGGATTCTCGGGTATCAAATAAAAAAAAATTAGGCAATTTGGTCGAAAAATAAAAAAGTTATAACAAAAACAAATCCCGGAGCCAATTTGGGCCACCCTGTATAAAAATAAATATTATAAAAATTTATCGGTAATTTTATCATTAACAAGTCATTAACAATTTTATCATTAACAAGTTTATCACAAATTTATTTTTTAAATTCATCTTTAGACTTACATACACGATATAGTTAACAACTCAATAGCTTTCAACAAATACTGAGTCTGATATAAAAAAAGAAAAAATTTGTCGGTATTTTAAAAGCTAATATGATTGTATTTTAAAAGCCAATATGATTGAAAATGTTTTTGTTATATACAAAAAATACAAAAAAATAGAGAGTAAATTTTTCTAGATTTTATAAATTTAATCTGTCAAATTCACGAATCTTAAATTCGATTTGATTTATTTTTGCGAACAATTGTTGCCGAATTAAAAGTTTTAGATAAATTGCAAGCAATAATAAAAAAAAGGTCAGATGCATATCATATAAATTGAAAAAAAATATCGAGAAAGTTGAAATGCAGAAATAAAAATGACAGCATTTCTTTTCGCGGATCGACGAGAATTGTTTAAATTGTTGCTGAAAATGTTATAGGCTAAAAAATTGTGGCAAATCAAATGCAATATGCAAAAATATATTATCTCTCACTTATGTTATAAAATTTCTTTATCTCATAGTCGGCCGCCCCCTCGTTAAAATTCTAAATAACGAACGCATTTCGACCGCAAACTTCCCTGATTTATTTAATGAAAAATTGGTCTCGATTTATAAATAAAAATATTGAAAATTATATTTTAAAAAGAATAAAAAATATACTAAAAATATTTTATAGATTTGTTTAAAATAAAATAAGGTTCCACAAAATAAAATTAAAAAAAACAAATAAAAATGAAATTTACCGCATTTATAAATATTATATAAATAAACATCGACTGTAAATAAATAATATTATGCGATAGAGATGGAAAAAGTGTAAAAGGCGTGCAGAAAAAGAAATAAATTGAAAAAAAATTACATTCATGGTAGTCTTCAAGGTCATAAATAAAAGTAGTTAAAAAAATGCATCGATCAATTTTTTTTCTTCAACTAATTTGATTATCGAGAAAAACATTTTACTTATTTACATTTTACTTCTTTATATCACTTTTAGAAAAAAATTTTTCAGAAACACATTTTTAGTATCTTAAAATACATGTATATGAAAATATTAAATTTATATATTAAAACATTAAATATTGAAATGCCGATATCAATTTACTAAAGCGTAGTTGTCTGTCTGTCTGTCGCACATAAATTTTCATAATAAATTTTTTTGGAATTTTAAACTAGGATCGTAAAAGCAACATTGATTCTGTATAAAGTTGTTGTTATTTTATCTATAAAATAAGCAAAATAACGAAAACTTATTGGAACATATTAGAAGGTATGGTAAACTGACAAAATATATATACAACTTTTGTTGTTTTTTTGCCGAATTTTACTCAAATTTGGAAGAAAAGTTATAAAATACCGTAATTAACTTATTTTAATGACATTGTTGTTAATTAATGCGTATTAAAATGTAAACTTTTAATATTGTTATTGTCATTTACATGTAAAAAATGGGTTCAAGTTAGAGAGCGCTTTTTAATAATAGTGAGATGTAGGGTAACCGAGTTTGGAGTGTCCGAGTTACCGGCGTTAAATATTTTTGGAAGAAACTATTTATCTGCACCAAATATTTCCGAGAAGGTTTTAGAAAGTAGCATATGCATCTGCTAGGAATTTTATAGTCAGTGTATATTACCTAAATGTTCTTTTTTGTAAAAAAATAAGCAAATACAAAATACTAAGAAAGTTTAAAATTTTAAATACTCTGCTTAAGAAACTCGTATACAATTTTTACAGACCTGGTTGGTATTTGCGAAAATTTTTAAGAGACTTGAATTTATGATAAGAAATATATGAAATAGACAAGGTTTAAAAAGTATTTTGACAGTCTCGATCAAATTTGGTTGCAAAATAAGCGAGTTTATTAGAATATTTTGTGAGTAATATCTTAAAAAAGAGAATTAAAAAAATTGTGTTTAATATTTAAATTAACATCTTTTTTGTAAATTCTTTAGTAAACATTTCAAATTTGCTCGATACATACAATGTTAAGCAGTAGGCGCTGGCGTTCCATAAGACGGACTGTATTATCTACTAATCTACTTCGATTCATTAATGTAATATTAATTTTATTTTTACTTATTGAGGTACGACACATTTATCAAATATTTGATGAATGGAAAATTTATTTTGATATATCGAGAATTCAATCTCAGCGATTGCTTAGGTATTTTAATTTGCTCAATCTTGCATATTAATGTGCTTTTTTTAAATTTGATTTATTGTTGGCAGGATAATATATTTAAAAATAAAATGTTTGATTTCAAAACACCTTTGCATAATTTAAAAGTTGAATTTTTAAAAATATTATTAATTAATTAATTAAGTATTCATTAAATTAATTAAGTATTCATTAAATTAATTAAGTATTCATTAAATTTGGAAAAAACTTTATTCAGTAAATCAAATCCAATTCGATGGATGGACATAGATATTTTGCAACCACCTGCACTTGCAAATGGAATAATTGAGGCATTGCGTATCAATGAACTCTTAGCGAATGGCAAATCTGCCGATTTATGTTCAAAAATAACTCAAATTGGTAGTAGAACTGATGGATTTTTAATTTGCGAGGATGAACAATTTGCTCTACCAAATACCTCGCAGGATAATCAAGTTTCAGTAAGGTATAATAATTTTAAAATTTTAAATCAATAATATTTACAAATAGTTGCATATTTTTCTTAAAAACCCAGTTAAAGTTAATGTCAGATGCTCAAATGTCGGTGTGCAGAAAAAAATATATACTTATGTATCTGTATAATATTAATTTTAATTTTGCAGGGCACTTCTCATAAAAAATCATGACGAAAAAAAAAGCGGCAACATAGAGAGCTTATTAAAAATAAATCGATGGAATCTTTTTATTCCAGCACGATCCACCATCCTTGAAGAATTCAATGGTTGGCCTTTAAGACTATTTAACAATTGAATTTTTTATTTAAAAAAAGATAAAATTTTAAAACTTTAAATTAATTAAGTAAAATGAAGTTCATTTAATGGATTAAATTCGCATATTTCAGCAGATGTAGAAATACATTATTTACCAACCATTCCTGGAAAACAAAACGAATATGAAATTTCCGTTTCGAATATACTTGCTGATATTCGTAAAATGGATTTTGCTGTGGCAAAAATAGATTTGCTCGATAACAAAGAATATCAAATTTATACAATTTTAAATCAGCTCCTAGTGGTAGAAACAGCTTAAATTAAAAAATTAAATATTATATTCAAATATTATATTTTGAAAATATCAAATTTGAAAATTACATAGAGTTTGAACGCTAATCAATTACTTGCGATAATCAGAATAAGGCAACGAGATGCACGCCTCCTTTATAATTGGTACAATGCTCTTTATACAATCTATTATCGTTCCAAATTTGTAATCTTCACGGCAGAATCAAGCGGCGCATGTGGTGCAGATCTCGAAATTTTTGCCAATTGCGAATATCGAATTACGTTTTTAAATAAGGAAAAAATTAAACATCGCAATATATTGGCACCAGTTTTTGGATTGGGTAAAATTTAATTGATAATCATGTTGATTTGTTTTCTTTTAATTTTTTAAATTAGGTTCGCCTATGGAAGAAAAATATCGTCTTATTAATTACTTAATGAAATCACAAATAAACGAATGCATAAACTATGACGAGATATCGCTGGGATGTAAGACTAATCGATCCATTGAAAATAAAAATGACGATAAATGCATGTCACTAGTTTATTTTCGATATCGGAACCTCGCGAATCAAGATGAATGGAATAGAATTTCAAGTGCATTGTACTCCATGTGTACACAAATAAATATTTTTTATCCTTATAGAATAAATTCTGATATAAGGTTTGCTTTTTTAAGTTCAATTTAAAAAAAAGTAGTTTTAAAGTATTTTTATTCTCTCGTAAAACATTATTTCAGTATTCCTCCAATAATCAAAAATTTCGCCTTTGGAATATCAGCAAACAATGAGTCGAAAACATTTCCCATAAATATGCTTAACAAAAGTGATTATTGGAATTTTGAACCATTTGACAAGTTGATTAATCGTCTGCTATTAAGACCATATACATCAAATATACTAATATTCGACTTAGATGGTGGAGAATGGATAATTTTAGATGGAATTTTGCAGGCCGCTCGAATTGACGAACGTGTCTGCTCTAGATTAAGAAATTTTAAACGGATAATAATGCGCGTGAGGTAATTAATATATAAATAACATCTTTACTCTATATAAAAGGAAATTTTTATTTATTATCCATCTTTAATTTGACTTTATTAAAAAGTTAAAGAAGAATTTATAAACACTCACACTTTCTTTAAGAATTTGGATGGTAGAGGAAGCGCAAAATTTTCGAAGATTTTATTCCAATTTTCTATTGTTGGAGCGTGAATGTGAATTTGTCATTACTCATGCCGTCATGTACAATATATCAACTTTTGGTGTCGTCTTTCAAAGAAAAAATATATTCAATTTTAAATGAATTTTTATATTTTCGTTGAGTTTTTTATATATTTCACGGCGTATAATATTGCAAAATTTTCACAGAATACACCGTAATCGAGAGCAAATTTGAAATGTTTAAAAGATTACATTTCAAAAATGTTCTTCTAATTCTCGCGTGTATAAAACCGTTTATTTTATTCAAATTCATTTTTGATTTACAATATAAATGATAAAAAAACGAAACGAAAACTCGAGAATCGGCTTGAGGGCAAAACCAATTTGCATTCGACCGTTCGGCTAGACGCACAAATCTTCCAGTGCTGACAGTCGGCGTTCTTTCACGGAACAATTCGTCTTGCGTCGATTGGTGACTTTTCGAACATACGGCACGCCCGGTTTTTTGGAAACTACTTTGAGGAAGTTGGCCGAGTCAACGACGTCATCGGATAAACCACCATTAATTGCATTCACAACGACTTTGGCACGCTCTCGCTGTCCGGATGCGAGTGGCTTCAATGGCCTCCTCAATCTCGATGTCGTTTGAGAAACATTTGATGCGACTCTGAGCTTCGAGTTTTCGTCTTACATCCTGGCATTCTCCTCTTCAGAAAGTTGCAGGCGTTCCTGTAATTCTTCCACCTGTTGCTCCAGCTGCATACGTCGTCCTTCTTCTTCGCAATCCAAACAAATGTTCGGAATAGGCGTCAAACGTCGTCGCTTACCTAATATTCTGAATGTACGTATGCCTGAAGACAAGCAACAATAAATGCACAAATGATCCCCAGAATTCTTTTTCTGATTTTTTTAAAATTTCTACAGAAATTTGCAAAACGTACTACTTGACGCGACCGATGTAGATGGTGTGGTGAAGTCGACACAGCAATGAGGTTGAACAGACTACAGCACGGGCGGTATAAATGACGAAGATCAAGGCACTGGGGACGGGGACTGAGACCAGGACGGCGGCTGACCGGTAGTCGGCGGCATAGGCGTGTACGACAATAACGGTGACGAGGCTCGAAGCGACAGAGATGGCGGAAGCTACAGAAGAAAAATTAATTAGAATTATAATTAAAATTACCCCCCGAGTTTTTTTAAATAACAAAAATGCCCAGCCTTATTTGGAAATTCCTAAAACTAAGTAATACTTTATTGCTAACGAGTACTGCAGCCGATGGCGGCGTTGCGACCGAAGTTGAGGGTCCTGCATCGCCCAACGCCACCTGATTAGCTCGACGCGTTTTAGCAGAACGCACACGAGCCTCGTCTTGCTTTAGCACAAGAGAAACTCCAGCGCCAGCAAGCACCTTTCGCACGCTCAACGTTCGCAACAGAGAATTCCTAGCAATGATCAAGCGAAATGCTCGACCAAGCAAGAAACCAACCGAGTTTTCGTCAAACATCGAAGCAACTTCTCCGAACAAATCGCGATTCACAAGATTATTCATATAAGAAGGGCCAATACGATTTACGATTTAAATGCCCCTTCTTTAATGAATAATCTTGTGAATTTCAACGAAAGCTGTCGAGTAGTAGATCTCTCGTGAAAGTGCTTGTCATTATCCTGGTGTCATCCGTTTTGGCTTGGTGATCCGTAGTGCGGGCATCATTATCGTTCGACCGATAATGCTGCGGCACATCGATACATCGCATCACCTCCACAGCTGACTTGCAATTCGAACAGCATGTCAGCTATCAGCTAGTACGACAAGTGATGAAACGCGTCTGCCATACGATCAATGATTATGAAACAATATTACGGCGATACGTCAGCGGTAATCCAACACTTTACGTCCGCAAGCTTCTAAATCGAACCGACGTGAAAGCCTTACGATTAACCGATAAGTTCTTCGAAATGAAGTTTTGTCACGAACTAGGACTGGTCTTGAATCAATGTATCGGCGTGGTTCTCTGCAGCTTTCTCCATTTCTTGAACGACTTCGTTGATATTTTAAATTTTTGTAGACAAATTCGTGAGATTCGGAAATGAAATCCCAAGAGTCGTTCGTCGTGACGGTGTTGTTATAATATGTTTAGATAAAAGGGTGAGTCGTCCCGTCGCGGCAATACAACAGTACTCTCGCTTAAAGGCTCGCTGTGAAATATGCGTTCGCGACGGGACGACTCACCCTTTCATCTAAACATATTATAACAAACAACACCGTCACGACGAACGACTTTGGGATTTCATTTCCGAATCTCACGAATTTGTCTACAAAAATTTAAAATATCAACGAAGTCGTTCAAGAAATGGAGAAAGCTGCAGAGAACCACGCCGATACATTGATTCAAGACCAGTCCTAGTTCGTGACAAAACTTCATTTCGAAGAACTTATCGGTTAATCGTAAGGCTTTCACGTCGGTTCGATTTAGAAGCTTGCGGACGTAAAGTGTTGGATTACCGCTGACGTATCGCCGTAATATTGTTTCATAATCATTGATCGTATGGCAGACGCGTTTCATCACTTGTCGTACTAGCTGATAGCTGACATGCTGTTCGAATTGCAAGTCAGCTGTGGAGGTGATGCGATGTATCGATGTACCGCAGCACCATCGGTCGAACGACAATGATGCCCGCACTACGGATCACCAAGCCAAAACGGATGACACCAGGATAATGACAAGCACTTTCACGAGAGATCTACTCGACAACCTTCGTTGAGATTTACAAGATTATTCATTAAAGAAAGGGCATTTAAATCGTAAATCGTATTGGCCCTTCTTATATGAATAATCTTGTGAATCGCGATTTGTTCGGAGAAGTTGCTTCGATGTTTGACGAAAACTCGGTTGGTTTCTTGCTTGGTCGAGCATTTCGCTTGATCATTGCTAGGAATTCTGTTGCGAACGTTGAGCGTGCGAAAGGTGCTTGCTGGCGCTGGAGTTTCTCTTGTGCTTGGCGGAGTGTGGAAAGTGGCTCGCTGATAGCGTCAGGCCTGCAGGCCTGGTTGCTTCTCGTATAGTGGATCTGACTGGGAATTGGAAATTCGGAACGACTGATTTTGAGCAGCCCTGGGGATCGCCTAGTTGTAAAGGTGGGTTGACCATATTTTATAAATACGATGTTTGGATGGAGGTGGACGCTACGGGAGCTCCTTTCAACTCTCAGAACCTCACCTCTTCGAGGCGTACGGCACTGGAGATGGCAGGGCTGCTGTGGGATGTTAATACTCACCGGCTGAGCCCCCACTTGTTGTACTGCGGTTTGCAATATACAAAATAATATTTATTAGCAAAATATAATATAGATTTAAATACATATAGTAAAATATGTATATAATATAGCAAAATACAATATAATAGCAAAATATAATATTATATATAAGTGAACGCTTTTTCGAGAGTTATATCTAACAGAAAATTGGTTTAGCTTATATACTCTTTTTATTACATAAAAACAACGTTGTGGGAAACGTGTGAATAAGATGGGAATGTTAAAAAATGTAAAAGTACAAAGCTTTGAAATTGTGAAGGAAGAGACAGCGATAGAAAAAGAGAAAAAACTGTAATAGATAATAATAAAAAAAAATTTTTTTCTTACTTTTTCTCGCTGCCGCGACATTCAATTGTTTTCATCTGAAAATGCAAAAAACGAAAAATTTGACTTCAACCTACTTTTTTAGTATTAACTTTTTTTCTATAGTATAAATTACTTCCAAATTGCATCGGGAGGTAAAGAATTTAACGGGGAATTTAATGGATCAAAGCTTCTTAACATTTCACTAATTCTACCTGAGCTCTACATATTTATTCTACATATTTTTTCGGTACAAAAAAATATGCGTTTTAGAAGAAACGAAAAATAAAGTGAAAATTAACATTCATGCATTACAAGTCAATAGTCATTCGATTCGTAAGAAAATGCGCTATTTTTTGTGTATATTTGCATTCAATAACAAATAACTTTACTTTTATTATTTTACTGCAAACAAATTTTGTCAAATTTCAAATCCTATTTAATGTAATATTACATTTCTTTAAATATAAGCAAAATGCCAAAAATTTTTAACTGTTTTTAACTGTATACAGCTAAATTCTCCTTTTTTCGCAATATTATCCGCCGTGTGTGTTTGTATATTTTTATTCGTTTGAAAAATGTGAAATGAGCTATGTAAATATTTACAAATAATCTGGCAACTTTAAAAATACGAGGCACGATTTGAAATAATTGTGGAATTAGTACAAAGATAGTAAAATTAATGAATTTTGAGAAAAGATAAACATTTTTCTATAAAGAATAGTTTGCATTAGGGGTTCTTGCCGGCTATTGGGCACAACTAATTGAACAACTAAATTAAGTGAATTTGTGTTAAAAGTAAAAATTGAATAAAAATATGGATAAATTATAACCAAAAATAACAAAGTAAACCGAAGATATTACTAGGAATAGATAATTAAAAAGAAAAAATCTTCGAACGAATTTATCGAGTCATTAAAATATATCAAATAATTCAATCAAAATTAAAATACCAAGTTATAACAATTAAAACTTTTAAAAAAATAAAGCAATTGATCATTTTTAAATCGTTAAACAAGATTGTACAAGTTAAAGTAAAACAATAATTAATGTCCTAATAAATAAAAATCTAAGATGCTCAGTAAACTTACATTATGGCAGTTTGTATCCTGGAATGTGAGGAAAATTTAGTTATTAGGTGTACAAATATGAAAGTTCGTTTTTTTACGATTCAAAAAATTAAAATTCCAAAAAATTTTCAATTAAACTTTTATTAACAACGACAACCATTATTAACAACAACATTATTCCAATTTATGGGCAACTTATGGATTCCATCAAAAAAAATTTCGGTTGTTTCGACGCAATCCATTCATCGAGCCATTTTCGCACTTCATCTTGCTTTGTGAACTTCTGCTCAGCCAATCCGTGAGCCATTGATCGAAATAAGTGATAATCCGACGGAGCGATGTCAGGAGAGTAGGGTGGGTGGGGTAAGATTTCCCATTTCAGTTCTTTTATGGCATTTTTGACCGGTTCTGTAACATGAGGTCTGGCGTTGTCGTGAAGCAATATTGGGTACTATTAGACGAAGTAAAACGAACTTTCATATTTGTACACCTAATATATTACAACATTTGCCTGTATCTATCTTGTAGAGTGTTTAAAGCGCTATCTAATTTTCCTTGAATTTTTAAAAAAGGTTTGCATATAAAATTTTGTTTGCGGGAGGTTCTCTTATTCATGTTCAACTGGAAGAAAAGAGACGCCGATTCTCAGAAAATGAAGTTTATGGCGAAGATACGATCACTGCCAGAGTTTAAGATGTTCGGAGAAGGCGATTTTGACCTGAGCAACAAAGACTGCGTATGGTGGGAAGGGTATTTTGTATTATGAACTTCCCAAACCTGGCGAAACTGTTACGGCGCTTCGTTATAAAGAGCAATTAATCAATCTGAACAGAAGTTGCCACCGAACCACAAGACACGAGTGCCCAATATTGCTTCACGACAACGCCAGACCTCATGTTGCAGAACCGATCAAAAATACCATAAAAGAACTGAAATGGGAAATCTTGCCCCATCCGCCCTACTCTCCTGACATCGCTCCGTCGGATTATCACTTATTTCGATCAATGGCTCACGGATTGGCTGAGCAGAAGTTCACAAAGCAAGATGAAGTGCGAAAATGGCTTGATGAATGAATTGCATCGAAACAACCGAAATTTTTTTTTTGATGGAATCCATAAGTTGCCCATAAATTTGAATAATGTTGTTGTTAATAATGATTGTTATTGTTAATAAAAGTTTAATTGAAAATTTTTTGGAATTTTAATTTTTTAAATCGTAAAAAAACAAACTTTCATATTTATACACCTAATATTTGTAGGATAATTTATATTTGTAGAATAATTTATGCATCTATTTACAATTAAAAAACAATTGCGTCCTTCCAGATTTTTATACGCTGTTCAATTTTTTTTTGTTGAAACCATTTAATCATATAGGGATCGTTGGGATCGCATTTTCCTCTCCACCTAAACAAATTTCGATTATCCTAGTAAAAATTTTTTGTTAGGATAATTCTTTGTAGCACCTTTTTGGAATGCAATAAATTTCTGCAAAGTCCAGGTATTTGGACATCAAATCCCACTTGACATCGTAAATTTCGGAACACGGATAAGTGCCGAATGGTTTTGTTAAGTTAAAATTTGAATGTAGCGCAAAAACTCGAACGCCGTCTACAAGGAAAGTGACAACGCCACAATAGGCAGTTCGTTGCATACCCGACTATAAATTGTTAATAGAAAGTTTGAAAAAGAAAAATCATTTAAATATAAATACTAAAAAAATACTTACTCTAGTATCGTACATTAAGCCGAAATTTTTCCCAATTTTTCTATAGTCTCGCGGATTCATATAAAACACACGAAAGGCTTCTAAAGGTGAAAACCGTGTTGTGTTCCTGCGAAAATTCTCATCGAATAGCTCATCAATTGTTATTGGCTTTGCGTGAATGATTAGTTGGCCAAATTCCTTGTCATATATCGATTTCTTTAATTTGTTGGTGTCGATGAGTGAAAAATCAACGTCGTTGTCGGGAAGACGAATAGCAGCCAAATTCTTTTTGTACATACCCCTAAAAAATGACTTTTATCAAATTTTTCCTTTATGAACCATTTGAAAATTCAGTTATAAAAAAAATTTTTCTATTTTAAAATTGAAAAATTAATTTTTTACCCACTAGTTCCTTTTCCAGCCACGTCCATGTTGTGAACTGTTCTTGAAATTTCCGGACGAATACAGACACGATTCTTACGAATTTCTTCACGACGCATCCAATCATCCCAATAACTTATCGGCCAATTCTCTGATAATTCTTTCCACAGTTTTGACGTCATCATCCAACCTAAAAAATTAAATATTTTAATGTAAGTAAAAGTAAAATAAATGAAATTTTAAGTCTTATAAGATTAAAAATGGTAATTGGCTATTGATAAAATTTTATACTCAAATTTGATATTCTTCATTAATAATGAAGTAGAATAATAATAAAACTAGAAAAATTTTACCAAGTCCTGGAAAAAAATCAGTTCGATAAAGTTGTTCGGCGCGATGCAAATCGGAGCTAAGAGGAGAGCCATTATCATTATACGCGGAAATACACCAAATGGTAGAATCCTCGTATAAGAGATGCCGACTATTCGCAAAATAATTAAAAAAATCATTTGCAATATCCAAATCTTCTTAAAATAACGTGTTGAAATAACTGCTAATTAAAATCTTTAACAAATACTTCATTTTCTAGTATCCTAATTTCAGGTAGAGAAGATTAAGATAATTTTGACAATTAATCGTTTTGTAAAATTAGAGTAAATTTTTATTTATAATAAAATTAACTGGATTTTTTAAAAGAATAATAACAAAACCGACCTTCAGTCACGAGTACATTAGAATAATTCATTTTCGTAAATACTTGATTTAAAGCCCATTTGTAATGTTGTGAAATATAGAAATAATTCCGATTTCTGCGATCTGAAGCTTCGCCTGTCCACTTTGGTCTATTCGCATGCTAAAAAAAATTTTTCAAAAATTTAAAAAAAAAATTTAAAAAGCCTGTCCGATTTACTAAAAAAGCACTTTTACCTGAATAAAGAAAGAATAAGGCGTAGATAAAACAAATTCACGAACCGCAGATGAGACTTCCATATTTATGCCATCCTGACTAATTACAATCGGAAAAAGACTTCCATTTCCAGGCCGTAATCTGAAGTTTTCCGTTTGAAAAATATAAGCAATATATTTTAATTTAAAAATTATAATACTTTTTTAATTGGTTTAAATGACTTGTAACGGCACGAACACGTCGTGAAGTGATGACCAACACGGCTATTTCATCATTCGATGGCTAAAAATATTGGGTATAAAAAAGAAGTAAGTCTTTGGCAAAAAAAAAAAAATTTACTTGCTTATCACCGCCATGTGCATCTATATTCGCGAGTGCGGACTATAAAAATAGAAAATTTTAAAATTAAGTAATATTTTAAAAGGTAACTCGATTTACACTTCAGAAAAAAAAATTTTTTTAGTAAAAAAATTGTGTAATAAAAAATTTCATAAAGTAGCAAAGTTTATTTAATTAAATTTTAGAAGCTTTTTTAAAAACTAATATTAAAAACCCTCAACATCAAAATTTATATATACAATTGCGTTAATGCATAATTATTCGCATTTTTTTCAACAAAAACAAAAATATTTGACAAAACATGTTTCGAAGCGTATTCACCATCCATTTCAAGGACTGCTTTCCATTTGCTCAGCAAATAGAACTTCAATTTTCATTGAAGAAAAACGCGTCAACAAAAACTGCGAATAATTATGCATCAACCCAAGAGTTTCTTTTTTAAAATTAAATTAAATCTAGATATAAAAAACCTCATAATCTCCATTATAATAATCTGACGAGCCAGGTGACAAATCCCGTAAAAACATAACGGTTATGACAAAAAATGTGCACGCAACGCAAACGATGAAAGCCACAAAGTTTGGAGCGCTTCGCGTGGGCTGCAGTAAGAAACATAGTCGCGCCATGCCTAGGCACCAACCCTTAATAAAAACACGTTCTAAAGTTGACCCCAAGAAAAAGTTTTCTTTTCAAACATTACAAAGAATTATAAATGCTTGTGAAAAACAACTTGTAAAAAAGCAAATAATATAATTTTAAAGGCACATAAATTTATTCAAAAACAATTTAAAATAGACTATAATAGTGAAAAAAAACATAAATATTTGTAAAAAAAAATTCAAAAAAGCAAACAACACCAAAAAGACACATAAATATATTCAGAAAAGAATTTAAAATAGACCATCAATAGTGAAAAAATAAAAATAAACTTATACCCGCAGAAAAATAATAATAATAGTCACAGAAATAACTTTAAAAGAAATTAATCGTCAAATTTGTGTTAAAATGAAAATAAATTTTATTTGGATGTCGATGAAGTGTCCGAGCTTGTCAATGTTGATTCTTCAGTCTTCGAATTTCCGAACCAGATTGAAAGAGAAATACTCGGTTCTAATGCCTTAACATAATGGTAATATTCGGCTGGAATATAGAGAGAGTCACCCGGCTCCATGATATAGTCTTCGCAAATCACTTCCTTAAATTTAGGAAATTTTTCAAAATCAGGAGCTTCCACGTCTACCTAAAATAAAATCAATCATAAAGAGTAATGTTAACAAATATTGGGAATAATTACTGAATATATACCTTGCTAGTATTTTTTATAAGAGTGTCATCGTTTAAGTAAATTTTATCGATGAATTTTGGATTTACAAGTCGAACAAATTTTCGGCCACAAATCTAGAGCATAGAAATTTTAAAAAATTATTTTTATAAAAATCATTGTCTTACAAACCTAAATTATTGAAAGTTCATAATAAAATTTATTTTTGAAAAAATTAGCAACTTGTGAGAAAAAGTTTGGGCGTGGATCACAATGAAGCGGCGACACAGTGCCAGCAGGCCCCATGAACATATTGATTGTCAAAAGATCTTCTTTTTTTAGCCCATCTTTTACTAAACTAGCAAAGTTAGAAATTTTAAAGTCGTCAAGTAGTTCGGGAATTTGATCAGGCAAACGATGCTGTGCCATGTAGCCCATCTGAGGAGGATTCTAAAAAAAATTTAGATTTAGATTATAAAAAACTTGCAATTACTTGTTTGATCCATTTCTATTAGGTTGGCTGAAAAGAAACTTTGTTTCGTTTTAAACATAATAAAAGATTTCGTTAATTGTTTCGATTTATCAAATTGAGCGTTTTCTTGCAAATATTATAAAACAAAATTTATTGATAATCGACCAAAATTGAGAAGTGACGAATTTGCAATAAAAATCTACTTTTTGAAACAAACTCCTTAAAATTAATATTTTCTGGCTTTTTTATGCTTAATTAATATTACCCTAACAAAGAAGAATGATTTTGAAAAACTTAAAAACATATGTCGATGGAGATATCGAGGTACTCAAAAATTTTAATAAACTTGGAAATTTATGTGTAACTCGGCTAATAGCTACAAAATTCGTTTCCAGCCCAATTCCTCGAGCTTGGCGCGCGTGCGACGTGAAGTGTGTGGTTTCGCGTTGTCCTGCTGGTAACAAACTCGACGCCCTGCAATGCTGTAATTCGGCTTGTAAGCGATCTATTTGAGAGCAATAGATCTTAAAGTTGATAGTGCGACCGTGTGAAAGCAGCTTTCAATAGACCGGACCCGACACCGACCATAACAGCACCTTCTTTTGGTGTGGATCGGTTCGAGGAGCTCGCACTTTGCTCTGACGTGAGCTAAACCACTAGAATTTGGTTTTTCGGTTGTCGTACAAGATCCACTTCTCATCACAGGTGACGATTCGATCCAATCCTCCATGGCTGAATTTGTGCAGCAGCCGATTGCAATTGGCCGAATTTTTTGCCTTTCGTTGAGCTCGTGTGGGACAGTTTGATCGCGTCTGCTGTTTTTGCCCAATTTTTGGAGATGACGTGCGATGGTATTTTTTGAAGCGTGAAAGTCGACGACCAATTTGCGCGTGGTCTGTGTTGAATCGAATTCGATGAAGCGGAGCAGTGCCCATTTATCAATGATTGAGGATCGTCCGAAACTTGCATTGCCTTTTCGATGTGACAGAACGAAATTTCGCGAACCAGCGGCGACATGTGATATGGGTAGTTGCCTTCCTGCCCAATGTAGCGCAAATGTTCCGGGCCGCCTCAGCTGCATTGTGTCCTTGTTTGAACTCGTAAAACATGAGCATGCGCATTTTTTGACGATTTTTTGACATAATGAGCTTCCTTTGAAAACCTATAACTTTACAACAAATTAAACTAAACTGAACTTTTATATACCAAAATGTTTGCAAGAAAACGGGCTTTCAAACCATATATTCATCATACATAATAATGATAATAAAAATTTTTTGTTGACGTATAAACACAGGTGTATCAAAACTTTTTGACCAATCTAACATTTAGTTTCTAGCCTAATAATTAAATAATAATTAATACATAATTGTAATTTATAAATTACAATCTTAAAAAATAAAAAATAAAATAAACGACAAAAAAATACTTCATTGTAAACATATTTGTCAAGATAGTCATGAATAGTCATCAGCTGCTGACTCCATGAATCATCGGTATATTTAAGGCCCAATTCGACCGGAACAATACGATGTCCATGTTGCTCGTTAAAATATTCAAAACTAAAAGAAATTCAAATTTAAAGATAAAAAATGTTGACATTGAAAAAAAATTTTAACCTCCATTTGTTAATAGCAAGCCAATCACTAACAATTTTAGAAAGAATCACTGGCTTTTTAGATTTAAAAAATCGTGCAAAATATTTTTTATCATCAATCTCAGCAATTGGAACACTTAATGATAAACTATTTGGTTCGGGCAGCTAAAATTTAAAAATTAGTTTGAAAAAAATTCAAATATTAAATTAACAATTATATATTTGGATTAAAGAACGCGTCCAAATGCAAAGAAATTTTGCTCATCCTTTTACCCACGTTTTGAATTGGCGCCAATGAGTTCATTTTGTTGTATTGGATCCAAGCGAGTCCAAATTTTGTGTCCACTTTTATGAAACCGAGACAAAGGCGGGCACAAAATTTGAACTCCAACGGATCCGATACAACAGGGTGAACTCATTGACGCGAATTTAAATTTGACTCAAAACACCCGGCCTTATATTAGGGTATTTAATAGAAATTATAATACCCGCGGCTGCTTGAATTTTGTGTTAGTTTTAATTATGATACAATTTAAGACGAGCTCCTAATTTTTAATTTGTAAATTTTGTGTGTAACCAGTACATAATAACATAATGAAAATCAAGATAAAAAAATTTTGTGCCCGCCTTTGCCTCAATTTTATAAAAGTGGGCACAAAATTTGGACTCGCTTAGATTCAATACAACAGAATGAACTCATTGGCGCGAATTTAAATGGATTATTATATGCTTGACTCGTCCCCTCCCTCTCCAACTTCTCCCTCTCTCTCTCTCTCCAACTTCTTTATCTATCTCTCTCTCTTTTTGATTGTTGGTTTAATTTTGCACATGAACAAATATAAAAAGTCCAAATTTTGTGCCTACTTTTATAAAACCGAGACAAAGGCGGGCACAAAATTTGGACCCCAACGGATCCGCATACAACGGAATGAACTCATCGGCGCCAATTCAAAACATGAGCAAATGGGTGAGCAAAATTTCTTTGCATTTGGACGCGTCCTTTAAGATTACAGAGTAGAGAGAGAAAAAGCTTATTGCTGTTTTTTGGCAGAAAAAAATATAAATACCGTTGGGAAAACAATTTTGTTCAAAGGATTGGGTTTCGACAAATGTTCTGTGCATAAATGTTTGGCAAAGATTCCCAAAAAATTATTTTCCAAATCGTTTCCCTTTAAAAGTCCAAGATCACAGCAGCGAAGAGCCTCCTATAAACATGCCAAATAACACAATTCTCTAATAAATAAATATTAACAATAATATTATTCAAATGTAAGTCTGTCTTATTAGTATTGTTTCTTAAACCTTTTTTTCATTTGAGTATATTTCAAGAGTTGAAATTTATGCCATAACCAGTTATATAATGATTACGAAATCAAATAGTTTGGTATTCTGAAAACAATGTTTTAAGTAATTAAAACAAAATGACAATTCTTAAAATATATCCAAATAACCAGAGATTATATGCCTAAGATCAGAATCAGAATAATTATATAAAATAAATATCACATCATATTTTTTTTGGTTAAAGTCGAATTTTGCCTGAAGAGCGCAAACGTAAGCATAGAACACACGAAATCTCTCCTCGACATTGGAGTAATGTCCGGTGTTTAGGACATTATCCATTGTCGTATGCAAGTATTCCAAATGTGCCTCAATTGCTGATAAAAAAGATATATAACCGATACCATTAACACTTTTATATTATTATATAATTTTTTAATTAGCATAAGTTTTTAATTTTTTTTAATTTTTGCTTTTTTACTCGTATAAAATTTTTCACATTTAAAAAATAAAAATAAGCCTAATAATTAAATTTAAAAAAAATTAAAATAAAAAATTACCTTCCCTCTCGTGTAAAAGTCCGTTCTCGACGCCATCCTCTAAACGTTTGCCAATGTCAATTAATGCCCAATTTTTAAAGTCGTCGCGCAAACACTTGTCTTGTTCCGAGAGTCCGACAACGGAATGCATTATAAACGAGCTAATCACTATTGATAAACCGAAATCTGCAAAATTAAAAAACTAAATGATGATAAAAACTGAAAGTTTTTGTAAATTTTTTCACGAAGCAAAAAAAACTAAGAAATCGGTTCTTTTTTCAAAAAAAAAAATATTTTTTAGTTCCATACCTTCTACATAAAATTTTTTATAAATATTTTTTGGTAAAAAGAAGAGAAGATTTCAGTTTAAAGAATCAAATCGTCCAAAAATTAAAAGATAAATCATCAAAGTCCTGTGGGAAAAGAAAAACCCAAAAAGCGGCAAAAATTGCAATTTATGTCTTCTTAATGTGCTATATCTCGCGTTTAAAGATTTTATGCCAATTTAATGTTGTTTTGTTGTTTGTTTTCATAAATTTATTAAAAAGGCGATCTTTTGAAATAGTAAATCCAATTAAACTTTAAATTTAGCCTACCTTAAAACTTAACCTTAATTTTTTAAAGGCCAATCTTTTAAAAAATTAAAAATAATTAAGTGGCTCCACTATTTTGAAGGATTGCTATTTTTTTAAAAAGAAGGCTGGCGTTTACTTTACCCCCCTCACAAATTTCGAAAAAATTTTATTGTATTTGAGGATTATTTTGGGTCTTAAAAACGAATTCAATAGTCGTTTTATCCAGAAATGGCTCCTAAAGACCCTACGGAGGATCACCCTTAATCACAGGAAAAAATTTTTTTAACCGAAACTGGACATGTGATACCTCATTCGAAAACTCTCATTACACTAATTAAGAATCGAATAGGAACTATAGCTCAATTTTGTTTCCCCGTCGAGTTACGGTAGATTGAACAAAAATTTGAGCCAAAGATGGAACCAAGCACTTTTTTTCCAATTTTTCGTTTTGTGTTTAAAACTCAGATTTTAGGCTGAATCTTAGGCTTTAAGGCTTTGAGCTTAGGCCAAGGCTTTAGGCATAGGCTTAGTTTTGTAAAAAAAAAGTGTTTGGTCCCCTCTTTGGTTCAAATTTTCGTTCAATCTGCCGTAACTAGGCGGGAAAACAAAATTGGGCCATAGTTCGTATACAATTCTTGATTAGCATGATGAGAGCTTTCGAATAAAGTATTCCATGTTCAGTTTTGATTCCAAAAATTTTTTTTCCTGTGATTAAGAGTGGTCATCCGTAGATCCTTAGGAGGCACTTCCGGACTGTTGAATTCGTTTTCATAACCCAAAATAACTCCCAAATACAATAAAAAAAATTTTCGAAACTTTTTTTTTGGGGGGGGCAAAGTAAACTGACCCCAAAAAGAAAACAAATTAAATATATTAAATTGGTGGTAGGCGCATCAAACAATTCATGTATTTTTATGTTCTTCTTTAATGTCATAAACTTAATCAAAATAAATAATAGTGAAAATTTATCTAGTGTAAAATTGTACTGGATACTTACATTGATTAAAGGCGCTGCAAAAATATCTATACAGTCAAATCTGTCTAATTGGGCACCCGCGAAAAAGTGGCCAATTATAGAAGTTTTGCGAAAATACTCTGGATAACTTTTCGATGGAAACGTTGATCACCAAAAACGAATATTTCTTGAATTCTCTTTATTAAATCAACTCTTTATTCCGCTCGCAGTCAACTAAAGCGACAATAATTATCCTAGCCATTAGCTAAATCGAAAGATGCTAAAGCAGGTAGTCTTCTTCTTTGCAGTGTCGATAATCTCCTTCTTCTGCTCCAACGTCAGCTCGCTGTTTTTGCGCTTCGGGGTCGTCATGATCGAATGCTAAATCGCTTTGCCGACTCTTTTTGATAAAATTAGTTCTATAAAAATAGAAAATGGAAATATTTATCGCGAAAATTGCGTAATTTCCTCTAGATTTATTCAAAAAAGTGCCCAATCAAAGAGGTGCCCAATTAGACAAATTTGACTGTATCTGTATTTCTTAAAAAGGCATCTTCGCGAGTCGCAATTTTTAAAATTTTTTTGTAAAATTTCATTATGCCAAATTTAGAAATTACTTTTTGAAAAATAAAAATTTGTTATGGTTAAAACGCTGTGAAATGACGAGCGAGCTTATCATTGACGTCTCATTGTCTGGCATTGACAAATATCAACTAAAAAACATTGCTGAAAAAAAATTATACTAGTAAAATAAATACATTTTATTTAGGTAATTTTACTTAATGTTTCAAAAATTTATTGAAATTTTTTGAATAGCGATAATTTTTGAGTTTGCTTTCTGAAACTTGGAATGGGCCTACAACTTGTCGTTTTTCTTACAAAAGCTAAATATAAATATTTTGAAAAAATAAATAATCGGTCCCGTGAGTTTCTCTTGTTTTTTTATTAGTCATAATAATTAATCTTTTTATGTTTTTTATCATATGCATATTTTGATGACTTTTCAAGAATTATGGTCATAACTTGTTTTTTTCGCACATAAGCTTTAGAATATTTTTTGATTAATTTGAATATGAAGATGTGAATTTAATTTTCGATAATACAACATGTAAGCGCATTAGCATGGTATCTGTGCGTTTTATATGCTCGAATGCGTTATATAGTTTAAGATAATATTTTTTATGCATAAATAGATTATGGGTTTAGTGCCCGATGTGTTTAGTGTCTTAATTAAAAGTTTCAGCGCATACTATATGCATAATAGTAACATATAGAAATATTGAAATATTCGTTGCAACGCTGCTTGCTTACTTTGTCCGAGCGGACACACGCAAAAAATAAATTCCCTTTCATGAATTTTCTTAGCGCATGTGAAAAGCAGAGTCAGAAAAAGCAATGTTAGAATGGCACTTGCGATTTTTATATCAAAAACATGTTCAAATATTGCATAATTGTCCTCATTCTGACAAGTGCTTTTTGCAATTTCAAGCTTTCTATATACATATATTATTTATTACTTATGTGTTATTAATTATTTAATTTTTGACTACAATTTCCATGTGTTAGCATTTTAAAATGAAATCTTTATTTTAGACTTATGAAATTGAAATGTAAAATTAAATAGACTTGTGGTAATTGTTAAGTTGTTTTTAAGTATAAATCTTTTAAATGCTTTTACAAAAAGTACTTTTACTACAAAAGGGCAACAAAAAAACAAAGCAACTCTTTTCATTAATTCATTATCGCGCCTTGTTTTCATTAGTTGATAATTAATCATTAAATTTTGTTAAATGAAGTCGTTTATCGAAAATAGTGTTAAAATAATTTGATATTTATTAGCATGATATTATGCGTATTTTTTCAATTTATTATGCATAATAAATTTATTACATTAAAGTATATTTTATTACATTAAAATATATATTATATATTAATTTTTTAAACGATATTTGTTAATTATAGAAATAAGATAAAAAATTTACGTGTTTACATATAGCTTCACCTAAATTTTCGCAATATTTCTTCAACGGATCAATGTTTTTTTGTGATTTTTTATTCAGAAACCTGTGTCTAATCGAATGCCACTATTAAAATTTGTAAAAAAATTTAACATTTTTTAGCGAAATTACGAAAAATGGTAGCTCCACAAAAGTATAGCTCCACCTTTGAAAAAACAACATAAAGAATTCAAAGTTGAAAAAAAAATATTCCTATGTTCTAATTAACAAACAAAAAACCAAAATAACTTGTAAAAACAACTTTATCATTCGTATAAGCCGCACATGAAAAAGTCGATTTCACATTAAAAATCGACATTGATCCGGAAAAAATCGATTTCTGATCCTGATATGCATTTTTCAGGAAAACTTAAAGAGCACAAAATTTTGTATAATATATATTGGAATTGAAAAATTTTAATGCAGGGACATAAAAATACAAATGGTTAAAAAGTCCAAGCATAAAAAATCATCCAAAATGGTGCATTTTCCTTTAAAAATTGACTTTTTTGGTCGTTAAATTGGATCTTCTTTCTTTAATAAGTTATGAGACCGATTTTTTAATTCAGATATATATTATGCAAAATTTTGTGTTCTTTAAGATGGCATTATTAGTTTTCCTGAAAAATGCATATCGGAATCAGAAATCGATTTCTTCCGGATCAATGTCGATTTTTAATGTAGAATCGACTTTTTCATGTGCTGCTTATACGAATGATAAAGTTGTTTTTACAAGTTATTTTGGTTTTTTGCTTATCAATTTTTAGAACATAGGAGTATCTTTTTCCAACTATGAATTCTTTATGTTGTTTTTTCAAAGGTGGAGCTATACTTTTTTGTCCATTTTTCGTAATTACGATAAAAAATCCGTGAAAATTTTTTTTTACAAATTTTAGACACCAAATAACAAAAAAAAACATTTATCCATTGAAGAGATACACAAAATGATAGCCGCACTTAAAAAATAATGGAACTGGAAAATTAAGTTATGGAACTGGAAAATTAAGTGGTCGCCCAAAGTCCTTTAACGCACGACAACGGCGACAAATAATTGCGGCTGCATCAAACTCTGCTCAGATTGTGTCTGATTTGGGTCTAGTCCGAAAACTGTTCGCCGTGTTTTACATGGAAGCGAAGTTATCGTGCGCTCTAAAATGATCAAGTGTCCGCTTCTAACTCTAATGTCCATAAGGTTGCTCGCCTTCAGTTTGCAAAAGAAAAGCTTGCGCAGCAAATTGACTGGTCAAAGGTTATTTTGTCGGGGTGCGAAGCATGTCAATGAACTAATTTAACGTTTATAGATTGTCTGGTCTGATGAGGAAAAGTTTAATCTTGATGGGCCAGACGGTTTCTCGGATTGCTGGCATAATTTACGTAACAGCCACTCTACTTCTCAAGGCGCAACTTTGGAGATGGCACGCTGTTGGTCTGGGGAGCTTTTGAAGCTGCTGGCATTCTTCCTTTTGCGTTTACGTCGAGCAAAATAAACAGTGAAGAGTATCAGCATGTGCTCGACGAACATTTGACGCCGTTTTGGCAAGAAGACTATCTCTTCATGCAAGACAATGCGCCTATTCACTGAAGTGCGTCTACCATCTTGCATCTTGCAAATCGCTATCTTACCATAACCAGCATATTCACCTTACCTGAACTCAATCGAGAATCTATAGGGACTTCTAGTTCGTGATGTTTATCGTGGCAACATACTCCGACGTCAACGATCTTAAAACTGCAATTCTTGAAGCATGGAGTCATCTAAATTTGTATTGAATAACTTGACCCGTAGTCTTCCAAATCGATTGATCAATGTTGTAAAATCTAAAGGAGGGCCTACTAAATATTAAATATTAATTTTATACTGTTAATTTTTTGTTCATAAAGCGATAATTTTGAAGGAGCGGCTATCATTTTGTTTAGTGATAGTAAAATATACGTAGGTAAAATTTCGAAAATTTTAAAATTGTTTTAAGATTATGAATAGAGAAAGGCATGTTTGTACAATATTTCATAAAAAACGGCCAATTAAAATTCGAGTTGTGCTACATTTTCAAGTGCGGCTATCATTTTGATTAGGAGTGTATAAGTGAAACTATACTTTTGTGTCATACTATATATTACTATACATTGCATTTAATTTTTTAATACTTACTTCTTTAATACTTTATGATTTTCATTTTATTTTTACTTATTAGATTAAATGGCATATCTTAATAATTCCTTCACCTGATGTAAAATAAAAATTGCGAAAATTGTTTATCATTGATATTTGGTGTGGAACTGGAATACGTTCATATGGAAGAGCCGTCTTCGTCAACAGAGAGGTCGGAAATAGAATTTGGATCTAGCGCTAGGACAGGCAGGCGAAACGCGGTTCCAGATCTTGGCACACCACTCGATACAATTGACTCAAATGCACTAAAATTAGCTGAACAGCTGGCCAATTTAGGAACGAACGATCAGCCATCCACCAATGCGGGTTATAATAATACGCCTTCAACTTCGAATTCTACGTAAAATTAAGTAAATTTGGAAATGATATTACTTCTGTGTATTCCGTTAGAAATTTCAATACTTACATATTTAATTCCTTTTTTATATTCAAATTAATTATTTCTCTTAACTTTTGTACGTTTGCAAAAGCAACGTCAGTTTCTTTGTGCATTTTAATAAATTATAGCGCAAACGTGCTGACTTATTTACCTTGATATATGTACGTATGTTGAAAAATTTAAAATTTATTTGTATGGCGATTAAATAACAAGAAAGTATTGGGTAATAAAATAAGCTTTCTAGTGTCATATTGTATACATAAAAATAATATAAACTATAAAAAAGATAATATTTTATTTATTGTACCCTAAGTGTATAAGCCGCGGCCGTTGGACGAATTTTTGAATTTTAACTTGACTTTCATTCTGTTATAAAAAAATTATTTGTAATAACTCAATTTTTAGGACAAATATTTATATTTATTGATAATCGACCAAAATTGAGAAGTGCGGAATTCACAATAAAAACGTACTTTGTGAAGCAATCTTTTTGAAATTAATTTTTTTTAGCTTAAGTGGAAGAAGTCAATTAAAAACTTCAACGTTAATTAATTTACGATCGTCCGTTGTCTCAAAAAAAGATGTCGAAATTTTTAAACTGTCCCTCTCCTCTTCCCATATCTTTTTTTAATTGGAAAAGTATTCTTCATTTGGGATTTTCGAGTACGCTGAATTCAAAAAGGGTATTAGTTTTTTATTTTGTTTTGATTGTTTAAATATCATCATATTGTAAATCATCATGAAAATTTTGTCGACCCAATCAATAGCGCCCATACTCAATCTTTATGCAAAAATCCAACTCCGCGCTATAAGGAAATTCGGTGATTGTCTAAACTTTGATATCTTACATCCCTGAATACTTGTAGCCATAAATACCTAATTATGGAGAAACAGACTCGAAAATTAAATTTCAGTCTCAAGTTGTTATTCAATACCCGTGCGAATATATACATTTGTGACCTTTTTATGATCTTTTGTTGTTTTCGGCCTATTAAATGTTATTTAAATTACAATAAAATTAAAAAACTATCTAATATTATTTTTGAATTCGGCGTACTGGAAAATCCCAACTAATTCAATTAAACTGAACAACACATTGCAAATAATAAAAAATATAAGAGAAGAACTGCATAAGTATCGATAAAAAATATCGGGGGACTCCATAAGTACAAAAAGATCGTACATTGCAACAAAATGTAACAAAAATGTTTTAAAAAATGAAAAAAATACATATAAGTAAAATTTTTGGGCAGAGACTGGAAGGTAAAGTAGGAAGAAGAATGATCAAAAAAATAATGGTAGCAAATTTAAGTGTAAATTGTTTTAAAGCGAATGTTCTTTTTTAAAAAATTTTTCTAAAAATTTACATTATTTTCAATGTCTGTTGAGCGCAACTTGGAGAAATGAAACGTTTGCCTCCGCTTCGCCGCAATGAACAATATATCGCTGAAATTGGTTGAAATTTAAATTATAAAACAAAAAAAAAGTTTTTATATTTTTCCGAAAATTTATTCGTTGAAAATAGATGCCGCTCGTAAACGCCAAAAACTTTACGAGGAACGAAAGGATCCATTCTGTGATTATGATGAGGATATTGATGAAAATCAATATTATATGGTCGATACCCCCTCCATCTATGCAAACAAGCTGACTGTAAACTTTTATTACATAAGTTGAATGATTCAAAATAGTGAGTAATTTATGAGTAAATGCAATATTCACATTACACAAATTTTTTTTGTCCATATATTCTTTTACAATATGAAAAAGGTTAAATTCTTTGTAGTAGGTTGTTGTTTTTATTTTCAATGATATAATTTTAATTAAAATTAAAGACTCGTCGCTACCGCATTGTACAGCGCAAATGCTTACAGCATGATGCCGAATATTATCATCGCGCGTCTGCCACATTGAATGTTCCTGCCCCACTTCCCAGTTCATCTAAAGAAGCGTACTCTTTTCCTAAGGCGAATGACTTTATCTATGAAGAGGAAATGGACGGGAATCACAGCGAATTTTATGAAGGTTAACAGCATTTTTATTTTAAACAGATGTTTTTTTAAAGAGCATTATTGCAGATGCCGCGATGCATGTTGATCCGTCGATTCCGCTATCGAAAAATCGCATCCTTCATCGAACTTCTTCTCAGAAATACTCTCAACAAATCGACAGTCATAGGGAGGAATTGCTACCGCAAACCTATGACATCACAAATTCTAACTTTGCTAATGAAAACATAGAGCAAAAGGAACTGGGTGATTACAATAATGAAAATTTGCACATGGACGAAATCGATGATCATGTGGATATTTTTGAGGATGTAAGATTAAAAAAATATCATATTTTTAGGATATATTTATATAAATTGTATTAATTTAGTTGTGCATTTATTATATAACCTTCAATTGCTCTGATTAATTTCTGATTTAAGGAGTACGCTTCCGTTCCTAGAGATATGGGAAATGATTCGCAAGACTTTCTTCCGCAAAAGGGTAAAGTTGTATTCGATTTTTTTGCTTTTTCATAATAAATAAATCAAATATTTTAGAATTTTGCATTTTTAATTTCAATTATGTTCTATATTTTATATGCAGAATACGACAATCGCTACGATTATTTTGAGTCGACCGGCGGTGACGGCGTACAAGAACAAATCGAAGTGGTCGACGACGAATGCGACATGGAGGAGATGCTCAACGACGCGCCGCTCGAGCCCATCGACTCGCCCGGCGGACAACGCTACGGGCCGTATCGCACATCCGTCGCGTACAAATTCGCCGCGCCCATCGATATGCACAAGCTGTTCGGGCTGATGTATCACGAGTCCCATAATTCATCTAACGAGCAGCTTACGGTTCTCTCCACAAATTTGTCATATAATCAATTAATTTTGACGATATATTTCAGCATTACTTTTTGTCGGACCCCGCAATGAGTTCTCCGATAAATGTGCTCGGATTAATCGATTCGGCGCAAAATTCATCACCCGAATTGAACGCACAAGTCATTGCTTCACTCGCTATGCAAGTGTGTTTTTTAATTAGACTTGATTTGCTCTTCCCTATTATAATGTTGTCAAGAATCGAAAACGTTGATTGATTTAGATCAACTACATGAAGAAGGATATTAGCCGTCTGCGGCAAGACATCACCGACTTGCGCGCCGTTTGCCTCATGCAGGACAATCCGTTCGTCTCGTTCGGCCGACGTTTCGATCCGTCGGCTGAGGTGTCTTGCGAGTGGCGAATTCCGGCCATGCCACCGCTAGCCGAAGTGGATTTGGTCGAAGTGGCTCGCGAAATGGCCAATGTACGCATCGGAAAGCGAAACATCCGCAACGAGGATCTCATACGACGTTACGTTCGTATGGTTCTCGAACGGGTATAGATACATAATACACATAATACATACATTATTGAAATTTATTATTTTGTTGTTGTATAAACGATTTGATTTTGATTTTGAACATTCTAGAGGAAGGTATTGAGACAAAACGGGACGGGACAAAACCGAATGTAGCAGAAAATAAAGGTTTTAGGCTCAAATCCAAGTTTAGATTTCTAGCTTAGGCCTAAAACATCTCAGATATATTTTAAACTTAGACTTAGGCATTAGGCTCATCACGTTTTGTCCCGTTCCGTTTTGGCTTGTGTTTTGGCCATCATGTTTTGTCGCGCCGTAGGGAGGACAATTCTCATATTTTATTCGTTTGCTTTCAACAAAATACAATACCAATTTTACCTTATTTAAAGCTGGTGCCGAGACAAATAGTTCGAGCTTTTACCGTAAGAGATCGGGAGCGCACTCACGGCCATCATCCGCAAGACATTGGCGATTTTGCGAAGAATCAAATCACTGGTGATTTTCTTAGCGCACTATATAAATTCGTTAGAAAATACGAAGAAATAATGTGATTATGATTTGTCCACTTTCCAGGCATTATTTTGGATTTGATGGGCCTACACAATTTCGATGAAAGCGATAGTCGATCACGTGCGGAACGCGCTTTTTATTATCAGCTCATCAACAAACTTATGAAGTGCGCAATGTATGTGATTTTTTTTTTATTTTATGAAGTTTTCAAATACTTTTAAAGTTTATTCAAAAAGATATGCGGACAAAATAACCTTTTTTCTCGGTTTTAAAGAAAAATGATAACGGAAATTTGTTAACAATTTATTCAATTTTGGTATTGTTTGATAAATAATATTTCGACCATATTGTCTGATAAATAATATTATTTGATAAATAATATTTTGCCTTTGTTGTTCCGAAACGTTTTCAATGTATCAATAAATATTGTATTAAACGTTTGTGAATTAAGCAAAAATTAATTTTGTTAACAAATTTCTTCAAACAAAATTATTTAATTGATTTAGGAGAACAATGTAAGTCACAGTTTAGCCGAATATACAAATATGAGTGAATATAATATGTAAAGAAATGAGATAATCGTCGATAAAGAGGGGGTATTTGAATATTGATGCGTATGTGTGCGGTTATGTTATGAAACGATTTCAATCCTTTCGATAAAGAATTTCGCGCAACAAAGTGATTGTGCGTTGATCCCATAAAATGTTCATATGGTCCGCGTCATTCAGACTGTAATATTGTACCTGAAATTCGGTGGTGTAAAAAGAAATAGTTTTTAGATATGATATGAGACGCATGACACCCAAAAAGCGCGAGTATCCACATATCAATAGCAAAAAGCAACAAATATTGTAATAGGTCGTATAATTTTTCGTTTTATTTAATTATGAAAGTTTAAAAAAATAAAAATTGTTTACAAATTTTTCAAAAATATTTGCCAACCTAAAATCTTACGTAAATTATATAAAATTAAATTGATTACCGATTTGCCAAAATTGTTACGCTTATTCCATGACTTGCAAACTTCCAATGAGCGAATATTCACTGTGCCATCCCCATCATCATAATCAATTTTGTCGGGTTGATATTCCGGAAAATCGTGTTTATACCAGGTAAAGTTAGCGGCTGTCTTCACTTTTGTGCCGTATATGCAATGAACCTTAAGTTTAATTTATAGGTAATTAATAAATTTTTCATTGTAATAGGCAACAATTATCTTTCTATATTGTGGCTATTAATTATTAAAAATAATAACAAACTTTCACTCCTGGCGCATCGAGAATAAGCGAGTCCTTTGTGGTTTGATATTGTTGGAAGCCAGTGGGATATTGAATGTCATCGAAGAATTCCTTAATATCATTTATTGTGTAATTTCTCGTCGGCGTAATCGCCAACGGCTCATTTACTTTCCAGAGTTTTTCACTAGGAAACAATAATGCTGAACTGGTAAAAGAACGCTGCATAGATCGAAGAGCACTTGGCGGTAAAATTACACGAAAATAATCCATATTATAGCCTATAATATTACCATGTTCTTTACATAAAACTAAATAATAGTAATGTCTAACCGGAAGCAAATAATTTGATGATTTGCGTAGAGCCGCCCCAAGCTCCAGCTAAAGATATGTGAGCCTCTAAGAACTTGTTTTTCCAATCCTATAAAGTCATTAATTTTTTATGAATAGATATTCGCACATATCAATAAATTTACTTGGTCTACGTAGTTGTGATAGAAATAATTCATTACAGGATTACCCATGCTGTGTCCTAATACTATCACTTTAGAATGACCATTATAGCGGTACATCATTTCGATCATTGTTCGCAACTTTATATAATATTCATTGAGATCACCTAAAAATAAATATTGTGTAGATTTTTTTAAACAAAATTCAAAATAATTTTTTAAGTACGGGGTGCTTTGCGCCAGTCAAACGGTGCACCAATTATATTTTTTCCGCGTCGATAACCCCAAGAAGTGAGTGCGTCAACAATTGATACGAAATAACGACCTGGTGACCAGTGCGAGGCATCCAGCCATTCAACCGTATCAGTGTCTCCAAAACCATCGATTTTAACCTGAACACCATCATTGTCTTCGGCCAGAAAGGTTTCATTGTTGAATTTTAGTCTATAATTGATTAAAATTATTTCAAATTTTTAGAGCATAATATTTTAAATTAAAATTAGAAGTCATCTATCTATCAAAAAATAAAAGACGTTTCAATACTTCATATTGTCGGCCCAGCAATCGATTATCAAAAATACCATCTCTTCGATATTTAACCATAGATCGAAATAATCACGTGTTGTTTTATCACAGACATAATGTATAACATTCGGCTTTCCTGTAAGATTTGCTCTTAATCGACTGCCCCCGTCACCAGGTACTGCAAAAAGTATACTCTTATGCATTCATTTAATATTGTAGAAAATAAATAGAAATCACCTTACTCAATATAATTGGATTAGAAGGTTTTTTTGGGTCGGTTGTAAGACGCTTGTATGACCGGAATTTCATCGAATTTTGATAATCTTTTTCTGGATATAGCAAAAAGGATGATGCAGAGTAGAAATATAATAAAAGAAGTGATAAAAGATAATAGTTCATTTTATTCCGTAATTAGCAACTAATTGAACCCACTTACAAATCTGCAACCATTTGAATCGTCACAAATATTGGGTTGTCAATTCGTGGGAGTTTTTTTCAACAACTAATAAATCAATCAATGGTATATTCTCCGCCACTGTTTACAACTTCTTCCCAACGTTCAACAGCCTTTCAATTTCTCTGCGGTAGTAATCGCCCAAATTTTATTAAAAGAAAAAAAACTCACAACTTAACCGACAATCCAATAGTATAATTCGTTTTTATTTTTATAAAAAAAACAAAATGTTTATAAAAAAACATATGCCTATTTAGTCATCCCGTTTAAATTTATTCTTTTCTTATTGATAAAAAATAATTTTATCTAATAGAAACCTTAGGTCAGCTGATAAATTATTTTGATTACCTATTTAAAAATCGAAAAATTTAGTTTTTAAGGAAATGTTGTATATTGATTTATTTATTGGGCATTATTGAATTGATGTCAATTTACCTATTTCTTAGAAACCTATGTTAAGTGAAAATGTTTATAAATTAAATGTGACTTTTTTAGTTAAAAAAATTCATAATGGCTGTAATTAAATTTTTATTTTATAATCGGCATTACAAAGTTCCAAAAATTTACAGTTAGAATGCCCTACATATAAAAAAAGAATTTTTCGTGTGTGACTCTAAAATTTATGAAAAATATTATCATTTTAGAGACCTCCCAAGCCCAATATATTGTATCGCTTTTTCGTCGTTCTTGTAATTGTATAAATAGTTAAAATTATATTTAATATATTTTCACACGTTCGGAAAAAATAATAATTAAAAAGAAACAAGTAAGCAGAATATGAATCTTGATTTTCGGATTCAGCAAAAAAAGAAACAAATACACAAAAAAGAGAGATAATACATTAGTGAAAAGAAGCACCGGTCGTCATTCCTCCACGTAATTTGATGGCGACATAGACAACGACGAGCCGACGGTTGTCGTGGACGTGGATTGCAGCGGCGCATTCGTTTGTTCGGCTTTTGTGGACGATAAAGCCACGGTTGTGACAATTGGCAATAGTGGTGGTTGTGATTGTGATTGCGAGGAAATGGAACCGGCTTGTGACTGATGATGGGAAAGAGTAAAGTATCGCGTATAAGTTATGTATTCGAAATCTCGATGTCTGTACAGACAACAGCGACAATTATCAGCGAACCATTTAAAGTCGGGCGGTGACTCGACTTTTTCCACCTCCCTGCGCATGGCCTGTCGTCGGCTGTTTAGCCAATTGGTGAAACGAACACGTCTTCGCTCAAACATATCGCGATGCGTCTAGAAATTTAATCAAAATAACAATATTGTTTCATTTATTTAATTTAAGAAAAATTAATTAGAAAATTGCATTTTTAATAAATTCACCTTTTTCGCACCATACGGAGCTCCATACTTGATGAGCATATCGCTGGTGCCGTGTTCATAGAGCAATCGTAGGTTCTTGGCCGATAGAACGGCACGAAGACCATCGTTAACGTAGAAGGACGATGAGACGGTTGGCGGCAGAGGCGAAAACGGATCGAAAGACGCGTCGGCGACGGATTTACGCGGCAAAATATTCCGCAAAAGAAACAGCTCCTGCGTCAACAGTAAGTTGGTTTCCGTCTCTTCGCTCTAGAAATATAATATATTGCAGCAAATCGAGGAATTGATAAAAAGAAGAAAAAAGTGCGACGAACCGTTGCATATTTCTCGACAAATTCACACCACTTTGAAAGCTGGACAATTGACTCGTCGCATTCTTCCTCCTCGTCCTCGTCGTCAGTGTCGGTGTTGATCAATTCAATGGAGACGACCGGCTTATCCATGTGGATAAAATATGTCTTGTAACAATTTTGATTCACAATAATCTGAAACACAAAAAGATACGCGCTTCAATTTCATTTATAGCCCAACGCGTGAACGAAGCATAAAATTATATAATATATAATAAATAATAGAAAAAATCCGAACATTTTACGGACAAATGACCTCTGTTTAAAATCTTTTTTTTATTGCTTTGTAAATTTATTATAACAACCTTCTCGGCAGCACTTTCGTATTGCTCGTCGAGTGCGAAAAATGGTTGTGTGTTCCGCGCTCGATGCGTAATATATTTCTGGAATAGATTTATGGCGCTGATGCTCGCCTCGTCGGCCACAAAGTTTTGTATTTGACGCGTGATGGTGCTGACAAGCTTATCCATTGTGAACATAATATAGGCATTAGTGCCAAACATGTTTCTAAAATTAATATAAAAGCATATTCGCATAATGAAAATGAAAACGGAGAGAAAATAACAAAATACAATTTCGAAAATAGAAACGTGAGTGCTGAAAGAAAGAAAAAAAATGAATGCATACCTTAAAACGTCCTCGAATGTGACCGAGTCCGTGATTCCGTCAAGGAGATTCTTTAGCTCATGCAAAAGCGTCGAGTAGAAGTGTTCGGGATTTTGCAGCGGCTTTTTCAACTCGCGAAGACCCAACTGAACGTCGACGGCGTTGTGCTGATGCGACATTGGCGTATTGCCGTGACGTTCGTAAATTTTCTGCTGCCGCTCTCGAATCGCCATCTCGAAACGATACTCGGCAATAAGCTCATTCGTTTTGCGTTTTAGTCGGGCCAATCGATCACACATTATGTGATGCAGCCGGATGAAGATCAACCAGCAATTGGTGCCGAAGAAAAGCGCGTAGCCGGTGTTATTTTTAGCGCCGCTATCTGTCGTTGTAATCTTAAAACGCACATTTTACTTATAAATAATTTTTTGAAAATATTCTGAAGCCAAAAACCCTACTTCAGCCTTTTTCGAAGTCAACTTAGCTTCCAATAAACGTCGAGCCCGACGCGTTGTTATTTGTCCGTCTTGCGTCTTATCTAAAAGGACCTCAGATTTTTTAAACAGAACGGATATTCGAAAAACAAATACCACAATTTTCGTTTTCCTCCTCGTCATTCGACATACATTCCGTTTCCAGGTTGAATAGACGCGGAATTAAATTTAACCTAAAGACGAAATAAATATTTTGTGCAAGAAGCTTGATATTAAAACAAGAGACACCTTAGCAATTTCTTTATCATAAATTTCTCCTTTTTAGGAATGTTCTGCTGACGCTTGACGTGATGAATGAGAAGCTCATTGGCGTCATGAATTACGGAGACATCCTCTGGATAATCGAGAACCATATGCGGCCGGCGCTCCACGTACTCGCCATTTTCGATTTGAGATTGTCGCTAATATACACATATAGTTTATTAGTTAATTAAACATTCTCAAAATCAAAATTTACCTCATCATAATAAGACTCCAATTGAGTAATGATGGCTTTACTGCGAAGAAACTTGAGATCGTTCGTCTTAAAGGATATAGCCTGATGATCGAGACTCTTTAAATAATTCTTTTCGATTTGATCCCTCCAAATCACGTTAAACTCCTCGCGAACAGAACGCCATTCCGCATCCTTTTCGCGTAAACGCTTTAAAACTTGGGGGACTGCGATTACGGGATTGTCGCGAAGTCCCTCCAGAACCTTTGTCGCATGTTCTCTAAAAATGCCGTGTAATGTAAAAAACTTAATGTGCTGTAGAATTACTTTTTTTAAAGCAAAAAATGGTAAAAAAAAAATAACCCGTAAAGCTTTTTAATAGCGCGGCCCATTAACGTCGGCGAATCGCAACCATACTTCTCATCCAACTTAAAATTTTGAACCTCTTCAGGTCGCATATCTTCCATTTGTTTTCGTACGGCTTCCAGCGCGGTAATACCGGCCGTATTCACCTCGATAAGAATATCCACCTTAAAACCAATAAATATTATACATATTGTTTTGAATTTTCTAAAAACAAAAAATTTTTCACCTCAAATCGTTCGTCCTCCGTTCGATACATCTAAAAGTTAGTTTTTTTTTTATTATTGCGTTATTAGTTGGAGCAAATTAAAGGAATAATTCTGAACTAAAGTGAAACATAAATTTTAAATTACGATTTCTATTGAATCCACGTTTGAACAAATTTTAAATAAACAAAAAACAGCTAAAAATTTTAAAAGTTCAAGCACGTACAGAATAAATTTACACAAAAATTGTTGTCGGTGTTAGTTACTAGCAAAAATTCGATTTTTTCTTTTAGCCATATAAAGAATTTAAATACTTACAAAATCCTCAAAGACGCTCTTCTTGGAACTGACCGATTCCGTGGATTCCGACGACCAGGAGGGAAACGAAACCCATGTGTCGTTCAACACGGAATTACAAAGCTTGGTACGTCCCGAACAAGTTGAACGTCCATAGGACTCGGGCAACGAACGATAACTGACGCCGAGCCGCTTGCAAGTTGAGTAGTCTGTACAAAAAGTAAAATTTTATAGAATTATTCCTTTTAAATTTTTTTAAATAACTTTTAAATACACACCAATTTGTAGAGCCAAATCCGAGTGTAGCCGATTCTCTACTTTTTGAAGCTTGTTGGGCGATGCGGCTCTAGCGCCAACTTTTAGGATTTCGCTAAATTGACGCATTAAATCGGGATGCTCACTAAAATGAAATTAAATATAATTAAAAAAGCACGAGAAAAAAATAAATCAATTAACATAATATTGTTGTTTATTAAAAAACGTACGATAAAAACGGAGTGACAACTTCTAATAAGTCCTGTTTGGAGAGCAAATTCTTATTATATAATAGTAAGCAGCGGAAAAAATTTTTCACCACAGATTCATTTTTAAGTGCTTTGTGTACCTAAAAAAGTTAATTACAATTTGATTCGAAAAAAGTTCAAATAAAAAAAAAATTACACGTTCGAAAAATACGAAATCTTTCAAAGGTATGTCTTCCAAATATTTCTCCATATTTGCGTCGTAGAGGACTTTTGTAACCACCTTCGACTTCTAAACAAACAATTAAGCCTTAAATAATTAATTATATGGCATTCGTTTATTTACAGGGTGTTTCAATTTTAGCGGACGATTTGAATTGGCGCTAACTTTTTTATTTTCATGTCAAAATTCTTTTTTTCATGGATTCTGGAGACTAAGAATTTTTTTGATATATGACATGTGATAACACTTTATTAGACTAGACCGGAAAAATAACAACGAAAAAAGTTTAATTTCCATAATTTATTTCAATACTTTTTCCGTCAACTTCAATGCAAGGTTCAAGGCGCCCATATGAACCGATGGCCCGATTGAGCATTTTTTGTAGAAACTCGTCGAATGCTCGCTGAATTCTGGATTGAAGATCATCAAGATCGGTCGGTTGAGAACGATAGACCCGGCTCTTAATCCATCCGCACGAAATGAAAAGTCGCACGTCAATTAAATCAGGCAAATATGGATTACCCACTTCTGGAATATGAAGGCCATGAAAATGGAGCAATTAATTGGCCGAGCTTCTACGCATCCAGCGATTTTCGAAGTGTTTGTTTGACCAATCGTGGACTTGGGTTTGATAGTGAGACGGGGCGCTATCCTGCATAAAGATGACGCCTTCAAAATCTGACCAATCGGAAGAAATCGGTTTTGAAGCAGTTGAAGGTATGAAGTAGCCGTAACATTTTGGTGAATAAAAACGAGTCCTATCACATCCTTGCATCCGATGGCCGCCCAAACAAACCCGGGATGCCATACAGTCGACGCTCCCATTAACATAACGCCAAGGGACTGCGCGTTAACTATGTTAATGGGAGCGTTATGTTAATGGGGGAGCGTTATGTTAAGGGGGCTAATGGGTGAAAACCAATCAAGCTGCCAAAACGATTATGTTAATGGGAAGTTTATGTTAATGGGAATTTATGTTAATGGGGGAGTCGACTGTACCAAATTACAGACTAGGGTAATTTTTTTTTCTTGAATAAATCTACCTACATTTCGCATAAAACTTGAAGATGTTTTAAAAACTTTAAAAAATATCTTTTTTTAATGTTAAAAAAAATAAAAATTTAAAAAACATAAAGCCAAAATTTTCCACCGGATATTACAGATAAGACGAATAAGACCCGCTTACCCGCATGAAATCAAAGTACTTAAGCATTTTTTAAACCTTGACAGCAGACGCCGGCGAAATCGGAGCACCGAGTTGACGTTTTTTTGTATGCCTTGAACCGCCGTCGGTTTTGGTAGTTGAAGAAGCTTTTTCCCCATTAACCGACGCATCGTCCATCGACTTACTGCTGCTGCTGCTCGGCTCCTCTTTTGGAACTCTCAGCGTGTTATCTCCGTTTTCTAATCCCGCGTCAGGTAAGTAAGATTTGAAGTCACGCATAAGATCCTCTTCGTCCACGAACAATTGCGCAACAGCCTGATAAACTTCAGTCTCGCTCATCGATGGTTCGGATCCCTTAAATTTATATGTACAAATTATCCAAAATAAGTTAATATAAAATAATAGATACTTAATATGTAAATTAATATAAAAACAAACTTGTTCATTGGAAATCTTTTGATAATTGCCCAAAATGTTTAGAAATTCTCGATAGATTGCAGGCCGATCAGCAAAACGCTCCTATAAATAAAGTAAATGTTCTCTCTATAAAAAAAACCTAAAATTTATTTTCGAAAGCCTACTTTAACTTTATTTAAGTATCCAACTGCTTGATCAAAATGCAACGGTTGGCCAGTAGCGCTGTCGACAACCACGTGCCCGCCCATTTTAGACTCATTGAACGTCTCCGTGCTTGTTATTGAAGTTGGCGGAGAGCCAATTGTACGCAATGTCTGCTGGCTGTACGTTAACGAATTTGCATATTGCGAGGCTGCCTGTTGATGCACTTGCATTGCGGGCGGTTGTTGACTGTGTATCTGACGAGTCTGCACAGTTTGATTTTGTGGGTCAGAGGAAAACGGCGCAGCCGCAACCATGGGTGAAGTTGAATTTCCATGCAGAAGATCGCTTCGTAAATGCGCTGCAGTTGTTCCAACGGTTTGAACACGTGCTTGAGGTAAGGTTTGTTGCTGCTGCATCATGGGCTGCACTTCAGCGTTATAGAGTTGGCCTTGGTTTGCGTTAATAGACGCATTAGAACCTTAAATTCATAATGTTTTAATTAAATAAAATGCGTATAAAAATAACCACTAAATAAAAATACTTTGATTAAATGAAGACGTCTCTCCACTAGGTTGAATTATACGTATCATGGAGCCGGTAATGCGAATTTGATATCCTGGTGGCAAAAAAGTATTGAAACCAGTAATCAAGTTGTAATGTCCACTGAATAGTTGGCTGACGCGTTGAATAACGCCCGGCGTATCGATGGTATGAGATTTGAACTCCTTCATCACTTCCAAAAAGTCGTTGTACACTTCTGGATTATTGGTGAATTGCTGACGAACTTGATCCAAATATGATAAGGCATCGTCAACACGCGGCGGATGTAAATGCCCACCGTCGTTGGTCGGTTGTGTTTGATTTGAATAATAGTCGTTCGCTACGTAAGCGCCATTCGTTTGCACACTTGTCGGCTGATTAAAATTTGACGAAGCGCCAACCACGTTCTGACTGGATGCATAAGTGCTCATCGCTGCAATGTCGCGATATTGCTATGTATCTTAAAAGATGAATTATTTAATGGTAATTTTTGGAAACTTGCTATTTTCTAATAAAAAATAAATGAAAAATTTATTGCGATCTTGGAGCGAAATACCAATGGTATAGGTCTTTTATAAATATTTTAAGATTGCATGAAAATCAAGTATAATATGAAAAATTGTGTGGAATAAGAACCGAAACTTGAAAAATTGTTTTGCTCCCTTTCTACCCACTCTCTAAATTTCTTCTAGAGAAAAAGAAAAAAAAATGGAAAAGCAGCAAAAATTTTTGAAGTTTTAATGACATATTGCCAAAGAATATTTTTTGGCATTTATTTAAAATTTTATTTTAGCAAACCTAAATTTATCATCAGTGTTTCCAAAATTAAAAAATTTTTACCTAAAAATTTAACTTAACCTAAGGTGACTTAATCGAACCAAAGTTAAAATCAAAATTAAGTACTTAACTTAATTTAGTCAAAGTTAAAAGCAAAATTAAATGCAAATTTTAATTTTGCCAAAATTAAATCAAAAGTTAAAAGTATTTTTTAACTTTGCCAAAATTAAGTCAAAAGTTAAAAGCATTTTTTAATTTTGCCAAAATTAAGTCAAAAGTTAAAAGCATTTTTTAATTTTGCCAAAATTAAATCAAAAGTTAAAAGCATTTTTTAATTTTGCCAAAATTAAATCAAAAGTTAAAAGCATTTTTAATTTTGCCAAAATCAAATGTGTTAAATTAAGTCGCTGATTTGGCAAAACGAAAGTTAAGCCAAATTATCGAAAGTTAAGCCAATTTTGTTTTGCCACGATTTGTTTTTCTAATTTTATTTATATTTTTTGTTTTTATTTATTATTGTTTAGTAATGAAATTATGATTTTATATTTTTTAAAATATTGGGTTTTACACGCCATTGCGCTTTCAACATTGTGAATAGGTAATATTTAACTTGCTTTTGTTTATCTTTTGAATTTTTTACTAATATATATGCTTTATATCTCGCCACAATATCTCGAAGTTTTGTGTGTATTAAAACGCTGCTAGCATTATTTAGTGAAAGAAACATTTTTCCTAATTTTAATAACAATGAGGTATTTTTTTTATCTTGCGAGATAAAGTATAGATTTAGTCATTATTATGATGAAAACGATGATAATTTCGAGCCGATTTATATTATCGCAACCGCTCTAACACAATAAATATATTGGATGGAAGGGAAATGGAGATTGCAAAGCGTCAAATAAAAAACATGTTGCCTACATCGCAGCCGTTTTCACAACAGCAATCGGCCGTGCAGGAATGTTGTGGAGGCAAAAAAATCATTACTGAGTGGCTTCATGTCAAAATTGTGTAACACACGCCGCGAAGATCGTGAACGCAAACAAGGAACCAATAAAATAATGGACAACATCAATTCACTAATGAAATATATGATACAACTAGACTTAAAACCAGACTTCAAAAATATTGAAACAAATGTGGATGTCGTCAAGTTTTGGAAAAAATAGACCGCGAAGATTATAAACAAATTAAAAATTTGGCTTTAAATGTATTTTCCGTTCCTGCAACAAGCGCTCCAGGCGAGCGTGTTTTTTCGCAAGCAGGTTTTGCGACAAAGTCGCATCGTTGTAGAACCCAGTATGAATATCTTAATTCGCAATTAATGGTTTACTTAAACACTGAATGGTGACCTCAACGTTGATTCCGGCAAAAACTTGGCCATGAAAAAGTCCTCTAACTCTAATTGTTATTATTCTATTTCAATATTATTTCAATATTTGCTTTTTAGTTGTTTGATTTTGTTTTATTTAAATATTTTAATTGATTTAAAACAGGGTTGCCAGATGAAAATAAAATAAAAAAGAACGCTGGGCACGAAAAAATATTTTATTGATAATATTTTAAAAAATAATATTTTAAAAAATATAAAATCATAATTTCATTACTAAACAACAATAAATAAAAACAAAAAATATAAATAAAATTAGAAAAACAAATCGTGGCAAAACAAAATTGGCTTAACTTTCGATAATTTGGCTTAACTTTCGTTTTGCCAAATCAGCGACTTAATTTAACACATTTGATTTTGGCAAAATTAAAAAATGCTTTTAACTTTTGATTTAATTTTGGCAAAATTAAAAAATGCTTTTAACTTTTGACTTAATTTTGGCAAAATTAAAAAATGCTTTTAACTTTTGACTTAATTTTGGCAAAGTTAAAAAATACTTTTAACTTTTGACTTAATTTTGGCAAAATTAAAAAATGCTTTTAACTTTTGACTTAATTTTGGCAAAGTTAAAAAATACTTTTAACTTTTGATTTAATTTTGGCAAAATTAAAATTTGCATTTAATTTTGCTTCTAACTTTGACTAAATTAAGTTAAGTACTTAATTTTGATTTTAACTTTGGTTCGATTAAGTCACTTTAGGTTAAGTTTCAATTAATTAAAAAAATTGGAAACACTGAATTTATCATCGAAGAGAGAATTCTATTGGTTTTTATACGTAACCAAATCCAAATATCGAGTTATACACAGAGTTGTGACTTGGCTCCGAGTCGGCTCCGGCAAACCCATGGCAGACGAGCAGAGCACCATTATATTTCGCCATTTAAAAATCAAAATGTAATGGGTTTGTCTGCTCGTCTGCCAAAAATGCCGGAGTCAACTCGAAGTCAAGTCACAAAACTGGTTATATATGTGTTACATTTTTTAAATCTTATTTTCTATCTTATGTAAGTAATTTATAAATCAAAAAGGCATGTCTGAATACGATCTTACTCAACGAGTGGCTCCTTTCTTCGACTTGCATCTTGTCATTCCACTTTTGGAATTTCTTGGTCCACGCAAGGTATACACATTTTTTTGTAGGATTTTATGAGTTTTTTTTGTGCTAACAAAATAAAACGAACTTTAAGAACTTTTATTATATTTTCTTTAGTAATTTATTATTTAAATTTTATAGGTTTATGATGAGGAGTCGTTATTCGAAACGCATCGTAAATTGCTTTTGAAAACGAAAATGATTGATAGCGTTATTGAAACCTATCCGGAAAATCAAGTTCCAAAAGAATTGTTAAAGAGAAGAGATGAGATTCTAGAGGAACGCGAAAATCTTAAAGCCAAATGTGATCCGGTTGTGGAGATTTTGGAGCGCCGCGAGGTTAAGGAAATGATGGAGAACGCCAGAGATCGTGAGGGCAACAGCAAAATTCTCGAATATATCGAACAGAAACATGGCGTATGATTTTTTTTTACAAGAAGTGAAACTTTTAAAAAGTAAATTTATTATTTTTATTATAATTAATTAATTTTTAAACAATTTTACATTTATTGACATTTTTTGCATAATTTTTTTATTTTGCGAGTTTTTCAGTTTAAACTGGAAATGCTCGATTATTTGTACAAGTACGCAAAGCTGCAATACGATTGTGGCAACTATTCGGCTGCTTCCATTTGCCTTTTCTACTATCGCAACGTTGTGCCGCAGCACGATCCGAATTATTTGAATGCACTTTATGGCAAATTGGCGTCTGAAATTCTCAATCAGGACGACTTTCGTCACGCCAAGGACGATTTGACGAAGCTGCGCGCCTATATCGACTCGGATCCGTTCGATTCGGAGCTGGAGTTGCTACAGCATCGCGCCTGGCTCATGCATTTGGCGCTATTTGTTTACTTCAACTTGAACGGCCAGGATGAGATTATTGAAATGTTTCTCAATCAACCTTATTTGAACACTATTCAGGCTAGAAATCGCTATTTTTGTTATGAATTTAGTTATTTATTATGGCGAAATAAATTAGAAAATAAAAACAATAATAAATTAAAAACTAATAAAAAAAATTTTTTTGGAATGAAATTATAATTTTAACTTTTTTGTGGATTATAAAATTTGAAAATTTAGATTTTATGCCCGCACTTACTTCGCTATCTGTCAGTGGCGGTGATTATTAGCAAAGCGAAACGAAAAAGCAGCCTAAAAGAGCTGATTAACGTTATTGACATTGTGGGTTTTTCATAATATTATTATATTTTCATAATGTTATTAATTTTAATTTAAAAGTTTTGTTATAGGAGCGATACAATTATCGCGATCCGGTTATCGACTTCTTATGTTGTCTCTACATTGACTTCGATTTTGATGCCGCTCAGGAGAAGCTTCGCGAATGCGAATCCGTAAGCTATATGTTTTAAAAAGAAAATTAAAATCCCAGAAATCTATAAAATTATGAAAATTTGCGTTAAAGAAAAGATGAATTTAGATGAATTTATTTTTTGAAATTAATTTAAAATTTTTTTTATTCTATGAAAAAATTATTTATATTTATTTTTTAATTTTAAAGATTTTCACATAGTTTATCTTCCTTTGCCAGTTTAGTTACATATTTTGTATTATTACGTTTGAAGCTAAAAATAAAGCGTAATTTGAACATATTTTTTTTTCAAAATATGCTTCTAGGTGTTGAATAATGACTTTTTCTTAACGGGTTGTCTTGTCGACTTTCGCGATCATGCTCGTCATTTGATCTTTGAGATGTTTTGTCGTATTCATCAGTGTATCAGTTTGGAAATGCTCGCTTCTCGTCTTAACATGGATATTGTAAGTGATTAATTTCTTAAAGGCATTTTAACTTTTTTTGATTGAATTCCGTTTTGAGGGCATTGCGGAGTTCAATTTAATTCAACAATTTTTTAAAATTTATAAAAAATGCATTCATTTTTTGTATTTTTTATTTTGTAATATGTTTTGTACCGTTTTGAAGGCATATTATAAAAAATAAATTTTATACATGTGTACTATATTTTTTTTGCATTTTACAGAAGGAAGCAGAACGCTGGATTGTCGACTTGATCTGCGACTATCACATTGATTTCGCCAAAATTGATCATCAACAATCGCGAGTATTAATGGGCGTAAAACCAGTGAGCATCCACGAACAAGTTAGCGATTTTCCACGCATTATTCATTCATTGCAAAAAATTATAAGATTTTTTCTGACGCTTAGGTAATGGAAAACACGAAACGCCTCACTCTTCGCTCTCAGCAATTGGCGGTACAATTGGAGAAGAACAAGAGCGAGAAGAAGTTGTTTGGAGCCAAGAAGACGCAAGTCTAAAGAAACCAATTTGCTAATTGGAATTGATTTTCCCTTTCTGCAGATATTTCATTCCACACCTTTGTTCATGGCAAAATGAGAAAATTTATCTTCTAAAAATTTTACAAATTTCATCTACAATTGTAGGGAATTCTTGTCGCTATTTAAATGCTGAAGAATTGAAATATTGATATTTTTAGAATTGTTAAAAGATTTTATTTAGATGTTAAGCTTTTCACTTTAAAAGGGGGCTTCAATTATTAGTATCTGCCAATTTCATTCATTGAAAATAGTTATAATTGTTGTTTTTTTTTATTTCAACATAATTGTTGTTTGATAATGAGCGAAATGAAGAATATGTGAATTAATAAATATTTTTTAAAATCGAGTTTACCTATTATATTAGGTGTACAAATATGAAAGTTCGTTTTTTTACGATTCAAAAAAATTTTCAATAAAACTTTTATTAACAATAACAACCATTATTAACAACAACATTATTCCAATTTATGGATTCCATCAAAAAAAAATTCGGTTGTTTCGACGCAATCCATTCATCAAGCCATTTTCGCACTTCATCTTGCTTTGTGAACTTCTGCTCAGCCAATCCGTGAGCCATTGATCGAAATAAGTGATAATCCGACGGAGCGATGTCAGGAGAGTAGGGTGGGTGGGGTAAGATTTCCCATTTCAGTTCTTTTATGGCATTTTTGACCGGTTCTGTAACATGAGGTCTGGCGTTGTCGTGAAGCAATATTGGGCACTCGTGTCTTGTGGTTCGGTGGCAACTTCTGTTCAGATTGATTAATTGCTCTTTATAACGAAGCGCCGTAACAGTTTCGCCAGGTTTGGGAAGTTCATAATACAAAATACCCTTCCCACCATACGCAGTCTTTGTTGCTCAGGTCAAAATCGCCTTCTCCGAACATCTTAAACTCTGGCAGTGATCGTATCTTCGCCATAAACTTCATTTTCTGAGAATCGGCGTCTCTTTTCTTCCAGTTGAACATGAATAAGAGAACCTCCCGCAAACAAAATTTTATATGCAAACCTTTTTTAAAAATTCAAGGAAAATTAGATAGCGCTTTAAACACTCTACAAGATAGATACAGATAAATGTTTTGAAAAAAAGTTTATTCATGAAAAAATATTAGACAAAGTAAAACGAACTTTCATATTTGTACGCTTAATAATTAAATGTTCTTACAAAAATTTTTGTTTTATTTTTCTGAAAATTTTAATTATTTTCTTTGTTTAAGGGTGTTTTGACGAGATATTTTTATTATTATTCCGCTTTTTTAGTGTTATGAGCAAAAAGAAACGAGTGAGGTATGTGTATGCTGAAAAATTCCATTTTCAACTTAATCAATAAAAAAATTATTCAACAAAAATCAATAAAATGCTTTTCACGCTTTTTTAGACGAAAGAAATGCCGTCGAAAAGTGGGTTTGACCGCCGATCAAAAGACAAAATTGACTAAATCTTCATCGAAATGGAGCATGCCCATGGTTTATGAGATTATTCATCGTGCCTACGTTTCTCCAAAATGTCAACAACGATTAGAATTAAAATCTGTAAAAATTTCTTATATTTTCATTAATTCGCTATTGAGTTTTTCTTTCTTTATTAACTTTTCTCCTAAAAATATTTCTTCATAATACGCACATTGGTATTCTTAATAAGTTAACATTTAGTTGAAATCACCCTCGCTAAAAATATTCGATGAGCACAGCGTCGAGCTAACGCGCTCTTTGAACGAACAATGCGTTGTGGATGCGAGCAAATTTTTGTCCACGATCCAACGTAACTTTGCCAAGTTTCGTCTCGGGCGTGTCCTCAATGATACTTTGCCATCCGGACGTACGGCATCGCCGGCGAAATTGATTAAGTAAATTAGATATTACTTTTTATTTTTGCACATAATTAAAGGTATATTTATAGTATATATATTTGTAGTATGTTTGCCACACCAAAACAACTGCACGCATTTTTGGAGCGGTTGTTTTCTTTGGTATTTCCGGTGGATTTTCTCGGCGCCGAAAACTGGCGTCAATTAATACGCAATTTTACGAAAATACTTACTCGACTTAAATTACGCAATGAGTTGGCTTCGTTTCTTGATGTGTTTCAACACATTCGTATCAGTGAAATCAAATGGTTACGAAATTTGCCATTCGCGTTGAAGATGCAATTTAGCAAGAATATTCTTCATTATTTAACAACTATTGTTGCGAATGTTATTTGGTATTCGTTGTTTTTTTAGATCTTTTTTACTTTTCAATTTTCATCAAAATAAATAGATAGTTAAAAACTTATTTGCTAATAATGGATTAATATTATAGCATTTGTTTTTACTCGACTCTAAATTCCTCAGGTCAAATTGTTCACTATCGACGAGGCGTTTGGAATGCTATTACACAACGCGCTTTTGCCATTATAAGCGTCCAGCGAAAATTCAAAGTCATTGACGAAAAGCCTGAAAAAATTACGCCGATTCATCGTTTGAGGTTTCATTTTTTACAATAGGAAAATTTGCATCTTCTTTTATAAATTTTTATTCAAAGATTTTTACCGAAGAAAAATGATGTCAGGCCACTTGTTTTGTTTAAGGACAATAAAGTGAAACGGGAATTGGCAGAAGTACGCGCCATTCTCACGTTTATTGTGGACAAAAATCCGCAGATTTTTGGCTGTGGAATACGGAGTAAAATTTTAAAAAAATATGTTAAAATTAATTTTGTTTTAGGCATTTATATAATTTTTTTTATAGTTATTGTCTTTCATTTTGCAATTAACTCTGTTTTAAATGTTTTGTTTTTATTTGTTAATCATTTTTTTTGCTTATTTTCTAGATTTGCGCTTATTCAGTGTTAATTATCGAAAACTGCTAGTAAACCTAAAACATGGAAAAAATGTGGGAAAAGTTTTTTGGTGCACAATGGATTTGGCCAATTGCTTTACGACAATCAAACATGATCTACTCGAAAAAATTCTCTCCGATTTAATACCCACATCGATGTATTATCAATTAATTAATTAGAATAATTGTTTAATATTTATGGCAATTTTTTTACAGGAAATTCACCGTCGTACAACGTCTGGTCAAAAATACAAAAGTAAAATGCTTTTATCCGGTGCGCGCGGCTGGAGCGAATTATTTAGGCGCATTGGCACGGTTGCAAACCAAAAACCACGAGGAATTCATACTGAATACGTCTACCGTCGAGCTAACCGGCGCCGAGGTTATGTCACGTGTGCGTCGCTTCGTTCTCCGAACGATCATCGAACACAATGGTCGACTCTATCGCTGCGAACGTGGCATTGCGCAGGGCAATCCATTGTCAGTGATCCTTTGTAACATTTATCTTGGCTCAATGGAGCGAACGCTTTTTCCGCAGCCTCTGCGCGAGATTTTCTGTAAACGCTATATTGACGATTATATTATGATCTCCCCGAAAAAGGCAAAAATCGTTGAGGTATTTTTTATAATTTTTAAAATTTAACACGGCTTAAAAAAACGGTTAAACTATAAATAATTTTTTTCAGAGTGACCTAGTTTTTTTTTATTACTACGATTTCTTATTTAAAAATAAATTCCAATCAATCTTATTAGATTATTAAAACGATCGAGAATGAGAAGGCACATTTCGGCGTTCAACTCAATAGTAAAAAAATCTTTACCTCGTTTTCCGATGACGCACTTTGTGGAGTGAAAAGGCTCAAAAGCAACCGAAAAATTCAATGGTGTGGATATGCCTTCAACACAAGAACACTATACGTTGGTTTTATTTTTTACATAATTTTTTATTTACGATTTTTCGAAAATTTTAATTATAAAAAAAATTTTAATATAACTTTTCGGTTTCTATAAATATTATTATTATTTTCATACGAATATGTTTATCTAATTTTGATGATGGTATATTATAATTGTGCCAATTTTTTTTAATTCGAAAGGGGAAATTTTTTTAATACAAATTTTACAATTATTTTTTATGGAATGTGCGTAAATTCATTTAAAGGAAAACATAATTGAATAAATTAAACAAGGTGAAAACACACTTTGACGCTTTTCCAGATATCCGTAGACTATCAACGTTATCGTGGATCGTTGCCGCGCTGTACGATAAATCCAAAGCCCCGTCTCACCGACCGACTGCAATTTATTTGTACGGCGACAAAACGCTTGCTTAAAGGTCGTTATATGGCAATTAGAGGATGCGTACGAGCTTTGAGCGCCACTCAGCGTAAATCGTTTCGCGCCGACTTTTGTCGCTTTACATATAGATTTTATTTTCGATATTTTATTCGCCAATTTCGACTCGACTTACGAGACAAGCAAATACATGTGTTTTTCTCTCAAATGCTGCGCTGGATAAGCAATTGTTTTCGAAAAAAATCTCTCCCAGACGCTTGCAAATTAGACGATTTACTTTGATTTTTTTGCTGTTTTTTAAAATTTTAAAATTTTTTTATTTGTTTAAAAACATACAGAATGACCCAAATTAGCGCCGGGATTTGTTTTTGTTATAACTTTTTTACTTTTTTAAATTGTAAAATTTTCTTTGCGTTCCATTCCCAAGGCTTTACCATTTTCTTTGACACCAAACTTGTCAACATTGGTTTCGATTTATGAATTTGTTAATTCTTTAAATTTTTCCAAAAAACAAGACATTTTCATTAATTTTCATTAAAGTAAATGGCATAAGGATCAACTCATCCTTATGCATTAAACCTATTTTGGATTAATTTGATTTTTTAGTTTAAAGTGGAGATAAAATTCGTTCCAGAAAGCGCTATTAAATAAAAAATTAGCGAAAATCAATTCAAAAATTGCGCCAATTTAACGTCAATTTTACACATTTTTGACTTTTCGAAAAAGTGACAAAAAAGTTTAATTAATTAGTAAATTCGTAATTCAAAATCAATATCGACCAGTTTGGTGTCAAACAAAATGGTAAAGCCTTGGGAATCAAATGCAAAAAGAATTTTGAAGATCGGTTGCGCAATAAAACGAATCCTAGCGATAATTTGGGCCACCCTGTATTTTTTCGACTTTAATGTTTAGCAAAAAGGAGTAGTGGCCTAGTGGTTGTGCGATAGGTTTCACTTTGCAAATTACTTGAAATTATTTACAGTTGATATTTAATATTAATAAAAAATTATATCATCGAATTGAGCAAATAATTTTCTCTTTTCATTTTATTTAAATTTTAAAAATATATTCCTATTTTACAAGTGTATAAATATTTTTTTGTTGCAAATATGCAATGAACTACTTTAACGTTCAAATTATGTTGTGTTTATTTTATATTTTAGAATTTTTTGTGTAAACAATTTTTTATAATTTTGATTACTAACCGCATCATTGGATTTAGATGTAAACAGATTAAAATTTTATTTTATTCTTTTCTAAATAAATTGATAAAAATTACGTTACTCGATGAGGCCGTATTTGAGGCGAAATTACGTTAATGGCGATATTACCCCATTCGTTGCATCCACCGGCATCCTCTCAGGGCGATGGCGCCGGAAATGGATTGAATGCAAACAACGACTTTATGGAAATGGACGATTATGCCCTAATGAGACTCGGTGTTACAATACTCGGTCTTGTTTTACTATTGATTGCATGCACCGTCGTCAAGTATTTAATGTTAGTTAAATTATAAGTAATTTTAAACAAGGATTCACTGGATGATTAGGCTTTTTTTAAAAATTAAATAGAAGTGATTATTTAGCTTTCGAAATTACGATAACAACAGTAGATTAAATTTCGCATATCAGCCATTGTCAGTAAATGATTTTATTGGCACCAATGAGCTAAACGACTCTAACGAAAAAAGCGCTGTTATAAATCATATGCAAAAGTGTTAGTTTATTACGATAAGAATAGTACAAGAAATTAGCATAACCGAATGATGCATAATTTCGACAATTTTTTAATTTGCTTTACACTTCGTGCAATAATTTTTTTGTATAGTTTTCTTTTTCGGAGTTTTATTTACATTTTTTAGAATTATATCATCGAATTAAGTCTTTTTTCCTTTTAAACATTTTAGACTACTCAAGACCATTTAAACTTGATGCAGTATGATTTAGTTTTTAGTGCGATTCAGCAAATTTTTGGAAACTGATGTATGAAGAAATCCTACAATATTTTTTATTTATAAATTTATTTTGTAAAAAAATGATATTAATTTAACCCATAAGATGGAAATTTTCTCGGAAGGTTTTTTAAAAGTTTTTCAAAAATGTTCATATTTATTCCTAATTCTTACTTCCGAAATTTGCGATTTCCAAAATCTCGCTACATCTCTTGTGTAAATCAAAAAAATATTTTTTTATAATGCTCATAAAATTATACAAATTTTCGATGCATTTATTTTATATATGAATATTCAATAAATTTATATAAATAACTTTATTTGTAAATATAAAGTTTCCAAAATTAGGTATAAATAAATATGCATCAAAAGAAGATTGCATATTGTGAGGTACAGTTTCGAGAAACAACTAAGAACACGAAAATTTAGTTAGAATGAAAATTCAGGCTTATAAACCTAATGAACAAATATGTTTGTGCAATGGAAATGCGGCAAATCCAGCCAAAACTGTACCGACAGAATCACTAAGCGTTGCAATAGAAAGACAAAATTCACGAGCTTCACTCGGGGTCTGTAATAAATTTAAAGCAAACGGTTTATTGTGTCAATAACTCAAAAAATATCGATAAGAATTTATTAATTATATCCTAATTTCGTGTGTATAAGACCGGATGTTTTGAACCAGATTTTAAATTGGCGCCAATGAGTTCATTCTGTTGTATTGGATCCAAGCGAGTCCAAATTTTGTGCCCACTTTTATAAAACCGAGACAAAGGCGGGCACAAAATTTGGACTCCAACGAATCCGATACAATAGAATGAACTCATTGGCGCGAATTTAAATTTGGCTCAAAAACACCCGGCCTTATACACGCGAAATTAGGGTAATTAGGTAATAAAAAAACCTCTTTATAAATTCGGTTAAATGTGTTCACATAGGAAGCGCCGCCAAAAAAGCCTTCGAACAGAATAAATGCAAAAATTAGCGCGATATGAGGTATGAAAGAATAGATTGCGTTGAAAAAAAATACTACCAAATTTATCGTCTAAAACTCATATGTAATTTTATAATTATAATAATAAATTAAATCTGCGACCTGCAGGATCGGAAGCATATACAGAGCGAATGCTGATAACTCGAAAAAATTGACGGAAGAACGCGAAATAAATACACCCATTTGATAGAGTGCTTGATACCAACGATACTGACTAGCTTGCGGCAGATTAAATCCATGAGCACAATCAAACACAAATAACTCCACCTGAATTTCACTAAATTATTTAGACATAACAATTTGTTTAATAAAAAACACTTTTTAAATTATACTTACAACTCCTTGGTTGATAAGATATTCAGCAAAATAAACGATGCTCAATGGAATCATATATCGTAATATAGGCTAAAAAATACATGTACAAACAAGTAAATAATACATTTATATCAATTATTTTATTTTATCACATCATCTCATTGTTCATTGTAAAAAATAATTAGATATATCTATAAGAAGCAAATTTATATAAATATAAAACACACCAAAATCCAATATATTTGGCTTTTATTAATATTAAACTTTTCATTCTTTGAATAATGCTTGATATTTCTAACATCTACGTTTAAATTTGAATCGTTTGATTGATTTATAGTGATATCGCAACTATTTAAGTATTTTTCTTTATTTATCAATAATTTTTCTTTTGGCACAATCCACGTTCGTGGATTAAATATTTTTGCTTGATAAACTGATGGAGGTCTCGTTAGAATAAACCAATATCTAAACTGACAAAAGTATATTATAATTCAATCATCATTTATAAAAAATTAGCTAACGTGATTGCAAATACGGCCGGAATAATGAGCATAGAAATAAGTGCCTGTCGTGGAAGTAATCCAAATAATTGAGGTTCGGTAAGCAAGGCGTATGCAAACGTGCCTGCAACTCCTGCGCCGCCCGTGCCTGAGGACCAAAGCGAAATTGTGGTCCTATAATATACACAGATTAACATTGATTGTGCAAACTTCAAATTTAGCTCATACTTGGGATAATGAGCTGCTAGCGCCAAATAACATGATTCACCAAATCCAGAACCAATTGATGCAAGAGCGATGCCAAATAGTGATACGGAAATTCTTGGTGAGTATGACACTATAACAAAACTGAATGCCTGCAACAAACAAACCATCAAGTGTCTTAGCCTAAATTTTTTCTGTTATTAAAAAAGACTGACAGTGACGAAATGTGATGGTACCCAAAGGGTAGTCGATGCATAAAAAGTGGCGCGAGAATTTTAATAATTAAGCACGGCAGGATGTCTGCGATTAGCACAGCACCCGTACTCATTTCACTACATTTTCGTTCTGTAATTTTTTCCTGTAAAACATACCAAAAGTTCATACCTATACTAATCCTTTCATCCAATAAATACATACTTGACAAGTAAGATTAGCATTAATATTATCCATTTTGTTTGTAATAGTATCATCTTGTTTTGAGATAATATCAACGGCAGCGCTTAGCATTATTACATAAGCATAGTTGTTAGCAAAGCCAAAAATCCTATAAATGTTGTCGTCTTCAAATTTATAATACATATTATGTAAATAATAAAATAATAACCAGAAAGAAATCAGATCTCGTAGCGGCACTTTATTTAACATTCTAAAACATTTTGTAAAATTTTAATAAATTGTTCATATGTTTAAGTGCATTATTTCCTCTAAAATACAATAGAAAATAGAAAAATTTTAAAAGTAAAAATTTTACGTCAATATACATTTGTTATGATAATCCTGAGTGGGAATTGTTTTTTATAGAAAGGATTGGAAATTTTAACAGTATTTATAGACATCGGAAGCCACAAAAAACAAGAGAAAAAAAACTAAAATAATATGTAAAAAGTAGAAAGGAGTGAAATAATAAGAGGAAAAAGAAAATGATTGGAATCGATGGATATGGAAAATTACTTAATGGAATTTTCTCATTTAAAAGACGAAAGAGAAATTGCATCAAATATATATATATATATATATATATATATATATATATATATATATATATATATATATATATATATATATATATATATATATATATATATATATATATATATATATATATATATATATATATATATATATATATATATATATATATATATATATATATATATATATATATATATATATATATATATATATATATATATATATATATATATATATATATATATATATATATATATATATATATATATATATATATATATATATATATATATATATATATATATATATATATATATATATATATATATATATATATATATATATATATATATATATATATATATATATATATATATATATATATATATATATATATATATATATATATATATATAAAAAAAAGATTCGTACATTATGACTTACCTTAAAAATGTTGTACGAACTTATTAATGAAAACTTTAAAAAAGATTAACGAATAATATTATGGATTAATTACCGAAAATACCAGTTTTTTTATGAACGGATAAGTAATCTAATAAATAAATATTTAATTAATTCAATACAAATATCTGTTATTTTTTACAAAAATATCTATTATTTAATGAAAATAGAAATAAAATGAAAGAGGGAAGCCTCAATTACATTTATCTATTTTTAATTTTTAAAAATGATTTTTAATTTTTTTTTTGAAACATATAAGCTCGATAGCATTGTTACATAGACTCGATGTTTATCAATATCTTCGTCTCAATTTTAAATAATTTTCTCGCAATAATTTAATTTTGCAGAATAAAACTTTTCAAAATTTAAAGGTTTAATTTAGCTGTTTTTTAAAAATTTATAACATTTAATTTATTAACAAATTAATTTGTTGTTATTATAAAATATTAAAAATTCGCAAGGAAAGAAAGATAAAGAAAAACAAATGATTTTCACATATTTTGTGCACAAAGAGATCATTAATTTAAAATATAATTTTTGTGAGATTAAGATGATTTTTGTACGCAAAAAATAAAAATTACATGAAAATTAAAATATTATTATAAAATATTAAGATAAACCTCGCGATGAATGCGATTAAATGTATTAACGTAGGATGCACCACCAAAGAAACCCTCAAAAAGAATAAATACGAGAATTAAGCCGATGTCTGGAATCACAAGATATATGGTGTTGAAAAAGAATATTAGAAGATTTAGCATCTAAAATATGCGTATTTTTATGTAATATTATCATTAATTTTAAATGTACCAAAAGTACATTTTTACATACCTGTAAAATCGGTAGCATGAAAATTGCCGTTTTAGAAAGTTGAATGAAAGTGACAGACGCCGACTTGGTAAAATACTTGATACCAAAGTTATTGACTTGATTGAGACAAGTCGAAGCCATGCGCACAATTAAAGACAAATAGCTCGACCTTAAATTGTTTTTACTTTAAAATTTTCTTGTTTAAAAAAAGTAAAACTCACAAATCTTTGATTGATAAGATATTCTGTAAAATATACGATAACTAACGGTACCATATATTGAAGCATTGACATAAAAACGGAATACGTATAATTTTTTACCAATAAGACAGATTTTTGTCCATTATGTATATATAGGATTTAGCTTTAGAGAAAAGAAAACCTTTATATAATGGCAGCGACTACCACATTTTACGTCCCACGTGCAAATATCTTCTTTTTCTATATTTTTATCAACGAATTCACAATAGTTGTTGTTTTTTTTCGATTGTTGTAATATCAATGATTTTACTCATACGTTTCGGAACAATCCATGTATCGGGTTTTGTACGCGATGAAATGTTATAGGAGCAATATCTATAATCGATTTTTATTTTTTACCTAGACACAGACTTTAGATGAAAAATAATACTAACGTAATAGCGAATGCCATTTGTACAATAAGCATTGCAAGAAGTGCTTGTTGTGGCTGTAATCACACCATATGCGGCTTGGTAAGGAAGGCATATGAAAAAGCACCGACAACTCCAGCACCACCAGTTCCAGATGCCCACGTTGATGCAACATTTCTATATTTTTTAAGTTAACTCCAAAGTATTAATGTGTGCATATTATAGTTTACTTGTGATTGAGCTGATAATGCGAGGTAACAGGTTTCACCTAGTCCAACGTAAGCGGCTGCAAAACAAACACCAAATAACGACAATCCAATTGACGTGGAATATGCAACAATTAAAAAACTTGTTGCTTGACAAAGACAAGCAACTGCATGTCGTAGTCTGAAAGAGGAATATTTTTTTAAATTTACATACATAATTTTTATTATTATTATAACTATTACATATTCAAGACACAACAATAATAGTTATAATAATAATAATTTATGTACATATTCAAGACACAATAATAATAGTTATAATAATAATAATTTATTACGATAATTCGCGACTAGTTCATAATATAATTCAACGTTAAGCATTAAGTGAAAACAAGTGGTAAATGGAAACACAATTAAAGTAAAATAATATAACATAATGAACACTTGAACACTTGAAGATCCGTGTCACACGTTGTTGTCGCGTGGTGGATCATACAATCGCCGCTTATATTGTTTTGTCTTCTGCTAATTGTCTCCAATTAGGTCCTATGCGCTCTTCCATCAACTTTCGCCATCTTTCCGCAATAACATAATGAAATGAAATGAAATTAAGTGAAATGAAATGAAATTAAACAATTATCAAAACAAAATGAAATTAAACAATTATCAAAACAAAATGGGATGAGAAGTGAAGTTAGAGTGGTTTAGATTTATTTAATAGCTTAGGTAAGTGAAAGCAAAAGCTTTCCCTTATGTATATTTATATTTATAAACATACCCGAAAGAAATTCGATACACGAAAAAGAGTACACTAAGCTTTACGATCAATGTTGGTATAATGTCTGCTAAAAGAACTGCCCCCGTAGATAAATTATTACATTCTCTTTGCACTATTTTTTCCTGAATTTATGCATTATTTAAAAATTTCATTCATTAATAAAATATTTTTAATAGATTACATTTTAAATATATAATTAAACTTTGATGTTTTTTTATGCAAACCTCACATATTGAAGAATTCAAAGTGATTATTGTACTTTTTTTCTGCGTCATTATGTTGTCGCGAAATAATATCATTCGCAGAGCTGAGCATAATCACAAATGCAAAGTTGTCCCAGAATCCTATTTTGGTAACAATTATAAAAATGATTATCAACGTAATTTTTTAATAAATAACTTTGTTCTTTTAGGCATTTTCCTACACGAAACACATTCAAAAAATTCTGTTACAAATACCTATTATTGTAAATGAATTTACCAAAATGCAATCAAGTCGCGTATAGTCGATTCTTTCATACTCGTTATACTTTAGATATAAATGTTTATATATATTAATACTTATACATTTTGTTTTTATTTTTTCTAAAAAATTAATCTATTATTTAATAATTTTTGGCCACAATTGAACTATTTAGTTTTTATATTTTCCCGACAATTTTCTTGAGGAAAGAAAGAGGGACAAAAAAAGTTTTGAAAACTGTCGTCTTGAAAAAGAATGTTTTATGATTAATTTAACAAATCTACACGCCTTTTCTCGTTTTTATTTTGTTCTTGTTTACCTTTTTCAAAATTTTCCAAAAATTTTAGCAGAATTATCACAATGAAATCCGAAAATTTCACTTCGTTCTTGTCTTTCGAAAATCTTGATAATGCACGTGTGCAGGTGTGCACGTGTGATATAGTAATTATTTATGGTGATTTGATGCTATTTATTGTATTTTTTTAATATTAATTCTTATCATATGTTGGTCGAATATATAAATTCAATGATTTCTTTATTCCAAATAATTTTTATTATATTTTATATACAAAAAATTTATACAAATTTTTAAATACATTATTATGCAGAAATTTTTTACATAAGATATTTGTACATAAGATTATTTTTAACGGAGGAACATTAATCTGGAACGTCACAGTAATATATACAGTGCTGGACAAAAACATAAGAACACTTAAAATTTTTTCATAACTCAGTCCAAATATGACCATATGTCATAATTTTTTACACAAATGTGTGTTATGTTAGTATAAATGATCCTGTTAAGTCATTTTACATTTACTGTAACAGTTACAAAAATTTTCAAAATTTACTGTATTTTCGTATTTTTTAACCTGGCCAAAAACATAAGAACACTAACTTTTTATTAATCTGTTGCCTACATTTTGTACTTTTTTCTTGTTTTTTTATTTTAATTATGTTTTAACAATGTTTTTTAAGAATTTTAAATAATGTCACGTGGATTCGGTTTAACAGAAATTAAAAAAGGACGCATTCTGGCTCTTCGGCAGCTAAATTGGGGATTTCGCCGAATTGCGAGGGAAATTGGTCGATCTGTTTGTGTTGTGTGTAATTACCTCAACGATACAGAAGGCTATGGTACTGTGAAGCCAACTGGAAGGCCGTCAGTTGTTACTAGACGCGACAAACGCCACATAATCAATATCGCTTCGAATTCGACAATCAGTTCTGCCCGAATAAAAGCCGATTTAAACCTCGATTGTTCTCCTAGGACTGTTCGGAGGGTCTTAAACAAAAGCGGAGTGATTGTTCGCGCCAAAATGAAGCAATGTCCAAAACTTACGGTGGCACACAAAGCGGCAAGGCTCGCATTTGCTGAAGAGAAGCTAACGCAAGTTATCGACTGGTCTAAGGTTTTTTCTGCGTTTGGTTTTTTGATCTTTTGCGTGAATTTATGCTGTTGAATTTTTTAGATCATCTGGTCTGATGAAAAAAAGTTTAATTTGGATGGACCCGACGGATTTAACGATTATTGGCACGATTTGCGGAAGGAGCCACGTTTTTTCACAAAACGAAATTTTGGAGGTGGAAATGTGATGGTGTGGGGAGCGTTTGAGTCCACCGGAACGCTTCCTCTCGCGTTTGTTTCGAACAAAATGAACAGCGAGGACTACCAGGAAACTTTATCCGAGCATTTGACACCGTATTGGCAAGAAGACTACTTGTTTATGCAAGACAATGCTTCGATTCACCGAAGTGCGTCCACAAATCAGTATCTTGCAGACAATGGAATTGCAGTTTTCGCGTGGCCAGCTTGCTCTCCTGACCTAAACCCTATTGAAAACTTGTGGGGAATTCTCGTTCGCGACGTTTATCGTGATAATCGCCAATTCGCAAACGTTCACGAGCTAAAAGAGGCAATTTTAGCGGCTTGGGCCAACATTCCGCATCAAACACTAAATAATTTGGCGAATAGCCTCCCAAGACGTTTGGTCGAAGTAGTTAAGTGTGCCGGAGGGTCTATTAATTATTAATTGTTGTTGAATTATTGTTATTCTGTTATCAAATTTTAATAAATTGTTGATTTTTAAAGTGTTCTTATGTTTTTGGCCAGGTTAAAAAATACGAAAATACAGTAAATTTTGAAAATTTTTGTAACTGTTACAGTAAATGTAAAATGACTTAACAGGATCATTTATACTAACATAACACACATTTGTGTAAAAAATTATGACATATGGTCATATTTGGACTGAGTTATGAAAAAATTTTAAGTGTTCTTATGTTTTTGTCCAGCACTGTATTTATATAATTTTAGAAAAATTTATGATTAAAAAAGTCATCTAAAATAAAATATTTTAAATAGATCAAAATTTTCGACTCGAAAAGAAATAAATTCTTGTAACTTTTTAAATTATTATCATAAACGTTATCGTTTGATTTTTTGGATAACAATATGAACCATATAAATAAGAGTGTGTCGAATAGGTAAAAAATAACAAAAAGACGATAAATAAAAAAGTTATTTTTAAAAAATAAAGTTTAGTTTTTTCATATAAGATACAAAGGAAATAAAGCGAATTGTATGGATAAATGGAGAATAAACATAAAAAAGAAATATACATAAGATGAAAAGAGATATAAAACGAATCATTGAAATATCCGCATGTTTCGTTTTGTAAACTTTTATTTCGTTGTCAACGAAAGTTCCAAAACTTTCAAAGAATTTTTTCATCTTTATATTGAAAATAATAGGACTTACACTAATGTACATATAATTTAGGAGTACAAATATAATAATAAATTGTACTACTAAATCTTAACGGCGGGTCCAATTATTATTTGGACAATGATTTGATATAAAATTGCTGAAAATTAAGAGATTGTGACGCGTTTAATTGAAATAAGGCCGATGATAAAAGCGTGAACTCGATGATTCTAAAGAAAAATATAAAGTTTAAAATAATTAGACATTAAATTAAAAAAATCATAATTAAAAATTTAACTAAAAAAATTTAAAATTTTTAGTAGACATCTTGCACATGAACAGTAAATGAAGATTATGTAGCAATCTCTTTTTTGTATACAAAAATTATTTAATCAATCTGATTAAATATATAGCAATCTGCGAGGTTTAAATTTTATTTTCTTTATTGCGTCAAAACCTTTGATAAAACTATAAAATGGGTAATTTAATTATGATTTTTTTATAAAATAATGTGTAAATAAAAAAGATTTGTTATTTGATTTGAATTTAAATTAAAATTTATTTAGGTGGAACATTCACATGAATGAGTAAAGAAACTAATTATAGGCAAAAGCGTGTTAAAAGTTATAACACCTCAATTTAAAAATTATAGGACATATAAATTCAAAAAAATCTAATCAAACGAACCACTGTTTAGTTATCATTGGTATTTTAATTACACTACGGCGCTTTCTGAATGACTGAAAATTTAAATCAAAAATTTGTCCGTTATTTATATTACGGCGCGATTCCAGTAAATTTGCTAGCACTTGCTTATCAAAAGGCGTAATTTGCTGTGAAGAGGGACTTAAACTCAATAAGTCTGATGATGAAAATCCATCAACAGCATCACCAAATGATGAGGGAAATGCATTTCCCATCGTAATTGAACGTCTGCCAGCGCGAAGCAAACTATTTGAACTTGAAGTGGGAATATTTACACCACCATGTGATAAAGGTAAATTAAATGTATCCATATCATTAAAGTTGCCAACAAAATCTCTTCCAATAATTTGGTTGCGCATTTTTTCCTATATAAAGATTAAGAATTAAAACTTTTGATATTTTTTGCAAAAATATTAGATCGGCAAAAAATATTTTTCGTTTTTTTATGGAACGACTATTTTTTGAATCTAATAAAAGTTTTTGTAAAATAAGTTTATCTACCTGAAAGGACGTTTTCTTGAGAATATTATGATACAAAAATTATTTGCAATAACTCTATTTTTGGGGCAAAAATTTATATTTAATGAGATATATACCAAAATTGGAAAGTGCTGAATTCACAATAAAAACGTACTGCCTTCTTCATTTAATTATTTTATGTTGTTTATTTGTTGTTTTTATTCTCTCTCCATTTCTTTACCATAATTATTTAATCATTCAATTATTTATTTATTTACTTATGATTATTCGTTTATTGTTATTAATAGTTGCGTTAATTTAACGTAATAAATTATTATTATTACTTTGTGAAGCAATCTTTTTGAAATTAATTTTTTTAGCTTTTCTTAGACCTAATTAATACTATCATAGCAAAAAAGAATGATTTTGAAAAGCTTTAAAATTTTCCATATTTCGATGGGAGTATCGAGGTACTCAAAAATTTTAAGGTCTAAAATGGAAATTTGTATGTAACTCGGTTAATATTTAAAATACAAGAGTCGTTTTGTTACCGCTAAATAACTCAGAAAAATGGCTTCTTATCTCCCATAATTCGAGCTATTATAATAAACAATAGCTAAAATAGAGGCAAAAACTTGGCGGTTCAAACTCTTTGAGTTAAATCTAGCCTAGGTTTTCTCAAAGGGCATTCATTCTTTTCATGAATGTTGACCATGAGCCATAAATCATGATGGAAAATACCTCTTGGATTAACTGGATGTTGTTGTTTTGTTTTTATAACAAATGTCGTTTCATATAAAAACGGAAAATTCTTTCTTGCCAATAAAAACTTTCAAAAATACTGACGCGATTTCTTTGTAAAGCTGAACGTTTGGTAAACGATTCTAAATCAAATCCATCAAGAGTATTTCCAGTATCACTTAAGAGAAGCGGATCGCCCAACGAATTGCTTTGCAAACTTCGTATTAAAGCTAGTCGGCGACTTAAGCCAAGTGGAAATAAGCTATCTTAAGTCATTTTTTTAAATATTATTTAATATAAAAATGTGATTTTTTTTCTGATATAGCTTAGAGTAAATATCATTTATTACCTTGATCTCGGTCAAAAGAAAACAGTAATGACCACGCCTCTTTTATCCAAAATCGAGAGAAAAGGCAACTCAAAACTATGAAGGTATAGTAAGACATCCAGAGATTATGGTGAAAGTTTTATAGTACTCGCTTTTTCTGTTGTATTTTATATTTTTATACTTCTTTCAATATATATATATGTATTTAAATTTATGATACTTACCGATTGTAGAATGGAATTCCCGTATCTATGAAATATAAAGATATATTTAGATGCTCTATTTGAAAAAAAATTCTACGCTAAATTTACAATTTTCATATTTCTTATATTTTTCAACGGTATAACTGTTCCGAGTGGCGATCATCTAAATGTTTTCCGGAAAAGTTCACATTTATAATCGGATTTAGACGTGGTTGGAAATTTTTTTATTTTCTTTGTCTTAATCTTCACACTCTACGTCTTTCTTCCTCTAAGCCGTAGAAATTTTTATTTTTATAGGAAAAACAAAAAAAATAACAGGTAAGGAAAACAAATAACAATAGAAATTTTATTATAATGCTAAAATAAATGCGATCATGAATTATAACATTGTTATTATTATTTTCCCATCTTTTATTTTAACATTTTATTTTTTTTAATTCGCTTTTAATACTGTGATTTAGTTATATTTTTTCGAATTCTCTTTCAGCTATGATGGAAGGCACGCCAGCAACATCGGCCTCCTTTAAGGACTTAATTGCTTTTTGGTACATTTTTTCTTTTTTTTGGTAATTTTTAACAATATACCACCACTCGCAAAAGCGATTGAAAAAATTTAAAAAAAAAAGAAAAGAGGAGAAATGAAGGAACGAGAAAAAAGAGGAACGAATAAGAGAAAAAAAACAAAAAAAAATTACCTTAATTTCGCGTGTATAGGGCCGGGTGTTTTGAACCAAATTTAAATTGGCGCCAATGAGTTCATTCTGTTCGTATCGGATCCAAGCCAGTTCAAATTTTGTGCTCACTTTTACCGAGGCAAAGGCGGGCGCAAAATTTGGACCCCAACAGATCCGATACGAACAGAATGAACTCATTGGCGCGAATTTAAATCTGGCTCAAAACACCCGGTCTTATACACGCTAAATTAGGGTAGTTCGAATTTGGTGGTATGTTATTAAAGATTGCCTTTTTCTAGTCGATTCTCATGCTTTTATATATTAATACATATTTTTAAATTTGTCAGGATATTTGGCTTGGCAAATAATTACGGCTATGTGGTGATGTTGACGGCCGCTGAGGACATTATAAACAATCAGGAAATCGAACTTGTTGGTAATAAGGTACATATTCGCTTTTTGAAATTATTTAATCATTTGAAAATTATATAATTTCAATTTTTTTTGCATGTTTTCATTTTTTAAAACAAACTATATAATTTTAGTTAGTTAACATTTATATACCTAGTTTAAATAATTTACAGACTTTTTCCGAACATGCCACCAATAAATCCGACGCTTGTGAGGTTCGTTATAGGATTTATTATTTATAAAACTAAATTTTTATTTTAAAAATTGCCTCTGTATTTTATATTTTTAGATACCCATTAATATTGGAATTCTTATTCTTTTCTAAAAAAACTTTTTATTCGGATTCTTACATAGTTTTTGTCATCTTAGATTTTATTGAAAAATGTTTTAAAAAGAAAAGGAAATCTTTCTTTAACTTTTTAATATCAATTATTTTGTTATTTAGGAAAAAATTGTTTTTCGAAACTGCAAGATGTCTTCAACGGGAGAAATTCTACTTGCCAACATATTACCTACATTATTTGTGAAAATGACTTTTCCATTTTTTATGTATTGGTTTCCGTTCGGGTAAACCTTCGAATAAATGATTGCGAATCAAAAAATACAATTTTAATTTATTTTTTCAGCATGAGACATCTTATTGTCTGTTTGCTACAGGCACTTAGCTTTATCATCGTCGCGTTGTCTCGAAGCTACGCCCTTTCGTTGTTTGGTGTTGTGATCGGTTCGCTGGGCGTGGGCCTCGGCGAAATATGCTATCTCTCATTGACGGCACACTATTCTGCGTATGTCCCTTGATTATCGTTAATGTAAAATATTTTATTTAGTTTAAATAATGTAACGTTAGTGTTAACGAATATTAGTAGATAGTTTTTTAGTCCTAAATGGTTATTCTTCTTGGATTTAATTGATGCTTTTTACAATTACTAAAAGACTTTAGTAATTGTAAAAATGAATTTGTTTAATTGAAAATTTGTTTAGAGCGACAATTTTGGCCTGGTCCTCGGGCACAGGTGGCGCGGGCGTCATGGGCGCCGGCGTGTATTCGATTCTCACCGAACCACTCCTTTTCAATTTAAGCTCACGCGTTTCGTTATTCCTAATGCTTATTGTCCCATTTATCTTCGCGATTACGTTAGTTTCTACAACCAATATATTGCAATGACTTCGACTTGACTCCGAAGTCGTTTAGTTAAATGACTCTTGTGACGTCCGATTAATTTTTTTTGCGAGTCGTTTTATAAATGACCACGCTTTTCCAATATTAGAAAACGATTTTTTTCTTAGATATTGGATATTTCTTACTCCAATGTCGTCCATTTATCGACTAAGTCTGATGAAGCCATCCACGTGGATAGTGCCGAAAGAGGTGGCTCATCGGCGCTCAACCAACGACGCATTGGATTTGAATGGCGGACATATATCAATAGTTGAGGAGCATGCTTCTGGTCGACCATTTCACGAGAAGCTTCTTCTCATTGTTGTATGATTTTAATTGATGAATAGAAAATTATATATTTAGAAATACAGGAACCTCTTAATGTGGTAAATTTTAGCCGCTTTTAAAATATATGTTACCATTGGGAGTCGTATACTATGCCGAATATCTCATCAATCAGGGAATCGTAAGAGATTTTTTAAAATTCTTTTATTTAAAATATACAATAAATTAAAAAACTTAAACTTTTTTGTTTTCACATTTATTTTTTTAGGTTCAATTGATACATTTTGATTGTTCCCACGGTTTTGGTATCTCCAACTCGAGTCAATATCGCTGGAATCAGGTACTCTATCAGGTTGGAGTCTTCTTTTCTCGATCATCAGTCAAATGGATCAAACTTCCGCTTATCATTCTCTACATGCTTCCGGTTCTGCAGGTCTCTATTTTTTTCCGCAATAAATTATCAAAAAAGCTCCTTAAGATCTTGAATAAAGGGACATTTGATATGAATTAATGTCTTGGCTACATAAAGCTATTTTAAGCAGAAATAATGAAAAGGTAAATTGTATGTTTCGCGGAAAAATTTTCCAAAATTTTATAAATTTGTTTTTTAATTACGGGAATTTAAAAAGTTTCACTGATAAAAAATATTAAATGATAAATTTAAATTATTTTGGAATAACATCAGGCCTTATCTACGAAAATATATTCAAATTCTAAAATATCTTTTTTTTTGACTATAACATTTTTAGTGTTTTAACACAATTGTTTTCTTCCTCGAGTCGATGTACTTATTTATACCGCATATAATATTGATATTCACTTTCACGCTTATTGAAGGTCTTTTTGGCGGTGCGGCCTATGTGAATACGTTTGATCGGATACACAAAGAGGTGTTTTTTTTATTTCTTGTAGACATAAGATATAAGCCTCGAAAAAGTGAGAATTTTCCCGATTTTCGGCCAGGTTCTAACCTTCTCGGGAAAATTAGTTCTTTTCCAAAACGGAAAAAATTCTTGCGGATGTCGCAAAAATGGCAGAATTTGTAATGGTCGCCGCCACAATATTCAAAATTGCAGTAATTGCAGTTGTTTTCTTTTAAAAAATATTTTGATCGTATACAATTGCAGTTAGTTAAATAAATTAAATTTAAATTTAAAATATTGAATGAATTGGTAAAAAATTAAAAATTTTACTACATGGTATTTTTTATTATCTACTTATTGGCCGCAATTTTTCAAAATTTTTTTTCTCAAATTTATGTAAAATTTTAATTTGCAAAATCAAATTGTGATTTGCCGGAAACGAACTAACTTTCCCGAAGTTTTATCTTCCCCGTAAAATATATAAAAAATAAATGAATACTCACACTTTCTTTCTAATACGTTGAATTTGGTGCAAAATTGTTTTTGAAATTTTTTTAGAATAATTGTGCGGTCAACATAATTTTATCTAATCTTCTTTCTGTTTTTCTAAGTTTTTTTTGCGTTTTAGGCTCCACCCGAAGTTAAAGAGTTCAGCCTGTCGGTGGCCTCAATGGGCGACTCAATCGGAGTGGTTGCCGCAGGATTATCCGCCATTCCGCTCCACAACTATATTTGCGGACGTCCCTTGCCGGCGAGACATTAACATTTTTTTTCCAAAATAATTTTTGACTAAATCAAAAAAATTTTCGGAGATGCAGCGGAATTTCGATTTCCCGAAATTTTAATTTATTTCCGAAATTTGAAATTCACTTCCGTCCGATAAATAGGCTTACGCAATCAGGCCCGCACTTTTTATTCAAATTTATAATTACATTTTTAATTAATTTATAATTTTTTTTAAAAAGGACTGATAAAATTTGATTTTCTTAAAATTGAATTTAGTTTTTCAAGTATAAACCATCGACTTTTAGTCCATTTTCTTATTCACAATTCTATAAACATTTAGAAATTATTATTATTAATTTATTTTAATTTTTGAAAATATTTATTAAAAGTAGAAATAAATTTGGTTCTTGTGTGATATCAGACCACCAAAAAAAAAATTTTTTTTTTTAATTTTTTTAGGTTTTCTGGCACGGAAAATTCGAATTTGATAATGGTTTTTACCGATTTTGTTGTTTTTGTGCAGTTTTTGACATTTTCAACTTGCATGTTTAACTAACCTTATGTTCAGTTTGCTAACGTAATAACATGAATTTTACACAACTAATACGTCGAGTGAACAGTGAAGAGGAAGAGCGGTTGAGCGCATGTGACGCAGTGTTAAGTTTCGCAACAAGAAGCAAAGCGGTACTGCTCGCGACTTCATGGAGTCATATTTGGCGGAGTATATGTGGCGCACACACTTGAATGGTCGCAATCCTTTTACCGTCATTTTGCAAGATATCGCCGAATTTCGGCCCATCTAGTTGTTAATTATTTATCGTTGTTTTGTTTACTGTTTGTTATAAATTATTTCATAAAATTATTTTTCGAAAATGGACAAAAACAACAAAATCGGTAAAAACCATTATCAAATTCGAATTCTCCGTGCCAGAAAACCTAAAAAAAATTACTAAAAAAAAAATTTTTTTTTTGGTGGTCCGATATCACACAAGAACCATAAATTTTTATATAATCTCTAACGCAACTAAACAACTATAGAATTTGATGCAAAGCTCGCAAATCACCTAAAATAAATCAATCATCTCTTCCTCCTCCGTTGGTCCCGAGGCAAGAACGTCCGGCTCGAGAAGTAGCGCCCTGAGTACGCGCAGAAAGTTTTGCGCGTCGCGATCAGTGATCGCTCGCGCGTCATAGCAAAGCGTCATTTCGAAACTGCAAATAAAATATGAAAATTTTTAAAAGCCGAAACACGTCCCCCACAAATAGGATACGCTCTACAAAATGCAAAAAAAAATCCACGTCTCTATCTATCGTAGAAAAAAAGTTAGAACAAAATCGCAAGAACTTTCTTCACAACCTTTTTCTTTATCATATCTTCACAATTGAATCGAGAATTCCGAAAGAAATTTAAACAAAAGTGATTATTATCTAGAGTCAGGACGAATGAATATCAATAGGGGGAATCAAAAATTAATTGATTTTTGGTAACTCAAAATCAAAAAATGTATTAGGTTGAGGGGAAAGAAATGTCGGTTTGATTTGTCCATTTTTTTTTCAAACGTAATAATTTTTTTTGCAAATTGGTTTGGTCTATCAGATAGAGTGCTCTTTTGTGCATCGTTTGATATATAATTTGTGATATAAGGCCCACTTATGAATGAGAAATTTTTTATAAAAAATGTCGGACCAAAAATTTTGTTTGCGGGCCTGCCTGTGGTATGATTTTAAGCAAGGCAAATCGGCTGCTGAATCACATTGCACCCTGTCTGAAGTGTTTGGCGATGAAGTCCTGACCAAACGTCAATGCCAGAGGTGGTTTGAGCGATTCCGAAATGAAAATGGCAGCTTGGAGGATCACGAGCTCGGACATCGACCTCAAGTCGTCGACAATGACGCGTTGAAGGAAGCCATTGAGTCAGACCCCAGCCAAACAACTCGCCAGCTTGCAGAACAGTTTGGCTGCGATCAAACAACCATCATCGACCACTTGCACGTCCTGGAAAAGGTAAATCGGTGCGGAAAATGGGTGCCGCACGAGCTTTCCGACGCAAACAAGGCGACACGTGTCGCAATCGCCAGCATTCTCGCTCGTCGCGCCAAGAACAGAGGCTTCTTCGACTCCATTGTTACTTCGGATGAGAAATGGATCCAATACGACAACGCCACAAGAAAGCGGCAGTGGCTGGACCCCGGTGAGGCGCCAAAACCGACCCCAAAACCAAACATCCACGGAAAAAAGGTGATGCTTTGTGTTTGGTGGAACAGCAAAGGTCTCGTGTATTTTGAGGTTTTGGATTCGGGTCAAACAGTTACGGCTGACCTCTACCAACATCAATTGGGCCGTGTGGATCAAGCGCTGCGACGTCAAGGTGTGGATACGGCGTCGACAAAATTTCTTCACGACAACGCCCGGCCGCATGTCGCAAAGATCACTTCACAAAAAATCGAGGAATTGGGCTAGGAAGTCCTGCCTCATCCGCCATACAGCCCAGACCTGGCGCCATCCGACTACCATCTGTTCCGGGCGATGCAGCACTCCCTGGCCGAGAAAAGTTCAAAAGCCGCGACGAGATCAAAATTTGGGTGTCCAACTTCTTTGAGTCGCAGCCGGCCGAGTTCTTCGAGAAGGGCATCCATTTTTTGCATGGACGTTGGCGACAAGTAGTCAATAATAATGGCGAATACCTTTTCAATTGAAGTGTTGTAATTTTGTTTTTATAATAAATTTCGTTTTTGTTTCAAAACGACATTTCTTTCCCCTCAACCTAATAATATTAAATATAATATTTAAAAAAGGCGGTCCGTCTACAAATATTTATAGCTTCTGCTTAAAATCTAAATCATTTAAGCTATTGTTAGTACATTTAATTATAATTGCCTACCGATTTTCCGGTCTATCAAACTCGTTCAGTTCCATTCGCAAGCCGCCAATGGTAAGAATTGCGGCTTGCGGGGGATTAATGATGGCGGTAAAGCTCTCTATGTCGTACATACCCAAATTCGACACTCTAGAAAATGTGAACACAGATTTTATACTGCCAAAAACTTCAGTTTAATTAATGTGAAAGAGAAACGAGAGAAAAAAAACCCTCACGTGAACGATCCGCCTTGGAATTCGTGGAGCTTGAGTTTGTTCTCATGGGCGTGAGCAGCCAACTCACGTAAGCGAGTGGAAATTTCGTTGACGCCGAGCTGATCGGCGGCAAAGATGATCGGCGTAATAAGACCGTTAGGTGTGGCAACCGCCACGGAGACGTCGACGTTCTCTAGGCGAACGATCTTCTCGTTTTTCCACTGTACGTTTATTTGAGGTACTCGCTGAAAAGCAAAAATTTCAACGTCTTAGAACATTTTAAGATTGTTGAAACGAGACTGAATTTTGTGCTTTATCTTTTAATTGTAGCAGATAACTTTTCTCATTTTTTTTCAAGTACCATATTAAAAATATCGAAAAGAAACCCGAAGAGCTGAGCCGGCTGCCTTGATGATAAAGTCATTTAGGGAAACTTTGGTTCCGGCTTTCGCGAGTCGTTTTCGTAGCGCTAACAAATTGTTAACAACCACTGACGTCGACTGATATGAATGTGGAATAGTGTTCTATAAAACAGGTTCCTATAATTATGAGCATAGAAGCACATAAATTGACAATCGAACCTTTGAGGTAGAGAGTCGATTTGCGATTGTAAGACGCATGTTGCTGAGTGGAATGTCGACATAGTTTGGTGGGGTACTAGGAACGGGGCCTTTTTGAACTTTGGAACGGGTCGCCTGTTTCGTCGATGGCGTGGGAGTTTGTTCGGTGTCGACAGCCGCTGTAGAAGCGACAGTCGGAGTCGGAGCTGGTGAAGGCGGCTTCGGCTTCAATTGTCGTTCGTTAATGAAGGAAAGTAAATCACTTAATTAGATGTTAAAATTATTATTATTTGATCTTTGGTGATTTTGAAAATAAATTTATAAACAATAAAAAATAACAAAAATACAAATACCTCTTTAAAAAATTATTCTTCGGTCCCGTCGGCTTTAACGCACTCGGATCGATTCCATAGTGCTCGTACATCAGTTTCACCGCGGGCCCGATGAGTCGAAGATCCGCGACGCTGCTAGAAAATAGCTGAACGTATAGTAATAAAAATGCATGATAATATTGAACAAACCTATGCGATCGATACGACAACCTAATGGAGCTCAATTGTCGAGCCATTCTCCCTTGCAAAATTGCAAAAATATGCGTATTATTGCTACAACCCGCACCAAAAACAATTTTTCTTTTGCCTTTGGTTCATCTCACAACGAATTTTCTATGTAAAAATTAATTTAAAAAATTTGGAAATATTTTTATGAAATTTTTCTGTTGTGTAAATTCGCATTTTTTCAGGCAACTGTGTAAAAATTACATATTGATGAATTTGATTTAGAATTTTATAAATCAACGAAATGAAATGACGGACGAAAATCGCGTTAGCGATTTTTTCAATTCAAAAATTCCGATTTGGTTAGTGAATTTTCGACGATTTTGTTTTCATTTTATATTTGTAATCATTTTATATTGCTTAGGAGTCGGCGTTTACGGAACAGACTCTTTCCGACTTTCCATCATCGCCAAAACGGTTCATCATTGATGGAGGAGTTGACACAGGGATCCTCCACCAACGGACGTTTGCCCTCTAACGATAACGCAACCATTGGACGGTTGCACTCGGACTACACTGAGCTCATGGATGGTTCGATTCCATGCCCAAGTTGTAATGGTTCTGGCCTTATTCCAAAGGGTTTATATTTTACAAACTCGTGATTTTAAAAATGAATAAACTAAGAAATATTTTAGAGCTTGAAAGCACATTAGTTGCCTTAATACCGGTAAATGACGAGCGATTGAAACCAAATAAGACGTGTGTGTTTAAGAATTATTATTTATTAAGTCGACAAGAAAGTATTTTTCGTTTTTATATGAAACGGCATTTGTTATAAAAACAAAACTACAACATCCAGTTAATCCGAGAGGTTTTATTTATTATGATCTATGACTCATGGTCAACATTCATGAAAAGAATGAATGCCCTTTGAGGAAACCTCGTCTAGATTTGATTCAAAGAATGCCGCCAAGTTTTTGCAACCTTGAAGTTTTTGCCTCTATTTCAGCTACTGTTTATTATAATAGCTCGAATTATGGGAGATAAGAAGCCATTTTTCTGAATTATTTAGCGGTACCAAAACGACTCTTGTATCATACATCTTAACCGAATTACATACAAATTTCCATTTTAGACCTTAAAATTTTTGAGTACCTCGATACTCCCATCGAAATATGGAAAATTTTAAAGCTTTTCAAAATCATTTTTTTTTGCTATGATAGTATTAATTAGGTCTGTTCTAATTGCGGTTTGCAAATAGACAAAATAATATTTATTAGCAAAATATAATATAAATTCAATATAAAAATAGCAAAATATAATCCAACAGCAAAGTATAAAATTATCTCTTCGACGATTTTTCCCAGCAAGCAAGTAAGTGAGCAAGTAAGAGAGCAAGCATTTTACAGAAAATTGGTTTAGCTTATATACTGTTTTAATTACACAGAAGACAATGTTTTCGGGAATGTAAAGTACAAAAATTACAATAAAAGTACAAGAATTACGATAAAAATACAAGAATTAGAATAAAATTCAGCGTTATCAGATAAGAATGAATAAGCTAAGATTTTAAAGTGCAAAAATTTGTAATGTAAAGTGCAAAAATTTGTAATTTTTCCTGTTACAAAACTTTGTAATAGGAAAACAACGATAAAAATATTCCCATCGAGATGGGAAACGAGAGTGTTTCAAAACAATGTTGCATATTATCTCAGCAGTAGATCGGCATCAATAATGAAAAAATGAATAAGTGCGAAAATAATATTTCGGGACGCAAAGTGCATACTACACATCAATGGCTATACATTGCAATGCGAGTATTTCCAAAGCAACTAAGCGTACTTCCGAGACTGAACGTGAGGCAAAGTAGAAAAAGAGTTAGACATTGATTGCCTATCATTACTTAGATTCCAAGCCACATGTTTTGGTTACTCATAAAATAAGACAAGATTAAATGAATTGAAATGAAAAATAAAAAATAAATTAAACAAAAATAATTAGTTTTTCTCGCTGCCGCGACAGTCCGGCTCTCTCAACGAAGGTTGTTTAGTAGATCCTTTGTGAAAGTGCTTGTCGTCCTGGTGTCATCCGTAGTAGGGGCATCATCGTCATTTGGTCGGTGGTACTGCGATACATCGTCGATAATTTGAACTTGACCCTCACTCGTTTCCGTATTCTTCGTATAGAGCACATGCGGCGTAGGTGGTGCTTTTCTGTGGTGCGGGACTGTTTGGAAGAGGTGTCGCCGAAACGTTTGCGTGCTTCTACAATAACCCCACATGGCAAGGGCAGCGGCGATGCTTTCGAATCCACAGATTATCGTAACCCAACCAATCCAGCCGTATTTTACGTATTTTAGAGTGTCGAAGTAGTTGAAAAGGTCATCGTCGAGATCGTGGTGTGCGATTACTGACTGGTCTTGAATCAATACCTCCGCGTGATTCTCGGCCGCTTTTTCCATTTCCTGAACGACTTCTTCATTGATGGTTTCGACGTCGTGCGAAATTAAATCTTTGTAGATAAATTCGCGGGATTCGGAAAGGAAATCCCAAGAGTCGCTCGTCGTGGTAGTGTTGTTTGTTATAATATGTTTAGAAGAAACGATGAGTCGTCCCGTCACAAACGTATATTCCCACAATGATCCTTCAAGCGAGAGTATTGTTGTATCGTCGCAATTATCGTCTGCCGCTCGTCGCCAATCTCGGTAAATTATGTGTGAATGACGATCGAGGTACCAAGGGTTCTTGCTTCGGCGAATTTTGATCGCAATTGCGCAGGAAACATTGCTGGCCATTAATTCGTATTCGTTGTCATCTAGTTCGTGGCAAAACTCTATCTCGAATAACCTATCGGTTAATCAAGAGGCTCTTACGTCTGTCCGATTCAGAAGCTTGCGGACGTATGGTGTTGGATTATCACTGATGTATCGTCGTAATATTGCTTCATAATCGTTGATCGTATGGCAAACTCGTTTCATTACTTGCCGTACCAGGTGATAACTGACATGTTGTTCGAATTGTAAGTCGGCTGTTTCCTCATCTGCCAATTGAAGTTGCCTCTTGGCTCGTTGCTTGCTCTGAAATAACATCCTTGGAATAGATTGAATTGGTCTAGGCGCTAAGGTAGGAATAGCTTTTATCTTCGGAGTAGTCCAATCGTCCAGTAATTCGAATGCTAGGCCCTGATCCGTAAGAATTAATGTTCGACCGCAATCCTGAACAGTATTTTTAAGATTGTACGTCATCATTATGTGTCGTGAGCTGATAATTACGGATCTATTCGTTGTGATGACACTTTCTTCGAAGCTGCGAAGATATTCGCATTGTTGAGTGTTGTCAGGTCGCCAGAAAAACAACTCGTTCGTCGCTGTTCTACACTGACCGCTGGTGTATGAACAATGGCTAAGGTCGCCCATGATAGTGTTCGCGACCGAGCTTCCATGATGCGCGAATATCGTAACTTCGAAAAGAAGGCAATTCCTCTTGACTGTGCGTCTTGCTCCAAATAAGCTAGCGAAGCGATTCGGAGGGTCGATCAAAACTCGATTGTGAGTCTGATACGCGTTCTTTGTTTTTGTTAGTGTTCCGTGTCCGCATTTCTTTTTCGTGATCATTGATCGGCACTCACCTTCGGTTAATGTTTCCGGCGGGTTTGGTATTTCAGTAATGTGTAGTTCACCGTTGATTCCAGTTTCTTGGTAGACAGTGCTGGAGTCGAGACGGCAGAAATATCCGGCCGTTCGATATTCAATGTTGTTATGCTTGTAGATTCTCGCCATGCGCTTTGTTGCAGGGGATTCGCGAACAAATTTATCGCCGTCGCAGCTTGGAATAGGAGGCACATGCCACAGCATTCTAGTTTTGCCATGACAGATTTGTGGTCGCTGAGCGCGCGTGGAATAGACCATAAGTATAGAAATAAATACGGTAGCGAGAGCTGAAGTAAATGTGGTTTTGGGTGCGCTGTTAATAATACTTCGAATTCGTTTGCTACGCCTTAAAGGCGGCTCTGCGGCCATGGGCGCATCTGCGTCAGCTTTCAGTGTGAATGGCAATACGTCTTCTGTAGTACTTCCGCCGATTTCAAGTGGGTAAAGGTGAACTGTAGCACGTTCGAATAATTTCCTGTTAGGCATCACGATGGAGCATGTACGGACGATTCCGTCGCGCGAGCGATGAAGAGAATGAATACGGCCTAGGCGCCACTCTTCGCGCGGTCGTTCTGGATCTTCGATAATAACTAATTCTCCAACGCGTGGTTCGCGTCGAGAAGTATCGTCACGATTGCCTCGTTCGACTAATGTGTGAAGATATTCACGTTTCCACGTCGTCCAAAATCGGTCGAGGGCTTTGATGAGCTTAGAATCGTGGTGCCGTAATTCGTCAATTTTGGTCTTCTTTATTACGAAGTTTGGATCGTGTAAGTCATCTTCTGTTAACTCGGCAATACACGGATTGAAGTCGTTCGAGTCTGGTCGCAAGAAATCAACAGGTCGTAAGACTCGATGGCATGAAGCGTCGTCCACAAGTGGCATAAGAGGACGTTGATTGATCGTGCCTTCAATTGCCGTAAGTAAGGCATCAAGATCGTGATAACTCAGCTTGGCTCGTCCGATACTTCGACGTATTCCATCTTTGACGGTGCGATTTAGTCGTTCGTAGGCTCCGCCTCGAAATGGAGCATGAGGCGTCGTGTGGTGCCACTGCGTGTTTTGTAGGGCTCCGTATTTCTGCAGAAACATGTTTCGAGCCGCAATAAAGTATGTCGCGTGATCCGAAAGAATATAGCTGGGGACGCCGCGACGTGCAATGAATTTAGTTAGAGCGTTCATGATGTCTTCTGCTTTCATGGACGGAATAAGTTCTAGGTGCACTGCGCGTACTTTTAAACATGTGAAGAGCATTAGGTAAGCCGGTGCCGTGGTTGTGCGAAGTGGTCCGGCTACGTCAGTGCCAATCATGTCGAAAACGCGTCCTGTTTGCGTGCGGCTGGTCGGCAGCGGCGGAAAAATAGGCATGCCGAAGGATCGTGCGTGATGAGGTCGGCAGGCTATACATTGGCGTACGCAATTTTTGACAAACCGATATGTGATCCAGAATTTTTGTCTTATTGATGTTGTTGTTGTCATGGCGTCGGCATGATTTAAATGTGCGTGAGTATGAAGGATTAGCTTTAATGTTAATGGTGCTTCAGGCGGAAGCCATACTAGCGTATCTTTGCCCGGCAGATCTGCCGGTATGACGCGGGCACGTAGTCGGAGTACGTGTTTTTCATCTAGAAATAGTTGGTATTTTCGTTGTACTGTTGCCGATGGTGGATTTGCGTATTGCTCAGCGCGAATAAGTATTAGAGTCGCTTCTTCTGTCGTTGCGGAGATATGCTTTGCTCTGCCGAGTTTATGGCAGAAAATAACGACGTTTCGCATCACATTGACAGCTAGTGGCCAGCGAATATCTCTTAATAAAAGTTTGTCGTAGAATGGCTCTACAGTCGTCTGAGAAGACATCGCTAGACTTGACTGCGTGGCTATTTCGATTGTTGTGGACGTTGAGTCTGACGCTGGTATGACTAACGTGTTAGGCCACTGAGTCGTGTCAGAGCACAGAAATGAAGGTCCATGCCACCAAAAATTGCTTTCTTGTAATGCGGTGAAAGTCGTTCCTCTGCTCGCAATGTCACTTGGATTGTTATTCGTGTCGACAAAACGGAATTCAATGTCGCTCTTCAAACGTTGAATTTCGCGAACTCGGTTCCTGACGTATATTGTGTTGTCGTCTGGATGGCTAAGTTGATGCAGTGCGATTTGAGAATCGCTAAATACGGTAACGGCAGTGATTCGTGGTATTTCTGTTCGTAGAAAGTTGGCGCTGCGTACCGCAAAGAGTAATGCAGTGAGTTCCTTGCGCGGAATAGTGAGCGTTGGTTTTGTAGAGTCTTTTGTCGGAAATAGACGTGCTTTTGCAAATATTAGATTTGATTGTCGTCGGTCGATTGCATATGCCGTTATGCCAAAGGCATGTTTTGAAGCGTCACAAAATACGACTAAATGGATCTTGGCTTCTTTAAGTGCCGCCATGCGTGGTAAAAAGTGTGTTGTTGTTGCTTCGTGAGTAAGTTTAAGCCATTGTTTATGTTTGTCGTTGGTGAGCGGTTGATCCCATGAGTAATGCTCCAGCCAGAGATTCTGTATGAAAAGTTTCAATGGAAGTGTGGCCGCGCAAATTAGGCCCACCGGGTCGTAAATTGACGCTACAAATGACAGTATAGAGCGTTTGGTTGGAATAGTATCTGTCCAAGTTGGCCATTGGAGAATAATTTTGTCGTCCGTGTACGCCCATACGTGACCCAGTATTTTCGCCGTCGATTCGGATGCTGTTAGGTCGTCGTTGTTATTAAAGTAAGCATGGACATCGATATTGTTGCTAAAGTATTCGCCTAGCGGAAAATTTGCTTCGGCCAAGATTTGAGCCGTATTTTTGCACGTTTTCATTAACATTGCCGGATTGTCCGCAGTTTCAATTATGTTGTCCACGTAGGTGTTCTTGAATCGCTCCTCTCCTTCATTATATTTCCGTAGATGATGGCGAAGAGTTAGAGCTAAAAGCGCCGGACTGCAAGTCGCTCCGAATAGTACTCTTGTGAATCGAAATATTTGAATATTGTTTTCATCGACGGGTCGCGACCAATCACGTGGAAGAATGAAGCGCACGACGTCTCGTTCTGACGATTGTAGCGCAATTTGCAAGAACGCTTTCCTAATATCGCTGATGGCAACGTAGACGCCAAATCGAAAGCGTAGAAGTAGGCCAGCTAGTTGTGGCAGTAGAAGAGGGCCGGAATGCATGACATCGTTGACGGAAAGACCATTTCGAAGTTTTGCACTGCAATCGAATACGATGCGAAATTTGTGAGTAATTACCGCCTGATGAGGTACGTATGACGTAATATTCGACGCGTCGGTTTTCGTTACTCGTTCGATGATGCCGTCGCGTTCCTGGTTTTCGAATACTTGTTTGTATTTTTCTTTTAACTTCGGATCACGGCCGAGTCGCCGCATCGTTGAGGCTAGACGGAAATAGGCAAGTCCAAAGTTCGTTGGCAGGTCGTGCTCTCGACCATTCCAGAGCCACTTAACTGCGTAACGGCCGTCCTCGTATCGAAGGTCTCGTTCGAATTTGTCTGCCAAGGCGTCGTTGATGTGATCGTGGGTTTCTAACGTGAGCCCCAAGTTTTCAAGCTTCCAAAATTTCTCAATATCGGGCTCTTCGCTGCGTGTCGAGCCTACAAATGCTCGTGTTTTGGCTGAAGTAGCTTGTTGTTGAATGATGAAATCGCCGATTTCGGTCTCAAATTGCTTAAGATCTGGCCCAATTCTTTGATTCTGTAACTGTATGAATCGGAAGAGTTGGTCTGAGCCGATCAATATAGAGGGCGTGACTTCGCGCTGTACGAAATGCCCGTCGTTGTCGCGTTGAATGATGCCAGTTGAACCCATAAGTTTAGGGTATTCCGTTAGTGTGATAGTATGTTGACCATTAATAACGGCGTCAACTATTCGTCCGTTTGTAAGAACGTTCAAATTTCCACCGAATCCTTCAATAGTGAGATTCCGGCGTGCTTTTGTGTCGAGTTGCAAGTCCTCGATTAATTCGCGCGTAATATAAGTAACTTCCGAGCCGCTGTCGAGCAAGGCGTAGGTATCGCGGCTTACTTGCGTTTGTGGATGCGATAATGTAATTGCGACTATTGGAAGATTTGCGCATTGTGGAGTTGTAGTGAGGAGTGCCGGAGTCGAGTCCGCTATAGCTGTATCTGCTGTATTTGTGACATTGTTGTCTTGAATAGGCGTGAAAAATGTTCGTCTATTTGATCCAAGCGGAATAACGTTCGCCGAATTACGCGGAGCTGGTGAGCGACGTTTGACTGCTGAGTGATCTGCTGTACTGTTGTTTATGCGTTCTTTTGGCGCGTCTTTGGAACAGATCAGTCTGTGATGAGCTCCACTGCATCGGGGGCAGGCGCGATCGCATTCGTGGCCCGTTACGTATGGACGCAAGCAGCGAAGGCAACGCCGCTTTTGAATGAGTCGCTCTCTGCGTTTGGAAACTGTGTCGAATTGCTTGCAATGTGCTGATGAATGGTTTTCGTCGCAGAAGAGACAGTTCCAAGTTCTCTTGTCACGTGTTTCTGTGGTGTTCATCGTGTAGCGTATAGGAGCCGTTTTAGTGTGTCGTCGAGCTTCGTTTGATCCTTGCGTGAGTGTTTCGAGCTCCTGCAATACGTCGTACGCTGTGGTCATGATTTCGTCGGCGTCCCATTGTGTTGCCATGCGTCGTCGATCTGAGAATTTATCAAGGGCTTCGCGTGAGAAGTTGGTCTCGATAATATATTCAAGTTGTTCTGGCGTTGTAGTAATGTGATGCTGCGCGAGCTGTTGACGAATTTGATCTAAGTCGATAATAAACGTGCGCGCTTGTGTAATTGAGTCACCTCGAATGCGAAGAGTGTTGAGATCTGCGATTAGTTTCTTGGTGACTCGCTTCTCGTCTCCAAAGCGGTCAGAAAGCAATTTTCGAACTATATGATAGTTTTCTCCTATGACGGAGAAGCAACTAACCATGCGGCGAGCGTCGCCGTGAAGTTGTCCAATCAGATAACTCAATTTTTCGACATCATCTAATTCGGAGTTTGAGTTTACGCATGCATCAAATCTTTCAATGAAGTGTCGCCATTCTAGAATATTTCCCCCAAATTTCGGAAGTTCAGTACGTGGAAGCTTAACATAATTCCGTCGCTGTGGCTCGGGAATATTGAGAGTTGATGGCGAAGCACTGTCGTTGTTTTGTCGACCGCCGAGCGTTTGTTTTGCTAACTCAGCTAGACTAATCTTTTCTTGTGTTACTGCAATGTTGTCCTCCGCCTTGTCGAGTTTGCTGATGAGATCACTGTTATCGTCGAACTGCTTAAAAATTAATAGTTCAGATGTGTATGCGGCTGCTCTGTCTTCTGCTAGACGTGTTAAAAATTGCTGCCATTGTTGGAAGTTGTTATTAGCACGATCCCATGAACGCTGGAGCGGAGCGAGCTTAGTTGTATTGCGCAATATATATTCCGTAGCTGCAATCGCGTTAGCTGCCGGAGTCATTGAATTGTCGACCGCGAATGGTAGTATGTTCTCGCACGCTTCGCTATGTTTAGACAAATGGTGAAGAGCCGGGCCAAGAATGCGCCGGATGTGTGATGAAGGGCTTGCCGTGTCTTGTTGCGAAGCCATTAAGAAAAAATTAGCAAATAGTAATCACTGGAATAATTCTACTGTGGTAGAGAGATTATGCGAGAGGACCGATTTGTTTTAACTGAGCCCCCACTTGTTCTAATTGCGGTTTGCAAATAGACAAAATAATATTTATTAGCAAAATATAATATAAATTCAATATAAAAATAGCAAAATATAATCCAACAGCAAAGTATAAAATTATCTCTTCGACGATTTTTCCCAGCAAGCAAGTAAGTGAGCAAGTAAGAGAGCAAGCATTTTACAGAAAATTGGTTTAGCTTATATACTGTTTTAATTACACAGAAGACAATGTTTTCGGGAATGTAAAGTACAAAAATTACAATAAAAGTACAAGAATTACGATAAAAATACAAGAATTAGAATAAAATTCAGCGTTATCAGATAAGAATGAATAAGCTAAGATTTTAAAGTGCAAAAATTTGTAATGTAAAGTGCAAAAATTTGTAATTTTTCCTGTTACAAAACTTTGTAATAGGAAAACAACGATAAAAATATTCCCATCGAGATGGGAAACGAGAGTGTTTCAAAACAATGTTGCATATTATCTCAGCAGTAGATCGGCATCAATAATGAAAAAATGAATAAGTGCGAAAATAATATTTCGGGACGCAAAGTGCATACTACACATCAATGGCTATACATTGCAATGCGAGTATTTCCAAAGCAACTAAGCGTACTTCCGAGACTGAACGTGAGGCAAAGTAGAAAAAGAGTTAGACATTGATTGCCTATCATTACTTAGATTCCAAGCCACATGTTTTGGTTACTCATAAAATAAGACAAGATTAAATGAATTGAAATGAAAAATAAAAAATAAATTAAACAAAAATAATTAGTTTTTCTCGCTGCCGCGACAGGTCTAAGAAAAGCTAAAAAAATTAATTTCAAAAAGATTGTTTCACAAAGTACGTTTTTATTGTGAATTCAGCACTTTCTAATTTTGGTATATATTTTGGTGTATCTCATTAAATATAAATTTTTGCCTCAAAAATAGAGTTATTGCAAATAATTTTTGTATCATAATATTCTCAAGAAAACGTCCTTTCAGGTAGATAAACTTATTTTACAAAAACTTTTATTAGATCCAAAAAATAGTCGTTCCATAAAAAAACGAAAAATATTTTTTTGCCGACCTAATATAATTTTTTTGGCTTTAACTTTGAAGGCTTGTCGATTAAGACTAAGAAATTATATTAAAATATAACAATTGTTTGTTTGATTTTTGCTACAAATTACTGTTACATGTCCATTTTTTGAAGCTATTTTTATTTATAATTTAGCCTATATAATGATAATTTTAATTTAGGTGGATTAAAATTTTAATTTGGATTGTTATATGCATGATAATAGCTGGTATTGTAATATTTCTTCTTATGCCAAAAACGGTCTTGTTGAGCAGCAACCATGCACCGGTGGATATTGTCCAAATGACGAATCGAACTAATAACAGCATAACATTTTATTTTACAGTATTTAGAATTAATATTAGAAAAATAATATTAAAAAAGTCGTTATTCAAATTTTATCATAAATTTAAAAATAGGCAAAAGCAAAAATAATTAAAGAAATTATATTTTAGAATAAAGTAAACATTACTAGTCGAAATTATTTGCCTGTATATTTTGAAAATCTAACAGCCGTTATTATCTCAAAATTCCAACCCTGGTCCGCCGACTTTGTGGGTAACGGTATCAATGATACGTTTACATTGTACGACTCACTACCGCTCTACGGTAGTGCCCGCGAAATTCTCTTCAATAACACCGTACAACTGAAGGGAATGCAAGCGTATGTTATTATATATTTTTAAACAATGTATTTGAGTTTAAAAATAAGCAAATTTAAATTTCCACACTCAATGGGTTGGGACTTTAGCTCATTCAATAAAATTTTTTACTCTATTTCATTATTCTTTAATTTTTTTGGTTTTTGGGCCTTAAAATTTCAGTAATTGAGTAATTTGTTTAAAATTTTTCCGACGATTAAACTGGTATTACTTGATTGAAAGCACATAAATTGTCATTTTAATACTTAATTTAGTATAGCTATTCTAATTAATATAGCTATTCTAATTTATAAAATCTACTAATTAAGAGTTAGTTTTATATGATTTTTCTTTATGCATGTATTGCAATGTTTTTTATTATATATTTTTTTATGTTAATTCGTTATGTTTTTGTGCGTTACGTAAAACAAAAATTTGTTTCAAAAGGTCCCTTTTATCCACCTTACATTTCAAAAAGTTGCTTTTACTTTCTTTTTTTAAAAACCAATTGACATCCGCTTTTTGCGATATTTTTTTTAATTTTTGCAATTTTTCCGAAAGAAACTTACTTAATGGATGTCTTCATGATTAGCGTGATCTATTTGAATTTCATAAAAATTAGCGCGTTAAAAATAAAAATTATTTTTGTCGGTGAAAAAGTGAAAACGCATTTTTGTTTTAATTAGTAATTTATATTTGTTAAAATTAAAGCTTATTTAAATTTATTTTTTAAGCAAAGCAATAAAACTAAACTAATTTAGTTATATTTATCTACATTTTTATATAATGTATTTTTATATAATGTATGAATTTTGTATTGTTGGTCTTATTTTTCAATTACAAAGTTTTTTATTTAAAATTTTATTTTTTTCTAATTAACATACTAATCTCTTAACAGCACATGTTTCAATATTTTGTTTAACATTCATAAATTAATAAAAAAAAACACTTTAAATTCCCCAATAATTACAAACATTAAATTAAGTAAAGTGTTATTAGTTTAATATAGTTATTACGTTTGATGGAAAAGTTATACGCTCAGCTAGTGTGCTGCTGATAGACGAAGCAAGTAATATTCGACTTTGCATGTTCGCAGAAAAAGTCTGTCGCTATACGGTAGCTGAATGCACCCGGCGCGCAGATGACATCGATTCCCTGCGAGTTGTCCGACGTTGAAAACTGTTCATTTGCAGCTTTGTGAACACGCCGTTTTGACTCGTTCGCGTCATCAGCAACAATATTTTCTTCGAGAAGTTGTCGCAATTCGGCACTATTGCATCGTACATCGATTAAAACCGTTTTCGATGCTCGTGCGGAATTCAATGGAGGCGTTCCCGCTCCAGACTTATAGCTATCGCTGGGAGGCAATGGCGGCGAACCTTCTGAAATTTTTAAAGTTAAAATTGTTTGTTTTATTTTTATTTTTAAGATGTCAGCTTACGTTGATAGTTCGATCCTATGTTTGGTGGGACTGGTAATGAAATTTGTTGATGAGATACTTGTTCAACTGGACGAACAATGATGTATCTTGGTTGGCATCCTATGTTGAGGGGTTGTTGAGGGTATTGCTGTGAACATGGAGACGATGGCGGTTGAACATATGAATTTGACGGTTGAACATATGAACTTGATGGTTGAACATATGAATTTGAAGATGGTGGTGGCGGTTGAACATATGAACTTTGCGGTTCAGCATATGAACTTGAAAGTGGTGGCGACTGTTGATATGGCGGCGGCTGTGCATATGAACTTGGCGATGGTGGCGGCGGTTGAACATATGAACTTGAAAGTGGTGGCGACTGTTGATATGGCGGCGGCTGTGCATATGAACTTGAAGGTTGAATGTATTCCGCTGTAATTAATAGAGCTTTATAATAAAACATTCCAATATTTTAACACATACACTGCCCGCACGAGCACGACGGAGGTGGTGGACAGGAACATGGTGGTGGAGGAGGAGGAGGTGCACATCCTATAAAATATAAAAAATTTAAATTTTAATAAATTTTTATTTCAACATTATACCACATGATTGTTGACAACAGCAGCTACTTCCACCGCCACCGCCGAAGAACAACGCGTTAGTTGCGCTAACGGCGATTATGGAAATAATAAAAAAGTCGCGCAACATCTGAAAATTAATATGAGCATATGTAAAACAAATAATTAAATTGTAATTGTTGTAAAAAATTAAATTTTTTAATTGTTGAATTTTGTTAGATTGTTGATTGTTTAACTCACAAATATCACTCTTTTATGGAAATATTAGCTTTTAATTCTCGTTAATTTTTTTTTATTTTATAAGTGAGCTAAAATTGCGAGAAGGAGGCGTATAAATAATACTGAAATTTGTTATTAACAACTTATCCGGAAAAAAGCTAAAGGAAGTCAAGTTTTTGAAAGCGTTAACCTATCGCCCGCATGATTAATAAAACCTTTTTTGTCTCCTTTTATAGCTCATCGTAATTATGAGAGTGATTAAAAGCGTGTTCTTTACTTTCAATTATAATAACCTAACAATCTCGTCAACTGAAAGTTAATGAAAAAGTGTAGTGCATAAACAAGAATAAAGGACAATAATCATTTAGTTATTCGATGTCATTTTTCAAATGTTAAAAAATGTATATGAAGCAAACAATAATTAAATATTTACAAATAAAAGTTCCAATAACTAAATTAATCTTGTAATTTTTACACAATTTTTATATATTTTTAGGACATTTTGTCAAGCACCGTACGCTGCTTTGACGCCTATTTATACAACGTTGTGGTTTAACATTACTGCTTTTATACGTTACTACTACGGGCACGTCGAACAGCTTAGTCTTTCAGTTGAACAGTATGTATGTTGCATCCCTAGAGGAAATTGTACGTCAGCTACATAAAATAAATCAAAACTACATTTTTCAACAAAAATATGTTGTGTCCTTAATGTAAATATTAATATTAAGATGTATACAGTGCGTCCCAAAATTATAAGACACCTATTTTATTCGACTTTCAAAGTGCAGAACTTTTGTTCAAATTAACAAAAATACTTCAAATTTTACACAATAATAAAAAAAGGAGTTATAAACTTAATCCAAAAAAATAAATTGTTAAAAAATTTTTAAACCCGATTTTTAGCTAAGAAATAAAATTTTTGAGAAAAAAATAGTTCTTAAAAGTGTCCCAAAATTATAAGACATTATGCATAAAACTGAAATTTATTTTAACAAAAACAATAAATTTTTATTTCAATTAATTTATTGTTATTTTACAACAATGCCTAAGAGTATAAAACTTAACGAATTTGAAAAAGGGAAGATTAGCGCATTTAAGGACAGTGGAAAGAACGTTACGGAAATTTCAAGGCTAATGGGCCGTTCTCGAACTGTTATAACAAACTTTTTGAAAGACCCGGCAAACTACGGTAAGCAGAAAAGTTCTGGAAGGTCTCCGGTTCTTACACCAAGAACGAAAAGAAGAATTTTAAATGCTGCATCGAATTCTAATATCGGTGTTCGTCAAATTAAAAAAATCTCGGCTTAGATGCGTCAAAAAACACAATTCATCGAGTGTTAAGAGCATCACCAAATATTCAACGGCGTAGAATTGCAACAAGACCGATGATTACTGTTGCTGATAAAAATAATCGTTTGGAATTTGCTCGACAGCACGTGATTTGGAACGAAGAATGGAAAAAAGTAATTTTTTTTTAAAATTTACAATTTACATTTTTTTTAAAATTTACAGACTTTATTATTTTGCTTTATTAATTGTTTTATCTTGTTAGGTTGTGTTTTCGGATGAAAAAAATTCAACCTCGATGGTCCTGATGGAAATAGGCATTACTGGCACGATTTAAGAAAGGAAAAACGTTATTTTTCAAAAAGAAATTTTGGAGACGGTACGGTAATGGTGGGGGCAGCAATTGAAGCAAATGGAGCAGTATCGTTAGCTTTTGTGTCTTCATCGATGAACAGCGCAGACTATCAAAGCGTGTTGGAAGAACATTTAGAACCATTTTGGCAGCCGGAGTTCATTTTTCAACAAGATAACGCCCCGATTCATTGCAGTCGATCCTCCAAAACGTGGTTCGAACAGCGAAATATTCAACTTCTTCCTCATCCTGCAAGATCTCCTGATCTCAATCCAATTGAAAATTATTGGGCAATCTTGGCGCGAAGAGTTTACGATGATGGACGGCAATTTAACTCGGTTGAGTCGTTGAAAGAAGCAATTTTAGCAGCACACCAAGCAATTGAGCCCGAAATTTTTAAAAATTTAATTTCCAGTATGCCAAACCGTATGATTGAGGTAATCCGTAATAACGGAGGTCCTATTGATTATTAATTGTTATTGTTTATTGTTTTTGTTAAAATAAATTTTAGTTTTATGCATAAAAAACTCAAATGTCTTATAATTTTGGGACACTTTTAAAAACTATTTTTTTCTCAAAAATTTTATTTCTTAGCTAAAAATTGGGTTTAAAAATTTTTTAACAATTTATTTTTTTGGATTAAGTTTATAACTCCTTTTTTTATTATTGTGTAAAATTTGAAGTATTTTTGTTAATTTGAACAAAAGTTATGCACTTTGAAAGTCGAATAAAATAGGTGTCTTATAATTTTGGGACGCACTGTATTTTCAAATAAAATTATAAAGAAAATAAAAAAATAAGATAGAATTTAAAAATGCATCCAAATTTTTATTGGAAAATAAATTAATTTATTAAAAAAAACTTGCCAAATTTTCTCCTTGAATTGTGGAAGAATTTTTTGGTTTTGTGTAATAATATTTTATTATTAAATATAATGTAAGCAGCGATTATAATTACAAATGTTGGCACTATTAAAAGAGTGCATTCCTAAAAAACATTTTTTTCAAATTTCACGAAAATTTAAGCAACAAAAAACTGACAAACCTGCATTATAATTTTCTTAGTGATATTTTCTTTTAATGTATCATTATATGTCATAGTATAATTTATAATAAGAAAACCACCAAATGCACATAACCATGTAGTTGTTATTATGATCATAAACCATGTGATTTTTTGATTTTGATAGATTTGATATCTCGAGCTAAGGGAGTCGTAAGAATACTTTATAAAATTAGCTTCCTTTCGTTTATCTTCCTACAATAATTTTATAAAAATTAGGTGCTTATTAGCAAGTGTTTTATAAAAAAGTTTAATTTAAATACGATACCTTATATATTACAATAAATAAAAAAAGATAAGAAGCTTGAAAAATGATGATAGCGATTATATGCCAATGTAATTTGGAGAAGGATTTCTGTGAATTGACCAAAATACACTTGAAGTAATCATAATTTAATAGTTCGATTAAAAAAATGCAGTTAATGAGTATATAGCTGCCTGTAATTATCCACTAAATTGTTGTCTAGTATTAGCATGTAATAAAAAAAAATTAAAATTCAATACTTACCATAAAAATGAATGCCTTATTAAGCGTCTCACTGAAATTTTCATATTCATATTTTGAGTAATTGTATGTTGCATATAATCGCTCTATGCACGTCAATAGTCCTGTTATATTAAAGAATATACAGAATACCGTCGGAAATGTACTCAATTCCAAACAAAATCGAACATCTTCCTCCTAAATGTTTATTCATTTCTTATGCACAATATGTATAATCAAGCATATAAACAACAACCATTCGAGAATATTTTTAATTTAATGTTTGCCTTCATTCTGTTGTTATAAGACTTTAATTTTTTTAAATTTAAAATTAGTTTTTATATCCTTAAAATTAATTTGTACATATATTGCATATCCAGGGAATAAGGATCTTTTTTCCCTCCTCCTTTTCCGAGTATTTATTATAATCAAAAAAACTAAAACAAAAATTTATAACATACATCGGTATTAATGAAAAAAGCTTGCAAAATTATGATAACTGGACGCAAATTTTGAATTATTGCGTTTAATGCGAAGCATATGAGAGTATTCCAGAATATCACACGGAAATTATCATGAAACACTTTACTTTGCCGTAGCAACAAAATAATGCCGAAAATCATTGCAAATGCTAGTGCCTGTACAATTGCATATATCAAATAAAATACAAATAAAAGTTCTTTTAAATAATCATCATCTTTTAACATTTTCGATTGATCTCATTAATTTATGTATTTTAATATGGTTTATTTTTGCTAATATTAAAAATAAAAATTTATTATTATAAAAATTTTTTAGCGTCGGAATTTCACGTATCATCATAACTAAACGGTTTCGGAAATTTTAATTAAGATGTGGATAATTTTTCAGTTGCCATGCCAACTTAACTATTTGTCTCGCTAAGTGAAAAATAATGACAAAAATGTTTTTAGAAAACATGAAATTATTTAGGCGATTGTATGAATATGATTTTACCAAAATCAAGTCTACTGCACATTAAAAAAGCGAAGACTACACCTCTAGTCAAAATGATGGTCTCACTTGAAAAATAAGCATAATTTGAGTTTAACTCAATAAAAAAAAAAAATTCTCAGTATTCGTTTGCAATTAAGAAATTGTAATTTGTAAAAAATTTGAGTTCGAATTGTTTTTGGGACTCAGTTGATATTGTAATTTTTCAATTTTTAAAGTTGGTCAAAATGATAGCCGCAGTTTATAATTTCGTTAATTCCTTGGCATTTTATGAGTTTTATGTGTTTGTTTTTGTTATTTTTGAGCTTTATCAATGTTTTGCTTTATATTTATAGTTATGAGCAAATAAAAGCGCTTACTGAATTTGAAAAAGGGCACATTGTTGCACTGCATGCTGAGAACGGGAGTTATCGTTGAATAGCAACTCATGTCGAGCGTCCGGACAATTTTTTGTTGAATTCGGCTTCTTATGGAACTGGAAAATTAAGTGGTCGCCCAAAGTCCTTTAACGCACGACAACGGCGACAAATAATTGCGGCTGCATCAAACTCTGCTCAGATTGTGTCTGATTTGAATCGCAAATGCAGTCGTCGTGTTCTACATGGGAGCGAAGTTATCATGCGCCCTAAAATGATCAAGTGTCCGCTTCTAACTCTAATGTCCATAAGGTTGCTCGCCTTCAGTTTGCAAAAGAAAAGCTTGCGCAGCAAATTGACTGGTCAAAGGTTATTTTGTCGGGGTGCGAAGCATGTCAATGAACTAATTTAACGTTTATAGATTGTCTGATCTGATGAGGAAAAGTTTAATCTTGATGGGCCAGACGGTTCTCGGATAATTTACGTAACAGCCACTCTACTTCTCAAGGCGTAACTTTGAAGATGGCACGCTGTTGGTCTGGGGAGATTTTGAAGCTGCTGGCACTCTTCCTTTTGCGTTTATGTCGAGCAAAATGAACAGCGAAGAGTATCAACATGTACTCGACGAACATTTGACGCCGTTCTGGCAAGAAGACTATCTCTTCATATAAGCGCCTATTCACTGAAGTACGTCTACAATAAGCTTCTCGCAGGAGAGGCAAATCGCTATTTTACCATGGCCAGCATGTTCACCCGACCTAAATCCAATCTAGATGGGGACTTTTAGTTCGTGATGTTTATCGTGGCAACCGGCAATACGCCGACTTCAACGATCTCAAAACTGCAATTCTTGAAGCATGGAGTATTTTTTAAGCGCCCATTTGTTTCGATCAACTCGACCCGATCCCGTAAAAAAAAAGAACACATTATTTTGGCGCCGCTGAAGTTTTAAAAATGTTAAGGAAATGTAAAAGGTTTACAGTTTGACGTCCATGCATTAATTAACAACAATGTTATTAAAATTGGCTAAATTGCAATATGTATATACAACATATTACCTTTGGACCAACTTAATAAAATGAGCTAAATTACGATATTATGTAACTTTTTCGTCAATTTAGAAATTAATTCTGCAAAAAAATAACAGCAATTAAACGCATATTTTCAACAACAAAATTGCTTAAATTGGCAACGTTACGATATATTTTAATGTAAATCGAGATTTTTCTATAAATAATTGTTATAAACATAATATTAACATAATATTAAAATATAAACATAATATTAACATATAAACATAATATTAAAAGTCCGAAATCAGAAAAAAATTTTACGATTACTATTTTTATTATTAGTTGTTACATTTAAAAAAGAAAGTTTATAAAAATGTTACAATTTACGATATTATGTGCAATTATTGCATTTTATTTGTTAAAAAATTGGCACAAAACAACACGATTTATAATAAAAAAATTTTGTCGATTTTTTTAATACGATTGCCACGTAGTCTTCGTCAATAAGTCACATACACTCTTGATCAAAATGATAGCCGCACTTGAAAATGTTGAGTTTTAATTGGCCGTCTTTTATGAAATATTGCACAAACATTCCCTTCTCTATTATATTTAAATCATAATTTTAAAACAATTTTAAAATTTTCGAAATTTTATCCACGTATTACTGTGTTTTACTGTATTTTGAGTTTTTATCAGCGCACAAAATGATAGCCGCACCTTCAAAATTAACGCTTTATAAACAAAAAATTAACAAATAACAATATAACATTAACATTTAATATTTAGTAAGCCCTTCTTTAGATTTTACAATATTGTTCAATCGATTTGGAAGACTATGGGTCAAGTTATTCAATACATTCAAATTTAGATGACTCCATGCTTCAAGAATTGCAGTTTTGGGATCGTTGACTTCTTCGTATTGCCGGTTGCCACGATAAACATCACGAACTAAAAGTCCACATCTCGATTGGATTTAGGTCGGGTGAACATGCTGGCCATGGTAAGATAGCGATTTGCCTCTCCTGCAAGAAGCTCATTGTAGACAGCAGTATATATTAGCTACTTCTGGGACACCCACCCCACTCAAAAAACCTGTTGCTTTTTTTTGTATATTTCAATAACTATTTGATAAAATATATACAAAAATATGCAAATTAACCCCATTTTTTACTACCACCCAGGGCCACCCACCTGCGTGTCCCACTAATCTGTGCCAGAAATCTAGATATCCAAAATGTATAATATTATCGCTAAATTACTAAAAATAAACTCAAATTTTCACTAGTTTAACTTGCACTCACAAATTTTTTTCTTTGCTTAAATATACGCAAATTTGTTTATATAGTATAAACTATGGAAAATAATGGATTATTTGCAAACCACAAACCATTAATTTTGTACATATGTAGTTTTTCAACTGTATTTATATACATTTAAATTAACATATTAATACAGTCAAACCTATATCTAATTACACCCCGATCTAATGACACCCTCGAACTAATGACACCTAGGTTCGGCCCCGACGAAAACTAACGTAAAAATCTTCTTTCAATGACAGTTGTAAGGAATCCAAACCTCGATCCAATGACACCCATTGCGCTCAGCTAGCCATTTTTTTACCTTGGTCCCCCAAGATAAAAATGCATTGTCTGATCTCAAGTTTAGTAATGGAGACACTTGGGTTTACGAAATTTCTTTTTTAAATTCAAATTTTCTTTTCGCTCATCTTTTCTTGGCATTATGTTCAAATTTTGCCACCAAAAATGTTTTTTCTTTATATTCATTCTTAAGTTTTTCGCTTGATCGGTCGTGTTCCTCTCTCGCTTATTGTTTTCGTGTGATAGTGTTGAAAAAAAAGCTTTTTCGTCATCTTTTGCTCTTGGGAGTTGCGTCTAATATATATTTTTTTTGCTTCCCTAGTCTTTTGGCGAATAAAGTGCATTGATCGACAGAAATTCCTCAGTGGTGCTAGCTAATTTCGAAAACCTTGATCTAATGACACCCTCGATCTAATAACACCTAGGCTCGGTCCCTAGGGGTGTCATTAGATCGAGGTTTGACTTTATACATTTAAATTTCTTGCCGTTATGTTCCAAGTTTTTCAAAAATTTTTTTCAACATTGTTTTATTCGTAAATTCTATCAGAATTGTGATTTGCTGCTTTCTTTCTTTCTTATTATTTATTTTATTTTTGTTTTGGTACACATTAAAATTTGTTTATTTATATACTAGAAAACACATAAAAGTTTGAATAAACACATTATTAAAACAATTATGATTAAACCTACTACTTTTTCTATTACTATAGTTAATTTATATTTTTATTAGAAAAATTGTAAAATAATGTATTGTTCATACTTTTTTTTGTTATTTTTCAACTGTATTTATAAACATTTGAATTGGCATATTCTTGGCGTTATGTTTACAGTTTTTCAAAAAAAATTTTCAACTTTTTTTTTCAAAAATATCTGAATTGTGATTTGTTGCTTTATTTAATTTATATTGAAGTGCTTACTTTTTCAGGCGATGGTTTTTGTCAGTGAGGTTGGTTCAGATGAGCAGGTTCCGATTCCAGTGGATACAGATAATTTCCTTCCTCTTCTAGTTTTAGAACGTTATTTTCCAGGCGCTGCAGGTTTAATGTATTTTGGACACCAAGCAGTGAAAAATCCTGTCTCGTAAGTTTATACATACATGATACTTTTAAATATTTTTGTAATGCTTTTAAAGTTAATGGTTTTAGTTTTGATAAGTCTTTAACAAAATTGGTCCCACCTGCTGGTGGATGGGATGATCGGGTCTTTTACGTTGTACGTCCTCAAGTTTTTTCTCGACCGCAAACCCCAACTGATCAAGGTATTTTATAAATATTTATTGATTTATGTTATTACCGGCATTTTTTGATTTTTTTAAATAAATATTTTTAAGGACAATTTTTAATAAATAAGGTATTTTCTAGATTTTTAATGACCTTAATAATTTTTTACATTTTAATTTTTATCCATAAAGCATTTTTTGGTACTTATTATTTTTTTTATTTTTTTAGGCTTTAATGCTAAGCGGAAACGAGTAGAAGATATTTTTACTGAGGTATTATTTATAATTTAAAATAATTTATTCATTATTTATTGTTTAGGAAGAGAAAGTTTCTTACTGGGATTTGTATAAGCATTTTTTATTCTACACAAAACTTGATGAAAATACAAAGGCTGCTGCTTCGCTTCTCGATAAACACCGTCTTGTTTTATGCTTACATGAAGTTCCTAAACTACAGGAATTAAGAGTCAAACTGATCCAGCTTTCCAGTGAGCTAGACGAATTTCTTCAGGAATATAATGGCGATGAGAATTTCAAAGAAGTCTGGACTGCAAGAAAATATTGTTGCAAAAGAAAAGGAACTCAAATTTCAAGCTAGCAAGATCGTAATGGAATTTTTCAATTTTAAAAACGAATCTTTTCTTTTAAAATTGGAATACTACAATTGGCAACACGATGTTTGCATAATGCGTTCCTTAAAGCCTCTCCACAATGTTGCGATTAAAACAGAATTATGTGAACGAGGAACAAATATATCATATTGGTAAGTTTATTTTATTAACCAATTTTTTAATTTTTATCTTAATCTTTAAACTTAATTTATAATTTGTTGTGAATTTAGGGATTTCGCCTTCTTGCTCGTATCGTCAAAAAGGATCCTCAAAAGACGGCTTCTCACGTAGCGGAATATGCGAATACTCGTCTGAACCTTGGCATCACAACACGTACTGCCCGGAATATTCTTCGGTATATGTGTATATGCTTATATTTATCATGTGTGTATGTTTGTGACGTTTAGTCGAGCCCATCTGTATGCGTGCCGACCTGCTCGAAAACCGTTGGTGTCCGTAAAGAATCGTCGTTTGCGACTGACGTTTGCGAAGGAACACGTTAATTAGAGTGTCGGTGATTGGGCGCGCATTTTATGGTCGGATGAGTCTAAGTTCACGATGTTTTCCACCGACGGCATCCGTTATGTACGCAGACCTCCTCCCAAGCGCTTTGACATGCGTTATCAGGTACCTACCGTAAAGCATGGTGGTACACTCCAATTAACGTGTTCCTTCGCAAACGTCAGTCGCAAACGACGATTCTTTACGGACACCAACGGTTTTCGAGCAGGTCGGCACGCATACAGATGGGCTCGACTAAACGTCACAAACATACACACATGATAAATATAAGCATATACACATATACCGAAGAATACAGGTATATGTGTATATGTATTCCGGGCAGTACGTGTTGTGATGCCAAGGTTCAGACGAGTATTCGCATATTCCGCTACGTGAGAAACCGTCTTTTGAGGATCCTTTTTGACGATACGAGCAAGAAGGCGATCCTGCGCGTCGGTAGACTTGCGTGGACGACCGCTCCCTTTTCGGCGTGCTGTGGAACCGACCTCCTGCCAATTCTTCCAAATGCGCTGAACCGTCGTCTTAGAGATGGAAAATCTATCGGCAACGGCCCTCTGGGAGTTCCCCCGGTTCACAGCTTCGACTACTCTGTCCTCTGAATACTGTTTATACGGCATGCACTAAATAATTATAGCAATTATCAAGTAAATATACAAGTGGCCCGGTTTTTTTTCCGCCGCAAAAATTGGGATCATTAGGTGTAACTGCGGTAAAATCTCTGAAAATAGTTTCTTGGAAAAATACTTCATGCTATCATATTCAGCACAAAAAATGCTACAAAACAAGATATTTCGTATAACCAACGCGTATTCGGAACTCAAGTTATAAATCTGAGTAAATTTTTTCATGGTGGTCTGGTTTTTTTTTCCGCTACTGTACATTAATTGTAATTTAATAGATTATTCTTATGTAAATGAGAACAATATTAATCAGGGTTGCCAGATGAAAATAAAATAAAAAAGAACGTTGGGCACGAAAAAAAAAGATTTTATTAACAATTTCCAACAAAAAAAAGATTTTTACTTCTCGGGACTTAATACTTCTCGGCACTCCTGATCCTGTCTCTAAGAGAGCCACTCAAACATTTCAGTGCAGTTGAAATCGAAGTTGGTCTTCGTCGCCAAAATCGCCTTGATGGTCTCCACGCGCAGTAGATTCCGCTCCTTCGTCCATTGGGCAGCGCAGAGTGAGAAGATCCGCTCGACAAAGGCGTTCGACACCGGGATGGAAAGGATTCGTGAGACAAGAGATTCGGCAGCGTGGTGTTGTCCTAAATTGACACACAAATTCGACTCAATTGAATCACTATGATAGGCCCACCTTGAATATCAGCGTCCACTTCTCCTCTGCATCCTTCATCATTGCTTGATCGGGTATCTTCTCCAGGATGCCATTCAGCTGGGAGACTTCATCGAAGAGCTCGTCCTTTCCCGCCACGTCCGGAGCAATTTGTTCGGCAAGCTGAAGAACATCGCCGTAGTCGACTTCCTTGTTTCCGAGCATAGAAGGCGGTCGAGAAGGCGAACTTGAACTCCCTTGTCAGCGGTGAAGAATCTGAAACTACTTTTTTCTACCTTTCTAACTAGCAGTAACCAACCTGATGACCAGCGGGGAGAGCTTATTTTCCTTGTGATTGGAAGCGTCAATCGAGATAGAGAAGGGCTGGCTGCCAAGCGACTCCAGAAGCTGCTCCACCCAAAAAGGGACAAAGCACACCTGAATATTCGATTTTCTTAGAAAAAGTTATCTTCTTAGAGAAGAACCGCTTACCTGTGATGATCTTCGTTGTCTTTATTCTGCCGGACGAGAATTTCTTGGACACCTCTGAGTCGGAGAACATTGCACAGAAGAGGCCATCAGAGGAAAGGCAGTCGGCCGATTGGAAGGACTGGTGATGACTCACGACGTGGTAGGCCCAGGCTCCTTCAGCTGCAGTCACCTTCTCGTCGAGATCGGTCGGGACCGTCAGACTTGGGAGGAAGTGCAACAACGATTGAGTAGATGATTTGGCTTTGATGGCGGCCACGTGCTTCGGCTTCGCTTGATGCTGTGCGATAGCTGCCTTCCCCATCGACGCCAGATTGATGTCCTCATTGCAATCGGTGCAGGTCGCGTATTCCTCGCCCTTCTTGCTTCGCTTGATACCTCGAAACTCGTTGGAGTATTTCTCTTTGAAGAAGTTCGTGCGCTTGCGCAACATTTCCTAAATATTCTTTGTTTTTTTGCTTCGATAGCGATTCTCAATAGCGATAAACGATAGCGTTACTGAAGGCTCAGTCGATACCGTTTCAAATCGTTTCAAAAAAATTAAAAAAAAACAAAAAATGGAAAAAAAGAACAAAAAAAAAAAAGGACAGACCCCTCAAAAAAAGAACAAATCTTTTTAAAAAGGACATCTGGCAACCGTGATATTAATTTATTATATAGAATAATAAATAAGGTTGGAACTATTAGTATTGAGCCGAAACAATTAATTTCATTTCTATTAAATCCATTTCTATCCTAACATTAGATATTTGTATCACAATAATTCTTCCTCAATATTAGTCTTCATATCATCAAATACATGCTCCTTAATAATTAATTTATCATCTAAAAAGTGTAAATCATAATTTTTATTTATTTCAAAATTTTTTATAACTTCATAAGCTCCTAAATTTATTTCATTAATATGAATCTCATCAACTATAATATTATCTTTAAAGTACTAAATTTTATCATTATAAACATGGTCTATCACACCGTGATACTTTTTTATTTTTACTGGAATAAATCCTTTTAATTTATTGTTTTCTAATAAATTTAAATCGACAAAATCAATTAAATTATTATTTATTTTTTTACAAAATGTGGCCTCAATTACTGCTCCAATATCTGTTTCAATTATTTTAGCATTAATAGCGCTATGATTTAAGACTTTTTCAATATATTTTCTAGGATTTTCCATTAATAAAGTTTCTAAAATATTATTATGATCATTATGCATTTGGCAAAATATTTTTGCTAAAAGACTCAAATGATTCTCAAATTTATTTTCTAGGTATTGCTGTTGACCGGCTTCTTGAAATTACTAGCTAATAAATTAGTACTTCTTTTTTCTCTACTAGTAGATTTAAGAGCATAACCTTCGGAAGTATATTGTAAATAATTCCCACAATGTCTTTTATGTTTATCCAATAAATTTAATGCTATTTGGTTATCATTATTAATCCAATATGTGTCATCTTTATTAATAATACCATCGAAAACACCTATAGATACAAATTTACAATTTTGATCTTTATTCAAGTCACAAATTATCAATTCATTTGGTTTAATTTGACAAGTTCCATGAGAATAACTACAATTATTTAAAGAAACTGAACATCATTGTTAAACATAATCCCGTTCAAGTCAGACAAACTATTGACAATAGACAGAAGCAGTACACTCATGCAATTGGTGGCGCATGCGTTTTTGTTCCCATTGGAGTGATTACATTATTTGCCTCGGTAAGGTCTTTAAATTCATTTAATATCATAATTTTTCTTTAATTTAGGAATACATTCCTGCCGAACCTCCCATTCCATTCGAAGAATGATGTAGAAGAATTTGACAAATGATCTCATAAATATTCTATTTTAATGAATTTTGTTTGCAAAGTAATATTTTTGAATGTTTAAATTGTTTTTTATAATTAAATTCTTTTAAAACTTGTTACTAATGAAAAATTAAAAACATTGAAAAATATAAAAAATCATTTCTAAATTTTTTAATAACTAAATGGTTTACTTAAATCTTCATTTAACAATGTTTTTAATTTTTCATTAGTAACAAGTTTTAAAAGAATTTAATTATAAAAAACAATTTAAACATCCAAAAATATTACTTTGCAAACAAAATTCATTAAAATAGAATATTTATGAGATCATTTGTCAAATTCTTCTACATCATTCTTCGAATGGAATGGGAGGTTCGGCAGGAATGTATTCCTAAATTCAAGAAAAATTATGATATTAAATGAATTTAAAGACCTTACCGAGGCAAATAATGTAATCACTCCAATGGGAACAAAAACGCATGCGCCACCAATTGCATAAGTGTACTGCTTCTGTCTATTGTCAATAGTTTGTCTGACTTGAACGGGATTATGTTTAACCATGATGTTCATGCCAATTAATGCTCCCGAAAAATTCCAAATACCCGCGCCACTATCCCCTTTTGAGCAGCCGCTAGATCCGACATATAGGATAGCATTTAATATTGCAGTAACATTTCCACAACCCAAAGAAAAAGGATTATCTCGATTTTCAATGTTTGACAAAAATCCAAGCTAAAATTAATGTTATAAGAACAGAAATATTTTTAACAAATTACCATCAAATAACGCATTCCAATATCTGGAATAGTAGTCGATGGATTGTTTTCGATAAAATTTTCGGAAATGGCTTGCAGAATTACAACATCTAATGCGCTGTCTCTTTTTACAACTTTAGCTTCAACACGGTATTCTTTGTTATAATAGCATCGGACAATAATTGGCTTCTTTTCAGTAAACTCCCTCGTAAGACGTTCGTGACTGCCATGGGCGTAAGTAGCCGCTAAAATTATATAAGTTTGTGATATAAAATATAATCTAAAAAACGTTTACCTATTCGTTTGCTAATTGGAGTTATGCAATGCTTTGTTTTCTTCTCATCTTCGTAATATAAAGCAAATTGTTGTAAACTATAAAACCATTGAAGATCTTTTGCATTCGGCTCCTTCTGCTCATCAATTTTGTCTTTCTTAAAAGGAACTGTCTCTAAAAAATAAAAATTTGTTGCTTTTTTATGACTTTTATTAAAATAAGAAAACAATTAATCTAATATAACTAACATAAATCAATAAAGTATTTATTGATAAAATTCCTTGTTCTATTGGGGTTGGCGGTCGCGAAGAAACTTGAGGACGCATGATGTAATAGACCTTATCATTCCATCCATCAGCAGGTGGGACCAATTTAGTGTTCGACTCATCAAAACTAAAATTATTAAGTTTAAAAGTATTATGAGTGAATAAAAAACTTACGAAACAAGAATTTTCTCATTTCCATCCGCTCCGAAGGACATTCTGCTTCAGAGAAATATTTCTTTAAAAGTGATTCCGAAATAAACCCATCTCGATCAACAGGAATCGAAAATGTTTCATTAGCTCCAAGTTCGGCGATTTTAACCATTTTTCTGAAAAAGTAAGCAGCTTTTTTATACAAAAATAAAATAAATAATAAGAAAGAAAGAAAGCAGCAAATCACAATTCAGATAGAATTTGCGAATAAAACAATGTTGAAAAAATTTTTTGAAAAACTTGGAACATAACGCCAAGAAATTTAAATGTATATTAATATGTTAATTTAAATGTACAGTCAAGCCTCGATCTAATTACACCCCGATCTAATGACACCCTCGATCTAATGACACTTAGGCTCGGCCCCGACGAAAACTAACGTAAAAATCTTCTTTCAATGACAGTTGTAAGGAATCCAAACCTCGATCCAATGACACCCATTGCGCTCAGCTAGCCATTTTTTTACCTTGGTCCCCCAAGATAAAAATGCATTGTCTGATCTCAAGTTTAGTAATGGAGACACTTGGGTTTACGAAATTTCTTTTTTAAATTCAAATTTTCTTTTCGCTCATCTTTTCTTGGCATTATGTTCAAATTTTGCCACCAAAAATGTTTTTTCTTTATATTCATTTTTACAAACATTCTTACGAACTTAACAAATTTACCAATGGAGACAGCGAAAGCCAAGCGTTATTTGAAACTTTTATTTATTTGAACTTTTATTGTTTTACAGTTTTTTTTGCTTCCCTAGTCTTTTAGCGAATAAAGTGCATTTATTGACTGAAATTGAGACAGAAATTCCTCAGTAATGCTAGCTAATTTCGAAAACCTCGATCTAATGACACTTTGGCTCGGTCCCTAGGGGTGTCATTAGATCGAGGTTTGACTGTATATAAATACAGTTGAAAAACTACAACATTGTTGTTAATTAATGCATGGACGTCAAACTGTAAACCTTTTACATTTCCTTAACATTTTTAAAACTTCAGCGGCGCCAAAATAATGTGTTCTTTTTTTTACGGGATCGGGTCGAGTTTATCGAAACAAATGGACGCTTAAAAAATACGTGAATATAATCTACCGTTAATCTTAAGGCGCCATCTCATTTCGAAATGCTATATGAAAACTACTACTTTTTAGAAAATGCATTACGTGAACATTTTTTTCTAAATTTTTGTAAATATCATTACTCTAATCTGAAAAAAATAACAAAAATGTATCAAATATTTTAGGTGAATTTTATACATGTTAACAACAAGCTAAATTACGATATTTTCTAACTTTAAAAAAATTGATAAAATTTTCAAAATTTTTAAAAATATCATTAATGAAAATGGGTGGGTTAAAAAATATTTGTATTACTTCGTGACCTTCTCATGATTTTTTATTCTTAGTAAGTAGATTTTTTTTAAACTAGTGGCTTTATAAATTATTTATTATTTTTCTTTCGTACAACATAAATAGAAATTCTTAATAAGTTTAACCTTAAAATGTAAGTTTAAAACTATTATAAAAAAGTACAAAATTCGTTTAGAAGATGTTATGACGTTGAGTTTTAAAATGATTTTGGTGAGAATGAATATATGATTTTGAGCTTTGTTGAGAAATATTAGTTTAAAAAAATTTACAAAAAAAGTGAATCTATCTATCGAAAAATATTACTAGAAATTCTAAATTTTTTTACTCTTCGAACTCGAGCGATAACTGATTTTAATCATAAAAAATTAAAATATAATAACTAAAATCAAGGTGGAAATTCAACATCAATATATCTGTAAAATTTATATAAATGCAAAAATTGTATTACATTAGTATTAAAATAATAATTTATAAGATTATAAATAAGTGAGAATACACTATAAATATAATTAAAAGACCAAATTTCCAATCATGATACATAATAAATATAATTTTCTTTTAATTTTTTATTCTAAAGCACCAATAAAAAACCGGAAAAACGTTCAATCGAAGCGGTGCATTTTATTATTGCAATTATTTGGAATTAGGCCGCTCGCTGAAAGTTTTCCGCCAAATCGGCCATTTGCCGACCAATGTTGGTATAAAAAGCGGCTTGTTGACTGAAGAACTCACCAAACATCTGTCGGAAATCGTTGTCACGCTCTTGGTTTAGATGACTGATCTCAGCCATCATTGCATAAGTTGTAACGTCAACTCGTCCGCGGATCGCTTCTGCGTCGCCCGGCGGAAGACGGCTTTCCGCTTTTATGTCTCGTAGTTTTGACAAAGACGACTATAAATTCATTCAGCTAAAAATATTGAAAAATGACGAATTTTTTAGCCCCTAATCCAAAATTATGATAAAATGTAACCTAAAATATCTGCTTTATATAAAAATATCATCTTAATTATCGCCCTTTCACATAAAAGAATTAATAAAATATTTTTTACCTTATGTACGTTAACAATTTCGGGAATGTTGGTATAAAGTCCCTTATATGTGTACAAATAATCCAAAATGGGCTCCAATCCTTTTTTCCCGTGATCTTCGTGTTCAGTCCCTATTTTATGCAATACATGCGCCGATGTCTTTAATGCATCTTTTACTGCATTTTCAGCTAAAAAATTAATTAGATTTAAAAACACAAAAAATATAAATATTTGTTCAAAACATACGCCGTGTTTGGTCCATTTCTAACGATTTTCCCAACGAATCAAATGCTAAAGCCATTTTTTGCCAATTCGATTTGTAAGCTAAACAAAAAGAAATATTCAATAGTTTGTATATTAATTTCAGATTTTTTTAATCCAAAATAACAATAACATACGTCCGATCATTCGCTTTTGTGTGTCTGTAATGCGATCGTGAAGTTCACGTATACTGTCATCCATGCTCCGTACACTTTTGGCATAATTCTCTACTTGTTGATCGCTAAATTTATAACATTTAAACAACAAAACAAAATCAATTTATTATCGAGTTTAAAAAAATAGAAAAAATGAATAAGTGAGCTTTCAGCGAAATTAAAAGTTTAAACGAAAATTTCTTTCAAAATGAAAAGAAATTTTTCAAAGATATTCAACAAAACTTATACACATTATTAATCTGCTTCAGATCGTAAAGCAGCGGTTGAGGCGGTGCGGTAATACAGTGGAAAAAGTTTCCGCCAACGTACTCGTCCTTCTCAGCCGCTCGCTTACCCGTCTTCCATTTGGTGGGATCCGTACACGTAATAAAATGTTTCCAAACCTCCGACTGACTCAACACCGGATGTCGACAAATCTTACTCACCCACAATTGTAGAATCGATTTGCGATGCTCGATAAGATCATCCTCATAACGCCCTATAGAGTGTTTTAAATAATAATCTCAACATTCCAATAAACGCTCATCATTTTTATCTTATAATTTCTAAATTTATAGCACCACTAAATTAGTAGCATTAATTTTTCGACAATAAAATAATAAGCTCTACCGGCTACTTGCTTTTCAGGCAGCGGCGGAATAGGAATAAGTAGATATTTGTTGCTTAACTGTTCATGTAACCAATCAAAATGCTTATAACGTCGAGATACTTGAATGCCGCTTAGCGAAGAGGTCAGGGAATAAGCGATAAAACTTTTAAGACCCTTCAACTTGGATTCCTTCTTTGGTTTGTTCACAGTGCACGTGTAGATTTTGGTCGGCCCTCGCCATTCGATTTGATTATTGTTGAACTAAAAAATAGATATATTTTAAATAAATCATTCAGTTAGTTGCACATTTTTTAAAAGTTATAACTATAGACATATCGGACTATAACTGTGGACATATCTAAATTACTATTGCTATCGACAATCTCATAAGGCATGAAACTTTGGATGTTTTGAATTATAAATTCAAAATTCGATCCTACGCTTGCAACTCAAGAATATGAAAAAGTTGGAAAGATTTGTCCTATTTTATGTTATTTGTGATTAAAAATAAGTTCGATATCATAAATCATAAATTGCGCTCACAACAATTTCGTAGTGTTCGCTTGACTGCGTGTTAATAAGACGAGAACCGGTCAAAATATACGATTCCATTCCGCTTTTGACGAAGTTCGAAAACCTATTAATAGTCTTCATTTTTGGTGCACCACCTTGTCGAGTCGTCATGCTAATGGTATCGCCAGCATTGCTCGCCTTATTGGACAATGACATTTTGCTGCTGAATTGTTGACATCCAGCATCCATGGAGAAATCCTAAAAATTCAACTTTAGTTTATGAATGTCTAAAAGATGAAACGCCACGCTTAATTTAACAATTTAATATAAAAAAATAAATAAAAATATATTTGCTTTAAAATAAAATTGAATAAAAAGTATTATATGCAAATAAATATTTGTCGTATTTAATTATCAAGCAAAATACACACATATTTAGTAATAAATTATAAAATTATAATATTCCCTAGAGAAAAATACATTGCTCTTTGACACAAAATAACGATGTCTACAAATACATTCACCACACCACCACAATAGTTTAGCACCACATTGTGCATTCTGTTAACCTTCTGCGCCTGGATGTCGTTACAAGAGCCGGTGTCGCTGTTCGTGTTGCGGTTGTTCGCAACGATCACAGTCGCCTCATCAGCCGAGTCGTCGTTGACGTCCGAAACATCGGTACGTGACTCCGACGTGGTTTGCGAATGTAAATTGTTGCGAGACGATGCGGATATGCCCAGCGCAGTTTCACTAATACGCGTTCCCATAGGCGTGTTACGTGTTTCAGCCACACTAATAGAGCGTACCACCTCCGAAGAGGACGCTGCATCCGCGCTTTGCTGATGCGCGGCCGCTTGTCCGCGCAAAAATTAGTTTTACGCATTTTTTAATTTATTTAAATCATAAAAAAGGATTTTTTTTCAGCATTTGCCTAACCTTTAATTGACCATTTTTTCCTTTTTAAGTTTTTCTAACTTATTTTACCGCATTTCCACTCCATATTTGCATTAATGATATATTAGAAAATTTTTCCCAAATTATTAAATGATACCAACTTTAAAATGACTTGCAAGAGCTAGATGAGCGTGCTCTTGCAAAAAACATTTATGGAATAAAAAAAGATTTAAGTGGCAAAAAATAACTAAGTAATCACGGAAAAATATTTGAAAACCAATTTACAATAAATAATAAAAGATATATTATAATTAATAAGAAAAAGAAGATTTCATTCATAACTTGTTAGTTGCTATTTAAAGACCATTTGCCAGAAAAAATAAATGTCGCAAAAAGCGCAAAAAAGACCCAAGAAAACAAAGGAAAACATAAAATAAAAGAAAAGAGAAATGGAAAAGCGCAAAACCGGAAACCCGAAAAAATGGCATTCAAAAAATCTAATAATGCTAATTTTCATCACAGAAAAATGTAAATATAATGCGGAAAAAAGCAACAATGAACACATAATTTAACAAAACCGGAAAGTTTAATCTCCATTTAACATTTAAAGAATATATATTTCCTCTTTTTTCGTTTTCGAAATTGCACATAGTTTTATTAACAATGTCATATATTAGCCTACCTCGTCATCCTCGTCAGACCAGTCATCGTCAAAGTCGGGATCCTGAATGTGACCAGAGGAAGGGATTTGTGGATAAATGTTCGAAAAGGTGGGAGCAGATTGCGCATGGCTGCCGGTTGACAGCTCACCGGTAAGAGGCTTTTTAATCGATGCTTTGGAAGTTAAACCGGGCGGTACATAACTGGCTAAAATAGTAATCGTTATATTAATAAAATAAACCTTTTTACTTAAAAAATAAACTTAATTTAATACAAAATGCTAATTATTATTTAAAACTAACGCGGTATTATGGCCGCTTGTGGATTGTCCCAGGGGTCGTCGATTGTCTTTGGAAGAGGCGGTATCGGAAGTGCTGGTGGTTCGGAATAATTTGGAACAGACACTGAAGAAACAGCTGGCGCATTCGTGGGCTGAGAAATCTAAATAAAATAAAGTTCAAATCAGTCTGCGCATAATATTTAGATGAAAATTTATACATAAAATAACAATAAAACAAATATACAAACATAACACCATTAATTTTAAGTTAATCAATTTGCTCAATCACCGAAAGTTTCATCGCATTTCCAACGCTGGAACGACCGTGCCATTGTGAAGATTCATGTACGGTTAATTTTGACTCTCCGTGTAGAAAAGATGAACGTATCGGGTAATTTTTAATACTACTTCGACGTCTAGCACCGCTACTATTCGAAGTGTTTGGCCCGCTAAGACGTCTATTAACAAGAGAAAGCGTGTCCACGACTAAAATACGATCGGTTTGTGGATCCATATAAGAGATTTCGCGAATTGCCGATGAAATATCTTGACCGCTTCGCGTCAACTGAATTTTAATATCGCTTTTACCCTCATTTAAAGGGACACTTTCGATGGACACTTTTGGCGAATTCGACCGAATTGCATTAGCATTTGCGGCGGCTGTCGTCAGAATAGAGCACGTATGTCTTCGATGCAATTGAGCTTGTTTCTTAGCCAAAAGATGTGCCACTTCAGCACTGTTTTTCGTTGTTGTTGCATTCAAGGACGTCTCGGAGGGATGATTGCTAAGTTTGCGACGAAAATTGGCAGTGAACAACATAATAAAACAACGAATCGAATACAAAATATATAATAATTTTTTTTCTAAATATAAATAAAGCTCTAAATGCAATTCTAAAAGCTTAAATAAAAGATATTAAAGACAGAAGTAAAATCTTAAAATAAATAGAATTTAAATCAAAAAAACTATATATGTTCGCTTACATCCAAATTAATCTAATTGTTTTAAAAACAGTGGACTAAACGAATTTACTCCAAAAAATGTATATTTTCGACTAGCAAACAAAAAACGTAATGTAAGAATGCCTCTCACAAAATTAATATGCTTAGAATAAATGAATAAAACTAATTGCTAAACGACAAGAGAAAAGAAGCAGTCGAGCGGCTATTTTGTCGAAACTTCCTCGACTTTTTTTGAGAAAAGCAAGCAATTTTTAGGTTTCCTCAAGAAATTTTTTTTAAACCACTTGTAAACAAATTTAAAATTTAACTCAAAAAAGCCAGAAAATTCAAGGCTTATCAAGGAAACATTTTATTCACAAAATTAGATATGTATATAAATATTTTAAAAATTGCAAAAAAATAAATTTTATAAAAATACCAAATAATATCTTATAAAGGTAAACAACACGTTAATTCAAGCAAAAAAATATTCAATAAACTTTTAGAAAAATTAAAAAAAGGTAAAATTTTGTAAAAAAAATAAAACTAACTGTTAAAGGGACTGTGGATACGTAGGTTTCCGGGAATAAACCAATTTTTCCCTTCGCATTTTTGCCTTCCATCCATCCACCCTCAATTCCCTAAAATTTCATTCTTTTTATTTTGTATCCAACTAATCAATAATAACTAAAAATTTATCACTTCAACTCTCCCAAGCAACTTTCTAAGCACTTTGTAAAATATTAAAAAAAATTTTAGTTAATTCCAAATGAATTCGAACACATTTGAATGAATGTGTAAAAAAAGTTTAAAAAAGCTGAGCAGAAAAAGAGAAACTTTATTTTCCAATAATAGAATAATATAATTTCGAGTACAGATTAGAAATCCATATAACTAACCCTTCTCGTGACTGTTAATATCTCGCCAGTGCGAATCGTCAGCTCACCGCTACCCGGCTGTGCGTCAAAATCGTATTCTGCTAGCACCTGCAAGGGCAGTGACATCTTCTCGAATCTTAATTCAATTTATTTGTTTCAATTTTATGTTTTGTAATGTGAATTCCATTATACAAATTGTCAGATATGATTCACCCAATCAAATTCGATGCAAAAAAACCAAAAACAAACGAAAAATTATCATTTGGAATTCAGGAAGCCGAATGCCATAATAATTTTTTATTCAAAGAGTCATATGAAATGGATTGCTACGGTACTGCATTGTGTGTAATACTTATTATGTATGTGGCACACATTTTGCATAAAATATTCATATGCAATTTATCTCACATACAATTAAATTGAGAAATAAAAAATAAACAATTTTTTGTACGTATATTTTTTCAAATATAATCACTAAGTGAATAACATTCAATCTCCTGGTCAAAATGATAGCAGCACTTGAAAAATAGGCATAATAGAAAATTGATTTTTTTTTCTCAGTATTCGTTTGCAATTAAGAAATTAAAATTTGTAATCAATTTGAGTTCGAATTATTTTTGGGACTTTGTTCAGTTGATATTGTAATTTTTCAATTTTTAAAGTTGGTCAAAATGATAGCCGCAGTTTATAATTTCGTTAATTCCTTGGCATTTTATGAGTTTTATGTGTTTGTTTTTGTTATTTTTGAGCTTTATCAATGTTTTGCTTTATATTTATAGTTATGAGCAAATAAAAGCGCTTACTGAATTTGAAAAAGGGCACATTGTTGCACTGCACGCTGAGAACGGGAGTTATCGTTGAATAGCAACTCATGTCGAGCGTCCGGGCAATTTTTTGTTGAATTCGGCTTCTTATGGAACTGGAAAATTAAGTGGTCGCCCAAAGTCCACTAACGCACGACAACGGCGACGAATAATTGCGGCTGCATCAAACTCTGCTCAGATTGTGTCTGATTTGGGTCTAGTCCGAAAACTGTTCGCCGTGTTTTACATGGAAGCGAAGTTATCGTGTGCTCTAAAATAATCAAGTGTCCGCCTCTATCTAATGTCCATAAGATTTCTCGCCTTCAGTTTGCAAAAGAAAAGCTTGCGCAGCAAATTGATTGGTCAAAGGTTATTTTGTCGGGGTAAGAAGCATGTCAATGAACTAATTTAACGTTTATAGATTGTCTGGTCTGATGAGAAAAAGTTTAATCTTGATGGGCCAGACGGTTTCTCGGATTACTGGCATGATTTATGTAAGAGCCACTCTACTTCTCAAGGCGCAACTTTAGAGGTGGCACGCTGATGGTCTGGGGAGCTTTTGAAGCTGCTGGCATTCTTCCTCTTACGTCGAGCAAAATGAACAGCGAAGAGTATCAGCATGTGCTCGACGAACATTTGAAGCCGTTCTGGCAAGAAGACTATCTACTCATGCAAGACAAGCAAGATAATGCGCCTATTCACCGAAGTGCGTCTACAATGAGCTTTTTGCAGGAGAGGCAAATCGCTATTTTACCATGGCCAGCATGTTCACCCGACCTAAATCCAATCGAGATGTGGACTTTTAGTTCGTGATGTTTATTGTGGCTGACGTCAACGATCCCAAAACTGCAATTCTTGAAGCATGGAGTCATCTAAATTTGAATGTATTGATAACTTGACCCGTAGTCTTCCAAATCGATTGATCAATGTTATAAAATCTAAAGGAGGGCCTACTAAATGTTAATTTTTTGTTCATAAAGAATTAATTTTGAAGGTGCGGCTATCATTTTGTCCACTGATAAAAACTCAAAATACAGTAAAACACAGTAATACGTGGGTAAAATTTCGAAAATTTTAAAATTGTTTTAAGATTATGATTTATAATAGAGAAGGGCATGTTTGTGCAATATTTTATAAAAGACGGCCAATTAAAACTCGAGTTATGCTACATTTTCAAGTGCGGGTATCATTTTGACCAGGAGTGTAGCAATACGAATAAAAGCATTGTAAATCTTTAAGTTATGCACAAATTCTCATGATACGCACAGACTTTCCCAATTTATTTTTTCCTCACACATGTGCGAAATTCCGACTCATAAAAAACAATTTCGGAATTCATCTCGTTTCTGTGACGGCGACGCCAATATGCGAAAAAGCTGTACTACGTACGCATGTGACGGCAAAGTTTTGATTTTTTTCTAATGCGAATACTTCTTACAAGGTTTTTTCCCTTTAACATGCTTACATACGCTTGTGCACTCGTTTGTTTTCACAATTGTCTTACGGCCAACGTTCAATTGCTCTTTTATGGCACTAGGCGTTCGAATCGCTGCATGGAATCCCTCATATTTTTTATTGCTGTTTTAAAGTAAAAGAAAAAAAGAAGAGGAGAATGAATTAAACGTTAAGCGAAATAAAATAAGAAAGCGTGCGACTGAACCTCGAAGTGAGGGAATAACTATTTAAATGACAAATAACTATGGGAGAGAAAAAGAAACAAAAAAAACACCAAACGCCCCAACATTCTAACGGCACTTTCATTGTTGTTGTTTCTGGAAAAGAAAATATGGATTAAAGTCGATTTCAAATAGTTTTTTTTTCGCATATAAGAATGACGACAAAATCGAATTACCGACCGCGTGCTTTCTCTGTGGAAGGAAGAGTGGGAAAAAAAGAATCGATTTTGACTTGAGATTATTTTTTGTGTTTTGTGTATTTTATGCAATGGAAAGAAGTAAAACAATTTATTATGCCATACTACATTAGTAAATAATTCCATAATGCGTACTAATGAACGGCATGAATATAAATTTTTTATATCTACAACTTTTCACATTTTTAAATTAAAAAATCAACCGGGATTTAAAAAATTTATTTTTTCAAATAGCAACAACGAACATTATTGATACATTATTTTCTTAACTTATTTTATGTACCTGGTATTTGTTAAAATAGTTTTGTACTATTTCGGAATAAAGGACCTACCATTTTTTTCGAGGAATGCCTGAAATTGAGGGATATGGGGTTTTCTGGTACGCTGAATTTAAATTCAATATTGGAATTTTAAAATTTTAGATCCTAATGTCCCTAATAGGCCTAACTAGGGTCCAATTAAATTTGTGTAAATAAATGTAATTTTCTATGTAATTTGTAATAAATCATAGCATAGTATTGTTGGATGCTTATTTCAGTTAGTATTTACGTACACCATGGATGAGCTGCGTAATTTTAAGCTAAGCGACTTATATGAGAAATTGCGCTTGTCGAACAAATATTTGAAAAAAAAGAAAAAAAAACAAATCCTCTACAATTTCTGGTTTCAAGTCGCAACACTCAATCCACTAACTAGTCAAATAACAATATTATTATGTCATATCATTTTGTCTAATCATGTCATTTCTTTAATTTTAATCAGTTTTCGTTAAAAAATAAGCAAGTGTAAAGCCCCATCAATTGGACACACATCCAAACAATACAAAAATTACATAAAATTGCGTTTTTACAAAATTTACAAAAATTTAATTGGAGCCTCAATGGGCCTATTAGAGGCATTAAGATCTAAAATTTTAAAATTTCAATATCAGATTCGAATTTAGCGTACCAAAAAACCCCATAGCCTGCAATTTCAGAAAAAAAAATGGTGGGTCCATTATTCCGAAATAGTACCAATAGTTCTTTTCTAATTAATATATTAGGTCGGCAAGAAAGTATTTTTCGTTTTTATATGGAACGACATATTAAAAACAAAACTACAACATCCAGTTAATCCGAGAGGTTTTATTTATTATGATCTATGACTCATGGTCAACATTCATGAAAAGAATGAATGTCCTTTGAGGAAACCTCGCCTAGATTTGACTCAAAGAATTTGAACCGCCAAGTTTTTGCAACCTTGAAGTTTTTGTCTCTATTTCAGCTACTGTTTATTCTAATAGCTCGAAGTTATGGGAGATAAGAAGCCATTTTTCTGGGTTATTTGGCGGTACCAAAACGACTCTTGTATTTTACACATTAACCGAGTTACATACAAATTTCCATTTTAGACCTTAAAATTTTTGAGTACCTCGATACTCCCATCGAAATATGGAAAATTTTAAAGCTTTTCAAAATCATTCTTTTTTGTTATGATAGTATTAATTAGGTCTAAGAAAAGCATAAAAAATTAATTTCAAAAAGATTGCTTCACAAAGTACGTTTTTATTGCAAATTCAGCACTTTCCAATTTTGGTGTATATCTCAATAAATAGAAATTTTTGCCCCAAAAATAGAGATATTGCAAATAATTTTTGTATCATAATATTCTCAAGAAAACGTCCTTTCAGGTAGATAAACTTATTTTACAAAAACTTTTATTAGATTCAAAAAATAGTCGTTCCATAAAAAAACGAAAAATATTTTTTTGCCGACCTGATACTTTATTGAATTGTACGACCTCCTAATAGCCGTTTATTAAAGTGAAGATTGTGTGAATTGTTACGATTGTGACTTTCATCCTCTGCTGAGGATGTTGATGGACTGGAAGCGTTAGCAATGTTTCTAGCCGATACATCCATTGTTTTGGCAGCTGGCGTTAGAAGCAAATGATTGCCGCCAAATCGACTTGAAGTAATTCGCGCTTCGCCGCTTGCGTTCGATGTCGAATTTCTTGTATTGTAATTGCTAATGGTCAGCAAATGAGTTTGTGGTTGATGCGGAAGTGAAATCACCTTAATAAAAATACGTTATACTTTTTTATTTTCAAAAACTAATGAATCTTACCTTTAAATGCCTGGCTGTAGAGGGAATGCTCGGCGACTGAACGGCTTGCGTTGATTCTCCCCTTTCGTAATTGACGCTCGTTGTATTGAGGCTGCTGTTATGTCTTTCGGCGAGATGACTTGGATTCTGCCGGTATACTCCACCGCTGCCCGCGCCACTATTATATGAGGTAGGCGAGACGCTTTCGTCTCGAACACTGGCCGTCGAGCGCAGGCGCAAAAAATTCTAAATTCAATATAAAATATATAAATGAGTTCATGTTTTAAAAAATAAATATCAACTTACATATGCGCTGCATAAAATAATAACGACAATCAGCCCGAAAAGTAGAGAGGCCATTGTGATTACTATAACACAGCCATGTCATATTTTATTATTATTTTCTCATCAAAAGTTTAAAAATGATTACTCCAAAACAAGGTTCCGCCACCGCTGGTGTCCCAAATCCGATCGGATTCATCAAACGAGTCGATATATCGTTGTCGGCTGAAAACCGAGCTCGCAATTGCCGAGTAAGTGATGCGATCAAAGGGAAATTTAAATTCGCCGTCGGATATCTAAAGACTTTTGCTGCAATTTTGAAAGTAAATAATTTTAATAGCTTAACATATTTTCGTATAATAGTTATTATTGCTTGGAAAATAAAACAAAATACAAACCGCATCAAAGACACGCTGTGCCACGCGACGAGACGCATTCGGATCGCTTGACGAACCAAAGGTCAACGTTGTTGTGCCGTTAACATTCACGTTAACGTCTCGCAGTTTGTCCTTTTCGCCGAATTCGTTAACAACATAATCGCGTAGGGTTCTTGAATTATTCTGTATTAAATTATTTTAAAAAATTCTACATTAGAATATGCATCCATGAGAATTCATGTCATATTGCATTTTCTGTTCATAAATAAAATTTTTACGCTTCGAATCGCTTTCGTTGCGGTTGCTCCTGCGACCAAGGTGGCAGCGCGGATCCCTTCATCAGAAAGCCGACGTCGTAAGCGACCAGGCTGGAAACGTCGTTTTGCGCGGCCGCCGAGGCGTTCCGAAGCGGCGTGCCGAGACAAAACGCCTCGCAATCGGAGCTGAACAAAAAGTTGTTCAAATTTCCTCCACAACCACCGTAGATGAACTGCACGCACATGTCGGCGGTGGCGTCAAAATAGAAACGCGAGCTCGCGAATCGCTCGCAATTTCCGCTACCGCTACCGTAGCCGGCGTTCATTGGCTGTGCGCAAATGAACTCTAAAACTATTCTAGAATAAAATACATTACTCATCGGCTCATTGAACACATCATTACCTATATATTACTTCAATTATAATGAAAAAGAAAAAAACTCACGACTCGATGGACAACAAACGCCATTTTGCTCGTGATTTTTGCTCGAAAGCGTAGCGCAAAAATGCGTTATGTGACATTTTGCGTCCACGCCGCAATGAACGACACGTCGTCGGTCGTCGGCCGGCTCGTCGTCGTTGGTGTTGCGAATGTCCGACGGACTGCGAAAATAGTCGATAAGATTGGGCAGAGTGGAACTATCTCGATTGTCGAGACAAGCAGCGACCAACTCGGCCAATTCTTCATTAGTATTTTCTCTCTTTTCATCCTTAGTCGACTGCTTATTACTTGCGGTCGATAATGCCGCCTCTGAAATGTGTGCTAATAGCAGATGGAATGAAAAAATAAAGAATATAAAGAAAATTGCAAAAAGTAAAGAATCGTTTTTTTTGGCTTTATAATATATGAAAAATTGATTGTAATAATGTGATGAATAAAGTATAGAATTAGAATGAATAAAAATGTAGATGTGATTGCCCACCTTTTCCCGGACAACAAATTCCAAAGCCATTATTGTCAATGGCCGTACAAAAATGTTCGACCGGGCACTCGTTCATTAAATCCCTATCCGACGCCTTTTCATTAATACAAATGGCAAGCGCACCTTCACCCAACTTCGATGAGCGCGCCGGTGTTTGATCGCCGGAACATGGATTCGGCTCACCTAAAAATATCCTTCATTTCGAACTTATTCTAATTGTTTGGATAACTGTTGAAAAAAGTCTTGTTCATGTTGTTTAAAATAAAATAAAACTTATTTCGTTAAAAAGAAAAAAAGAAAAAAAAAGCATACAGGTCGGTACGGGCAAACAGACTCTCTCCTGACAGACTCGAGCGCGCATCACGCACACCTCATCGCGAGGACAACGCACGTCCGCGCACGGCGAACGACAACGACAATGTGACGAGCGTGGACAACCGCTCTTGTCCATTTCGACGCCGAATGGACAGGCGCGCATGCGCTCCGCGTCACAAGTAATCGAGCATCGACGCGACTCATCGCTGCTAGCTGAAAAATACATTTGATGAAAAAAGATTTTTAATTGAGAAAGGTCATTAAAATTTTTATCACCTAACTTGCAAACATCGAATGTCGGCTGAAGAGTGCGTGTAGCCAACAGCGGTCGTCCCGTGATTTCGTCGACGCACCAACACCAACCCTCGGAATCGTCGCATTGATTTGAGCGATAATTTCCTGCAAACATATTGTAAATAATAATTAAAAGATAAAAAATTTAATGAGAAGAATGGTGTTGTAAACCCTCTTGCGTATCACAATACGGCGTATAAAGATTGTGAAGAATGCGACGTTTTTGCAATTGCATAATAGCGGCCAGCATGTTCAAGCAATCTAAATATTTGTTTTTTCAAACGTAGATGAACTTTTTGGAAGGAGAAAAACAAACAAACTTGTCGCACGAAATGGTTGAACGCAAGCTCGGCGTCGGCATCGACCGCCCTCATCAACGGTGCAGCACTTTTGTGCGCTGTTGGCATCGCTGGATACCGCCGAGCAATCCGCATCGGTGTCGCATTCGTTTCCCATAGCACACATCTCTAAAAAAAAAGAAAAAAGTAAAAGAAATTCCGCGCGGAAAATCAAAGAAAAATGATTTATAGAAAAATTTAAGTCGCTAGAAAAAAAGAATTTATATAAAAACATATAAAATCCTTTCTCATTTGCTAACTTGTGATTAATTGAAGAAAAAAAAACAGAACAAGCCAATTTATACGTAGCTTTAAAGTATTAGATTTAAAGTAAACTTTAAAAAATTACGTATTTCGTCGAATAGTTTAGGCAATTCGGTCGACTTGGCACTTGCAAATCGACCCGCTCTGGGCGTTATGGCACTCGGACAAATGCCCGCATTCGGAGTCTTCGAAAGCACCATCCCGCCGATCGGCACAGGATTTGTGTTGTTGGCGGTGGAATCTGAAACCAAATAAAAATGTATTTATAAAATGATTATGTATTTTACATTTTAGGAATTCAAATTCCAAATTTTAAGTTACGCACCTTCGTCACGCGCAACGACACAGCAAACGCCTGTGATTGTATTCTTAGCGAATCTACATTTTGCATTCAAACCACAATCCGTGTCCTTCGACGAGCATCGACGAATATTTTGGAACTCGTCGCGTTTTAAATATTCTTTCGATTTACAGAGATTTTGCGAATCTTAAAAAATTATTTCCGTATATTTTATTTGTACAATACAACTATAAACAAACCTTCTAATATGTGATTCGACCTTTCTGAATCATCGTTAATTGGACCAAATACGGAGGACATTTCATTTGAAGACGTTCGCGATTCATTCGGCTCCTTATCTCCATCTATTCATAAAAACAAATCAAAAAGTAATAAATATAAATATGTATATGCACTCAAATCATTAAAATCTCACCATTCAGCATAACACAAGACATATCGTGACCGTTGAAACAACACGAACGATGTCCGGTGCATTCGTCATCCATACGGCATGTGAGACCGCGTACTGTGTTCTGGACCAGCAGTGGTTCTCCAACAACAACTCCTAAAAGTGGCTCCACGTTTAGACAGCGGCGATTGCGTCGTGAAGTCGCTGCAGTCTCTGCCGCTTAAAAATTTCTTAATTTTATTAAATAATAATCCATTCCTCTTTTAACAGATAATTTTAACTCGATCATACCCGTTACTTTACAACAATAGCTGCTCTCGCCGTAACCAAACGAATTGCAGTACCAACCGGCCGGACAATTTCGACCCTTGCGCTCATCGCAATCAAAAAGCCGACGCGTCGTTACGTCCTGTAGTGGCTCGCCCAATTGGCATACGTTGACAATGCCTAAAGCGCAAAAATTGGAAGACTAACAATTTTATAAATGAATAGCGCAAACATCGTGGCACAAAAACGAAGCAGGAATCTTCGTTTCGCTTATCAAGACACTTTACTCGCGTCATTTGACATACGCTGTACGGCCCGCAGCGGACACTAAGACACGGATTCCTACATGAGCATAATTTACAACCAAGTAGATCCGTTTCAAAGCTGTAATTTAAAAAGAAAAAATAATTTTATGTATTCATTCATTGTATTTTTAAGTTTGAAAAACAAACCCATAGGGACAGTCAAGCGAACAAGCAAGAATGGGACAAGATTTCTGTTGAATTTGATTGCAATTCGTTAATAAAATAGCAGCGGATTTCGTTCCTAAAAAGGTTGACCCACAATCTCGACATTTCTCATTAATGTATTTTATCCAATTAAATATAATCGCAATTACCATAAATTTCCATGCCAAATGTTGGATCAACACACCAAGCGATACCATTGTGACGTTGTATGGAATTAAAGTCACCGTTAATCGTGCAAGTAGGCTAAAAAAAATTCAAATAATAACAGTCCGTTTAATATTAGACTCAAAATTCTATAAATTTTTAAATTCCTCGTTTTTGTTACCCTCCAAAAAAAAAAAAAACTACGAAAATTGCTTATCAATTAAAGTTTCATTTAGTTATAATAAAGATTGATCTCTAAATTTTTTCCAATAACTAATAAACGAATTAAACATTATTTTGTAGTTTGGGCGTTTATTATTCACTATATTATCGCCTACTAACTCAAATATAAACCAGAAAAATATTATTCGGCAGCGTTCGAAGAATCAGAAGAGCGGCGGCGCGAATTTGCTGGCAACGAGTCGCAATCGTGGAAAAAACACAAACTTTCGCCGTATTCCCGGCTCGTCCACAACCGCTCGCGCAACATTTTTGCGTTTCCGAACATTCCGCATCTAAATGTATGTGCTAAAATTTGATCAGAAAAGGAGTAAAAATTTGTTTAAACGTCAAGGTTTTACCCTATTTTTAAAAAACATTCCTACAAGTAATTTTTGTATTCTTTCTTTCTTCCTATATATGCAAAAGTGTACGTATTATACCTGTCTGTCCAAATAAATAAATAAAAAACAAAAAGTCCAACCGTTTGTACAGCTCTTCAACGGCAACGCTCTCGACTCGCAGTATTCCGCATTCAATTGCGCATCCACATTCGGACATTCACCTAGTTTGCTTATACGAGTGGTGGACGCGGTGTTAAAACGATTGCGCCGATTCTCATCTTCATCGCTCCTGCCATTTTCTATAGCAATTTTATCCTTGCGACTTTCTGCATGCTGCTGATTCTCGTCAACTAAATAAGGAATTACACAACCGCCCAAATGGCATACACTGACAACGCCTAAAATGTGAGAAGAGCGACGGCTCAATGAGCAAAAAAAAAAAACAAAACAAATACCCGGTAGAGACGGAATGCACGAAAGCCCGCAACCGTTGAAGCAACACTTTTCCGTGGGATTTGTGCAGTCCGCATCTGACGAACATTGCAATTGACAAAACTCCGGTTCAACGCGCCAAAAAGCCCAATCATTCAACATTGGACATCGTCCACTTCTTCGTGCAGGCTCTATTAAAACCATAATTTGATATCATTTTTAAAATAAAAATATTGCAATTGCAAAAAAAAGCCACCATTTCCGAAGCAACAAACGCCGGTTAGACCGCCGAGCCCGCGACAATAGTAATTGGGAGGACAGTCCGTTGAGCGCTCACAACTTTCGGGTCGAAACGTTCCGCGGCGAATGAGAATCGAGTCAGCTCCGCTATTGCGTCCGCAAACGTTCGGCATACATTTGGGCACGTAGGGACATTGTACGGTGATAGCGCCGTCGCCGCCGCCGGCGGCATTCGTACACTCCACTTTTTCCGGTATGCAAATCAAACCCAAATTTTCGGGACATTTTAGCCGCTAAAGAAAATTCTTGTTTAAATCAGGGTTGTCAGATGAAAATAAAATAAAAAAAAAAGAACGCTGGGCACGAAAAAAATATTTTATTGATAATTTCCAACAACAAAAAAGATTTTTCTAAAATTATCTGAATTGGTCTATTTCGTTAACTTTTCGGGTCGGATTCTTTATTCTCTCGACAATTAATACTTCTAGGAACTCCTGATCCTGTGTCTAAGAGAGAGTCATTCTTCATGGAAAAAAAGAACAAAAAATAAAAAAGAACCTCAAAAAAAGAACAAATCTTTTTAAAAAGGACATCTGGCAACCGTGTGTTTAAAGATGGAGGAGGAAAGAAAAGCTGAAATAAGCATTGAACAGAACCTTGCATGGGTTGGCGCATTCGCAGGTATCGCAGCCGCGCTCGTCCTTCTCGAAGCCGTGTAGACACTTTTTCGAAGAGCAACGCTGTCCCTCGCAGCTTTTCGGTTCTAAAATCGAAAGAAGAAGATAAATTCAAATATGCTAAATGATAAATTTCTATATTGCGGTTAAAAATTATAATCATAGGTGCATAAATTTAGCCAAATAAAAGAATGTGAACAATTTTGTAACGAAAAAAGTTCTCACTCGAACAAACAGGCGTTTCCGTAGCCAACGTTCTCGTGCCTTCAATTTCAATTCCGGATTGCTTGTTTACGCACCAACATTGTCCCCAGCCGCATTGTATGGGAGAAAAATCTCCATCTATATAAAAGCAAATAATCGAGCATTGCAGCAATTTTATATTAACACATTTACATGGGATTAGCCTAGGTAAACCAACCGAAAGTACAGCGCAAATTCATCGCAAAATCGGCGGCACCCGACTGCAAATACGCCGCTTTAAGATGTAGACAGGCCGTGTTTTTCTGCGGAAACTGGCATTTGCGGAGATTGCTGCACGCCTCGGGACAGCATTTCTGCAGCAGGCCACAGTCGCCGTCGTGTGTGCACGCAGCGCGCATTGTTATCGCGCCGTGTGCACGATTACGGCCCAGTAGCGTGTTTTGCAGCGTGCAGGTCTCGCCCGGCTGCGCGTGATTATACGCCCGACTCGCCGGTATACCGCATTCGCCCGGTCGTTCAGCGCCGCCGCCGGCCGCGTGCGTGCCGTCGATAATCGTGGGCGAGAGTTCATTTGGACGCGAAACAACTTCTAAAATTCTCAAAATATTTTCGATTCAAAAAAAAAAAAATAAACAAATGTTTTTTAAAGTTAGAATCGTTGAATTGTTTTCTAATATAAACATTTTACTATAATCTTTTCAAACACTAACCAATTTTCTTCTCAATGTTCAACGACAAACATCGCATTCCGCATCCGTTAAAACAACACACTTGTAGTTCACCGTCGCAATCACTATCCGCGCGACATTCGACAAGACAGAGATTACTTTCGCGTTGAAGAAATAAAACAGATTGTTGTGGGCATTTAAGAATAAAGTTCTTCTGATTGCTCGCCGTATTCGCGCAACAGATGCCACCCTCGCCGGGCAGCCCGACATTGCGACAGTGATAGCCGATCGGGCACGTGTCGCTGCACTGTTCCGCCAGTGGCGTCTCATCGGGCGTGGACAATCCGAACGCTCCTCTCGCAGAGGAGAGAAATGGACGCGAGCCGCGTGGACAAATGTTCGATATGCCTTGGAAATTATTTTTTTAATATTACCCAATTGGATCAATGTCGCTTTTGAAATTTCTTTTTTTTTTTTTTTTGATAAATCCTACAATTTTTTCGCCAAAAGTCGGCAATTGAAATTTTTTTTTCAACCTCACTTAAAATTGAAGTAAAATCAAAGCAATGCTGCCCCCAATTATACAAGTTGCAAAACATTCGACATGCAAACTTCAAGTTCAAATAGCTAAATAATGCAAGTTTTAAAAACAATTACATCTCGGCTGGCGTGCACAATTCGAATTCACGCAATCCACCTTTGCGAGAATACAAATCTCGTCCGCCTGACATTGGAGATTTGCGCACGGATTAACGCATTCGCAGGTCGCACAGCCCTGTGCATCACGCAGAAATTCAGCAAATGCACAGGGCGGGACGTTGTCACAACGTCGTAGTGGACAGGCATCTGTGTTAAAAATGAATGTTAATTTCTTTTCCTAATTTAAAATTAATTTAAATCAGGGTTGCCAGATGTCCTTTTTAAAAAGATTTGTTCTTTTTTTGAGGTTCTTTTTTATTTTTTGTTCTTTTTTTCCATGAAGAATGACTCTCTCTTAGACACAGGATCAGGAGTTCCGAGAAGTATTAATTGTCGAGAGAATAAAGAATCCGACCCGAAAAGTTAACGAAATAGACCAATTCAGATAATTTTAGAGAAATCTTTTTTGTTGTTGGAAATTATCAATAAAATATTTTTTTCGTGCCCAGCGTTCTTTTTTTTTTATTTTATTTTCATCTGACAAACCTGTTTTAAATTCATAAATGTATTAGTAAGGTTAATCCTTAACAAATTTTTATCTAAAAAATATAATATAAATATAATATATCTTACTTATTCTGAAAAGCAAACCCGTTGATTAATTTTATTATTTTATCACTCACAATTTTGTGAAAATCCAATTCTTAATTTTTCTAACAAAGTTTTGTCGAGAATTTATTGTTTTAGCCAAGAATTTTTGGATTTGCTATACAATGTAGAAATATATTTCATTTAAAAAAAATTATCAACACTAACTCGAGGGCTCATTGCCGAGAGTTTCGCATTCACGTAAACGACTCGACTTTGGCGTGTCGGAGACGGGCGTTCGCGTCCCGGCGATTTCCGCTCCACTAACCGGATCCACGCAATAACAAAATTGAAGGCCGCACTGTATCGGCATATAGTCGCCCAACGGCGCGGCACAATGCATCGGAAGCGTCCGAATATCGCCGACGTGTGAGCGTTGCGTGTAAAAGTCGTACGTAATGGCTTGGTGTAGACACTCTAAAATGCGCACAATTCTCCATACATTAATTCAATTTAATTATAACATAAAAGTAAAAAATGTATTCCTTTCAATTTAGCAAATCAACATTTTTAATTAAAGACAATAACGCGATACGCGCCCCGGGATCAATTCTTCCTACGTTGGAAAAGACCTTGGACTAATCATTTCACGGATTGGTTTGGATGAGAGCCATCCAGCCACCGAAATCTCGGCTGGTTTGCTCAGCATACGCATATGCGGTATGGAGCTGATGCGGCCTGGCTTGGGTCTGGTCAGCACCGCCGCGTATCACCCACACACTGTGCAATGTGCTACCTATTGTCTTCCAAATATGGAAACGCCTAGATGGGGTCGGAAGTGGAACTGAACTTCATAAACAAAATAATTTTTCTTTTAGAAATGCCCAAAAAAATGTCATTCTACTTTTTTTTTTCAAATAAAAAGTCATGTTTATGCTTTTGAAGACTTCCGTCAACTCACTTGTCGTGCTCTGTGAATAGACGCAAATTCGACACTCGTTTTTGGCACTATGTCGAGCGTTTAGCGTACAACACAATTGCAGTCCCGGACAATCGCCGTCGGTTCGGCATTCGTTGCATGTAGCGGCTTCGCCGTGCTCTGTCCGACGTTGTTTAAGCATTAAGTTGAGCCTCGATTCGGATGGACACTTTGCAAGTTTCGGATAGCTAGCCAACAATTGCTTATTGGACTTTTGGACGGCGGCAGCGGACGAAAACGCGTCGGTGGCCGCGTCGTGGGCCAAATCGCTGGTCGCGTTGCGTTGTTCGCCGCCGTTTGAACTGCGGTTGGGCGTGCACTTGAGACCGCATCCATCAAAACAACACTTTTCCGACGATGGGCACTCATCATCGACCCTTCATTAGAAAAAAAATAATATCTACAGTAGCGTCCAAAAAACTTGGGCCAAGCATCTTTTTATTAAAGATGTCGCTGTTTAGGTTATATATCTTTATTTCTTTGTTATAAACCATATACCAAAAATATTGCTCAGACTGCAAGCTACATTTTAACACCAAATACCCCACATAACAATATTAATAAAAAAAATATTCATTGATTTTTAAAAGTGTGCCCATTTTTTAGCGTCCAAAAAACTTGGGCCAAATCATTCTTCATTTTTTTTATTAATATTGTTATATGGGGTATTTGGTGTCAAAATGTAGCTTACAGTCTGAGCAATATTTTTGGTATATAATTTATAACAAAGAAATAAAGATATATGGCCTAAACAGCGACATCTTTAATAAAACGATGCTCGGCCCAAGTTTTTTGGACGCTACTGTATATCATTCTACAATATAAAATGAATTAATTTTTAAACAGAAAATCGCGAAAAAAGTTTACAAAATAATCGTAAATTTTTTTCTAGTTTTAAATAAGTGATTAAATCAAATAATTCTTTCCATTACAATTTAATGTTAGAATTAAATAGTCGAGTCATTTCCGGAAAAAAAAATCACCGGCATTCTGAAGAACAACTTTTTCTTTGCCTTGCGACCGCAAGCGATTGACACGTTCCGTGACGTGATTTTGCCTTTGGATCGGGACAGCAAAAGCCAAGTCCGTTAAAACCGACCTGAAATTCGCAGGTATCACATATTAGTTGTTGATAACACAAAGAAAGAGAGGTAGTTTTATTAAACCCGCCCCCTCTCCTCCCACCTGATGACACCAAAATCCGTCCCAGCATTGTGCGGGTTGTTTGCAAAGCGCGGTGACACCGTTCGGCAACGTCATCGGAGAGCCATTCGGACAGGGATTGAGTAGACCTGTAAAATTAAGATGAAGCTATACTTATACGGAAATCCAATTGTAATGTAAAATAATTTGCACATTTTGGAACTGGCGCACACGGCGGACGAGCACAATCGGGTTCAACCAATTGGCATTTGTCGATTTCTCTCTCACAACTGAAAAAATTGCACTTTTTTTTCGGCACGAGAACATACTCCAAGTTCGAGTAAATGGGCCGTTCGAAGAATTTTTGAACGTTGACTCGGCCCTCATTCTGTTATTTTGTAAGCATAAAATTTAATGCGCATTCCTCATTGAAGCAGGCCCGGGCTTAAAAATGATGAGCCCAATTTCGCTTATTACAGAATGAAGGCCAAGTCAAAATTCAACGGCCGCGTTATATTTACTTGGGGTAATTTAAAAGCGGCGTTACCGTATTCCATCGCAGAGATCACGACACGTACAGTCGGCCGTCGGGCAACCGTCGACATTCGTTCGAAAGCCAAACGTGCATTTGTTGCGTTTGCTATGCGCGCAATGTTGAATCGCTTCGGCGCAGTCGCGAATTTCTACGAATACGGCGGATAATGTAATCAGAAAAAGATAGATAAATCCTATAGTATTTATGTGTTATTCGAAAAATTAATGCAATAAAAAAGCCGTTAAAATACCCCGACAATTGAGTAAAGCACGTTCGCTTCGGGGCTTTTTTGTTCCATAAATTTCGTGGCCGGATTCGCTGCCGACGCACCAACAAAATTCCTGAGTTATAATTTTAGATATTCGACGAGGTTTACTTGTATTGCGATTAACAAATACCCTAATTTCGCGTGTATAAGGCTGGGTGTTTTTGAACCAAATTTAAATTCGCGCCAATGAGTTCATTCGTTTTGTATGCGGATCCGTTGGAGTCCAAATTTTGTGCCCGCCTTTGTCTCGGTTTCATAAAAGTGGGCACAAAATTTGAACTCGCTTGGATCCAATGCGAACAGAATGAACTCATTGGCGCCAATTTAAATTTGGCTCAAAACACCCTCGGCTTATACACGCAAAATTATGGTAATGCCGATATGTACCTCGTCGCATTGTACCGGATTGAAATTTCCACGCGGCGAACAACTCGGCACAAACCCGTTGCGTAGCGAACGTTCGGGTAGTCTCTCCAACGCGGACAACAAATGCACACAATCTTCAATTAAGTGAAATAATTATCGATTCTTCAACAATATATTTATTGTAAATATTTACACATAAAAGGTTTGCATATTTTCAAACTTACTGCTGGCCTTTTCGGGAATTGCGCAGGCGTGTCCGCAAGACGTTTCGCAGCATTTCTCAACGCCCGAGCATTCGGCGTCCATCACACATTCCGATACGCAATTGTCGAGTCGTCGAAGTAGTGCTACCGGCGGACACGACCCCGACTTGACGAAAACGTTCGACGGTTCTTGCATCGTTTTTCCTGAAAAAAAATATCCTTGGGTGTTTTTATGTATCTCTCAAAATTAAAGGAAAAAAATTAATTATTTTCACCAAAAATTTGTAATCATTTGTATTTGAAACAATAAAATACGAAATCGGATTTTCAAAGATTCTTAGCCGATTTTTTTCATTTTTGAATTTTTTCGTGAAAATTATGATTCCGAACTTCCAAAAATGCTAATAATGTAGACGTTTTTTTACCAATAGCATTGCCTCCGAGCGGAACAATGGGTTGTGACGGCGCGACGAGATAGGATTGGCCACGAATGGGGTCTGCGGCTAATTGTCCGGCGATTTTCTGAAGCGAACGCGTCAAAGGCGCGAGAACACACTCGTTGCCGCAGCCGTTATTGCAACAGCGCGTAAAGATTCGAAGCTGCGATAAAGAAGTGCCAAGATTCTTGTGACAATCCGCATCGCTTTCGCAGCGTTGCCGGCACATGCCGCCCAGTAGAAGCGGACAAAACTTGCCGTCCGTTTGTGACGAAAATGAGTCCGCTAGTTGTTGCAATTCCGATAAAAATTGCCGCCGAATAATTCCTAAAAAAATAATTATTATATGTAAAATAATATTTTTAATAAGAAGTTCATAATAAAATCTTACCCAATGAAATACATGTGCTAGAAGAGTTTGTATTGCTTATGCATACTTCTCCAACACCACAAAGTTTATTCTAGAAATGAATAATAATATAAAATTAAATACCCTAATTTCGCGTGTATAAGGCCAGATGTTTTGAGCCAAATTTAAATTCGCGTCGATGAGTTCATTCTGTTGTATCGGATCCGTTGAAGTTCAAATTTTGTGCCCACTTTTATGAAACTGAAACGAAGGCGGGCACAAAATTTGGACTCGCTTGGATCCGCATACAACAGAATGAACTCATTAACGCGCATTTAAATTTGGCTCAAAACACCCGGCCTTATACACGCGAAATTAGAGTAACTGTTTTTTGTATTACCAATAATTCTTTGCTAAAAAATTATTATTATATAAATAAACTAAAAATTATATTGATAAACTTATTCATAGTTATCTATTGAAAACGTTCTACAAATGTCAACTGTCATCATTATTATCCTTAAGCTTTTATTATGAGTTATTAAATTTGATATAAAAGTTGCATAAATTATTTAGACTCACAATACATGCGTCCGTTTGACAAACACAAAGACAAGCGGCTCCTCCGCCGATTTGTCCCGTATCGCTTAAGCCCCACGCGAAGCCATTTGCGCAGTTGAGCGTGCAACCGCGTGGTCTTGCCGGACAGCCTCGCATTAGCAATAAATTTTGCGCAAACATTTTTTGCGCATGATAGTCGGAATACATAAATTGCTGCTGTTGTTGTGATTGAAACGGTCCTGTCACATGCGTGACGGCTGCTGGCCGAATAATTTGGGCGCATATTATCCTTGCTAATAAAAATATCAATGTAAATTTTATAAAATATGCCAATGTCATTTCCGCGAGTATCGTACCAAAACTACATTCTAGAAATTTAATTGATGTAAAGAATTACCTAACCAACAACAATTTTAAAAAAAAACGCAAAAAGTGAACAAATGAAATTTTTAATATGAAAACAAAATTTTACACTTGTTAAAAAATTGACGTGACATCATCCATAACGACCTTTTTTGAGAGGGGTTCTTAAAATAAAGTCAAGCATTTGAAAAAAAGTGAGACCAACCGTAAATAAGCAACACATCAAATAGAAAAAAACAACAAGAGTGTGATTGAACAAGGATGCTGTTATTATTATTACCGAATTTAAATGTAATGACCATAACAATAACAACAAAAATATATATGAGAGGGGATATGCAAGAGTGACAATGGCTGTTGGAAGAGGAAAAGGTGAGAAATATTGTCAAACCACGTAGTGGGAAAAAATACACACATGTATAAATTATGACGATAATGCTGATAATATATAAGCATAACAACGATTGATGGAATATTATAGGAAAACAGGAATTTTTTTATAATTTTACTCAAGTTCACAGCCTATAGTAAAAACGGCTGTTTATCGGCGATTAAACAAGTGTGCGCCAACATTGATTCATCCAGATGTCCATGCAAAATTAGCGAGTTTAACAAAAAAAAATTGAAAGTCGCAATAATCAATTTATTATGATTTATAAGTTTATAAATTTTCGCATTAAATTTTGAAGATTTGAATGTTGCAACTTTTTCAGAAATTTCTTAATTTCATAATTTGTATTGTAATATGTAGATATTGATCTAAAGAGGCAATGACTATTAAAATTGTTGACAAAAAAAGTTTACAATTTGCATCATCGGAATGGCAAATCTTCTTATTTGGACTGCGCAATTTGAAATTTTAAGCCTAAAAAAATCTTCTTCATTATTTACCAGTTCTTAAATCGGCCACTTTAATCCGATAGATTTTGCATTCGAAAACGAGTTTTTTTTTTGCAATTAAGAAAAATTACAAAATAATTTAAGTAAACATTGGAAAAACAGCTGTGAATAAATGGCATGGATTTATATGTGAGTAGATTGTAATGAGGCTATAGGTTTTAAGTTGTGCATAACATAGCATAATGATTTTTTTATTTTTTTATATTTACTTGTTTGAGAAAAAAGTTGCAATTCCAATTTTGTAGTGATCTACGCTAATTACGATGGAAAGCGCGTACACGGCTAGTCGTTAAGTCAGTACTTTAGCTGAAGACGAAAGGGAAAAAAATAGATGAGATACGGAGTGAACAAGGTGAAGACGACAACGATGACCAAATGCAATAGTTATTACCACATATTCTCCTTTCACTCTTACGATTAGCATGTGTGTATGTATATTGTGTGTTTGTATTAATATAAGTAATGAATGATGATACGCCGTCATCAGCGATTTGAGGAAAAATATCCGGCCGTGCGAAACTTTTGGTGTTGTGGAAAAGAATGAACGTATTTTTTTGGAATCAGTGATCTCCCAGCATACAAACTGGGACATCAATTTGCGCGTAAACTATTATATTTTGTAAACACAATTGTGTTTCAATTGTTCCCTTCTCTTACATTTCGTTTTGTTGATGTTCAGAAAATTTTAAATTTTTTTTCTGGTCAAATAAGACTCGAATTTTCTAAAGTAAATATGAATTCAATCAAAAATATTCCAAAATTTCAATTTTTATAAAAACAAATAAAAATAAATACAAAAAGAAATTCAACGTTTATTCCTCGTCTTCGTCCTCATCAACAATTTTCTTTTTCGCGTGTTGTCGTTTTCGGCTCGAATCCTAAAAAATTTTTTTATGAATATATCTAAAATTAATGTGAAATAAGTGTGAAGTTCTTACAATTAACAGCTCTAAATCAGGACTAACCCAATGAATGGGACCAATAACATTTAAAAGATCATCGGCAACTTGTCTGTAAATGGACCGACTAGTTAAAAATGAGGTCAGAAGTTTTAACCCGGACTGAAAGAAAAATGATATCCATGTTTACACATCTACCATAATCGAGCAGCTATATCGTAACGAAACGAATCCAAACCACCTGTAGATTAAAAGTCGACTTGTATTCTTCAAAAATCACTTTTGGTCATTGATTGAATTTGACGAGAGAGTGGTGAAAAGTTAAAGTCATTCACAAGGGCAATACCAAATTTTATGGTATTTTTCATAAGTGGGTCTGCATCAAAAAAATCGACCAATTGAGCTGGACTAAAATCAATCAACCACAATATAATTCGGACATGTCTCATCCGATTACCATATGTTCGGGTCGATAGATCAGATGGTTCGTGGTAGGAGCTCCACCAAAATGGACGAGGTCAGGGCGGCGCTTGACGACTTTTTTAAGTAAAGTAAATTCCACACGGACGGAATCCGGTCAATGTGCGAAAAATGGAGGAAGATCCTCGATAACAACGGCAATTATTTCGTTTAAATTAATTTTTTTCGTTTTGTTATAAAATTAATTTGTGTTTCCAAATTTATGGGACAACCTAATAAAAAAAACTCCTTCCGATGGCGCCATTTATTTTCGATGCAATTTCATTTAAAATCAGTTTTTCTTTCTTTTTATTAAGCAAAAAAACTCCATTAACTTATAATTGATTAGCCAACTCACCAAGTCCGACGATTCCGAACTCTGCTCTTCGTCGTCGCTGTCGATTTTGGCCTTGTCGATTCGCTTTGCACGCTCGGACTCATCCTCTCCTTCCGAGGATGATGGAGTGAAAACGTTCTGCTCAACGTTGCGATAGGCGCCGCCTTGATAGCGACGCTTAATAGCCGCCAATGATTCACTTCCGGCATCGTCTAGAAAGAAAAGAAAAACAAATTTCTTTTATCCAAATAAAACCAATGTAAAAAATTACATTGCTTTGAAAAATGCGCCTTTAAATAAAAACTTGTTCACAAACCGGATTCGTAGCCCTCGAGAAAGCCGGAAGACAATCCACTAGTCCTAGGTCGATCGCGAATACGACGCTGTTGTGATTCACGTCGCGCATTCGCGCGCAGTCGCTCTTCTTCCTTGCGAATGAGTTCCTGTAATAAAGTGTATATTATAGGTTATTTGCTTGTAAAAATATTTTTTTCACCTTTTTAAAAAAAATCTTTAAAGAACTAATAAAATAAATATAAAATATATTATTTAATTAATTTAGTATAAATATTATTTCTATACTTTAATATGCCTAAGATATTAAATTAAAATAATTAAAAAAGAATAAATAATATTGTATTGAACACGTTATATTTTATAAAACCCCACCTGTTTCATCGCTTCGGGATTGTCGCCCACTTCACCCAATACTTTCACTTTTTGGGCCTTGTTCGACTTATCCGCCATGCTCATCGTCATTTTCCGATGCGTAAGTGTTTCCGTGGAGTGCGGACGGAAAATTAGCTTCTCTTTAAAGACAGCTTGTGCCTCAAGACCGGCGCCCTGACGAATAAACAAATGATTGTGATCCATAATCTTTTGCTTTTCCACGTCAAAAATTTCACTGCCCAAATAAAGCGACATTCTGTAAAATATTGTTTATTCGTTTGAGCAACTACACATAAATAAGCAATATATAATATCCTTTTATAACAATAATAGCTAAAGTTAATAAGTTAATTTTTTTTAAAACGAAAATAAAATCTTACGTTCCATCAGACCATTTTACAATTTTTGCATTGCTTTCCTTGATTTCATTGTCATCTTCGTCTTTTCGCATTCGCCATCGAATGGCGTTCTCAATCTTAAATACCCTATGTTCGAGTAGATAAGCCACGACCGTTCGAAGAATTTTTGAATTTTGACTTGAATTTTGACATTCTGTTATTTTGTAAGCATAAAATTTAATGCGCATTCTTCATTGAAGCAGGCCCGAGCTGTCGTTTAAAAATGATGAACCCAACTTCGCTTATGACAGAATGAAGGCCAAGTCAAAATTCAAAAAATCATTGAACGGCCGCGGCTTATACATGGGAATTTAAGATACAAAATGAATTTATTAAAATTAAGCAATTCTGTATTGTTTTCGCAAATCTAAACTAAAAATTTATTTTAAAAAATTCGATAAAAACCTTGAGCTTTAAACGAGCACGGCCTTCTTCGTCGTGTGTGTTATCGTCATCTTCAACTTCCTCTTCGTACGTTTCCGGATCAAAGGGCTTCGTTTCAACACTTAAAAAATTCGGAAATTTGACAAATAACGGTCCTTCACGGCCTAAATTAGCTCGATAACGTGCCATGTCCAGCGTAATTCTGGTCGGTGGAGGAGGCTGAGTTTGTTCATTTTCCTCGCGAACTAAAATAAAAAATAAAAATAAAATTATCTTAAAATAACCTGAAATAATTTAAAAATTATATAAACTAGTTTAGATCTTTTAATTAAAATAATAATTGGATAAATACATATAATCATAAATAAATTTATATTATTATTTCGGTACAAATATAAATAAAAAAAAATTCTATCTTAAATTAATCCAACAAAAACAAATATATAAGCGAACCTTCGTCTTCTTCTTCTTCCTCTGGATCCGAATACATATTGTAATAGTATATATGTCAGAATCAAAATTCCTAAATAAAAAAAATTAAACATAAAATCAAAATTTTGTTGCACGATTTTCGGTAATCACTAAAATTGTAAAAAAACAGCAAAAAGATGCTAAAGTTAAAAAGACAAAAAGAGTTTTTATTAGCATTCCAGCTTCTCTGAAATGTTCCCATTCTTTAAGAGTTGAGTTTTGATGAATTTAGACAAAAAATAATTTTTTTTAGTAAATAACATAATGCTAAATGCTAAGTTCAAATTATTTTTTTATTTTTCGACTTTAATATATACGAGTTTTTCATTCATGAATTGACATTGTTAAAACCAAATTCTTCAAGGTTTATTGTTATTATTTCTATTGAAAATATTTCTTATTGCTTATTTCAGATTATCTATTTATTCGATATGGAGTTGGTAAGTATTTTCATAATTTTTCTGTTATTGTTTGAAAAAACTTTGAGAGTTAGAGATATTAAAAAATCTCTGGATTCTTTTTTTTATAATTTTTTTATTAATAAATGAAAAAACTTTGAAATTTTTTAAAATTATTTGTAATGAATAAAAAAATTATAAAAAAACTCTAAAAACACTTTTGAGCTTTTGGATTATTTTGTATAAAAAATTTTAGCTTTCACTTTCACCTATGGCGCACCGGCCATGCATTTTGTTTAAATATCCGAATGCTGCGATTTTATTAGACTGCGCAGTGGATATGGATACTTTGGCATATTTCTTGCCCTCATCTATTGTTAAAAAGTATGTTTTTTATGAGTTGTAAATACATTCTAAAATTACATATTTAAATCTTTTTTATAGAAGCACATATTCGTGGATGCAAACAAAACCTAAACAACATTCCTCCCAGCCCAAAAAGCATCCGAAATTACCGGACGTTCTTATAAGAATTGGTGATTATATTTTTGCGGACGTTGTTCCAGAAGTTCTTCCCGTATCGGTAGGATTAAATCATTAGTTTTAATGTAAATAAATGATAATTGCTATAATGCATTGCTCTACTTTTTTAGCTGGATGAAGTAAATATGGACAGCATTGATGCAATATTAATCTCTAATTGGATGAGTTTATTAGCGCTACCATTTATTACGCAACAAACGTCTTTTAGCGGTATGGTTTACGCAACTACGCCCACCATTCAACTTGGCCGGTATGGATATTTTTTAAATAAAATTTAAAAAAAAAACGAAAAATGTTTTTTTTTAGACTTGTTATAGAAGAATTTTTGGATATGCTCAATAACGTAGATAGAAATCCATCGACGGCCTGGAGGAATGAAGCCAATTGGATGTAATTTTATTTTCATATATTTTTATAGTTTTTCTTATTTTTAGAGCATTTTTCAGTTTATCACGAAACACGCCTTTATCAAATCCGAAAAATTGGATGCCTATGTATACGGAAGTGGAGAAATGTTTGAATAATATTCGCGTTGTTTATTTTCGTGAGACCATTGTCAGTATTAATTTATCCTTTAAGCACATTTATGATTAAAAAATTTAAATTAACAATATTTAAAAAAAAGGAATTTCAGTCCATTAGCGGAACATTGAAAGTGTCCGCTGTGAGTAGCGGATATTCGATTGGCTCATGCAATTGGATTATCGAGACCGGCTTTGAGAAAGTATATTGTAAATCACTTTTGATTGTAATTTTTTTTTTTGACATAACTCTGTACAAAAAGGATATTTCACAGATTGGTTATCTAACTGCCACGTCTACTCGTTCATCGCACATTAAGCCCGCGGACCTGGAGCCACTCCGCAATGCCGATTGTCTTATTCTTACGTCGTTATCACGTATGCCGGAAGCGGCGCCCGAAAGTATGGTGCTTAAACTAACATCCGCCGTCGTGGAAACTCTGAAAAAAGGCGGCAGTGTGCTTCTTCCAGTCGCTCCCACCGGCGTAATTTACGACTTGTTTGAGCTTGTTTACGCGGTGATGGAAAAGGTTTGAATGGTTTTCTTTTTTAAAAATATCTGTTAATGATTTTCTTCTCTTGTCTCTTCGAAAAATATTTATTTTAAAAATATGTAGCATAACATTACGAGAGATGTTAACATGTATTTTGTGTCGTCGGTTGCCGAAAGCACGCTAGCCTATTCCAATATTTATTCCGAGTGGTTGTCAGCCGAAAAATCGAACAAAGCCTATATTCCCGAGGATCCGTTCATACATTCCGAGGTATATCACTCAAATCTAGAGAATATATTTTTTAATATGTGCAAATATGCAATTTCAATAACCTTTTTCCAGTTGGTGAAATGTGGCCGTTTGAAGATCTACGACAGCATACACGGAGCTTTTTCCTCCGAATTTCGCACTCCGTGTGTGCTTTTCGCCGGTCATTCCTCGCTACGCGTTGGTGAAGTTGTACATTTTCTGGATTTTTGGGGCAACGATCCGCGAAATTGCATAATTATGACTGGTGTGTTTAATTTCATTTGGAACAAATAATTCCAATGTTGTTATTTGTGTTTAGATCCCGATTTTCCACTTGAGCCATTCTACAATCCCTACAAGGGACTTTCAATTCGTGCCTACTATTTTCCAATTGATACGCGCTTGGATTACGCACAACTTGCGAGCGTGATTCTGCCGGAATTAGCGCCGCGATTATTGCTAATTCCCGAAAGCTATGCGAAACCGATGAAATTTCAGGAGAAAACATTTGTCGTGGATTATGTAAGTGTAACTAGAATGAAATTTTTATATTTGTTTCATTTTTTAATTTCAAACTTTAGGCTACACAAAAAACCTTCTGTCCGAATATCAAAATAATGCTGCCTTATAAACGGAAAAGGAAACGTGTCTTTATCGATCCGGCGGTTATTTTTTTTTTTAATATTCGTATATTAATAATAGTTCTGATTATTTAGGTATTGAATATGGTTCAAGTTAAAAATCATGTAACGAACAAGAATATTGGTATTAGTCCAATTAACGGGATTCTTTCGGCTTACGACAATAAACTCAAAATTTTGGTTGGTTCTTTTTTTTAAAATTTTGTTAGTCTTTATTGAGTCAATAATATTGACAATAGAAATTTTTTAGCCAGCCGATTCTAAGCTAACATACAGTCCACGATTTGGGCAGATTTCTCTTGAAAAACTTAAGGAGGCATTCAACAAGGCGTGTATAATAAATAATTTTTAAAATCTTGATTATATTTATTGGAATTTTATTTATACGTAAAGCATCAATTTCAGAACGAAAAAAATTGGGAAATGATCGCTTTTGAGAATGAACACAACTTCACAATGAAGATTGTGAATTTTAACGCTGAAATAAAAGTGGACCGCGATGGAACTCGAACGCGAATCTCTTGTTCGAAACACATTTATCGATTAATGGTTCAAAACATCATTCATAAGATGCTGAAAGAAATATAGTAAATTTCTATGTTTATGTATAATATTATGTTGCTTTCGGGTTTGTTTTCCATTTTTATGGTATTGTAATGTTGATTTCATTTTTCCAAATAAAATAATTTAATTATTAACAAAAAAGAATAATGAAAAAAACGAAATATATATGTTCTCGAAAAAATAAACTTACAAGGGAACGTTCTGAGAATGTGTTTCTTTAATGTTAAATATGTTTAAAATATGATATTCAAGCAAATAACATAAAAAAAAACTTTTGACTTAGCTGGGGTTCTAAGCCCCGACCCCTTGTATCTACCGTAATAGGGTCTATGGGCCGCTGATTTTTTTACGGTTGGTATCTCCACACTAAGTCATGCCTACATTCCAAAGGGCGACGCGATCCGAGTGTTCGCAGATCGTCTAAATATTAAAGCTCGGAGCTTCAATCGATCATCCGCTCCAAGCTGATGAATGGGTAGATTTCGGCCATTATCGCTAGCGCAAAAATTAGTTGAAAAAAAATCTAATAAACGGCTAAGCGGGGGGAGGGGAGTGAGTTAAAGGATTTTCAAAAATGAAAGATTAAACAATCAAATTAAAAGACGCGTATCGTTCAATGCAGAAAATTGCAAGCACTTTAAACAAAAAATCAATTTCTCTTTTGTTTTTGGCGGCGTTTATTTTTTATATTTTTTTTTAACAATTATTACAAATTGGCAGAAAGAATTGATCCACGTCATAAAAAATGCTAATATTCGAGAAGATGTGCCGATTGAAGGGTTGGTTGAGGAAGAATTCGAAGAGCTCGAAGAAAATGATGATTTTGTAGACGATTTTCTCAATATTTCTATTTGATTTTGTTTCATGTATCAAAAATAAAATTTTACTTTTTATACGATTTATTTTATACACAAAAATTATAAATAAATATATAATTTTTATAACAGTTTAAGTTTTTGCCGCATTTTTTATAACATGCAATTTTTTGCATTGAACGACACGCGTCCTTTAATGTTTAAAAATTTACTTTACAGAAAAATAAGAAGATAAACGGAGGAAAAGGAAGTTGAAAATAATTTTAATTTCAGAAATTTTTATTTTCATTTAATGTCTGTAAGAAATTCTTATTAAATGTAGAATTACTAATAATTTTACGAATTAAAATGTTTTGGACAATTTTTTTCGATCGTCAGATATTTTGTCGAAAATTATTTAAAAGTATTATAGTATATATTTTAATTACAATTATAATATTTCAATTTTATTTTAAATATTTTTATATTTATTTTTCTGTACTTTTTTTTACAAATTCTTATACTTTTATAAAGTACGTATAATCGAGTCAAGAAAAAAGTTAAAGAATGAAAAGTTTAATGGGATAATACATACATATTAAAAAAAAGAAAGGAATAAATATATACATATTTTTTAAAAAAAGAAAGGAGTAAAGGAATAAAGAAAATGCATGAAAAAGAAAAGTGCACAAGGCAAAAGTATTTAAACGTTGACAAATGCTTTATAGAAAGTCGAAGTGTATAGACGAGCTGATCAATGCCTCAATAATCTCGTATTTTGCAAAATACCGTAGATATATCTTGGTAACGATAATTTTTTAGATTTTGATTTGTTTTATGCGAATTAGGTATTATAATATAATAATAGAAAATCCGCGCCCGCCGCATATGCATCGGGTATCACCCTTAATATATTTGGCGTCGCAAAAATGTTTGGAGAGTTCAATTTTGGCATCTTCGACCCTAATCTGAGAATAATCGCACTCTTGAAAATTTTTCGAATTAGAGGAAAGACCTCAAATGCACATATCGCTACAACTTTTCGAGCACTACAAAAACTAGTACTCAAAATTTTTAAAATATCCCTAATTTAATTTAAGGGATACAGTAATTACAAAGCAGTGTAAAAATTACGTTAATTTAGATTTATAATAGCTACAGTATCCCAAATTATTCAAGGTAAATCTTTTAATAATGGTACTAAATTTTGTGCAAGTGACTTTTATTTAAACTAATATTTTATTGGTAAAATACAGTAAAAATACTAAAAAAAATCACTTACCGTAATCCAAGTCCCACGATAAGGCTAAAATTCCGTTAAATAATTTTTTTAAGTGTAAAAATGATTCTAAATTATCAATTAGATGTTTGTTACCAAATTTGCTATTTTTGGTCTTAATAAAACAGAGTTAAAAAACGTTCTTATCATTTTGAGATGCTTTAAAAAAACAACTTTGGCTAAAAATGTCCAAAAAAAGTTTGTTATGCAATGAAGCCCATTTGGATACTGTAAAAGGTATTTGCAACAGAAATTTCACATTGATCGTAGTCAATTTGGCAAAGTTATGGTAAAAAGAGTAAGCTTTCTTATCATTTTGAGACATACTGTATTTTTGCTATTATATTTTCTATCAAAAAATTTAAATCTTTGTTAAATACTATTAAATAGATTAATGCCTTCTTCATTTAATTATTTTATGTTGTTTAGTCGCGATTTAATCGTAATAAATTATTATTATTATTATATTTTATTATTATATTATTATATTTGCATATTTTTCGAATATATTTACAATTTTTGAAGAGGAACATAATCAATTTTGTATTTAGTATTTTTCCGACAAAGTGTCGATGTACATAAATTTGATTAATAATTATAATAATAATTATTATTTTTATTATTATTATTTATTATTATTAGATAATATTAGCATTTTGTATAACAGAATAATTGCATCAGCACATATGATACAAAATTTGTGGACAACTGCAAAAAGATATAATAAAATTGAAGCAAAATAAAGTTAATAAATTCATTGATTTTAACGACATATACAGGGTGCGGCAAAAAAAATAACCTCTAAATTGAACTTATTGTAGCCCGAAAAACTTTAAAGTTCAGAATTTCTACACTTTTCTAGAAGATTCTAGATTAAAAATAGTATATATAAGCAATGATTTTGTGAGCTTTTCACTCTGCTTATAATTCCTTTCTGAGATGACAACAAAACAAGAGAAAATTTTGGCGTTACATGCGCTAGGAGATCGGTATTGTGACATTGCGCGGAAGCTTCGCATCGACAAGTCCGACGTCAGGCGTACTATCAAGCGCTTTGAGGAGCTCGACCATGGCGGTCGCCGTCCAGGAAGCGGTAGAAAGCGCACTGTGAGAACTGCCAGCAACCGGGAGCGCATTCGAGAGCGGGTCAGGCGAAATCCAAGGGTCTCGATAAAAAAAATCGCTCCCGAGACAGGAATCAGCGACCGAACGGTACGCCGGATAGCCAAAGATGATCTCCATCTCAAGCCCTACAAGCTCCAAAAAGTGCAGCTCCTTACCGACAACAACAAGCGCGTACGACTTGAAAGATGCAAACGACTTCTTCGTCGCCACGCTCCTCTTTAGTAGGACAAAATTCTCTTCACGGATGAGAAGCTGTTCACCGTCGAACAAGTCCACAATCACCAGAACGACAGGAGCTGGTCCGCAGATGTCCCCGGCACGTCGGCAATCGTCGAACACCGCCAAAATCCTGCGACTGTGATGGTTTGGGCTGGAATTTGTGCTAGCGGCAAGACACCTCTGGTTTTCGTGGATCAAGGGGTCAAAATCAACCAAGAAGTCTATCGCCGCGACATTCTCGAGGACGTAGTGCTTCCATGGTCCCAGCAGCACTTCGGCGATGCGAATTGGACGTTTCAACAGGACTCCGCACCGGCCCACAAGGCGAAAGCGACTCAGGACTGGTGCATTTTCCCGATTTCATCACGTCTGCAGAATGGCCGCCCTACTCGCCGGATCTCAATCCGATGGACTACAGCATTTGGTCCATTTTGGAGGCCAGGGCCTGCGCAAAGCCACACAAAAGTTTGGAGGCGCTGAAGCGTTCCTTGCGTCGGGAATGGGACCGATTGTCGCCGGAAGAGGTGCGTGGCGCGGCAGAAAATTTTCGGAGGCGTTTGGTGCTCTGCCTAGACGCACAAGGAGGCCACTTCGAAACCGGCTAAATATATTATAGCCAACATTGTTGTTTAATATTTTTCGTTGTTAAAATTTGTTTTTGTTGAAAAATAAAAATTTTATAAACTTTTTGCTAGAGGTCATTTTTTTTGCCGCTCCCTGTAATTTTGATTTCTGATAATATGTTATAATAAAAAATTTTTTGAAACTTTAACCCAATATTTTCGAAACAATTATTGATGCATTTAAAGCATATTGTTGTAATAACAATAACAACAATATTATTATTGTTATTGTTTATTGCCTACTTAGTGCCTACTAATAATTTATTGCCTACTTAATAATAAAAAACATTTTTTTTCTAATAAAGTACTAATAATAAAGTACAAAAGTCTCTTGTGTTTTTCTAATTTTTTATTTTTTCCATTCTTTGAAATCGCATAATTCTTTTGCATAAAAATATCTTTCTAATTAAAAAAAAATGTTGAATCAGACCATCCTTCCTTTTGACCTATACTTCTCGATTATTCTTATCACTGATAAGATAAGCACGAAATAGAAGCGTGAATAGCGGAAAGAAATGAAACGCGTTTTGAAAACGGGTGACAAATTTATGCGGGAGAGCTGTTTTTTATTTTTTGTTACATCGGATAAAGATGAACTACGCTATTCATTCATTTTTCATGCATATCTTCGGCAATCGCTGTCGATTTTGCAGGCTATCACCGCGGCCGGGAAATATTCCAAAAAAAAAATATGGCGAATAAAAACACAATAAAAATTACGTAGAAAATTTGCGATTGCATTGTCGTCAAAGAATTAAATGTGCTTGAATACCCTCGGATTATGCCTAAAGTGAAATGATTGGATGTGTGTGTAAATTGATTTCTAATTCGAATATGGATTTTTCATAAAAACTAATAATGCCATTTTAATTTTGTGCCTTTTAAGATGGCACTATTAGTTTTTATGATGTTTGGGTTCGTACTATTTTAACTAGTCCCGTCTTGTCCTGTCCCGTTTTGTTCAGTCCCGTTTTTTTTCGTTCCGTTTGTTCCCATTCCGTTTTGTCCCGTTTCGTTTGGTCCCATCTCGTTTGGTCACATCCCATTTGATCTTATCTCATTTTGTCCTGATCCGTCTTGTCCCGTCCCATCTCATTTGATCCCGTCCCATTTTGTCCCGTCCCGTCTTGTCCCATCCCGTTTTGTTCAGTCCAGTTTTGTCCCGTTCCGTTTATTCCCGTTCCGCTTTGTCCCGTTTCGTTTGGTCTTATCTCGTTTGTTCCCATTCCGCCTTGTCCAATCCTGTTTTTTTTCTCCCGTCCTGTCTTGTCCCGTCCTATCTCATTTGATCCCGTCCCGTTTTGTCCCGTTCAGTTTGTTCCCATTCCGCCTTGTCCAGTCCCAATTTGTCCCGTCCCGTCTTGTCTTGTCCAGTTCCGTTTTGTTTTTTTCCGGTCTCGAAATGTCGCCCTACCCCTCACCATTTCAATGTACACATTTAAAATTGCTTAAAAAATATTCTCAAATAATTTTCAGCGTTAATATTAAATGAATTCTTTTTTGACCGCGTTCACTTAAAATTTCTAAATTACACGGTTTATGTGTAATATAATTATAAACTTAATTAGAAAATTCAAATAATCAACCAGACAAATCTGCGCAAGTCTTATTCAAGATCTGTTATTTTACACTTTTTTACTATATAGGTAAATATGGCTCCATCACATACGAAGACAGATACTGTAGTGTTAACAGCTTCACGCGGAGAGACACTTAACATTTTTAGTGTACAGAAGGAGGTATTTTACTACATTAACAAATATAATTTTTGTGGATATATTGAAACTTTGCAACAATTCATTTTTTCAGATTTATCATGTATATATTTTAGAATGTAAAGGTAAATGAAGTTCCGAAACGCACACTACCCACCATTGAAGAAATTCGATCTGCCGTTCCAAAAGAATGTTTTGAAAAGTCTCTTAAAAATTCATTATTCTACTTCGCACTTGATATTTGCATTCTCACAGGATTGTATTTTGTCGTACCGTACGTCGAACAATACTTTGGATGGACTGGCCTATTTATCTGGTCAGATAAGTTACATATAATTAGAATCAAATCACAAAGTAAATTTAATTAAATTAAAGTACATAACAGTTCTAAAATGTTTTATTACCTATAAATTATAAAAAATTATACCCTAGTTTCGCGTGTATAAGACCGGGTCTTTTGAGCCAAATTTAAATTCGCGCCAATGAGTTCATTCTGTTGTATCGGATCCGTTGGGGTCCAAATTTTGTGCCCGCCTTTGTCTTGGTAAAAGTGAGCACAAAATTTGAACTGGCTTGGATGCGATACAACAGAATAAACTCATTGGCGCCAATTTAAATTTGGTTCAAAACACCCGGCCTTATATACGCGAAATTAGGGTAAATAAAAAATATTATATTTAGGTATTGGATTATGGGTATATTTATGTCCTCACTATTCATTATCGGTCACGATTGTGGACACACTACATTTTCCAATTATCGTTGGATAAACGACATCATAGGACATCTCGCACATGGAGCGCTGATGGCTCCATATTGGCCTTGGCAAAAATCGCATCGTCAACATCATCAGTACACGTCACATCTTGAAAAAGATCGTGGTCATCCATGGACAACGAAAGAGGAATTCGAAAATAGCAGTTGGTTAGAAAGGAACTTTGCAAAATTTCCTTTTTCCGGATTTGTCAGGTATATATTATCTCGAATTACGCTAGCAAATATGTAAAAAAAAATATTAGGTGGAACCCTGTTTACACACTTGCTGGACTTCCGGATGGGTCGCATTTTTGGCCGTTTTCTAAGCTTTTCACAAACACTACCGAACGTATACAATGCGTAATTAGTAGTGCGGTTTGCGCATTATTCGCTTATGTATGCTTTTAATGTTTATATGCTTACTTTGTTTTAAGAATATTTATTTTAGCTAGCTTTTATTCTCTGCGACCATAGTGTATTTAACTTTGTAAAGTATTACTACGTGCCACTACTTTTCCAAGGATTTTGGATGGTTATGATCACATATTTACAACATAAAGATGAAGATATTAAAGTCTTCGAAGAAGGCAATTGGACATATGTTACAGGACAAACTCAAACAATCGATCGTTATTACGGGCTCGGCATAGATACTGCGCTTCACCATATCACCGATGGTTCTCCTTTTAAAAACAATAATTGTCTCTATGAATCTACAATACAAAAACATTATAAACAAAATTTAGCATGTTTATATTAGGTTGTCGGATAAGTAATGGAGTTTTTTTTTAAATTAAAATTGCGCGTTAAAAATAAAATGTTTTGGTGTAGCATTTAATAGAAAATTTTTCGCTCTGCAAGATGATGTATTTGACTTTTTTGTTTCCGTTAATTTTTGTTTATTTTCAGTTTAATAAAATGGAGTATCAAGTAGACAGAAATGAGCATTTTCGACACTATTTTCAAGCTAGACAGCGTGGATTTCTTTTTCGATAATTTTGCTAATAAGACTTAAACAACTATTTGAGAGTTTGATTGAGGCGTTCTGCCACGTGCTTTATATACTAGAAAGCTCATTATTGTGCTTAAAAAGAAATCCACGCTGTTTAGCTTGAAAATAGTGTCGAAAATGCTCATTTCTGTCGACTTGATACTCCATTTATTAAACTGAAAATAAACAAAAATTAACTGGAACAAAAAAAGTCAAATACATCATCTTGTAGAGCGAAAATTTTTTTTAAATATTACACTAAAACATTTTATTTTTAACGCACAATTTTAATTTAAAAAAAACGCCATGACAATCCAATAATGAATATTTTCATTTAAAGAAGTGCTGATACATATCAGTAAAGAACAAAAAACATTCTTATAGGTCACGTGGCACATCATTTCTTCTTCACGAGCATACCTCATTATCACCTTATGGAGGCGACAACGGCCATTCGCAGCGTTCTCGAAAAGTATCCAGGAGCATACAAACGCAAAACGTGTTATCATCATGCTTTTGAATTTCTTAGGTAGAATTTTTGCACTACACAAATTTGTATTATATTTTAACAATATTTTTGATTTTCAGACTTAATGTCAGGCTCGAATATCTAGTCGGAAAAGGCACCGGGATTCTTAAATATTCGTTCAAGACCGAAAAGAATAAATAATTTTAAGTAAAATAGTGCGTTTGGCATCGAAAAATTGTAAAATAGTATCTACATATCAAATCGGCCGATAATGCAAATAAAAAATATGAGAATATTTTTTTAATTAATTTAATACAAACTGAAAAGAATATTGTAGAATGAATAATTAAAAGCTACAATTCATCTTTTATTCAGACTGAAATTTTTTTTGTTAACTCTAAAAATAATTCGCAAAAATAATAAGTAAATGAACTTCTAAAATTAAATAAACTTATACAAATAAACCAAAGTTCATGCAAAAAACGTGAAAATTTTGTAATTTATATTGCTTAGGTGAGGTTGTATGCATAAAGAAAAAAATAAAGAAATTAGAAACATTATGAAAATACAATTTGTCGTAAACTCTGTTTACGAAATTTTCATTTCGTTTTCAAATCATATTTTTCTCTCTCTCTTTTCTTTTTTTTTGGCATTATGTAATTTTTGCCATTTTCTCTTTTCTTTTCTCATTCTTCTCTATTCTATTCAATTCTTCTCGATTTTTTGACTTTGCTCTAAGAAAATTGAATTTCATCAGCGATTATTCCTATTCTCCCCGTTTTTTTACCTATTCCAGTAAAACCGCGTGTTGATTGTTATCGGATTTGAATTAAGTATTGCGTAAAGTTTATTGGAATCTCATTTCGGACGGGTTTTTAAAACCCAAGTAGGCTTCTTTCCTGACGTTCCCTTTCCCTTTTGACTCGTGTTATCTTGTTTATCGAATTAATTTATTTCAATTGTTATTTCAAACCGTTAATTATTAAATTTGTTGTTATTATTCTAAGGTTTTTGACTTTATAAATTTTTAATTTTATTCCATCAATTTATTTGATCTCACGTCTTTGATAAATTCGTGACAATTTAATTACATATTATTGCCTCATAATGATTGCATTTTCGGAAAAGCTTTTTTGTTGTTGGGAAAAATCGTAGAAATTACGCAGTTAACGATGCGTCGACGTTTTTCGGCGAAGATTCGCCAAGAAACTATGATAATTTCGATGTTATACAATCATTCGAACGATCCCGTTATGGAGGTATTACATACAATTGTGGACAAAATCTCGAATACATTTAGTGTTTTTTGTTTTCTGATTAATATATCGATGTATAGGTCACGGGAAAATATGTTGCACGGCCATATACGTATTTTCCCTCCCTACAGCCATATATGTATTTTCCCGGCCATATATGTAAATTCCCGGCTATATACCTATCTTCCTGTCATATAAGATTTTTTTTTCACATTCATTTAAATTTTGTTTTTTATTCAAAATTCACTTTTAAACAACACATTCTTACTTTTTTTCAATTTTATGATGTAATAATTATTCTTATTTCTTCTGATATCCCACATAGGCGTTATCTAAACGTTAGCGACTTTGGTTGCGAAATTGTAGATATTAAAATTGAAAAATGCTATTATCATCTCCTGATTGTGCTCTAGTCAAAACAAATAAACTCCTTAAATTCTTCAAAGAAAATATTACATCTAATACCGTCCTTCTTGGAGATTTTAATTTCCCTAAAATTGATTGGTTAACACTTTCAGGATTAGACCCGAGTAGTATATAATAGGCGTATCTAGGACAACTGCAATTTTCCCCCACCACCCGCCGAGGCGCAGCCGAGAGGTAGCTAGGATCAGCCGCAATTTTCCTACATACGTCTATTATAATTGTCTCTAATTCCAATATTTAAAGTATGAATTAATAAAAAATCCTATTAAATTAAATCAATTAAATCAACATTAAATCAACATTCAAAATAATCATCCTCCAAATCGAGGACAGCCGCAATTTTCCCCCACCACCCGCTGAACCACCACATCAATATTTATAGTACACCGTTAAAAAAGTATGTAATTTATTAAAAACATCGCTCAAAATCAAAATGCAGAATTATGCTCCACCAGACCTGGGACATTCGAGATACCTCCATTACCCGCTGAGAAAAATAATTTAAAAAAGGCAAACCAAGATTATGTAACTAGTATATTACTAGCAAAATAAAGGTTTTATGACATTATTTACTTTTTTATTTATAAAAGAATAATTCCTTAAATTAAATGAAGAATAATATCTTTATAATCCTATTAAATCAACATACTGGAAAAAACTATATTTGTAGATGGTGTTTCAATTCATTTCAAGTGAAAACTAAATATGAACGTCATCTAGAAGAATGTAGCAAGAACAAACCAGTTGTATTCAAAAAACCGCAAGAAGATTATGTTCAATTTGGTAAAAAATCTCAAAAGATCCCATATGTTATCTACGCAGACTTTGAGTCAATAATTAAAAAATATGTCTCAACAAGTAATAATCCCAATGAATCATGGACTGAAACTAAAGGTAAACATATTGCTTCAGCCTTTTGTGCTGTGGTGGTGGATTTCAATGGAAAAATAGTTGATATTGAAGTTTATAGAGGTTATAATGCTGGTGAAAAATTTAATGATTACATAATTAAAATGTGTGACTACTTGATAAATTTAAAAAATAAAAGTTTGAAAAAGCTAACTGAAAAACAATGGGGTTTATTCAATAACAGCAAAACTTGTCCTGAATGTAAAGAAGAATACTCAATTAAAAATCCAAAAGTGAGGGATCATGACCATTTTAGTGGAGAGTTTAGAGGACCTTTATGCAATAGATGCAATTTGGCAAACGAAAAAGCAAGATTTATTCCAGTATTCTTTCATAATTTAAGAGGCTACGATTCTCATCTAATTTTGAGTTCAATTAATGAAGAAATAATCAAAAAATCAGAGATTAATGTGATCCCAAATAACAGTGAAAAATATATTAGTTTTAGTTATAGAAAACCAAGGAATGAAAGCTCAAAACTGACTTATGAAATTAGATTCTTGGATAGTTTCTCATTTATGGCATTGTCTTTAGATTCTTTAAGCAAAAACGTAGCTGAAAACCAATTCCAAATACCGTAAATCCTCTAATAGCTCCCCCGGGGGACTTATTTTTCAATCACCCTCCAGGGGGGGACTTATTAGAGGGGGAGTTATTAGAGGGGGGAGTTATTTTTCAACCAAATTTTTTACAAAAATAAACGCTATTTTTGTGCTTTTTTTCTGTTTTTTTAGTTTTTTCACTTTATTTTTAACTACCTATAAACCAAATTAAATTAAAATCACCAACAAAAACAATCATGTAAGCAATTAAACAATTAAACAAATAAACAATTAAATCAAAATCAATTAAACAATTAAATCAAAATCACTATCATCTTCAAAGTGGATAGATTCATCGGTAATATATCCATTTTCTTCATCCTCATGATTGTCGTGTTCGTTTATGTAGATCGCTTGATCGATTGAGCCCGACGACCGCGCTTTTAACAATTCTAATTTTCCTTCAGGCACCGGACCATGATCTTTAAAGCAATGAATTTTATTATCTTCACTGCCATCTATAGACACTGTTAGGCCACAATCTAGATGACTAATTTTTTAACGTAGTCGGACGGTGGTTTTTGACAAACCGTTGTAGGAATTCGGAGACGAAAATTGTGACGTAACATAAATTTTTCGAGCCAACCTCGACTACACTAAAATTAATTTGTTCATATAAATTACTAAACATTTCCAATTGTTACTTTAAATTTTTCGACATCTTCTTCTGCATGAAAACAAATTTTTGCGTGTGATTGAATAATACTACGAGACACACGAAATTTTTTAGATCGACGTTCCCGAATCCAAATAGCGAGCTGATCATCAAGGTCTTTGAATTTTATCGGACGGCCACCTCCACAAAGTCTCTTTTTAAATTTGCCAATTAGCGATGCCGTTCTAAAACAATTATAAAAAAACAAAACTTGACAATTGATAGAATGCAAAATTACTTGATGCGATTTAATGATCCTTCTTGGTTTTTCCATAAACGAACCGTTTTTCGATCGACTCCAAAACTACTGCTGGCCGAATGGTTTGAGAATTCCTGGGCATGTTTAATCACTTTTAGTTTAAATTCTGTTGTATAAGACTTTAATTTTCTTGGCGTCTTAACTTCCTCCTGTTCCTCATCAGAGCTACAATAATTTTCTAAAAGATCCATGTCGGTATGCTAAAATCAGAAAGTGGCTAAATACAAAGTTAACAAGAAAAAAGAAATTAAAGAAAATTAACAAGAAATTAAAGAAAATTATAATTAGCAAAAAATAAAACAATTTCTTTTCGTGACAAGACAAATTTTTTTCAAATTTTCTTATTGAAAATTTGTTTAGAAAAAATTTAACAAAAAAAACATTAAAAATTTTTTATTGGAAAAAAATAGCTTGGTCCCCCAAGCATTTTTTTAAGGGGGGGAGTTATTAGAGGGGGAGTTATTTTTCAATCACCCTCCAGGGGGGACTTATTAGAGGGGGAGTTATTAGAGGGGGGGGGGGAGCAATTAGAGGATTTACGGTAACTAAACAATTTTACCAAAATGACGAAGAATTTAATTTGATGAAAAGAAAGGGAATTTATCCATATGAATATATGAATTCGTTTAAAAAGTACGAAGAAACTGAATTACCTAATAAAGATATGTTTTATGATGAATTAAATAACAAACATTGTAGTGTGGAGGATTATGAATATGCAAAGCTAGTTTATAATAAAATGGAATGCAAAAATTTAGGAGATTATACTGATATCTATATGATAAATGTTTTAATGCTAGCTGATGTATTTGAAACATTTAGAGAAACGTGTATGAATTATTATAAATTAGATCCTTGTTGGTATTATACTGCTCCAGGATTAGCTTGGGATGCTATGTTAAAAATCATTAAAATCAAATTACAAACAATTAAAGATTATGACATGTACTTGTTCATTGAAAAAGGAATTCGAGGTGGGATGGTAAATTCTGTAAAAAGATACTCTAAGGCAAATAATAAAAATATGAAAGATTATAATCCTGATGAAGCAAGTAAATACTTAATGTACTTGGATGCCAATAATTTATATGGATGGGCAATGATTCAAAAACTACCTCTTGACGAGTTAAGATTTTAAATAAATAAAATTTAAAACAATACAAAAGAGAATTGAACGATTTAATTAATAATTTGAACGAAAATGATGATCAAGATGAAGAGGAAAATATAAAATATAAAATAATGGAACATCTAAATAAGACTGGAAGTAAAATAATAAAGAAAATAATATTAGCTTAGGACATGTAAAAACTGTAGAATTCCAAAATTTTGATTACATACAATTAAATAAATATATCAAAGAGCTAAATAAAATCGGAAAAGGATGTATATTAGAAGTAGATTTAGAATATCCAAGTGAAATACATAACAGGCACAATGATTTTCCGTTTTTTTCTCAAAATACAAAAGTTAATCAACAAAAAGTTTCAAAACTAATGAATACTTTGTTTGATAAAGAAAAATATGTGATTTACTATAAAAATCTAATTCAAGCATTAGATCATGGATTGAAATTAAAGAAAATACATAGAATCTTGACATTTAAGGAAACTAATTGGATGGCAAAGTATATAATGTTGAATACAAATTTAAGAAAGAAAGCCAAAAATGATTTTGAAAAAGATTTCTTTAAACTAATGAACAATGCTGTATTTGGAAAAACAATGGAAAATATTAGAAACAGAGTAGATATTCAATTGGTAACTGATGAAAAGAAAGCTTTAAAATTAATTAGAAAACCAAACTTTAAAAATAGTATAATCATTCATGAGAATTTATTAAGTATTGAGATGGAAAAGACAAGTTTAGAATTTAATAAGCCGATATATGTAGAATTCAGTATCTTGGATTTGAGTAAATATTTGATGTACGAGTTTCATTATGATGTGATGTTGAAGAAGTACCGCGGAGCGATGAATCTAAAGGATCCTGTTCTGAGAGGAATAGAATTTGTTTATGAAAACAAATTAGAACTGTGTTATCAGGACACTGACAGTTTGATATATGAAATTGAAACTGACGATATTTACAAAGATATATATCAAATGAAAGAATGGTTTGACTTCAGTGATTATTCAAAAGATCATCCATTATATGATGAATCTAATAAGAAAGTGATTGGAAAGTTCAAAGATGAGTTGAATGGAAAAATAATGGAAGAAGGAGTGTTTTTAAAACCAAAACAATATGCGTTTAGCGTTGAAGGTGAAGAAAAGAAGAAGTCAAAGGGAGTTAAGAAGAATGTAACCAAAACTTTAAAATTGGAAGACTTTAAGAGATGTTTGTTCGAAGGAAAAGTTACTTGAAAAGAGCAATTCATGATTCAAACTAAAAGACACCAAATTTATACTCTGAAACAGAATAAAGTTGCTTTAAATGAAGAAGATAAAGAAGAATTTAAAAGATACATTTGCACGCCAATTTCAAAATGACGATAGACATTAAAAAAATTTTCAAAATTGAAAAAAAATTTTACGTGAAAATAACGTTAACAAATTTGCTTAACATAGAATACGTACATATATATAAAAAATAGCAAATTTAATAGCGAATCTAATGTGTATAAACACATGATGGTAAAAATAAAATTTTTACAAAATAATTTGATTTCTATAAAATTAGTGCTTTTTGCAGACAGAAGTTTTTTCGGAATTTTCCAACATTTTTACATAAACAGTATAAAATTTATTTGAAGATCTTGTTCCCCATTAAGTTCTCTACTAGTGTGTGAATTTTTAGAATAATTGGTGTCCTACAAAAAAAGTTCTTGTCCAAAGAGTAAACTAAGGTCTAAATTTAACATTTTTTATTTTCAGATGAACTTGTCTGAGGCGAGCGCTGGAGGAAAGATTTCGCGGGAAAATAGCAAGAAAAGAAAAGCAGAAGCGTTGGCGAAGGCTAGAGCGGCGCGTTGGGCGGTTCCAGTGGAGTCTACCGTCGCAACGCCGTCTACATCCACAACGATGCCTGCTTCGTCGACATCAAATATACGCATAAAAGTAAGTGTTTATTAAAAACAATCTGTAGGATTTTAAAAATGATCTGAAGATCTTGTTCCCCATTAAGTCCTCTACTAGTGTGTGAATTTTTATAATGATTGGTGTCCTACGGAAAAAGTTCTTGTCCAAAGAGTAAACTAAGGTCTAAATTTAACATTTTTTATTTTCAGATGAACTTGTCTGAGGCGAGCGCTAGAGGAAAGATTTCGCGGGAAAATAGCAAGAAAAGAAAAGCGGAAGCGTTGGCGAAGGCTAGAGCGGCGCGTTGGGCGGTTCCAGTGGAGTCTACCGTCGCAACGCCGTCTACATCCACAACGATGCCTGCTTCGTCGACATCAAATATACGCATAAAAGTAAGTGTTTATTAAAAACAATCTGTAGGATTTTAAAAATGATCTGAAGATCTTGTTCCCCATTAAGTCCTCTACTAGTGTGTGAATTTTTATAATGATTGGTGTCCTACGGAAAAAGTTCTTGTCCAAAGAGTAAACTAAGGTCTAAATTTAACATTTTTTATTTTCAGATGAACTTGTCTGAGGCGAGCGCTGGAGGAAAGATTTCGCGGAAAAATAGCAAGAAAAGAAAAGCAGAAGTGTTGGCAAAGGCTCATGTTAATCGGCTGTCTCTGGTTCAAAAACTAAATCTGATGTATGTTTTTTTAGATGTTTCGGTGTAAATTCGGAGGATCGGCTTTCATTTTTCATGAGACGTCAACTAATTATGTGTTTTGCTGATGCCAGGGAATTCGACGTCAGACGAAGAAACCGCAGTGAAACGCCTGATGAAGTATTTCTAGATGACGACGTTGAAATCGACCACGAAGAAGAAGTCGCCTGGTACGAGGAAGACGAATTATGTTAATATTTATAAAATTATATTGTTAATTTGAATAAAATTTTTATCAGTTCAAAATCTTAATTAAATATTGTTGTCTCATGAAAATACTTCAATAATATACGCACATACATGCATAAAAAAAGTTATTTACTTTCAAACGTAATTCTTTATAAAGAAAGTCAAACATATAATTTAACATGTATATTTTTCTTTGTGGGACCACATATTTTCCTATCATCAAAATTTAGCAGGAGTGAAATTGGCGTGCATTTGTAACGATCAAATTAACACATCAGCTCATGGACATTATAAGATTTAAAACTGTCGCGAATAGCGAAAGATAAATTCTGGTTGTTCAAATGTAATTTAAATTTAATTTATTTTTTGGCATTGTTTTATTATTGTTGTATTCGACGCGAAAAGAAAAGCACGTTTATTTTTTCTTTCGCTTATAATTTTTTCCATGCTCTTTTTTATTATTGTGCTTCGAGTATTTTTTATGTAAAAAATTGTGAAGTCGTTATTTATTGAAAATAAAGATTTCTAAAAAAAAAATCTCGTGAAATTATCCCGAATAAGAAAAAAGTCGTTCCAAACATATTGCGCAATAAGGTCTTGTTGGGAATTTGAAGATAAGAAATACGCAGACCGATTGAAAGAGATATCTATTCCCAACAAAAACTATGGTAAACAATAGCAGACATACAGACCAATTTACGCATTCAAATTTGCGCGCTTTTTCTATTTGGCATTATGTGCCAACATTTTAAAATATGCTTTTTCTAAAATGCATTTTCTTCAATGAATTTCTGCTTCTGCATAATAATTTTTCTTTCAATTCAATATTTGTGCTCAATTGATAGTTTGCGGCTGTAATTGATTGATTGATTGATAAAGGAGGGTGTTTTGATTATTATACAGATAGATAGCTTAAATATTCCTCCTAAATCGCTAATAATTTTATATTCAGACTGTTGCGATGATTCGAGTGAAAGTTACAGATGGACACACCATATTTGTTCTGTTGGCTGAGGCTGATGGCGGATTAACGCTTGAAACATTGAACTCCGTACTTCCAGGCGCTACCAACTTAATTATTTCATTGGATGAAGATGTATATCTGAGGTATTTCTTACATTATTTATTCTTTCAAAAAATGGTATTTTTAGTATCAGAGGCGGCAAAATATTCAACCCTTACGGGTGGGATATTAATCTCGCCTACTTGGCACACTTTTCTTCTCGGTCAGCTACGCCAGCAAATCGTCTACAGACGTCAGCGGCTGAAGGCAAGTTTCAATTCTATTTTCTTTTAATCTTTCAAATTTAATTCATTTAGATAAAATTATCAACCGTATCAAGTCGTTTCTTTATTACATGCCAAAAAATCAGCCAGCACTTAATGAAAATTGCAAAAAATACAAACACGAAGAATTGGTAAATGGTGGATGTGTGACTCCAATCTCTTCTTCTCTTGCTATGACATACAAGCATCGTTCACATTTAAAACTCCGAATTTACGAAGACGAGTCGGTGAGCAACCAACATAGCGTTGTAATAATTCGTAAAGTCTCCGACTCTAGTACTTATTACAAGATGAAGGTATCTTTTTAACTAAATATTCCGAAATGAATAAATCATTTAGGTAGTTTGGGTTGATGATCGTCGAGATATTATTTTACTGTCCTTTTGTTCTGCTTCTGAGCGTTTCGCAGATTATCCTGGTATGATTCGAGAGCCTGAAGAATTCGAGTGGCTCATTGCACTAGGTATGTTTTATAAGAATATATAGTGAATAATTTGTCTATTTAGGTTTAAGCCATAAAACAGAAAAAGGAAGACATCTTACATGTCGTTCCGGAAGAATATGTTCATTGATACCTGATAAAACCGGAAGAATAAAAGCATCTACAGTCATTGATGGAGGTGATAGCGGCGCTCTATGCTTTTCGAATGAGGGAGCTTTAATTGGAATGATGGTTTCATCATGGCATTCAAGTCCTCGTCTTTCGAGGAAATACGACAATAAAAATGTTGAAAAGGAAATTGAAGATGCTTCAATTCACCCTGGGGAATCTTTGATTCTTTCTGGGAAAGAAATCCTAACAACCATTGCGGTATTTGATTAATTTTACTATTGAATATATCTATGTATTTAGGCCTATTACGACTTTCCTATCCCCGAAAGAAACCCTCTTTCATATAGAACAGTAAGTGGAAACGTTTTATTTTTGAATTTAATTAATTAAACTAATAACAATACGTAGAGCTTACTATAATGAAATAAGTTATCTTAGTTACATAATAGAATAAATGTTCATATTTTAAGGAAAATCGAAAGCGAAAAAATGATGGAACAGAAGTCTGCACTAGTCGTTATCGAGAAGATGAAGGTATGTATTATTTATTAATTCAATCTTTAGAGAACTTTTCTTTTAGATAGTTACGGCATGCAGCTTTTATTTGACGAAGAGCGTTTAGAACAATTGAATATTTCAAACTGAGTAAATAAAGGATATAATTTGTTGATATCAATAAACAATTCATTGGGAGTATCAAACTCTTATTATGATTATTATATATAGATCATAAGTTGGGTATGAGCCTTTTCGAGATGCTTCTAGGGGCTCAGAATAGCCGGTTTCCAAACAAAGAGGTCGGTTGTCCAAGGCGAGGGAGGATAATTTTGAAAATTGTGTTCCATGTGATTTTTAAGGTAATTTTTTAATTTATACAATTTTTAATGAGTCTATACGGCAAATATTGATGTGTTGAATCCGCAGGTGGTGGATGAATTTCAGGTGTCCTAGGATCTAGTGGGGGAGGCTGGTTTTGAAAATTGTCCTAGTGATTTTTGAGCTAGTTTGTTAAATTTAAGCCTTTTTTATTAATTTATGCTCTAAAATTGATGTAATGATTTGGCGGGTGGTGGGTGAAAATTGCGGCTGTCCTAAATAAGCCTATTATATACTACTGACCCGATATCCATAATTTTTATTGACTTCTGTTTTTCACTTATTCAAAGTTAATTGGGCTCATTCAGACTCCTTATTCTCGATTAACGACAAATATAATGAATTTTGGTCAACAATTAGTAATCTAACAAACTTTTATTTATCGATTAGGAAGTGATTTATGAATAATTGTATTTCTTTTTTTCTTTCCTTATTGTTATAATTAAACCAAAAGTTTTGTTGACTTTATTGACATTATTATCATTGTAATTTTGCTGTATTATGACAACGTTAGTGTATCTATTGTACCTGTTTGTCCAATAAATTATTATTAAATCTTTAAAAAAAAGATTAAAGAAGTTAACAATAACAAAAAGAACATAATACGATATCCTGATGAGATCAAAAATCTTATAAGCCGCAAAAAAGATATACCAATTATACAAATTAGATCCAAAAAATATAGTTTCGGAAAGATGTTTAAAGCAGGTAAAAATAATTAGTGATTGAAACAGCATTTTTGAATTTTATCTGCTTAAACATTTTTCCGAAACTTTAGATGCGTGTTTAAATGACCCTCCAAACGAAATATCACCAAAAATATCAATTTTATGCAGAAGCGGACAGCAATGACTGAGATGAATTAAAAGACTATGATGATCTTGGCAAATTTGATGTAGGCGTAGAATATTCAACATATTTCAAAGTTGTTAAACGTCAAGAATGAAGCGTACCAAAAACTTTTGTCACTGAACATGAGAAAACAAGCCAGACTTTTAGTGGAAAATGACAAGAATTACAATTTTTTTGTCATGAACGTTACAAAAGAATCCAACTTTTTGACGCAAAAAATGACAAAATTTGCAAAACGAAATGAAAGCAGGGATTTCCATCATTTTTTATATATTAGGTTAGTCAGAAAGTTTTGATACACTTCAACAATTTTATAAAAACTTAACAAAAAAAAACTTAACTTTCTACAGCAACAATGAATCGTTTTCATCAATATATTCGCCATTCTTTTGCTCCACTCTCCAACAAGGGCGCAACATCAGGATTCCGTGTCGGTAAAAGGCGCGCGACTTCTGGGCGAAAAAGTCCGCCAGGGCCCGTTCGACTTCGTCATCTTGCGTGAAGTGGCGTCGGTCAGGAATTGCTCCAGAGACCTGAACAAGTGATAATCCGATGGCGCGATGTCTGGGCTGTATGACGGATGCTTGAGAACTTCCCAGCCCAATTCCTCGAGCTTGGCGCGCGTGCGACGCGAAGTGTGTGGTTTGTCTGTGTTGTTCTGCTGGTAACAAACTCGACGCCCTACAATGCTGCGACGCTGCAATTCGGCTTGTACGCGATATAGTTGGGAGCAGTAGATCTTTTAGTTGATAGTGTGAACGCGTGGAAGTAGCTCCCAATAAACCTGATCCGACACCAACTACCAAACACATAATAGCACCTTTCTAACAAACTCGACGCCCTGCAATTTGGCTTTTCGGTTCTTTTGTCGCGATCAGATAAAAGAGATAAACATCCAGTGCCTTTCTTTGCTCCGTGTCTATCAGGATTAGCAATGTAGTTGTCCACAACAGCACTCAATCGATTTTCAGCACGATTTGACGATTCGAAAAGTTGAGCGCTTTCAATGAAAAATTCGACCCTTCTCAAGTTCAATAAGCTTAATATCACGAGCCATTTCTTAAACAGACTTTATTAACGTTGATGTTACAAATGAATTAAATACAAAAAATTTGAAAATAAATTTTAAAATGTAAAGTGCCTTTATAATTTTGAACATGCTGAAAAGTTCAAAAATACGGTATTTTCATGTTTTTTACGTCAAATTTTGGCAGATCGCAACTTAGGGACATGATAAAGAGTATCAAAACACATATTTGACCAAAATTTCAACAAATGTTTCTGTCAAAAATTACGATAATTTCAAAACTTATAATTTTGGACAGCAGTGTATGAGACAGGTACACCAAAATTCTGGATTCTAAAATTTTTGAATAATTTTTTTTCCATTTTATTTATTTTTTTTTAAAATTTTGATTTCAGAAATTTTAAAGGACGCATGAACGCCAATATAGATTTCCACACAATTTGTTCTAACTTTTTTTCTACGATAGATAGAGACGTGGGTTTTTTTGCATTTTGTAGAGCGTACTCGATTTATGGGAGACGTGTTTCAGCGATTTTTAAAATGTTTATTTTTAGCATTTTTATAAAGGAAAATGCAACGAAAAAAGTGCATGTGGCTGAGCATTTTTTTCGGAGAGTGATCCGATGGACTTGAAATTTTTGTTATGAGCTCCCCTTACATACACTATTACACTCTATAAATTTGAATCTGATCGATTGGATAGGAGCCGAGTTATGAAACTTCAAAAAACGGAAAAAATGCGGAAATTTATCATTTTTGCCGTTTTTTGAGGTTTCATAACTCGGCTCCTATCCAATCGATCAGGTTCAAATTTATAGAGTGTAATAGTGTATGTAAGGGGAGCTCATAGCAAAAGTTTCAAGTCCATCGGATCACTCTCCGAAAAAAATGCTCAGCCATATGCACTTTTTTCGTTGCATTTTCCTCTATAAAAATGCTAAAAATAAACATTTTAAAAATCGCTGAAACACGTCTCCCATAAATCGAGTACGCTCTACAAAATGCAAAAAAACCCACGTCTCTATCTATCGTAGAAAAAAAGTTAGAACAAATTGTGTGGAAATCTATATTGGCGTTCATGCGTCCTTTAAAATCCTTTGTACAACCCATAAAATTTATATAGATGTGTGCGGCGGTTGTATGGCCATATTAAAATGCAAAACTGCAAATGGTGCATGCGATAATCGAATGTTTTGTATGCCAACAGGTTTCTGCTGCGAATGTCTGTTCGGCCAGGCGGTTGGTCGTTGTGATCATATAACTTAACTTTTATTACACAAACATTCTAATTTTCAAATTTGTTTTGTTATTCTGGCTTATCAATTAAAAAAATCAATTCCAGAGTTGTGCATTTGGTTTTTTCTGCGGGACTTCCGGATATTGTTGTCCTCGATGCCCCAATGGAGCTCCACCTTATGGCTCTTGTTATAATTTACAATGTGCTGAAAGACACGAACTTTTTATCATGACGGGAAACATATGTTGCTCTTTCTGATTTTAATAAGTTAAACTCGAAATTGAGTGCGAAATTGAATCTCATCAAATTTTAAATCAATTTCGTATAATTATATTTAAAGTGATTTCGATGTGATAATTAAATTAAAATTATTTTCGTATGCTTATTTAACAACGCGGAAAAAGTTAAAATAATAAAAAAAATAAATATTGAAAACAACAAAATGACATTAAGAGATCTCAAAAATGAATTTTTTCCACATACTCACTGAAGTGTTCACGGTGTGTAAAGGAAGTTAAACCTAAAAAAGGAACTCGACTAAATTTTGTGTCACGAAAAGTATTCATCAAAATTCAAATATGGTTAAAATATACAAGGTGCAATAAAAGTTTCTTTTTTTTAATATACAGAGTGGGGCAAAAAAACCGTCAATGAAATTTGTTGTGTCCCGACGCGATTGTTTGTACTTTTTTTGTTCCAATTTTTATCTTATCTTATTCTCCGTATTTTTTTGTGCAAGTCTGTAAATTTTGATGTTTTTATGTGCTTATTTAGTATTTCCTCTAGAAATGTCAAAACAAAGTGCTCAAATTTTGGCGTTACACAAGCTGAAAAAACGCAACTGTGAGATAGCGCAAAATCGACCGAGCGATCGTTTGCCGCACTATCAAACGATACCAGGAGCTTGGTCACGATGGCCGCCGTCCAGCGGTAGAAAGCGCACCGTTCGAACCGCGAAGAACCGGGAACGCATTCGAGAGCGAGTTAGGCGTAATTCGAGGGTGTCCATGAGAAAAATCGCTCGGGAGACAGGAATCAGCAGTCGAACGGTAGGTCGAATAGCCAAAGAGGATCTTCATATCAAGCCTTACAAGCTCCAAAAAGTTCAGCTGCTTACAGAAGATAACAAGCACGTACGGCTCGAGAGATGCAAACGTCTTCTTCGTCGCCAAGGCACCTCTTCAGTGGGACAAAATCCTTTTCACGGATGAAAAGTTGTTCACTGTCGAACAAGCCCACAATCATCAGAACGGCAGAAGCTGGCCCGCAGAGTCTCCTGGCACGTCTGCCATCGTCGAACACCGTCAAAATCCCGCTTCAGTGATGGTCTGGGGCGGAATTTGCGCCAGCAACAAAACCCCTCTGGTTTTCGTGGATCAGCGGGTCAAAATCAACCAAGAAGTGTATCGCCGCAACATTCTCGAGGCCTACGTACTTCCGTGGGCCCAGCAGCACTTCGGAAACGGCCATTGGACATTTCAACAAGACTCGGCGCCTGCTCACAAAGCGAAAATCACTCAGGACTGGTGCAAAGCTCATTTTCCAGACTTCATCACATCGTCGGAATGGCCGTTGTACTCGCCGGGCCTCAATCCAATGGACTACAGCATTTGGTCCATTTTGAAAACTAGGGCCTGTGCAAAGCCCCACAAAAGTTTGGAGGCGCTGAAGTGTTCCTTGCGTCGGAAATGGGACCGATTGTCGCCGAAAGAGGTGCGTGGCGCAAAAAAAAATTTTCGGAGGCGTTTGGTGCTCTGCCGAGACGCACAAGGAGGCCACTTCGAAACCGGCTGAATATATTATAACCAGAGTAGTCTATTACTGATATTTATTGTTGTTTTTTGATTTTCATCGTTAATAAAGTTGTTATTGCAAATAATGTCATTGACGGTTTTTTTGCCCCACCCTGTAGTTAGAGCCGTTTTCTTTTAATCATAAATTTTAGTTTAGAATTCTTTTTACGCGAAGCTCTAATTTTTTATAATAATAACGATAAATTAGCATTCACACCGAATATTTTTGCAAGATAAAAACTCTTCATAAGCTTTTTCCGCACTTTGTATACACAGTAGCGGAAAGAAACCAGACCACCCCTCTAAAAAGTTTTTAAACCTCTGTCATTTGTAAATGACAAATTGTCTATTTCTCTCCATGCACTTTTTTGTACTACTTTTCATGCTGAATACGATGACGTTATTCTTTTTTTGATTAAGTTTTTTTTACTCCTAACATTTTCAACTTTCTCCTGCACCCTCATTTTAGGGGCGGAAAAAAAACCGGACCACTATTGAAAATTTAGTTCATTGTATATATATTTTTTATTAAAATGTAATAATTAGGTTAAAACTAAGTAATTTAAGTCATAAAAACAATTCTAACATTCGTATAAGCCGCATTTGAAAAACTCAATTTTACACTAAAAATCGACAGTAATCCAGAAAAAATTGATTTATGATCCGAATATTGACTTTTTCAAAAAATTTGATATTGCCATCTTAAAGAGGACGAAATTATGTGTTATACAGGGTGTCCCACTAAGAAGTTCTTTTTTTTAAACTTGAATAACTTTTTTATTTATGGACCGATTTTTCTGAAATTTTCAGACTATTCAGGCTATGAGAAATTTTTTCGCATAAAAATTTTTTTGCGCGCGCAACATATTATAGTGCAATCGACGCGGAATTTCGCTCTATTTTCAATGCCGTTAAAATCAGGTAAATTGCTTCACTCTATCAAAAGTTATGACCAAAAAACTGAAATCAAATATGCAAAAAAAAATGATGACAAATCGATTGTTTATTTTTTAATTTTTGCATATTTGGTTTCAGTTTTTTGGTCATAACTTTTGATAGAGTAAAGCAATTTATCTGATTTTAACGGCATTGAAAAGAGCGCGAAATTCCGCGTTGATTGCACTATAATATGTTGCGCGCGCAAAAAAATTTCTCATATGAATAGTCGATCCTAAAAATTTCAGAAAAATCAGTCCATAAAAAAGTTATTCAAGTTTAAAAAAAGAACTTCTTAGTGGGACACCCTGTATATTGTGGAATTGAATAAATTAAGGGAACTTATAAATAAAAATGGTCCAAAAGTCATGACATCGAAAAAGTTGTTTTTTATATTAAAAATAGCCTTTTTTGCTCTTTTAAATAAAAGAGCTTGTCAAAAGACCAATTTTTCTAATTCCACAATATATAATACAGAAATTCGTGCTCTTTAAGATGGCACTATCAAATTGGATTACGGTCGATTTTTAGTGTAAAATTGAGTTTTTTTACTGCGGCTTATACGAATGTTACAATTGTTTTCATGACTTAAATTACTAATCATTACATTTTAATAAAAAATATCATATATACAATGAATATAAACTAAATTTTCAATAGTGGTCCGGTTTTTTTCCGCCTCTAAAATGAGGGTGCAGGAGAAAGTTGAAAATGTTAGGAATAACGCCATCGTATTCAGCATAAAAAGTAATACAAAAAAAATATATAGACAATTTGTCATTTACAAATAATAGAGGTTTAAAAACTTTTTAAAGAGGTGGTTCGGTTTCTTTCCGCTACTGTACTTTCTCAAATCAAAATTCATAGAAATACCTGCTGAGAATTTGTGGTAGACTGGCGATGAGCGGACCGTAGCCGTTGGAATTATCGAAGAGTTCGAAAAGCGGCGCAGCAACTAATTTGAAATTTTTCGGAACGGCGAAAAACGCTAAATTAATAAAATTTTGTACCTTTTCTAATTTAAAAATACGGTATTATTAAAAGCATTTAAAAAATATAGAATTAAAAATCATTACAAAATTTTTAACAGCACTAAAAAAAGACCGAAATGAAAGTCTAATAAATAAGAATTAGCTTTAAATAACGTCTACCTTTTTCTGGTAATTGAACAAGAAATAGTTTTGTCTGCTCTTTTGGTTTTGTCACATGCGCAGGAACGTATGGATACTGAAAAAACCATATAAAATAAATAAAATAACGGAAATTCTTAGGAAAAAAATAAAATAATTTTCCCGACAAATAGTAAAATTATAAAAAAAATTTTACATATAATAAATAATGAGTTGATGCAAAATTGTCTAGATATTTTATGTATAATTTTCTTACTCTAGGCGGATCGAAATTCGGTCTCCACCAGTTAGCGATGCAATCCTCGATAATCCACTGACTTTTCGGCGTATCTTCCCGTCCTAACGTCTGAAAAATAAAATTATCTGAAAATTACTTTTAGACATTTGTAATTTTTTACTTGTGTATACATTTTTTTATGTAAAATGTTTTAAAAAAATACATCGGTAAGAATTCGTTTAAGGCCTTCGACTTCATCCTCACCGATATTAAGTTCACCACCAGGACTAAAATTAATTAATTATTATAAAAATTAACGTAAGAATCAGACTAAAAAAAACTTTTTTTTTTAAATTCGTACAGCTTAAAAAAAGTGGATCCGATCTGAAGTAATAAAACGTGCGGAAGCGAATGTTCGTGCACGAGAAGAACGGCCTCTACGGAGCGACGCATGCCGATTTTCTCGTATTCGTCGCGCATACGTTGAAAACGGGCCGGCACGGAGTGATCGCGTTCCGCCTGCGCTTCCTTTGTGCCAAACGTGTAATTCGTTAATGGATAGCTAAAATAAAATGAATGTGTATATATTGTTTTCCTATTTTTTACTAAATTTCTAAATTTGTAAAATGGACCAAATCGAGCCACTCATCCCGGCCCAATTTCAAAAATTTTGTCTTTCGCCTTTAAAAAATCTCTGCGTAATGCATAACCCACTTATTATAAAGAGAAGAATTAAAATAGTATATTTAGAACACTTTCATTTTGTTGCTAACAAAAAAGAAAAAAAACATTCCACATATAATATTTCTTAATATAAGGTAAAACAAGTATGACAAAAAGCTTACAGATTGATCGTTCTGTTAATGCTCAGCATTACGTGATTATTTGATGGCGTAGAATTGATAGGCTTAGAAACCGGCCAACCAGTTGTCGGATGGGGCGTGGCCATGCGAAATCGGCAAAAAATATTAAATCTGTAAAGAAAAACTTGCAATTAAAAATATAGGCGAAATTTTCAAAAAAATTTTTGAAACATTAAGTTTATCTTTAATAATTTAAAGTGCATGTAGAAAATTTCCAGATTCGATAAGTGTTAAATGTCTGTTGAAAATAATGCTCCAATATTTTCAATAAAAATTTGGCATGCATGATTGCGCGTAATTGAAATTAGAAGAAAAACCAAAATTATATAATTTGTTATTTTTTTGATCAAAAACGGCGACCACACACACAAATTCACAATTATGCGCACTTCATTTGCACATAACGACGCGATCTTCGACCCATTTTATTCTTAAAAATTTTTTCAAACAAAGAAATTTATTAAAAAAAAGTTCGAAACAAAATTCCACCGTTGTGAGACATAAATAAATTAAAAAATATTTTGCGAAAATCTCTCACCAATTAATGAGAAGTGAAGTGAAGAGCAAATTCCACTTTTTCTCGGCCAAGCTCATTTTTTGTAGGGAGGCGTGGAGGAGAAGATACGACGCCACAAATGTTCTTATTATTATGATTATTTGCGGAAAGAAATAAAAACTAATTTGGATAAAAAATAATTAGAAAAGGTATTCAAAACTGCGTATTACAAAATAATGTGGAATAGAGAAAAATATCAAAATATGATAAAATTGCCGGACGCTTTGATATGATAAAATTTCCGGACGCTTTTTTACTCTTAATTATTCACAAAAATACATGTTTCTTATTTTCTTTTCACATGTAAATTGTCATTAGAAATTTTACTTTTAATATTAACTACAAGCATTCTATCATATTGTCAGAATTCGTTGATATTTGTGGTTTTTAACAATTGAAAAATTTTTTTATGTACCTTAAATTTTTTAGAATGATGCCTTTCTTGGGCTGAGGTTTATTTGTAATTTTTATTGTGCACTCAATATTCCTATAGAATGACCACATCTGAAAAGGTATTATTATTTACTTTTTGTTTTTATTTTATGTTGCTATTTATATTAGTCCTAAAAATATGGCTAATTTATCTTGAACCCAACACGGCATTCATACAGTTTTAGACTCAACATGAGGGTAAGAAAAAGTTTGTGCTTACGTCTTTTGCTTCGGGTGCTTTGGCTGGCGCAATCGCGAAGACGACTATTGCTCCGTTGGATAGAACGAAAATTAATTTTCAAGGTTTTTTAATGCATTTTTACTTGTAAAATATTTTTCCAACTGGGTGCTTGTGATTTTAGTATCAAGAACGAAACGCTATTCCTTTAAGAGTGCGATCAAATTTGCCAAACAAACCTATGTGAATACGGGTCTTATTTCCATGTTTCGCGGCAATTCGGCGACCATGATGCGCGTCGTTCCTTACGCGGCTATTCAATTCTCCGCACACGAGGAGCTGAAAATTCTACTAAATGTAGACCAAAAGGGGTAAAAAAAATAAATATCAATTTTAAATTTATATTATAACTTTTTTGGAATTTATTTTGTTGACGACTTTATTATTTCTATTTATCGCATTGTCACCATAATTTTTTGATTGCTTTTTAACTTTTATTTTCGCTCGAATTCATTTTAGGCAACGAACACCAGTTCGGCGGTTTTTCGCCGGCTCATTAGCCGCCTGTACGGCCACACTTTTTACATATCCGCTCGATACCGCCAAAGCGCGACTCTCCGTTTCGCCGAAAACCGAGTACAAAAATTTAACGGAGGTCTTTACCAAAGAGTACAAAAAATACGGGTTAAAAACATTTTATCACGGCATTAAACCCACGCTGTGCGGTGTTATTCCCTATGCCGGCGCAAGCTTCTATACGTACGAGACCTGCAAGCTGGCGTATTTAAGTAAGGCTGCTTTAATTTTCTATTTTGATTTAATAGTCAGTTTGATTTTTTTCTAAAATTTATTGTAAGATAAGTTATTTATTTAATATTAACTTAATTACTCTAATTTGGCGTAAATATACCCGTACATCCTGTATCAAATTTAAATTAGCAGCCATGAGATCATTCCATTATAATCAAGTGAGTGCAAAATTTTCGTTATAAGACAAAAAATAAAAGTGGGCAGAAATTTTGCACTCACACATAAATTCGGATATAGCAGAATGGACAATTTAAATTTGCCACAAAACTCCTGGGCTTATCTAAGCAAACTTAGAGTAATTGGTAGGTATACCGGATGTTTCAATTTTTCCTAACGATTTTGAACAGCTAGAACTTTTTTTGGGGCGCTTTTAAGACGTGCGGTCTTCGGCATTCTTTTTTACTCGTTATTAAAATTTGTTTGAGCCACTAAACAAAAAAAAATTTTTTTTGACTTTTTTTTTGCCTTGATCCTCCTTATTGTCGATAAATCTGAATTTTTTTAAAAATTGTTTAAAATACTCTATATTTAGCCTCACGTTTATTTTGATTTTCTAATGCATAATGTGTCAAGTTTTGTTTTCTAGATTTTTATTCTTTTTACGTCTCAAGAAAAAGCATTTTATGTTGTTATTAATGCAGGGCATGGAAGTGCTATTGCACAGAGTATGGAAATGATTAATTGGTCTTCGTTTACTAATAATCTTTGTTACTAATAAAAATTTTCATTTTAAACGATTTAAAAAAAAATTTTCGATCACAAGGCAAAAAAGTTTAAAAAAATTTTTTCTGTTTAGTGACTCAAACAAATTGTGATGGATGACAAGTAAAAAAGAATGCCGAAAACAGCGTGTCTTAAAATCGCCCCAAAAAAAAGTTAGAGCTGTTCAAAATCGTTAGAAAAAATTGAGACATCCGGTATATATTACGCTCAAATGTAGTAAATATGAACCTGGACAGTGTGTTTTAAATTTAAATTTAAATTGGCTAATTAATTATATGTAAAGAAATTATTGTAAATACATTTTTTATATATATAATTTTTTTTATTGTTTATCAAACATTTAAATTGTATGAGATTGCAGCTTCAGAAACTGAGGAGTTTAATTGCAACACACACATGATGCGCTATCTGTCCTGATCAATTTGAGCTTTTGACCTTTAATTTTCAAATTTTTTTTTTAAAACTCAGCAATGTGGAATCTATTTTTATCTTATTTTTTTAAAATTTATATTTCGTTTAGATGGAATGGATAGAGAGCTATCTACGGTGACGCGGTTGTTATTTGGCGCATTTGCCGGGCTCGTCGGTCAGACAACGACCTATCCGCTCGATATTGTGCGTCGGCGCATGCAAACTGGACGAATTCCAAGTAACCAGCCTCTCGGCGTTTCGCTCTATTGTATTTGGCTGCATGAAGGCCTCGTGAACGGATTGTACAAGGGCCTCAGCATGAATTGGCTCAAGGGACCGGTTGCGGTCGGTATCAGCTTTACTTCTTACGATATTATTAATAACCGATTAAGCAAATGGTACAACTATTATTTAAACGATTGCTCAAAATAGCGAGAATCATTTTGTGGTGGAAAGATTTTTTCCAGTTGCTTTGGCCATTTATTAATAATGGACTAATTTTGAGTGCGATTTTTTAAAAGGAATTTCTCGGAGTTTTTAGCTCTTTCTCTGGAAATTTTTTTTATTATTTGGATACAATAATACAAGTATATTCATGTTCGAATATTTAAACAAAATTTTAATGGAATTGTTTTAGACTTTCTTTTAGCAGTCTGATCCAATCTTTTATTGTATCTAATTTTCTTTCTTACTATTATTAGACTACCCGATTGTCCTGTGTAAATAATATGGAATATATGATATATATATATTTTATAACCTGGCATTACTTGTTTTTTTTTTAAATTTTGCTTTGAGAAATCAGAATCAATTAAACTAATTACCCTAAGTTCGGGTAAATAAGACGCGGCCGTTCGAAGAATTTTTTAATTTTGACTTGTTTTAATGATGGTGTTCCTCAAATTTTATGCTTTACAAACACAAAATAACCGAATGTAGCCCAAGTCAAAATTCAAAAAGAACGGTCGCGTCTTATTTATTCGAACTTAGAGTAATATTTTTCGCGACGAAATATAAGCTATATTGCCATTTTTTCAAATCATCTAAAAATCCTCAATCGAAAAGCGCTCCACAAAATTTATATTTTTACATACTTTTATGTGGCCCAATTTCACGTCATTATTTTAAAATTTAATAACTTTTAATTTCCAGCCAAATTCCAAGTTTCCTTTTCCATCTTATCCCAATACCAATCCAGCATCGAATGTTGAGAGAATTGTTGTTGTAACGGTTTTAAACATTTGAGTTATTGGGCCACGTGTGTTTTTTTAATGGGTTTAACAACATCTATAATAGTATTAAATCGTTTTTTTCCTTATAATTTTTCAGTTCTTTTTTCATCATATTTTTAATTGAATTGAAATATTGAGAATTTAATTAATCCAATTGACATTTGACAATCTTGTGCCTATTTTGAATTTATCTTTACATTTCGCCGAAAAGGATTCTCTCTAAACGATATAGTTTTTTTTTTCATCGGGTACTTACGGATTTTGTCGTTGATTTTGCTCATTTATAAAGATTTGGTACATTTTTAGAAATAATTAACCTAATTTTTTTTAAATTAAATTTTATATACAATTTTTATTTACCAAAAATATTGTTATAATGGCTTGTAGCAAATGGAAAAGACCTCATCTTAAAAGCTGATACTTGTCGCGGAAACCTAATAAAATTATAAAAATGCCTTAAACCAAAACGCCAAACTTTATCATATAAATTTTGACGGACGTACAAATTTTATGTGATATTTATGAGACAATTTTCGTGCCTTATTATTAAAGAAAATAAAGATTTTTATTCGTTTTTTTCGAATTTTTACAAAACGTTTGAAATGCGAATACATTTTTTTTAGAATATTTAAAATATATGATTTTAAAATAAAATATTAGGAGAGAAGTTTTTTCGTAGAATGGGAATTTTATGGTCAAAATGTTTTGATAATTTTTTAAATACTTTTACTGATATAAAAATTGAGAAATTTGAGTTAAAAAACATTTTTTTCATTGAAGATTGTAGATAATTTACTGAAAGGAATCGAAATGAGTGATAAATCGACTGGCCAATTAAAGGGTAAACTAATTTTTGTTTTATTTTTTAATATCCACTTTTGCTAATTTTTAAATTTAATTTCTTTTAGAATACAATTTCAAGAGTGATGATTTGGTTTGGGTTCTCTATCGAAAACACTATTGGCCTGCCATTGTAAGAATTTGCTTTTATCGAATTAAATTATCGAGATTATTTTAAATTATTTAGGTGAAGCGCGTTTATCCGAAAAAAATGACGTACATGTTTATTCCAACCGATAAGAATCCGCATGTTTTTAATACTCATCCAAAGAATGTGCTTCCATTTAAAGGCACCGATAAAGTACATATTTTTAAATGTTATTATCGTTTAGCGCATTTTTGAGTTGTATTTATTCTAATTTTTACTTTATTTTTTACTACTTGGAAGGTGTAACAAAGTAGTTTAGTTGAGTGCAAATCCGACGCCTGCTCAACGCGAATCATTCACAGCTGCTATGCGTATGTATAGCCATTTAAAGACCGAGAAATCCGACTCCAGTAGCGATGGCGATGAGAAGAGAAACTACAAGTCCGGCGATGTTTTAATAGCGAAAACAAAGATGGGAATGTGGCCCGTCAAAGTTGTAAGTTTCCTTTTATATTTATATATTTTTAGTTGAATTAAGTAAGAATTACCATTTTTTACTACATATTGATATTTAATGTTGTTTTGAATTTTTGAACAAATTAAAAAATAAATTAAACAAAACTAAATTTAAAAAAAAAAGTTTTAGCTTGAATATATTACCGACAAAGAAATTTCCTTTCAATTGTTTCCTCTTCATGAATGCTATGACATCGCAAAGATAAAAGTGTCGGACATTATTAGTGCGTTTCCATTCGATCAAATTGATGATTTGATTGATGAAAATAAAACAAAAAATCTCAGCTTATACAACGCCTTTCAGGACGTTAAAACATATTATTTGGTAATCATTTTTTAAAATCATTTTCACAATTTAGTTTTGCTATTATAATTTAAGACAATTTTTACAATTATTTGTTATTATAATTTAAATTTAGTCGAATTTGGAAGACAAGCTTTCTGAGCCTGAAAATAATGGCGAAATTGACAATGATGCGTTCATGAACGATTCTCCCATTAAAGCTCAAAAAACCGGTTTGAAAATTTTTATATTATTTCTTAAAATTCTGCATCTTACTTTATTTTTACGTATATTTTTTGATTCTTCTACACATTTTTTGTTTTTTTCCTATAATTTAGCAAAGAAAAAATCGGTTAATAATGGGTATGCGCCGTCGATGAAGATGGCTACGCGTAAACGTCGTTACGCGAATAACGCCGGTGAAGCCGACAATGACGTTGTGGCCAATAATATTGCTGAGATAGATAACGTTGTTGGGGCCGGCAACGTTGTTGAAGTCAATAAGGTCGTTGAGAACGCGAAGAAAAAAGCTTCTGGGCCGCAAACCGATTCGAACTGTATACATTTTTCTAACAAATTTAGAAAAAAAAACAAGATTCTTTTAGTTCGAAAAGTCAAGCCAACTAATACTACAAAAAAGAGATGCCCTCAAGCGGATCATCAGGACAATAAAAGTTCCACGAAAATGGCCGTCATGGAGTCAAGTGAGGATGGCTCAGCCGTTAAAGCCAACGGACAAACATCTTCGACGAGTGCCACGACAAAAAATGTGCCAGCTAAGCGAATGCGTCTCGGCATGGGCCGTGTTGTCGCCTCTTCGACTAAGGTCGGTGGATTGCGTTTTTTTTTGAGCAAACGAATACATATGTTAACTAATTTATACTTTTTCGAAAATGCATTCTTTAAGGAGCCAAATTCGAATGAGAGAGCAGAAAAGCACGTCGAATTGGACTTCCCAACGCTGCTTTTGTCGGACGAAACGGCCGCTCATCTCGCCGCAATTTGGTCGAATAAGACAAAGGCCGCTCTCCCCGCTTTCGCCAATTATGTTGCGCCGAAGTCGATCGCGGAGATGGACATTGTTTTTCGTCATTTAGAGACCTACTTTCCTTCCGTGGAAGACCTCCAAAATGCGGTCTCGGAGTTTAATAAGTGGCTAAAATTGTGTACAAAATTGCCGATAATGACGTCGCTAACGGAGTTGCATTATATTGCTAATGTGATTTTGCCCGAGGCTTGCGTTTACGCACTTTCCAAGGTCTGTTTTTTTAGCGAGAAAAATCAAAACAAATTATATATTGTGCAATTTTTTTTTTAGATGAAAAAATGTTCATTAGACAAGGCGGCGGCGGAATTTCAACGCTCGTCGGAAGAGAAGAAAGTGAATTTCGTCTTTGTGAGTGAGCCGAGCAATATATCCACCTCAAGCAACAGCAGATTGGCTAACGAGTAAAACAGTTCAAATTTGTTACTTGTTTTTCGTCTTTATTCTCTCTTCCGATGGTTGCTTGTGTTGGCTCCCATTATCCAAAACAAAATGTTTTGATTTTGTGCGTGAACTGTTATTAAATTTGATTCCTTCCGCTTTTTTTTAGCACAAATGCCATTCATTTTCATTACTAAAAGCACAATTATGGTATTGCTTCATTTTATAGTTCAAACAGACAGCAAAATGGTGATGAACTTTTGGCGAAAAAGCCGTCCACCGCCGCCGATGCGTTGACGTGCGGAGCGTTTGGCGACTTGTTGCGCGCCGTCGATATTAAGGCGAAGGAGGCGTCGAACGGCCATAATCAAACGCACAACAGTTCCGCCTGTTTGATCATCGACGAAGGCGATACGCTGGATGAGTTGAGTTTTGAACAGGACTGAGAGATGAGATAAGAAACAGCGAATCGCTTAGCATTGATCTCAAATTTTTTTGTTTATTTTTCTTCTATATATTTTTTCTCTTCATCTTAAAGAAGATTCAACGAAATTTTTTTCGTTTTTATTTAATGACCGCCACACAACTTTTTCAAGCAATTTTGTCGCTGTTACTTATCTTTGAGCTCCAAAACATTTGGGCGAAATATTTGTATGTGATATGCGTGCTTGAAAATATGGCAGATTATTATTTTTTGTTTGAGATAAAACAATCCTTTTTATTGTTCTTTAATTTTTTTTCTTAAAATTTCTTATTAAAAAATGAATTTTCGTCATCGAATAAATGTAATTTTTTCCATTCTTTTCCTTTTTTTAAAAAAAAGTATCCCTCTAACTTATTGAAAATTTCCTGGGCTACGTCATATTGTTTTGTTTTGTTGATTTCGTCTGCTATAATCACCATAATATAATATCTAATTGTTTTAAAAATATATATTTCCTATTCCGGCTATAAGGCATCTGTCAAGGAAGAGTAAATTTATTTCCATATTTGGCCGATTCTTTCTCCTTTTCTTTGGTATTTCACAATGTGATATATAGCGACTGAATAATAGGTAGTTTTGCTATTATCTACACAAAAAACGAATTTGTTGTAATTTTACAGCTAGTATTTATAATATGTTCGGTCGTTCATTAAAGCACATATACAGTAGCGTCCAAAAAACTTGGGCCAAGCATCTTTTTATTAAAGATGTCGCTGTTTAGGCTGAACTTCGATTCGTCGCTCCGTAGCACTTTTGCCCAATCTGCAGATGTCCATCCAAGGTGTTCTCTGGCAAACTTCAATCTGGTTTTCTGATTCTTTTTTGAGATTAGAGGTTTCTTTGCTGGACGTCTGGCAAACAAATTGGCTTCTTCCATGATTCGGTTGGCTGTTTGACGGCTGATATCCACCCCGAATTGTTCATTTGCTTCTTGCGATATCGACGGCAGTCTTTCTTGGATCTGCTTTGGAGCTTCTCTGTGGATTTCGACGCTGTCTTTCCGATGTCTTCTTTGGGCGACCACTTCCAGAAACCCTTGCCACAGTTTTTTTCTCCTTGAAACGACGCAATATACGAGAAACGGTAGACTTTCCAATTGCAAAAAGTTTTGCGACTTCACGATTCGATGATCCCAATTTCTTGGCATTCACAATTGCTATCTTCACGTCTTCTGCAATTTGTTTTCCTGGCATCTACAAAAAACAAAGAAATATACAAAAACTCAAAGAAAAAACTATGAAGTCACCACATAATTGGATGAAGAATGATTTGGCCCAAGTTTTTTGGACGCTAAAAAATGGGCACACTTTTAAAAATCAATGAATATTTTTTTTATTAATATTGTTATGTGGGGTATTTGGTGTTAAAATGTAGCTTGCAGTCTGAGCAATATTTTTGGTATATGGTTTATAACAAAGAAATAAAGATATATAACCTAAACAGCGACATCTTTAATAAAAAGATGCTTGGCCCAAGTTTTTTGGACGCTACTGTATGTATCAATTAAAAAAAATTTTCGCGCTATTTTTTATAGAGTACTTCTTCCGTTATTGGAATTTTATTTAAAATAAAATAACTCAACGAATTTTTTTGTACCGATTCTTACACATTTTAGATAAACACCTAATTATAATACTTTTATTACGATAAATAGCGATTAATATAGATGTTGTTTTCAGATTCTTTTTAAATAAATCGTGGCACTGATATGGTGTTCCGAAAATAGAATCTCAAGAATAGAGAGAGCCAGAAGTATTCAAAAAAAAAACCAATTACCTTAATTTCGCGGGTGTTTTGAACCAAATTTAAAATCTGTTGTATTGGATCCAAGCGATTTCAAATTTTGTGTCCACTTTTATGAAACCGAGACAAAGGTGGGCACAAAATTTGGACCCCAAAAGATCCGCATACAAAACGAATGAACTCGTTGGCGCGAATTTAAATTTGGCTCAAAACACCCGGCTTATATACACGCGAAAATAGAGTAATACATTGCAATTTATTAAGATTTGTTTTAAACTTTTTTATTAAAAAATCGTAGAATTTTATCTCAAAAAAAATTAAAACTCAAATGATTGAAAAATTACAACCTAGTATAACAAATAATTCATCTAATAAAATAAAACAAAATTGAATCACAGTTCTCTTCTAAAATAAATTATAAATATGTTCTTCAAAAGCACGAATAGTTTTAAGTCAAAAAAGCCAGTCTAATAGGTAATGAGAATTACAATCAAATAGAATACACCTTACCGGTTTTTACTTTTATTCAAACTGGCAACAATTGACAGATAATAAATAAATTTAAAAAGCGACTTTATTTTCCAATTTTTCATTTAGAATTGAGCTCAATGGAATGAGAAAAAGGGGAAAGAAAAAAATACATAGAGAACTGGATTGAAGGAAATGGAAAAAGCTTAGAAACTCATTTCATATTTTCTATACGAATAAGTCGCCTTGATGGGAAGGGTGGAGTTGTTGTAGACGCTGGGCGTTAGTGTGTAAGAGAAGTTCCTCTTCCTCACTCTTTTCCTCCATTAGCGTGAGAATGAGCGGCACTATGACGAACATGAACACCACGCTAAGCACTATCAACCATATGCCTTAATAATTAAAGATTTTTAGAAAAATACGTGATACGTAAAGGCCCCGGGATCAATTCTCCCCCGTCGGAAATGATCTTGGAACTAATCATTTCGCGGGTTTTGGATGAGAGCCATCCAGCCACCGAAATCTCGGCTGGTTCGCTCGGCATAAGCATGTGCGGTATCGCTGATGCGGCCTGGCTTGGGCCTGATCATGTACCACCCACACTGGTCTTCCAAATATGGTGACATCTAGGTTGAGCCGAATTTCGTCCCCAGCAAAGTGAAATCTATCGCACAACCATCAGGCCTTCCTTTTTCCCGCCTTTTTTAGAAAAATAAAAATTTCAGCAATCCTAGAAAAACTTTCAAAATACATGGAACAAAAATGTAGCACCCTTGGAGGTGTTGTCCGGCGCCGTTGCGTCGATAAAGTGAAATCCGCGCCCGTGCTCCAGGTTTGGCGAGCGCTCCGATAGATTTTCGCGCACGGCCGCCACGGTTGCGTCCGCTTTCTCTAGCAAATTCTCAATGGCGCGCTTAGTCTTCTTCCGCTTCTTTTTCTGCAACGGAGACGTGCCGCCAATGGCGTCGCCGGTAAGAAACTCGACTTCGCTGTCGTCGCCGTTCGAATTTCCATCGCTGCTATAGTCCTGAAGAAGCGGAACACGTCCCGGGTCCATCTACAAATCGAAATAATAATTCTGGCATTTAGAATAACGCTAAAAAAAATTTCACAACAAAAACAATTTATTCATTTTATCAAATTAAAAAACAACAAAATTTCGATGAAATTTTTTCGATTATAAACATTGGAAATTTCTTAGCGAATAAGTTAATTATTTCCAAAGTTAATAAAATTTCACTGTGTTAAATTATTATTTTTATTATATTTACTTCCTTATGATTTTGGCGATTGTACGTTTTGTCGTTGTGAAATTGCTGGCCGCGATGCGACGCATTATTTGTGGTATTTGCGTACAGCATTTGATTGGCATGAATGCCTTTATTCGTTAATAGGCCATTATTTGCGTTGGAATGGAAGAATGGGGAGTTAATTCCGGATGACGACGGTCGTACGATGTTATGCGCGAGATACGGACTATGCGGTGGAACCTAACCGAAAATTATTTGCGTTAACTTAAACGCAAATTTTAAACGTGTTTGAAATCACTGACCGGAACGCGAATAAACTTGAGGCCAAATATTTCCTGGTCTGTTAGAAGCGCATTCGCTCGCTTTATTTCGGCAACCTAAAGCGAAATTTCATCATCACCAACAAGCAATTCATCTTAATCTGAGCATCATTATGTGTATGCATTTATGTAACTTCACATATAAAAAAGTTTTGCACCTGTGCTGAATACTGCAACGCAATGCTGTTTAACGTGTCTTGCGGTCCGATCTCGTGATCGATAAACGCACGACCGCTTAGGCCATTCGTCGGCGAGTCATCTTCGACGCGATTCGATGATGAAAAATGCTTATAGGAGCGAGATCGAAGCTCAAGAAAATCAACACCGGCGTTGGATGAGGATGAATGTGATGTGTTGGAGTTCATTTCATTGTACGACTAACTAATGGGATGATCAGAAATTATTTAGATATGTATAATTTGCCATAATAGGTGAAAAAATCTTATGTTTTACGATGCAACAAAACGCGATACGTGGACGAGAGCCACGAATTACGGCCCACAACAATTGACACGTAAATTTTCCGAAAAGATTCAAATTCTCCAAAATGAATTCATTTCGAGGAGAATTGCCTTCACAAATTGCTTTAAATTTTAACATTAGACATTTTAATTAAAATGTCTAGTCGACTTTTTAAAATTGTCTCTTTCTGCCAGTTATTATGTTTAGCTAGCTAGCTAATATCATCTATTAGCTGCGGAATACGTCATAACGAAATATTTTTTGTCGGAAATTTTTTTTCACTGTTATTACGGATTTTTTTTTTTTTTGAGATTTGGTTTTTAAATTATTTCTTAGATAATAAGCGAAATAATAAGGAGGAATTTTCTTATATAAAAAATTTTTTTTTAGAATGCATCCACTTCATGGTGTGCTCAGAAGCGGTTTTGCCGGCAGTGGAAAATACTTCCAAAAGGTATCAGCATTCCGCAACTTTTCCATAACAAAGTTGCTGAGTTCTGAAGCCATTCGACGCGTCACATTGATTCCCGGTGATGGAATCGGTCCGGAAATTTCGGCAGCTGTTCAGAAGATTTTCGAGGCCGCAAAGGCGCCGATTGATTGGGATCCCGTGGACGTGACTCCTGTACGCGGCCGCGACGGCACCTTTAACATTCCCGCGCGTTGTATCGAGTCGGTGCACGAGAACAAAGTCGGTTTGAAGGGTCCGCTGGAGACGCCGATTGGAAAGGGCCATCGATCGCTCAACTTGGCCGTTCGCCGGTAATTTTTGCCTATTTTCTAGGCTTTTGATGGACGAAAGGTTTGAAATTTCAGCTTATCAATTAATTGTTTTTTAAAAATATTTGTAGAAAAATTCTGATGGTTGTTAGTTTTTTTCCATTTCACATACGCACATTTTAGCCTCAAACCGACAAATTGCTATTTATAATATTTTGAATCTGCTTTTTAGCGAATTTAATCTCTACGCCAACGTTCGTCCTTGTCGCTCGCTGGAGGGGCACAAGACGTTGTACGATAATGTCGATGTGGTCACTATTCGCGAGAACACCGAAGGCGAATATTCCGGAATAGAGCACGAGGTTTGCGAGTTTATTAACAATTATTTAAGCGAAAACAAATAATATTTTTTAAATTAGACTTGATTTTATTAATGCTCGCTTAATTTGCCTAACTCGCCTAATTTCTTTTCCCCCTTTAATCAAATCGTTCATTTTTTTTACAAAGCACATTAATAAAAGAAGTTTTTAATTTATTGAAATTTGAAAAATGTATTACTTTTTTTATTAGTGGCTTAAAACTTTCCTTATTTGTTTTGAAGAAGGAAGATAGTTGTCTTTATTCCACTTTGCATAAGCCATGCGAAAAGAGTTTTTTTTCTAATTTTCTATGGCAATTCACGTTGGCTAGTGTCTGTTTTATTTTCACAATCATTATTTAGGTCTCGGCGGGAATTGTGCAAAGCACAAAACTCATCACCGAAAAGGCGTCGCGTCGCGTGGCGCGCTACGCCTTTGAATACGCGCGCAAAAACAACCGCAAAATGGTGACCGCCGTCCACAAGGCCAACATTATGCGCATGTCGGACGGACTGTTTCTGAAGATGTGTCGTGAACAGGCGCAAGACTTTCCGGAAATAAAGTTCAAGGAGGCCTATCTCGACACCGTTTGCTTGAATGTACGTTTATTTACACACACACACACACACACACACAAATGCATTAATTTTCCAATTCTTAATGTATGAATTGAGAATGGGCCAATTTTAAAAGAACTTTTCTTATTTTAAGCATTTTAATGAATTTTTGTGCTTTAAGTAAAAATTCTCTGAATATGAAAAAAGTAAAAAAACAATTTGATTTATGTAGATAAGAGAGGTCAATTTTTGAACGTGAATTATATGCCTATGAATATTTCATTAGCTCGACTAGACATCGATATTCTAGATGGTACAAGATCCCACGCAGTACGACGTACTTGTAATGCCGAATCTCTACGGTGACATTCTCTCGGATTTATGTGCCGGTCTCATCGGCGGACTTGGCGTCACGCCGTCGGGCAACATCGGCGAGGGTGCCGCCGTTTTCGAGAGCGTGCACGGCACCGCGCCCGATATCGCCGGCCAGGACAAGGCCAACCCGACCGCGTTGTTGTTGTCGGCGGTGATGATGCTCCGCTATATGGACCTCGAGCCGTACGCCGTCAAAATCGAGAACGTGAGCCAAATTTTTCTCAAAAAAAAGTGAATATGTGATTAGCTTTACAATTTTATTATTGAAAATTAATTTTAAATCCTTCAAGGTACCGAAATTATTCGTTTTTGAAATTCCATAAATAAATTTAGAGTTTAAGAATATTGTATACCTGTTTCATTTGTCAATAGAAAAATTAATGGAGAAGCTAACATTTTTGAAAATATTTTTTCATTTCTTACAGGCGTGCTACGATGCTATTGCGCACGGCGACCAGAAAACTGGGGATTTGGGCGGGCGCGGCACGTGCTCCTCCTTCACGGCCGACATTTGCGCAAGGATAAACAACATGGACTAGAGGAAACAAATGTCCCATTTTGAAAAGTCATTTGTTTAATGATATTCTCGTTTTTGTTCGTTTCCTATCCTTTTTTTTCTTCCGACTCCCGTTGAGAAAATATTAAAATGCTGCTGGTCATTTGTTTGTGCGTGTTTTTTCCTCTAGGATTTTCGTAACTTTCTGGCGTGCTTATTTTCCTCATTTTTCATGTCGTTTCTCCTGTTTTCAATATTTGTGTGTTGAATCGACAAATTATGGAGTCATAAAGTATTTAGGCTCCCGATATTAGGAGTAAAAAATCCTTACCCAAACATAAACCGAGATTCAAATCAAAAATATTATAAATTTTTATAATTGTATTTCTTATAGTCTTAGAGAGTAGAGAATAATAATTTTTGATAAGAAATGAAATTAATCGCAGATAAACGATTATTTCCCGTTTTATTGGTGACATAATATCGAATAGAATCACAATTGCATCATATGTAATAAATACAACTATTATTGCCAGCAATCGGCTTACATTGTTCTTTCAAAATAAAATTATTTTTATACTTTTTTATTAAAAAAATAATGCAAAAACATAATAAAAGTTCACAAATTTGCAACCCGTACCAAAAAGAAAAAAAAGGAATTACAGAATTAAATTGATTGTATTTTTGTTTGTTTGATTTTTCAAAGATCGAAACAGAATTGTCTTTCAAATGTCTACATTAAAAATAAAAGCATCTGATTATCGGAAAAAAAATTCAATTAAACGTTTAATATTATAATACACAATTATCGAATCGATTCGAGAATTTATATTTTCTAAAAATAAAACATTTCGAACTCTTTTTTGTAGGGAGAAAATTTCTCAAATAAGCACGCATAGAGATCGGCCCTAAATTGAAATATGAATATTTTAATTTTTAATTATGTAAGTGATTGTTCAAAAAAAAGTTAAAAATGCATATTTTTTTGGCAGTTTAAAACCACATCGATTTTATTTTTTTTTTTAAATTTGCTGTTTTTATATGCTCCTTAAGAAGTCGTTCTTCTCATCAAATTTTAGGCCTATATGACTGTTCATATGTCTTTATAACCTGAATTTAATTAAAACCTTTTAAGACTTCAGTGGACCTAAACCCAAAAACCGATATTGCCATCATCCTCGTCGTTATTTTTTGAACCTATTTCACTATTTTTAAAATAAAATTTAATTAAAACCAGACTTGGACCCTGATACAGGATCCCAGAGAGGTCCTATGAAAAATCCGTCCGATGAAATCGATAGAGCATCCCCAAAAACCCCCGTGGCAAAGTTTTCAGCTCACATAGATCAATTACTGAAACGCTAGAATCCATTGACACTTTTTACACGGCATTAGCGTAAACTGCTCCTTCACATGTTTATTTTGGCGCACTTTTCAATTACGTTTTTTTCATAGTGAATCAAATGAAGCCTAATTAAAAAAGTCTAAACTGCTAAAAAAAGTATGCTTTATATAAATGTATTTGAGTTAATCTCTTTGAACCTGACAGTCTTTCTTATAATATCATAAAGTAATTAAATTTTTTTGGTTTTTAATGTGTTTTTGTATTACATAATGGATCAAAAAATATTTATTTATCAATTTGTCTAAAACACTGCAAAATATTATTTATGAAGATATTAGCTAAATTTTCTTTATATTTTTTTATAGAATTAATCGGCTGATATTTTTATATAAACTGTTTCAGAAAATGTATTAGAAAGTGAGCATGAATGCGATTTCTGCTAAACTACGGAGAGCGAATTCTCTTAATATAAATGATACACGAATTGCTGGTCTTTATGATCTGGAACATACGATAGGCAAAGGCCATTTCGCCGTGGTGAAATTGGCTCGACATGTATTTACGGGTGAAATGGTTTGTTGATTCATTTTTAATATAAAAGCTTTTTATGCACGTCGAAATTGTATCAAAAAACAAAAATCAAAATAATTAAATACAAAAATAAATAAACGAATGAAAATTATTAAAAAATTTAATTAAAAAATTTTTTATAAGCTTTTTATACTAAAAGTTTAAAAAAATCACATTTAGGTGGCGGTTAAGGTCATCGACAAAACGAGACTCGACCCCATGTCTACTGCGCATATGATGCAAGAGGTATTATTTTATAGCTTTTATTGATTTTCAAGTTGAAAATTTCAACTAACAATTTCAACCTTAAATTTTATTCATGATGAAGGTTGGGTAAAATATATTTTTTCGAAAATATTTCGGAACTTACATATTCACTTCTTATTTTCAAGGTTCGTTGCATGAAATTAGTACAACATTCGAATATCATTCGTCTTTATGAGATTATTGACACCAAAACGAAACTATTTCTTATATTGGAGCTAGGGGATTACGACATGTACGATTACATCATGAAGCACGAGGTGGACAAGGCTGGCGGCTTTAAGGAACACGAAGCTCAGCAATATTTTCACCAAATTATCAAGGCCATCGACTACTGCCACACACTTCACGTCGTGCATCGCGATTTGAAGGCAAAGTTATTTCTTTTATTTTAATAGTCATTCGAATTGCATATATGATAACGTATTATAGAATCAAAAAAAGATATATTATATAGAATCGAAATTTTTTAATATTTATATTGCTTTACTTGCGGACAACTTTTAGTTGCCTTCAACATTTTTAAGAACAAATTTTAACACTGAATCAATTAAAAAATTTAATTTTTTTAGCCAGAGAATGTAATATTCTTTGAAAAGTTGGGTATGGTTAAACTGACCGACTTTGGCTTTTCGAATCTATTTACGCCCGGTGAGCGGCTGGAAACGTCGTGCGGAAGTTTGGCGTATTCTGCGCCGGAAATTCTCTTAGGCGACGCGTATGACGCACCGGCCGTCGGTCGGTAGACTTTACAAGTTTAATAATCACACAAAATGAGAATTTCTGATTTTTTGCTTTATATTATTTTTTAAATTATTTAAAGGCAAAGCGATTAATTAAGCGAAAAATGAAATTATACGGAAGCATTTGCAAGTGATTAAAAAAAGAAAAGAGAAGCTCTTTGTTTCAATTACAAATTTCATTCGACTTTTTTTTCAGATGTATGGTCTTTGGGCGTAATTCTTTACATGCTCGTTTGTGGTCGACTTCCCTTTCAAGAGGCCAACGAATCCGAGACATTGACCAAAATTCTCGATTGCAAATTCACCGTCCCGGACTACGTGTCCTCTTCCTGCAAAAAGTTGGATTTTCGTTTTTCACGTAATTTTAGAGAGAAAAAAAAGAATAAAAATTGAAATATATTTTTTATTTGGCATTCTCTAACGATAAGTGAATTGTTTTAGTCTAATCTCACGGATGTTGATCCGCGATCCGACAAAACGAGTTACCCTCCACGAAGTGGTCCAATCGCCGTGGGTGTTGGCCGGCGATCGGGGCCACGCGGAAGCGCTGCCGCTGATCATTCGCGACCATCTTCCCAACTCCGCACACACAACCATCATCGAGCAGATGGTCGCCGGCGGAATCGGAAGCGAGGACGAAATCGTGAAGTTGTTTTTTTTTTGCATTCATTATTTTGATTTTAGGTTGAATAAATTTTTGATTACTTTAGAGACGAATTAAAAACATTTGGAGTTTTCACAAAACTTTTAGCCAATAATTTTTTTAGTCGTTAAATTATTCTTACAAGCTTTTTGTAGCGCTATCGAGGGCGATATGTACAACTACATGACTGCCACCTATTACCTTCTTGCCGAACGTGTGCTAGCCAGCTATAGACACGCACAAGCGAGTCGACTCAACAGCGCCGTTTTCCCGAATTCCTCTAACGTACAATCTTTTACGGCTATCGACGAGTTGAGTGAATGGTGAAAATTAGTTTTTTCTTTCAATGATTCGAATTTAGGAAAAATACAATAATTTCACACAATATAATTTTTGTGACATATAATATATAGAGATAGCTAGTGTTTTTATTTGTAAACGCTTTTTATTTTTAAATGATAATAATTTGACCGGGGTTTTTTTGTATTTGTTTTTTAGTCGTTAAATTATTCTGACAAGCTTCAGATTAGATAGAAGAATTTATTTTCTATGTTGTCTAATAATGGAGATGTTTTAGCTCGGATGCATCCACTTCTATCCTGCCAACTACCGGTAGCGTGTCTAGCAGCATTATGACGGGAAGAAGTCGTAGTAATTCCTGGCGTGGCTCCACGGGCGCTCGACGAGCATGTAGCATTTTGAAGGAGGAAAGTGAGGAGGAACTTTCCTCCTATCTCCGATCCTCATCTCGACAATCATCACGGTTTATAATTTCACATATAATTAGCTCCTTTTTTTCTTAAGCACATTTCATTTTTTGTATATATGTGCATTTTTGATCTCATAATTGCAAGGAAATTCTTATAATTTGATACAATCTATTTGAGGTTTTTTAATCCACAATATCAACATTCCGCCCGAGCCAGTAGAGCACCCAGTCGAGCGGAGAGTGTTGACAGTTTTATTCCGGATATTCATCAGATTTTGGAGAGTATGGAGGATGAGGAAATTTGTGAAGAGATAGCCGAGGCCGCGGACTTTCCGGACACTAATGATTATCTCACGATTCTCGCTGATAAATCCTTTGAACGTTCCAATTCTTATTTGTACGGCGGAAAACCGTCTAACAAATCTCACGTTTCTCAATCTGCGTTTTATACCGAACCTAATCAATCCGGAAAGAGTCGGTACGTTAGAGCATCATCGGATTATGATACGAAATTTCCACTTTCTGTCCCGAAACATTTTCATTCAAATTTCTGGTCGACAGCCTCTTCGAAATCAAGCTCATCATTTATTTTTCCCCCGCCGTTATCTCGTAGGGTATTACGACGGTCGGACGCTTTATCCGACTGTGAGCAATCTACAATCCGTTCCACAAATAGCATTGATATTGCTTCAATTAGGCCTTCTGCTTTTAATACATCTCATAGCGAGGCGATACCAATCGCAAAAAGCGTACACGATGGAACGTATTCATTCGATTCGTCCACAACGGCACTATCCACACCTTGTAGTTGGAATAGCGATTTTCGTGGAATTTTTGCCGGTGATTTGAGAGATTATAATGAGGGGAAATTCGTTGTCTCCGATACGGAAGATTTATTCAGTGATAAATCGAAGAATAAAAAAGTAACGACAACAACGCATGCGATGACTGCCACCCGAAATTTGGCCTTTGCGAAGAATAAAACGTTACGTATTCGCCCAGCCCTATGTCGAAGGTTTATTATGTGTGATGTGTGAATATCGGAAATTTTTCAAATCAAATTAGTTGTTTTTGCTTTGTTATTTGACTTTTTGGATATGATCAAAAATATTTTTAGAGCTGTATATGGGAAATTAGAAGGAGTAAATCATTATTTTTTGGAACGAATGCTACATAATGTAGAGGACCGACTTTCCGACAAAAACAAAGCCCAAACATGACTAAGCTTTTAATAATTTCTTTAGTAAAAAAAATGTTTTTTGGATAATTTTTATTTTGAGAAATCGTCGTTAATTTTCAATTCAATATATCATAGGTCATATAATTCAAAGCAAAAAACAAAATTTGAGTAATTTTTTCACTATAAATATTTATGTATGCGTTTGATTACTAACTGTGTGACAACACTGAAACTTTTACGACATAATCGAAATGTGTTTTTGTGCACTTACACTTATTTTATTATTTGTGCAAATGCAATAAATTTTTGTTTTACAGAGCTGGCCACAATTATGGGTTTATTTGAATTGATTCTTTAGTATGAATAGACATTTGTATCGTGTTTTTATGATTAATGGTGTGATCTGTTCTTCCTACGCATTACGAATAATTTTTTTGTTGTAATTTATGCCATATATTGCTTTGCTGCTTTGAAATAGAATGAAAAGCTCTTCTTAATGGCATTTGATTCGCGTAAAAATTTATTTTGCTAAAACATTTTATACTTTTGTTTTTAGAAATTCGTCGCCATCTGTGTCGATGTTCGGCGGAGTGTCTGTTCAATCTGCTGGCATTCGATCGTCACGGGAGCGTGTTAGTCCGCAGGCTATTCAAGAGCTATTGGAATTTTCGCGCTTATCCGGCAAACGGGCCGCCAGTCCGGATAGTCATATTTCTAGTCGCAGCTCCAGTCCGCCATGCTCAAGTGGACGAACCTCACCTGGTTTATTAGATGATTTTTAAATTTGCTAAGCATAATTTATTCATGCAACTTCGAATTTTAGCTGTATCAGCAATTATGTCAAGATTGAAAGCTGCAAACTTGATTCCATCTACGAGCGGTATGCGGAAATTGAGTTCTTCACCACATCTATTAGGAATTTGTGAAGTATGTTTTCTTGCGAAGTTTTATAATGAAACTAACGACTAATTATTAATCAATAATTTAACAGCCTAATAATTAAGTTTTTTTATTTATGTTTATAAATTTTTTCAAGGTTTTCCAAAATTTTATAAAATAAATTAAATAATGTTTCATAAAAATTTATTGTTTTCAGGAAAGCGAAGACGGTTCATCGGACATATGTAATATGAATGCGGCAACTGTCTTTTCCAGCGGCGGAAATCCAAATCGAAGCTTCATCAGCGCGACTAACATCAGCATGAAACGACGTAGCAGCCGCTCCTCTTCCATAGGCTTCTCAAATCAGCGCACATCACAACGCTCCTTAGACGTGAACAATGGAGATGTACCGAAAGGTAATATTCGTATTAGCGTAGCACGTTTTTCCACGTCATTCGAAAAGACATCATCCGCCGCGTCATCGCCGCTATTGAATTCATCGGCTGGAGTGGTGATTACGCCAGATAGAGAAATTAGTACGTTTTATGCTATATTGCCTTTTTTTTAATCATTACTAAGAAAGTAACCAATGATATCAATCTTTAAAGTGATTGAGATCGTTTTGAAATTTATTCGCTTCTTTTTTAATACGATTTTTCAAACAAAATTTTTGACTGAAAGTGTTAAAGCGTTTATAAAATTTTATAAAAATAAAATTTTGTTTTTAGGCGATCAGGACGATGTACTTGGCGACATATCACCACCAAAGACATTACAATCCTCCTCAAAACTTTCACCCATTGGCGAAAAAAGGAATTCCTCTCTTTTTTCCTGATTCTTAAAATATATAAATGAAATAAATTAAAATTACGGGTATCGTACCATATATTTGCAGTGTCAAAACTTGAAAGTAATGTTGGGGTAAGCAGAGTTTGAAAATTCAATAAAGTCAAAAATGACCAACTTTGTCATTTTTTGTTCATTTTTGCAATGTTTTTAAATTTTAAATAAAATGAAAGATTGGGCAAACATCGACTTCCCGTTTTGCTGGACCAACAAAGTATAAACAACCATAGCAACACAATTTTCGGGTGCTTTCTACAACGACGCCAAACTAAAATATCGAACAGTATTGTAAATTAAAATGTAAATTAGCACGCACTTTACCCGAAAATTGTGTTACTATGGTTGTTTTGTTGGTCCAGCAAAACGGGAAGTCGATGTTTGCCCAATCTTTCATTTTACAATTTGTAAAGATCAGCGTAACGGATGCACGAGAACTGTAAGAGCTTTTGCCCTGTTATATTTAAACGTAAACAAAAGCAAACTGGGTATTGTAAACCAGAGAAGTAAATCTTCTAAAGTGTATTGAAAAAGACAAGTTGTTTAGGACAGGGCCGGCCGACCTTCGAAAAGTGCTTCGGCCAAAGCTTTTTTTTCGAAAAAACAAAAAATATCATTTTGCCACGAAGTTTTAAATATTTTTGAAATTTTCAAAAATTTTAATTTTTTTTTTGAACTGAAAACTTAAAATTTTAACAAATTGAAGTGGATACTCGTCGTGAAATCCATATTATGAATATTAACCGATCGTTTTTACTATTGCTAATAAAGGGTCTCGAGTTATGGGGCCCAAAATTCTAAAGATTTGCTAAAAATTTTGCATTTTTTGTTGACTATTTCTTAAAAAAAAATTCGAAAAAAAATTGGGGAATGATCTTCTTTAGCCCGATCAACAATATTCCAGTTAATGTTTTTGCGTGTCAATTGTAGTTCGCCATTAATTTTCTATCGTTCCATTTCGACATATTTGGAGTGGCCGCTGAAAGTAAATAATATTTTTGTTCGTCGTAAATATTTTTTTTTATGAAACATTCTAAATAATTTTAAAAATTTTTAGAAAAATGTTCGTTTATCGTTAAAATTACTGGAGATTGAAAGATTTTGGAAGGATCGTTTGGATGATTCCTCAAACGATTCGAAAAAGCTGCTGGTTGATGAGGTGAATTATTTTGAAGGAAATATTTGAATTAACCTGACTAATCTATTAGATAATTGAACTTTTTTTTTATTTAACAGAATCGTCCGGCAAAATATGTGCTGGCGATGTTTCCTTATCCATCAGGTCGTCTGCACATTGGTCATTTGCGCGTTTATACGATTTCGGACGTATGCGCAAGCTATTACACTCTTAATGGGTTTGACACGATTCATCCTATTGGCTGGGATGCGTTCGGTCTACCGGCGGAAAATGCTGCGCGTCAATACAAGCTCGATCCAGCTCAATGGACAGCCGAGTGGGTTCATTTTTATAAATATTATTTTCATAGCTATTAGAGAAAGAGCGGTGGCTTAATGGTAATGTGATAAGTTTTACTTTGCAACGTGGACGAGCTTCGATTTTGTTTTGATCGCACCCAGGTGTCATCCTATTTGCATTTACAATAGGTACCACATTTTGCGCAGTGTGGGTGATACGGCGGTGCTGATTAAATTTTGTGTAAGCGACATTAGGGCAATATTGTCAAGCAACTCTGGAAAAGTTATGTCTATATTTTTTCAGTATTATTTAAAATGACACTTTTTTTAAACAATTTTTAGGAATATTAATCTTATGCGTGAACAATTGAAACAAATGGGAATCAAATTCGATTGGGATAGGGTAAAATTTTATTTTTATAGTATATAAAATGTTTTTGTTAGCAATTAAATAAATAACACTTTAAATTGTCAATTTATAGGAGATATTTACCTGTCGACCCGATTACTACAAATGGACTCAATGGCTTTTTCTGCGGCTCTACGAGAGGGGTCTGGTCCGCCGCGCGCTGTCAGAAGTATATTGGGATCCGGTAGACGAGACCGTCTTGGCCGCCGAGCAAGTGGACTCCGACGGGCGATCCTGGCGCTCCGGCGCACTCGTGGAGCGCCGTCGTCTTCGACATTGGCTCATCGACACACCGCGCTACGCCAAGGTTTTGTTAGCGTCGATAATGTGTTTTGATTTGAGTTAAAATATTTTCGTTTTAATTATAAATATGTCAATATTTTTACTTTTTTGTCGAGTACTTTAAAAGTGAAGCCACGGGTTCTCGTTATAAATAATTTTAGAAAAAAGAATATTATTATGAGAGTTTGGCACTGTTGATTCGTCCACTTTGCTTGGAATAAGCCTACGATTTTGCTGACTTTTAGGGGCTGATTAGCACTGCGTCGTTAGTACGAATTAGCCCTTAAACACCTTATATTTGTCGAATCAATCGAATTTTTTTAGCGGCTTTTGGACGGATTGAAAGCGCTGCGTTTTGATTGGGGCGAAGTCGCGGCAATTCAGGCCAATTGGATTGGAAAATGCGATGTTTTTCGCTTTCTTCTTCCAATTTTTGATGAAGTCGGCAAGGAAAAGCCGTACGAACGATTCGATCTTCGCGTGGAAAATCCCACCGATTTGTATGCGACCGACTTTTTAATTGTCACCGAGGAACACGCATTGGCCGTGGAACATCAACGTCGGAGTTCCACGCAAAAATTTATTGGAGACTTGGGCTTTTGTGAGTATTTACGAAGAAACTTGCTAAATGTAAAGCCACGGGTTCTTGTTATAAATAATTTTTTTCCGAGTAAAAAAATGAAGGTTTTTTGGGGGATTTTGTGGCGCTTTTCCACAAACATTTTTGGGGATATTATCCAATTTTAACCAAGTTTTTTAATACAAACTCAGTTCTCTATTTAATTTTTTTCTTCCTGATTTGCTCGACAACACATACGTGCTGAACTTTGTCACCGGACAACGCATGCCCGTCGTCGTTGTGTCGCGACAATTGGCAACTCGTGGCGAATGGCGCTTTTGTATGCACGCGTGTGTCGGCCGGTCGAAGGCGTCAGCCGCTTTTGACGCGCTTTTGACGCAGCGAATTGGACTCTCTTCAGCATCATCGGCGTCAATGGCGTCGCGTTGCGGCAACGCCGACCTCATGAGCGCCGACGAGATTCTGCGCGATGCTGAAGTTATACTCTCTTTTTTTTGTTCATTTTGAAAACACTTTTTTTTTGTTTATAAACTTTTTTTAGTCAAAAGGCTACGGCGGCTATCAGACGAGTCGAATTCTTCGCGATTGGGTTGTATCGCGGCAACGCGCCTGGGGTACGCCCATTCCAATGTGCTTTTTGGGCGATGATAATGTTGCGCCGGTTGGCGAACATCGACTTCCCATCTTGCTGGAGCAACGCGGTCAACCTATGGAAGACGTAAACATGCATGGGTAACCTAATTCCAGCGTAGATTCGCGAATAGAAAGAGCGATGAATTTTTTTATAGCCGTTTTTCTTCAAAGTAAACGGCTATACAGACTTTATTTTAGGGACTAATTCTAAGATTTTATTAAGTTCTTCGGCATCCAATGCCAACAGCGTTCTCGACACGGACACGCTCGACACGTTTTTCGACTCGTCCTGGTATTATTTGCGCTTTCTCGACCCGCACAACGCCGATGCGCTAGCGGATGAGGGCGTTTTACGCGCCCGTATGCCCGTGGATTTGTACGTTGGCGGCGTGGAACACGCCGACTTGCATTTGTTTTTTGCTCGTTTTATGGCGCATTTTTTGCACGCTGAATTGGGTCTACTACCCGTGGCGGAGCCGTTTCGCCGCCTCATTCCGCAGGGAATTGTGCGCGGTCGAACCTTTCGTCTCGGCGACGCGTATGTACGTTCCGAAGACGTTGTCGAATCCCCTAAAGGTGATATATTTTAAACGAACTTTGCGCATTTGAAACTCTCTAGGGAAGAGATTTTCATTGTTTTATAGGTTCCGGTAGGTATGTGGAACGATCGTCCGGCTCGCCGGTAACACAACACTTTGAGAAAATGTCCAAGTCAAAGCACAACGGCATTGATCCGATGGAGCTGGTCGCGGCCGACGGGCTCGACTTGGCGCGCCTGCAACTGCTCGGCGCCGCTGCGCCTCGCCAACCGATTAACTGGGGCGCCACACAGGAGGCTGGTGAACCGATTTTTCTTCTTTTTAAATTTCATTGAGGCCAGAATAATGCGGGTCTCAATGAATTCCATCTAAAATATCTATAAAATTCATTTCAGATGTCAGAGGACTAAAGCGATTTTTGGACCGTTGTGCGGCTATCGTTAACACGTATATTGAGTCGAGATTGATGGGATCGGATGTCTTGCCTTCTACAACGACGCCAAACAAGGATATTGAGCGGTACTGTAAGGATCAACGTAACGAATGCATAAGAACTGTAAGAGCTTTTACACTGCATTTGAACATAAACTGGGTAAACAAGATGAGTAAACTTTTCGAAATGAATTCATGGAAAAATACAAGGCCTCAAAATATAGTTATGGATTAAAAATGAGAAGAAAATTGAATTTTTAATGAAAAATTTCAGGTATCTCTTGCGATTGACGTCGTGCACACCACAGCGCTTGATAGGCTGCACATTTTTGCGAGCGCGCTGAAGGTGAATGAAAGGATTATCTTATTATATTGGACTGAGTTATAATGGGTTGGGTTGTGCTTTGGATTTGTGATTGGGACGTTTTATATAATTTCACGTACTCGGAATAGGATCATTCATATTTTTTTAAATTTTTTTAATTTCCAGAAAATCGACGTCAAATCGGCGGTTAAAAGTGTGGAATTCGAGAAAGCTGTTCATTCGCTAGTGATTATGTTACAGGTTATTTAATTTCCATTTTAAGTTTGCTTCTAAAAAAACTCGAAAGATTTTCACTAGAAATGGAATGGGCAATGGTTTGAACCACTTAAATTTTACGTATACTCAGCGTTGAACAACTCTGAACAAATTTTTCCACCCATTTATTCGGTTTCGTATATGATTCGTTTGACATATTATGATGGAATATTGAACTCGCTCTAACTTGTAATTGTTTATCGTTTTGCTAAATTTTCTAGTCCGGGAATTATTTTGTCTAGTTTTGCGTCACATATCTGTACGAATTTGTATTTTAATAGTTATTCGCGCCGCATACAGCCGCCGAATTGTGGGCCGCATTGTGTAGCGTCAGCGCCAAATCCTCGAATTTGTGGCGTGTCGACGCGTTTGTCACCGCACAAAAATGGCCGGCTGTCGATGACGACGCGATTATCGACTTTCTCATTTCGGTGAGCATATATTAATTTATTTCATTGAAAAATTTTTCATTTAATTTATATTTGTGGTCAAAAAATTGAACATTAATACAACGAAATTTTAGGCTGATGGTTACAGGTTGAGTGAGAGAGAATATCGGCACATTATCGAGCCGTTGGATGCGTCGAAATTATTCGATTTGGCGAAATCGAAATACTTTACAAAATTCTTCCAGTTAGTATTGGAGAAAAATGTGAATATTTTTGATGTCGAACTTCGAAAGTATCCGGGTAATACTTTGTATTTTTCTAAAACTTTCAATTATATTAAAGTCAAATCATTTTAGGTTTACAAGTTACGCTGGATCTCAAAGTAAAAAATAGCGATTCCCCTATACTTGCGAGCATATTCTTGGAATTTGTTAAGAAAAGGAAGACTTGATTGTTAATTGTTGATTGTTTCAGATTGTTATCGTATAATTCTTTTAATAAATTAATGTAAAATCTCTAATATATACACATACAAGTAAAAACCAAGCAATAATTATCAAAAAAATTCAAAGTAATAATTACATTTATAAACGTAAAAAAGAGATAAAACTCAAAGCTTTTTCGCTTCTGTTTATTTAAAGTGAACATCATAAATTATAAATTTTTTTCCACGTAAAGGACACCAACGTCGATATGCATATATATCAGCGCCATATTACGTGTAACAATGGTGGGACCGTACGACCTCATCGAGTTTTGCGTGAAACATATCGGACTCGATTTTCGACGACGTATCGATGAAGGGGTTTTTGAGAACCGTCTCAACGTAGATTTCGAAAATTAATTGCAGCAATTGAGGAATTCCGTCTGCGTCCGGATCCGTGTTCAGAATCAACTTAAGACCCGTTGCAGTTTCTAAATAATTCATGCGATACGAAGAAGTTCGGTAATTTTGAACGTATTGTTGACCTTCTCGCGTCGACAATTTGCAACTAAAAATTTATTTCTTACATTTGCTTCTTATTTGCATTTGATATTTTACCTAAAAGATCTTAGAGAAAGTAACATTCCATAAATGAGTTTATATTCATCTTCTTCTGGAATGTTGGAGCGCCTTTCACGAGACCATTCTTTGTGCGCTATACACTGACCGCTTTTGTTGAAAAAGTAGAAGTTATAAATCGTCATTTTTGACGATAACAGGTTCACCTAAAATTTAGATAATTAAACATAAAATATGTATTTACAAAATATATATTTATAGTAGGCGTTAAAAAAATTTACCCACGCGGTGTGGGTAATCTTTGAAAATAAAGAATTTTCGTTCAAATCAAAATATTTTTATAACGAAAGGGATAAATTACACATCTGAAAGAAGACAAAAAATACCACAAAATACCTCAATATGAATTAAATTCAAATTAATTTAGAGAGCCAAACAACGCGCTGAAAAATTTATTTGCGGGTAAGTAATTTCTTGTAGTAAAAATTCAAATGATCATTTAACTTTGGCGAAAAAAAATTTTCACTTAAAGGAATACACAATTAAATCGCTTTTAGTTTTGTAAAATTAAAAAATTATGGTGGAATGCTTTTTTATTTTTTAAAATTAAATTTCTTTCATAGAATGGCTTTTAATTTTTTCCAGTTAATTAATTTATGTATGTTAAGATTCATTTAACAAATAAAATTGGAGTCACTGAATCTTCCAAGACCAATAAATTTTTTTATTTGGAATGCCGTGTGCATGCACCAGTGTAAAAAGTGATGATAGGCCCCACATTTGAAATTTGATGGTGAAAATTTGTACTTGGGGATTTTCGGGATCGCTTTCGCCGAATTTTAAATTAAATTTTTGATCCGACTCCTTCAGGACTCTGGGTCTAGGCCTGATCCTAATTAAATTTTTCAGTGGAGTAGGTTCAAAAAAATAATGACGAGTCGGTTCTTGGGCTCAGTGGGACGCGCGTGCATGCCTCAGTGTTTCCAATTTTTTTAATTAATTGAAACTTAACCTAAAGTGACTTAATCGAACCAAAGTTAAAATCAAAATTAAGTACTTAACTTAATTTAGTCAAAGTTAGAAGCAAAATTAAATGCAAATTTTAATTTTGCCAAAATTAAATCAAAAGTTAAAAGTATTTTTTAACTTTGCCAAAATTAAGTCAAAAGTTAAAAGCATTTTTTAATTTTGCCAAAATTAAGTCAAAAGTTAAAAGCATTTTCTAATTTTGCCAAAATTAAATCAAAAGTTAAAAGCATTTTTTAATTTTGCCAAAATTAAATCAAAAGTTAAAAGCATTTTTTAATTTTGCCAAAATCAAATGTGTTAAATTAAGTCGCTGATTTGGCAAAACGAAAGTTAAGCCAAATTATCGAAAGTTAAGCCAATTTTGTTTTGCCACGATTTGTTTTTCTAATTTTATTTATATTTTTTGTTTTTATTTATTGTTGTTTAGTAATGAAATTATGATTTTATATTTTTTAAAATATTATTTTTTAAAATATTATCAATAAAATATTTTTTTCGTGCCCAGCGTTCTTTTTTATTTTATTTTCATCTGGCAACCCTGTTTTAAATCAATTAAAATATTTAAATAAAACAAAATCAAACAACTAAAAAGCAAATATTGAAATAATATTGAAATAGAATAATAACAATTAGAGTTAGAGGACTTTTTCATGGCCAAGTTTTTGCCGGAATCAACGTTGAGGTCACCATTCAGTGTTTAAGTAAACCATTAATTGCGAATTAAGATATTCATACTGGGTTCTACAACGATGCGACTTTGTCGCAAAACCTGCTTGCGAAAAAACACGCTCGCCTGGAGCGCTTGTTGCAGGAACGGAAAATACATTTAAAGCCAAATTTTTAATTTGTTTATAATCTTCGCGGTCTTTTTTTTTCCAAAACTTGACGACATCCACATTTGTTTCAATATTTTTGAAGTCTGGTTTTAAGTCTAGTTGTATCATATATTTCATTAGTGAATTGATGTTGTCCATTATTTTATTGGTTCCTTGTTTGCGTTCACGATCTTCGCGGCGTGTGTTACACAATTTTGACATGAAGCCACTCAGTAATGATTTTTTTGCCTCCACAACATTCCTGCACGGCCGATTGCTGTTGTGAAAACGGCTGCGATGTAGGCAACATGTTTTTTATTTGACGCTTTGCAATCTCCATTTCCCTTCCATCCAATATATTTATTGTGTTAGAGCGGTTGCGATAATATAAATCGGCTCGAAATTATCATCGTTTTCATCATAATAATGACTAAATCTATACTTTATCTCGCAAGATAAAAAAAATACCTCATTGTTATTAAAATTAGGAAAAATGTTTCTTTCACTAAATAATGCTAGCAGCGTTTTAATATACACAAAACTTCGAGATATTGTGGCGAGATATAAAGCATATATATTAGTAAAAAATTCAAAAGATAAACAAAAGCAAGTTAAATATTACCTATTCAATGTTGAAAGCGCAATGGCGTGTAAAACCCAATATTTTAAAAAATATAAAATCATAATTTCATTACTAAACAATAATAAATAAAAACAAAAAATATAAATAAAATTAGAAAAACAAATCGTGGCAAAACAAAATTGGCTTAACTTTCGATAATTTGGCTTAACTTTCGTTTTGCCAAATCAGCGACTTAATTTAACACATTTGATTTTGGCAAAATTAAAAAATGCTTTTAACTTTTGACTTAATTTTGACAAAATTAAAAAATGCTTTTAACTTTTGACTTAATTTTGGCAAAGTTAAAAAATACTTTTAACTTTTGATTTAATTTTGGCAAAATTAAAATTTGCATTTAATTTTGCTTTTAACTTTGACTAAATTAAGTTAAGTACTTAATTTTGATTTTAACTTTGGTTCGATTAAGTCACTTTAGGTTAAGTTAAATTTTTAGGTAAAAATTTTTTAATTTTGGAAACACTGCCATGCCTTGAATCGTATAAAAAATGTAATTCAAAACTAATTTTTTATATTGGCAAAATGCCCAGAGGGAACTTTGAAATTTTTGTTTTGTAAAATTTCTGACGATTTCAGCTTTAGTCTCCAATTTTTTTAGTGAGCCTAGAATTAATTGAACCAAAGTAAAATCAAAATAAAGTACCTAATTTATTTAAAGTTAAAAACAAAATAAAATGTAAATTTTGATAAGTTTAAGCATAATTTTTTTTAGAAATTAGGCTTTGTTTTGGCCTAAATTTTACCAGAGAGAGAGAAGGAAGTACGTGAAACGCAACTATTTTTGAAGTGAACAAATTTTTAGGGGAAGGACGCAAAAAAAAATTTTTTTTGGGGGATGGTGAGGCAAGGCGTAACTTTTTCCGATTTTGGGAGCGGGACTCATACGGGATATTTTGGCTATTTTTAAAACGGAACGGTCTAGCTAAAGTTGCTCTTTATTTTTATGCCTTTTATTTTTTTAAAAAGTTTATATTTTTGTTTTTAGTAAATCATTGCTATTGGTAAAATGAGTGCAAGACCCGAATTGTCAAAAGGCTTTTTTCAAGTAAGTTTTTAATACGTCGATAATATGATAATATTTGAAATGAGCGCATTTAGGCGCTTCTTAACGACAGAGTGCCGTATGGTACGAAACCGGTGCTGCAGGTGCTCGAGTCTCGCCAGATTAGCAAGTTGCAGGATCCGCCGCCCTATCGTCTTCGTATGTCGGATAGCATTCACTCATTTTCGGGTTGTGGAATGGTTGCTACATTAAGCGGACGCTTTAAGGACGAAGGAATGGAAGAGGCCAATGGAATTATTCGCATTCTTGATTATAATCGAAACACTAATGGGTAATTATTGCTATTTTTTTTTGCTATTTTGGAAAATGTTTGTATAATTTTGCTAAAAAAAATTTGTTTTTATTTCTCTTAAAATTTTTCTAGAATATAAATAAAAAAGATATATCTTAAAAATTTGTTGAAATCTAAAAGAAATAACATATTAGCTTATAGCGTATTGAATTTGGGCTAAAATTTTCCATATATTAAATGGCATTTTTTTAGTGCCAAAGTGACTATGACCATTACGGACTATGAAATTATTTCAATGGATTATCCGGTTATCGGCCAGCCGGTAGCGCTTACGACAAAATCCGACGATTATACCAACATTGAGAACTTCAATTTGCATCAAGATAAGCATAATACGAGCAAACGCGAACGCGTGGACGACAATCAGGTACCGGCTGGCAAGCGCCCGGCGATATTGGGCCCGCTCACCGACATCAGTCTTATTACGCCTTTCATTAACAAGTTTATTTTTTAATTTTTTTCAATGAATCGTCAGAGTTTTTTTAATCGATTTATCAAGTCTTTTTTCAGCCGCTTTAACACTTTGCGCGCTTTTAGGTGGCGAATTTGCGGCATTGTATCGAACAAGGAAAATATTCGCGAGGTTAATCGTAAAACCGGTCCGCTATCCGTGTTCTCGTTTGTGCTCACCGATGGGAACGGAAATTCGATCAAGATAAGCGCATTCGGCGAAAACGCCGAGAAATTCAATTCGATTATCACTAATGGCCAGGTGAAGCAGAAAATTCCTAAATTAAAAATTCCTAAATTACCCATTTGCCTTTTAGACGTACTATATTAGCGGTGGAGCCAACAGTGTCCGCGGCTCGAACAAAAACTACAATAGTACCAATCACGATTACGAGCTGACGTTGAATCGCGATTCGGAGGTTTAATTTTTCTATTGATTTTTCTATACAAATTTGTCAGCTTTTTCTCTATTAGATAATCGTCTCGACGGACGTTCAAATCAGCGAGCCGAAATTCCATCTTCATCCGACTCCATTGAACAAAATCAACGAATGTTTGGGTACGCTTATCGATGTGCTCGCTATTGTCGATCGAGTCGCGGACCTCACTTCGGTTTGCCACTTTTCAACAACACAAATGGATATTAAATTTTTTTCTTATTTAATTCAAAATATTTATATTTTGAAAACCCATGTATTTAGCATCGAATTTGGAGTTTAAACAAATTGGATAGTTCGAAAATAAAAATTTATTTTTAATCCCGAGTTTTAGGCGAATTTTTGGTGTGCTAAAAATAAATTTTCTCATTTGTTTTCTTTGAATATAGCCAACTTGGCTTTAAGGTCACAAAAAAGGACGGCACTCCGCTGGAGAAACGCGAAATTTATCTCGTCGACCAGAGCGGCGTGGAAGTGACGCTGACCTTGTGGGAGGATAAGGCGCGAGAGTTTGACGAGACGAACGTCGGCCAGGTTATCGGCATCAAGGGATGCGCCGTTCGCGAATTTAACGGTGTTCTCTTCAATCAATCACCTTTGCATAGCATTTTCTAAATGAAAGAAAGTGTTTTATTATTTTAAGGCGGATTTTCGTTGTCTCCTTCGCGAACGTCGGACATCAAATTCAATCCGGAAGGTGATGCCACCAACCAGCTTTACGTTTGGCATAAGGAGAAGCGCCCGAACGAAACGCTGCGCACAATGAGCTCCACCTCGGGAGATAGCAACATCGCATTCGGTACGCGGAATGAGAATTTATTATGAATAAGAGTTTTTTGTTGGATCCAATTTGTTTTTTGCTACTTATTCGGATCTCCCTTTGCGTCGTCTAGTTATTGTTTTTTCAATTCGCATTTAGAGCGTGATTTGCGTCTTGTTGGTCTGGTGACACATCATCGAGTCGGAATGAATGAGGAGCGCGGCATCTACTTAAACTTTAAGGCGATGATTATTACGATTAAGACGGAGAACGCTTTCTATCAAGTAATTTTAAATAATTTTTGAAACAATTTTTACAATAATCAAATAGCTATTGAGCATTATCGACTCGAAAGAATTGTCGGCTGTGTTTTTCAGGCCTGTCCGTCCGACAATTGCCGCAAGAAATTGGTCGTTGAAAACAATCAGTATCGCTGCGATAAGTGCAATCGAACTTACGACACGTTTAAGAATGTCATTATGCTTTCGGTATTTTCTTTTTGTTCCACAAATAAAATTTCTGTCTAAAATATTTTCTATCACTCTCAAACGGGGTTGCCAGATGTCCTTTTTAAAAAGATTTGTTCTTTTTTTGAGGGGGTCTGTTCTTTTTTATTTTTTGTTCTTTTTTTCCATGAAGAATGACTCTCTCTTAGACACAGGATCAGGAGTTCCTAGAAGTATTAATTGTTGAGAGAATAAAGAATCCGACCCGAAAAGTTAACGAAATAGACCAATTCAGATAATTTTAGAAAAATTGGAAATTATCAATAAAATATTTTTTTCGTGCCAAGCGTTCTTTTTTTATTCTATTTTCATCTGACAACCCTGCTCTCAAAGCATATTCACTAATGTGAACTTATCATTTTTTTATGTCGAAATCGCCGACTTTTCGGGCACCGTTTGGGCCACGATTTTCGAGGAGAAGGCGCAGACACTCCTGGGATGCACCGCCGATCAATTGGCGCAGCTTCATAAGGAGGATGTGGGATTTTTTTATTTAAAAAAAAACATTCCAATGACACGATCGGATTGATGTATAATTATCCGCCGCTTTTTTTCAACTAATTTTACTCAAATAAAACAATAAAAAATTTTTTTTCCCTCTGGGGCGTGTTCACCTTTAATTTATTTCAATTACTGCTTCTCATTTGCGTGGCAAACGGTCGATTTCGCTGGGAAAAGTCACGATTCTTTTCATTCAAAAGAAAAATGCGCCAATATAAACGGCGGATAATTTTGTGCATCAACCAAATAATTCGCATATAATGTTTAGGCGAGTCAATACGAGGCGGTGTTCGAGAAGATTCGTTTCAAGGAATTCAATATGCGCATTCGCGTGAAATATGAGATTTATAATGTAAGCACCTTGTTATTCTTTTCATTGTATCATTCATGGAAAAAAACAACAAACTGTAGATGTTTTTTTTTGATGAAAAATAAACATCTTAAAGAAAGTGTTAAAAAAAATCTCGCAAAGGATTAAGGAGAATGCATTCATAAATTTGCTCAATTCATGATAGTTTCCTATTTGGAATGTTTTAGTATGTTTTTTTTGTTGAAGAATTTCAAACATAATGAATCAAAGTTGTTTTTTCAACATTACATTTGTTTTTCATATATTACATTCTTTTAAAAATTATTTTTGAAAATGTTTGCTCTTAAATGCATGCAATACACATTCCAGGATCAACAGCAAATGCGCTGGACGATTCTCGACCTGAAGCCGGTTCCGTACGACCGCTGTAAGAAAATCTTCATGGAGACTATCCAGAAGTGCGAAGCATTGACCATCTAAAAATTTTGAATTAATAAAAATTCTTATGAACAACACGCGCCCAAGCTTTATTTATTATACTTTATTTTGTAATAATGTTTTCGCTTTCGTTGAACTATTTAAAGCAACAAAACTTTTTTCTCTTTATTAATCTCGGCACTCCTCTTTTAAAAAATGATTTTTGACGTTAATTTATGATAAAAAAAAATTGGCTAAAATAAAATTTTTTTTTGGAAAATTGAATTTTTCATTTCGCTTAAATCAAAATTAGTTGTACATTTAACTGTTTTACTTTCAATAATTTTAACGCTGCAATTGCTATTGGCTTTAAAAGTTTATATCTTTATAATAACAATTTTGAGGAACGTTTTTTTTGAAAGAAGCTTGCCGCCTGTTTGCGGAAGCACATGAAAAATTGTTGGTTAAAGGTCGGAATATACGGCAGACGATCCTTATCAGCTGATAAAAAACCGTTCGTTTAAATTTAAATTTCACAGATTATTTTATTCATTTTTTTTTCATTAAAATGCCAAAAATTCTAGGATTAAATCTTTTTAAAATATTGATCATGGGGATTATTTTTTAGAATTTAAACATTCATATTTTTTTTATATGATAGCATATTTAGCAGTTACTGGAATATGGCAAACACCGCAGCAGAACTTCTAGCAAAGTTGCTGGCAAATCCACGCGTCCGCGTGGGCGATCCACTCGCCGTACAAACAAAGCTGTACGGGATAGTCGATGCGGGATTTGAAAAATTATTGGTAAGAAATTATAACACTAAATAAGACAAGCAATGGAAAGGAGATGGCGGACGGAAAAATTTTTCAAGATTCTATATTTTATAACTGTTGTGTATGGTGTTCGGTATTCGTCTATTATAGACAAGTTCGCTTATTAAACAAGGCTTTATTTAATTAACACAACAATAACAATGAACAACAATAATAACCAATAAAACAATGGCATAGTCAAAAGACGTTGCGAAATACATACGCGGTATAAGACTAACATTATTTGAATATTTGGCCAAAGGCCACAACAATAACATTTATTTCATCGAAAAAGCTTTTATATTTGTTTGTGTAAAAAAAGAAAATAATATTTTTTGAGGTCATTTCGGATTTCGATCACACCCTTTCGGCTCATTTGAAAAATGGTGTGCGGAATTCAACTAGTCATGGAGTATTTGAAATCAATCCGAATCCAGAGCGATACGGATTCACAAAGGAATGGCAACAAGAGGTAATAGAATCAAATCAAAGCTGATTTTTGCAAAAAAAAATAATAATATTATTTTAAGATTACGTCGGTATGTAAGAAATACTTGCAAATTGAGTTTTGTCCGGTGATGTCCGTAAAAGAGAAAATTCCCCATATGGTGGATTGGTGAGATTTTAATTCTCATTCAATTTATTACGCAAAAATTTGTTTCTGCTTAGGTGGGAATATTCCCATCGACGACTGATCGATACAAAATTTACTCGTGATACCGTTCGCCGAATCGCGCTCGAGGCAAAAATTGCATTGAGGTTTTACATTTTTTCTTTTAATGTATTGAAATTATGTTAGCTTTTAAAATTATTCAACGTAGGTTTAATAGAGAAATTATTACAGTAAGTGTTCCACTCATTCATTGTTGATATTTTTTATTTTTAGAGAAAACGCGATCACTTTTCTGCGTTGTGTTGATACCTGTAATGTGCCGATAATTCTTTTTAGCGCCGGCATCGGCGACGTTATTTCGGCCATTCTAAAAAATGAAATGGGCGAGCAGCTTCCCCGTTCTCTTCACATTGTATCGAATATGATGATTTATGATGAAAAGGCTAGTTGATTCTACATAAAACAAAAATTGCCTTCCATATAGTCTTTGTGCTGAAATACATGAATAATCGATTGCGAGATTTTCGTAAAAATTTTCAGTCTCATAACTAAAAAATCAGTTTTTTAAAAGGTTAACAGTTTTAAAACAATAATTATTATTTTTCAAGGATGTCTGTGTCGCATTCACTGAGCCGATTATACACACCTTCAGTAAAAATTCGTCGGTAATTCCCCATGACGCACCTTTTTACAAGGATATTGAAGGACGCAGTTGCGTAATGCTTTTGGGCGACAGCCTCGGAGGTGAATTTCTTGTATGAAGCATTTCTTGTTCGACTTTAAAAATGACTTTATTTCCACTATTATTATATCAGTTCCTATATTAAACAAATTTAAAACTCTTCTTTATTAGCATAAAAATGCTTTACTAAAAATTTTTAATTGTTGATTTTGACCAAAACTATTACTCACTCAAGGCATGAATTATTATTAAGTATGGTTATTTTTTTCAGATGTTCACATGGACATTGGTATAGTGGGGGAGAGTATAGTGCTAAAAATCGGTTTTCTCAACTTCAACGCGGACAAGCTACTAGAACGCTACATGAATGAATATGATATTGTTGTTATCGATGATCAGACCTTCGATGTGCCGTTGTCCATCGTAAATTCAATTCGGACCGAAATCATTGAGCACAACATACCAAACTCGAAGTCAAAAGTTATAAGCGAGAAAGTTGATCCACAAGTGGAGAAAAAATTGGCTGCATAGATAGAAATCTGATTATAATTTCATTGTTTATTACACAGGGCGTTTAAGAAAGTTGATAATGCAATTATTTTTCAACCCAATGGAAAACAACGATCACGGAACTACCTAACTGTTTGCTTTATTTCAAATTAAATCATTATTTAGTCTTATTATTAAACGAAAAGATGTTTTGTATTGTAAGAAATAATGTCATCACTTTTTCCTGCCCTGTAATCAGAAAACGTCATTTTGTCTGGTATAAGAAAAACAAGAAAAAAATGTCTTAAAAATGTTTTATTTCAAAATCGTTTAAGAATTTCTGAAATGAGAAATTTTTCTGAATTAAGACATTTGTCTTATGGGAACATTCTGTGAAAATTTAAAATTTTTTTTGTCAAAATACACAATATGTTATTCCCTCAAAGTGATGTTATACTTTTAAATTTTCGGCAAGTTTTTCGGCATGATGTAAAAATCTAAAAAAAAATTTTTTTTTTCTAAAAATTATGTCTGTAATGATTCTTTGGTCGCTGTACGCTTGGATAAAGTTGGATAGCCATGCGACCTTCGCCAATCGATAGTAATCGTCGAGCTACACTAATATACTCAATGTGTGTAAATAAAAATCTTGCAGAAAAAACAAAAATCAGCATTTTTACAAAAATAGATTTTTGTGGCCTTAAGACGAATTTAATGGTTATGAAAATAATCAAGTTTTAAAGCCAACATATTGTCTCATTAAAGTGTAAAGAATGTATGTGGATCTGACCATTTCCAATCATGTTATAAGCAATATAAACTTAACGATTTAAACGTAAATCTTCAAAATTTTACACTGCTAATGTTCCCATAAGAAAAGTTTCTTATTTCAGAAAAATATCTCATTTCAGACATTCTTAAGTAGTTTTAAAATAAGACATTTTTTCCTTATATTTTTCTTATAGTTTAAGACAAAATGACGTCCTCTGCTTGTAATAAATATGGACGAATAATCGATATATTGAAATTTTGAATTTTGAAAGTGCAAAATAAAAAGCTATATAACTGAATTTACCTTACTTTAATTACAACATTCAAAATAACTTTTTTATGGTCTACTATATTAGTAGGAGTTCTGTTGAAGAGTAAAATTTTCGTATAGCTTTAAATTCTTTGGAATGATTGCTATCAATGAGTTTATATTTTTATGAAAGTACAAAAAAGCTCTACAAGATGTGCTAGTTGTTTTTTCAAAATGTTGATTTTTTGGTAGTACTTTGTAGGATTTATCAATTTGTGTTAATTTTTTGGCCGAAAAGTTTTGCACCACTTGTATAAATCTATGTATATCAATTGTATATATGATATTTTCATTAAAAAGTAACAATTATGACTAGAATAAGTAATTTAAATCATAAAAACAATTGTAGCATTCGCACTTGAAAAAGTCGATTTAAAAAAATACGGTAAAAATCAATTTCTGATCCAAATATGGATTTTTTTTTAAATTGTTGATGCCATCTAAAAGAGCACGAAATTCTGCATAATATATTGTGGAATTAGAAAAATTGACCCCATAATATTTTAAGGTTATAAATAAAATATTTTAAAAGTAAAAAACACCTTTTTTGGTGACACTCCTTTTTAAGATATATTTCTAAGTTTTGTGGCCAATTTTTCTAATTTCACAATATATTAGGTGTACAAATATGAAAGTTCGTTTTTTTACGATTCAAAAAATTAAAATTTCAAAAAATTTTCAATTGAACTTTTATTAACAATAACAACCATTATTAACACCAACATTATTCCACTTTATGGGCAACTTATGGATTCCATCAAAAAAAAATTTCGGTTGTTTCGACGCAATTCATTCATCGAGTCGTTTTCGCACTTGTTCTTGTTTTGTGAACTTCTGCTCCACCAATCCGTGGGCCATTGATCGAAATAAGTGATAATTGTAAATTGTGATAATTGTATAATAAGTGATAATTGTAAGTTAGATATTTTTTAGTCTTTATTTTTCTTAGATATTTTTTAGCTAAAGTTAATTCAAATTTATCTCGCTTTTTATTTATGAAAAGTAAGCGGGGCGTTAAACATTCTTTCGATTTTATTTTACTGCATTTTTTTCATTTTTTCTCAATTATGTTACGTGGTGAAATAATATTTTTCGTCACAGTAGTGTTATGTTTTTGATAAGAAACCTCGGCGTTGATTTTTTTTTATCCTTTCATACACGAGAATTTAGTACCTATGCATGTAGCTACAAAAAAACACGTGTTTTCGTCCTTTGTTTTCATTGTAATGGATATGTATACTGATGCTCATGCATTGTCTATTATTATGCATTGTGCATTTTTGTGCGATGAATATGTATCGTTATAGTTTTCTTCATTTGTTTTTGTTGTTTTTAGTCTCGATTGGTTTGGAATTTAAGAAAGATGAAATAAAGGGAGTCAGAATAAAAAAGTGAAAATGTATTTTATATATTTCGTTTAAAACCAGTATTTAACGTTTAATTTTTTATTTAACGTTTTGATTTCTCTACATTTTTTCAGATCTGTATGGTTTTTCTATTGAAAATTACAAATTCCGCATTGAAATTTGTTATTATTTTTGCATTGTTATACTCACTTAATAAGCTTGTTTTCATGAGCTAAATAAAAACGCATATACCCGAAAGAAATATTTACCCGAAATAAATACATTCATAAATTTTTATATTCATTCGGGGATTTTGTATCTTCATCATTAAAAAAAATTATAAAATTGGGTGTCAGTAAACGTAATTTAAAAATGTTAATGAACAATTAAAATCACTATGCGTGTAATTCGAATTTTTTGATTAGAGGTTTGGTCTTTCAAGCTGTTTGAAGTGAGACACTCTAGAAAATTTTTTCTATTTGTTGTGTATGTGAAAAAGGTAACTTCCGTGGCAGGACTTGAACCTGGAGCGCTGCTCTATCGACTGAGTTACACAGACCTTGATCACATACTTAGAATTTTCTTCTTATAACTCCGTCATAACACTATTTTTTCTATTAATCTCTTATTAATAAAAAATTTATTTTACAAATATTTTCTATAATGATTTAATCAGTAATGATTTAGTTTTTATTTTTTTGAAGACGGACATACAGTGGCGAATAAAACATAGGCACCAAAAATTGTATTTTTTTTCTAACGCAGATTTCTTATACTGCATATCTGAAAATTAGAAAAATTGGTAGGCTAACAGCTAAAAAAATGGATGGGTGAATTTTAAAAAATTGAAAAAAATGCAATTTTTAATGGAGAAAACAGCTTTTTGCTGATTTAAATTTTGCATGCATTTGTTAATCCATCAATTTTTCTAATTTTCAGATATGTAGTACAGAATTTTCTAATGAAATAGAAACTAGGCGATAAATGTAAGAAATTTGCGATTTAATATATATATATATATATATATATATATATATATATATATATATATATATATATATATATATATATATATATATATATATATATATATATATATATATATATATATATATATATATATATATATATATATATATATATATATATATATATATATATATATATATATATATATATATATATATATATATATATATATATATATATATATATATATATATATATATATATATATATATATATATATATATATATATATATATATATATATATATATATATATATATATATATATATATATATATATATATATATATATATATATATATATATATATATATATATATATATATATATATATATATATATATATATATATATATATATATATATATATATATATATATATATATATATATATAAATCATGCATGCAAGGGTCTTTAAATTTTTTCTTCACTTTAATACAAGCGATCAGGAAATTTTTACAGTTTATTTTATTTATATTCACAACGGGCGGCACAAAACATACAGCTGGCGGCGCCGACGCAACCGCGGCGCCGGCAACAACAAAATCTGAAAGAAAAATGAGCTCTTTGCTGCGAAAAATATTCGGCAAGCGTAAAAAACGCATAACAAAGAAAGATTCCATTACGGGCAGGAACAATAGCTTTGTTAGAATTTAAAAAATATAACATCCGAAGAACAAAAATTTATTTTTGTATTTTAGCCGGTACCATACTTATCAAAACTGGAAGGCAATCGTCTTCAGCCTGGACAATCTCTCATTGTCCGCGGAGTTATTGTTGGTAAGTGTGTATTGGTAAGTGCTTGTATATGCATTGAAATAAAAGTATTAGTCAATGGAATTAAAATTTCCAATTTGTATTTATATTTAATAAAACATTTAAGGCGACAACGAATTCGTAATAAATCTAACAAATGGTCCACGTGTGGAACTAGATGAAGAGACAACTACACTCGATAACCGCTTATTATGCTTACGAGCAGAAATTAAAAAGCCACGCAAAATCCACATTAACGCCTGCATCAATGGCGAGTGGGGTCGAGAAGGCATAGTCAAACATAAGTGGCGAACTGGCGATGAATTGGACATTCGAGTACGATGTCATGATGAGGAATTCGAGGTTAATAAAATATTTAAACTGTGGAAACATAACTAGTTATATATTTTTAGTTATTCTTTGATCACAAATTGGTCGCGACGTTTGCTCATTACGTTCCTATTTCAAATATTTCCCACATTTACATCAATGGCGATATCGAACTTTATTCGGTTTGAATCCTGCATTATTTTATTTAACGCAAGAAATTAAGATTAAACATTTAAAGGTATCATGGGAAGGTCGAACTTATCAAGTTCCATATTCGGCAGATATTCCAGGGAATTTTTACCCTGTTCGAAAACTTTATATATCTGGACTGATAAAGAAACGTGCTAACAAATTTACGGTTCAATTGCACGCTGGAAATTCTGCTATCGCTCTTCAAATAAGTACCATTTTCTCAAAAAAGGTTAGCATATTAAATTGTTATTATCCTTATTTAAAAAAATAGGAATTACTTTACAAAGGAAAAAAAGTAAAAAAAAGTTTAATGCTATTATAAAATAAATAGATAATGGTTTAGAAAGTAATTTGCAACACTCTTGATCAGAACTGGGGTGAGGAACAGGTTCTCAAATCTGAGGAATTTCCCTTCCAAAGAAAGCGAACATTTGATCTTCTTATTTATTGTGAAGACAACAAATTTCTTGTAAGTCTTAAAAGTTTAATTTTGAAACTTTAAAATTTTTAATTTATTGGGCTGGAAAAAAACAAAAAAAATTTTTTTTCGTTTATTCATAATTTCATAAAAACAATCTATCTGAAAGAGCATTTTCTTGATACAAAAATTATTTGCAATAACTCAATTTTTGGGGCAAAAATTTATATTTATTGAGATATATACCAAAATTGGAAAGTGTGAATTTGCAATAAATTTGCAATTTGTAAAGCAATCTTTTTGAAATTAATTTTTTTAGCTTTTCTTTAACCTAATTAATACTATCATAGCAAAAAAGAATGATTTTGAAATTTTCCTTATGTCGATGGGAATATCGAGGTACTCAAAAATTTTAAGGTCTAAAATGGAAATTTGTATGTAACTCGGTTAATATGTAAGATACAAGAGCCGTTTTGGCACCATGAAATGGCTCAGAAAAATGGCTTCTTATTTCCCATAATTGTTATTATAAACAATAGCTGAAATAGAGGCAAAAACTTTAGGATTGCAAAAACTTGGCGGTTCAAAATTATTTGAGTCAAATCTAGCCTAGGTTTTCTCAAAGGGCATTTATTCTTTGCACGAATGTTGACCATGAGTCATAGATTATGATGGAAAATACCTTGTCGATTAATAAGTTGTTTTTATAAATTTATGATTAAATAAAAAAAAAATTTTTGTTCCAAAACTTTCTTACCAGCCTAATATAAACACGTGATAATTCTGAAAAATATTTAGATATATGTCGATGATTGCTTTCTTGGTACATACGAGCATAGAATTAGTCCTCATAGTATTGATAAGCTGTGCATTGAAGGAGATATTATTCTGCACGGTGTTCATTTAAAATAGACGTTAATCATTAAATTATTTACCTACTAGCGCCTACTTTGAAATAATTAATTTAATATAATCATTTCGCTTAAAATAATCAAACTGTTCACACATATCTTCGATGTTTATCCAAAACTGCGGTACCGCCGTAATTTCAATAAAAAAATATTGAGTGTAAATATTTAAATTTTCAATTAATTTTTGGTGCTGCGAAATCGGTTTTGAAAAAATTAAAAGTCAAAAATATATTAAATTAAAAGGTAATTCAAGAACAATTAAAAATACACTCTTTCAAATCGTTTTTTTTTATAATGTTGCTTTTTTAAGGCGCACCGACATTTGCATCTTCGCCATTTGCGCATTTTTAAACTTTGGCTAGCTTTTTGAGGATTATAAAATCATTTTTCAAGAAATTAATTTATGTTAATGGATTCAGAATTTAATTCCGTATTGATCACCTTTTAATAATAATAATTATAATTTATTGGACAAACAAATACTATAGATACACTAACGTAGTCATAACACAGCAATTTAATAATAACAGTGATGATAAAGTAAATAAAACCCTTGGTTTAATTATTAATAAACAAGAAAAAAAAACACAATTATTCGAAAATTACTTACTCTCCATTTGGGAATTCCCGTTTTCACAAGTCGATTAGAAAATAGGTCCGAATTATTACTAAGAATTATTTCTTCAGATATTTTATTCCAAGGATTAATTGTTCTGACAAAAAAATTGTTTGTTTTAAAATTTTTCATTTAAGTTCCTAACTATTTTGACGAGTTACAGCCGAAAAAATGAAGTCAATTTTTATTTTTTAGAAATTTTTTGAGTAATTTTACTATTTTAATTATAACTTTTTTTCTAAGTTAGATTGAATAAAAATTTAAAATGTGTTTGATAGAGAATTAAATTCTAAATCCAATAACTAAAATTAATTTTTTGAAATGTAGTTTTATGAGCCTCAAAAAGTTAATTAAAGTTGAAAATGCGCAAATTTCGCTCCACCGTTTTTAATAGCCATTTTCTATCACATTGTTTTTTATTTTAATTTTTTAAAATATTTTTATGAGACGGCAAAATTATGGTTTATCGTTTATAAAAAAAAACTAGTTTTGTTTAATTTTAATTGATAAGAATAGATATCGCTCTATTCTATGCAACCGAATTTGGGGCGTAATTTTGTCGCCGCGTCTTCACATAAAAATTTTGCAAATTTATATAGTATCATTATAATTTTATCAATTTCATTTTAATTGTGATATTAAAAAATTATAAAAATAAAAATAAAATGATTCAATAAACTAGAAATACTGGGAAAATATAAAATGTACAAAAGTAAAAATAATAAGTAAAAAATTTTTGCATATAAGTGTGAAAATGGTGAAGTACAAGGAATATAAATATGAAAAATTCTACAACTAAACTAAAAGAATAAAAGAAAAATATCAGTTAACTAGATTGGGATTGAGATTGATTGAATTATATTCTACCATCGTCTTCATTAATGTCGCGAGGTGGCGAATAGTTCGGTGGTAAAATATCAACATTTAATGATGGACAATGCAAAACGGCCTAAAAAATTAATTTATGAAAAGCATGTACATACATTTGAATAAAATAAACGACTATTGAGGTTCACCAACTTGATCGTATGTAGGAGGTGGTTCTATTTTAAAAGCTCCATTCATCTCGCCATTTGCATTGTGTTGTGGAGTTTGCGGATTAAATATCGGAAATTGCTCTAATCGCATAACATAACCTTGTGACGATCGCGTCGCCATGTTATCATTATAACAAGCATGTCCTTCATTCAGTAAATTTTGCTATAAAAGATTATACGAAAATGATATAAAATAATATCATTCGATGAATGTTATTTTTAAAAAAGCTTACCTGAACGAGAAGAGCATGTTCTCGAGCGGCGATATCATGATCAAAAGAATGATCGCCATTTCGAAAATGCGATTGGCTGTGATTATAGTGACTGAACGCGGATGAGGGAAATGATCTCGAGGGCTGAAAAGGGGCTGAATTTCCCGACGCAGTATAATAATGTCTTAATCCTATAATAATTAAAAATATTTTTAACAATAGCGATAAAATTACAATCGATTAAAATATGTAGTAGGTAAATAAAGCTATTCTATACTTTCGAAATTTATCATGTATGTACACATTTTTTAAAATCAAACTCACGGTGGGATCTTCGAGAAGAGCGTCGTCTTGGACAAAAATCCAGACGACACACCACACAGCATATAATGAATACAGCTATAACAACCAAAGGAATCCCGACAGCCATTAGCCACGAAGAGGTGTAATACTAAAAACATTTTATACTTTTGTGCATAAGAAAATCGCAAAAAATGTTATAATAACCTGGCAAAAACGACCTGTGTACCAACCATCAACGCATCCGCATTCACCATTTCCCAGATCACGACCACCGTTATGGCAATGTATGTATTCACAATGGTTACCCGAAATGAAATCAGGATATTGACATCTAAAATGAATTTATGTTCTTGCAATATTTTAACTATGTTAACTATACCAAATTTGAACTTCTTTACAATTCTCTATTTCACTATTTTTAAGTCACAACATTTTTTTTGGAATTGTAGAAAAATTAAATTTAAAGCAACTTTTGGTTCTTACAGTTTATCAGATTACAAAATTTTGTTTTTTATTTTGCTGTAGATTTTTTTTTTTAATTTTGGAATCTTTGTCATATTTTAGGACCCATAGGAATATTTTTATAAAAAAATAAATTCAGCATGTTGAAACTCAGGAATTTTGATCGCAAAATAAAAAAAAAATTTTTGTGGTCCAATAATCCGCAAGAATCCAACTTTTAGTTGGTTTTCAATTTAGCTAAATATTGAAATCATTGTCTAATACATAATTAACAAAGATTCAAATGTTTCCATCATTTATACTTTGTAGGAAAAATATTATGTATCGTGAAATTTCATATAATATGTATTTAGCTACATTGTCCAATAATAATCGACATAATATGCATTCAAAGCTTACTTGCAATATTGTTTCAAAATGGCGGTACGCTCAAATAATTGCTTCTCCGGTGTACCACCGTTGAGGCAAATGATATTTTCACAAAATGTGCCATTGTAATATTTTGGGCAAATGCATTTACCGCTTAAATTTTTTTGTCCTCCATTTTCGCAATTTAACGAGAAACCAAGACTCTTTTTGACACTTTCCCACATGTCTATTAACTTATTTCCAAATTCTAAAGATAAAATTATTCATCATTAACATTAACTAGTTTATCGATTTTTTAGATAAATAAAATGTAAACCAATTATGAAATTAAGCAGATAATATCAGTTAAATATTATATTTATTTTTAATCTATTATGATGAATAATTTACAAAAATATAAAGAAAATATATTACCAAAGTGGAGTCCACTCTTGTCTTTGGATGTGTGTTTATTTTGCGCATTTTTATCGTTATTAAAACTATTATTTAAGTGAGTAAGATTATATCGAGTTGTGCCATTCAACTGATCATTTTCTGAAATGGCAGTCGAATTTGTAATATTGGCGACGATGTATGTTTGATTATATTTTTTAGATTTTGTAGTTTTATTTTGCGAGTCCATATAAGGTTTGTATGATACATTCTGGTATCGCGAAACATAATCTATTTTTGAAACATTCATAAAAATGTGCACTTTTTTTCCTAACTCTAAAAACATACCATCTAATAAGTCGGTGCTTCCAGAAAAATTTCTAAATAATATTTGAAAAATTACAATATATTTGAGAATTTTTTCAAGCTTAAGAGCCAATTTCTGATGCTTTATGATTTAAAAAAAATAAAATTCACTAGATATAAAAAATTAGCTACTGTGTTAAAGTTGGGAAAAAGGAATATCCTACCCAAAATCATGTGAAGTAGTGGCAAGCCGAGTAGCAGCATCTGTTATGATTGACATCACCGACGATGTTACAAGAATGTCATGTATCTTTTTTATAAAAAAAATCAGGATTAAAATAAAAATAATAAAAAATCTTTTTGTATTAAAAATGTGATATCAATTATACTCATAAAAAGATGAATTTCTTTTGGTCAAAAATGGCCATTTTTATGAGAACAAATACAAATAAGCTTAATAGTACTTTATTTTAATTTTTTGTTGTTAAAAATTTTCAATTATATATATACATACATACAAGACTAATTTAATAAATAAAAATTATGGATGTGTGGAATCATGTAAAAATTATGAAAGTCTAATTGACCCGATATAGAAAAAACCCGTTTTGATAATCACTTGAAAACTATTATAATAAGTAAATTAAATGATGCTTTATGAGCATATAGCTATCTTGTATGTCGGTGTTTCAACTCATGAGTAAGCGAAACGTTTTCATCGTGAGCGACTTTAGGTGATGATAAAGCAAAGCGGGCATTTTAATCATTTTGCCGTGATCGACGTTCAAGCAAAGGAATCGCCTCGTCGCCGACTACTAGCTGAACGCTGGAAGAACTGTACCGGACGCCTTTTGTCCTTCGTTCGCCAAAATTCTTCATTGATGAGGTACTTCTGTTGGCTGAAATTGTGTGATTTATAATGCGTAGTTATTTTGAAGGACAAACAAAATTAAAACATCAAAACGAACCGAGATTATTTTTTCGAGAGGGTTCGGTTTTATCCTTTATTAGCAAGTATTCATCAAGCATTGGAAGTTTGCAAGTGGAAGTTAATTGTTGACTTTTGCTTAGGCTAGAAAAAATCGAATTTTCGATGAAAAAAAGGTAAGCGTAAAGTATGTGCGTTTAAAAAATAAAAAGATTTTTTATGCAAACGGAAATAAATCATAATCCCTGTGCTTTTTTAACAATCATAAGTGAAATAATCGAATTAAAAGGATAATAAATATTAATTAGAACTGTTGTGTATGTGAAAAAGGTAACTTCCGTGGCAGGACTTGAACCTGCGACCAACGCTTAACCGGAGCGCTGCTCTACCTACTGAGCTACACGGACCTTGATCACATACTTAGAATTTCTTCTTATAACTCCGTCACAACATCTCCCCGTTCAAGATGTTAATAGATGCAACCACAAAGATGTGGAAGGTCACAGGACTAGATCCCCGGACCAGCTTAGCACCAATGGCAATACATTGAAATACAAGCATTTTACGCATAATAGAATTGCGCGACCAACTGCCGGAGTGGTTTTTTTGGAATAGAAATTCCGGACTTATGCTTGGCTCAACATTACGCGCGGCCTAAGGGAAGCTGACCACTAACTTCCCGGCCAAATACCGGCTTACGGCGCTACCCAGCGGCACGGAGTTCGAGATGATGACGCTTGACGCGCCATCTCATCCTGATCGCCAAATTGTTGTGTATGTGAAAAAGGTAACTTCCGTGGCAGGACTTGAACCTGCGACCAACGCTTAACCGGAGCGCTGCTCTACCTACTGAGCTACACGGACCTTGATCACATACTTAGAATTTCTTCTTATAACTCCGTCACAACAAGAACTGTTACATACATGAGCAGAAAAGTCTTCAAATGGGCGCGCACTTCTTCCAATTCCTTTTTCCCAAAAGGCTATAAATAAATTCTGTTTAAAAAAAGATGCGTTAAATTTGTATTAATATACATAGAAATAAAAAACAAACTATATTAATTCGGAAACGGCACCATTCGTGAAGAAAACCCAGACGAGCAATAAATTCATCGTTCAGTTCGGGCAGAGCGATCGTCTTTATGCGTCTCAGGTAAGAAAAAGTCGACTCACCGGCTATACGAACCAAATCGGGATTTATAAATTCGAGTTGCCGATCTTAAATAGCAAATGAATTTAATTAAAATATTAAGAATAAAAAGCCCAACATACCAACATCACGAATGATCTCGTCAAACGCAATCATGCGATAAACATGCGCTGCATTTGCGTCTAAATAAGTTCATTAACATATATAGAAATCCATATTAAAATTGTATTATTCTCGAATGCTAAATTAAGCAGCTATTAATTATAGCAAGCGGTTATTAGTTGATTGTCGTATTAATGTATTCATTTTAAAATATTACGCTCCGAAATCATGGTACAATCGGTGAATTTAGGAAAATGCATTTTGCGAAATATGTGTACCGCTTCAATTCCTTTAAGAATTGTTAATCGGCTTTTCTAAAGCGAATATGTCAGGTAAATAATTTTTTAATATTCTCAATGTTTTAATTACAACCTTCGATATCTCTAATGCTACCGTAGTGTTGACGCTCTTTCGCAAACTGTTATTTCGAAGTCGTTGGATTTGACGATAAATCAGAATTCCAAGCAGAATGGCCATCTAAATTGATGGAAAAATTTTTTTTCTTAATCTTGGGAATCTTAGATGAGAATTTTTTTTTGTGTATTTAATAAGTTCTCACCGAGCATAAATAAAAAACGTACCAAAAGTAGAAATGTCAACGCAAAAATGATTGTGTAGCCGCCCAATGACAGCGTAATATAGCCGGAAACTGCCATAACTTAATGGGATAAAAGCGCCCTCGTCACGCTCATCACTTTTTTCCTCTTTTTTTTGCAAAAAAATATTCAAAAAATTAAAGAAATTAAAGAAAAGAAAGAGAAAATGGGAAAATATCGTTAAGTACATTCGCTATAAAACGCTTTTTTATTCAGTAATGAAATGAAAAACAAAATAAAGAGAAAAAATGGTAAGAGAATCAAAACTATATTTAATACAGTCGACGCTCCCATTAACATAACGCCAAGGGACTGCGCGTTAACTATGTTAATGGGAAAGTTATGCTAATGGGGGGTGACTGATGTTTTCCAATGTTTGATTATGTTAATGGGGAAGTTCTACCAATGAGCATTCTTTATTCAAGCTGAAGCGACGACCAATCAACTATTGGAAGCGACAAAATAGTCCAGAATGCCCTTCTGCTTCAGCTTCTTCACGCTCTCTTCAGCCAGGAAGTCGTCGAATTTGTCGCACAGTCGCTGAAGAGACGGATCCGCTGAATTTTCATCGAGGTATCACCACTGCAAAACCGCCGTCTCGAGATCATCCTGCTTCACAGCTTTCAGATGAGATCGCTTGGCTTCTACTCCCTGATCAATCGCTTGCAGAATCGTCGTCTTGTTCTTGAGAATCGTCTGAACTGTCGGTAGGGGCAACTCGAATTCCTCGCTGAGTTCCTTCAGTCTCTTCGTCGCTGACGCATCGATGACTTGCTTCTTGTGTGATCACTCCGCGCTTCTTGTTTGGAGGGGCCATCTGCAAAGGAAAAATAAGTCGGGAATTCTAGACATAAGAAGAATGCGCATTCAATACGCTTCTGATACGCCTTTATTACGATATTGTCGTTTTCGATAATGCGATCGACATGCTTTCGATATGCATTCTTTTCAATTGCAAACGACAAACTCGACAATCGGATAAGTGGGATCTGCCTGAAGCGGTTTTATGTTAATCAGAGGGTTGAATACCATACAGGTTCCTCTCGAGAGTTATGTTAATGAGAGAGTTATGTTAATGGGAATTTATGTTAATGGGGAAGTTTAGTTATTGATATTTGCTTGAAAACCAACCAAGCTGCCAAAACGATTATGTTAATGGGAGGTTTATGTTAATGGGAATTTATGTTAATGGGGGCGTCGACTGCACACATAAAAACAAAGTTTATAATTTTTTCTTTTAAAAATACGAAAAATGATTAACAGAAATTTGTTAAAAGAAGTCTCGCTTGGATAATTGCTCTTTATTTATATCGAATAATCCATTAAATAAAAACAAATGATTCACGGAATAAATTAATCGTCATTGAGAACTTCGTCGGGAGCCGTCGTAATTCCCATCTTGGCGCTAAAGTCATAAAATAGATCGCTCACGTCGAACGGACCGTACATTGTTTTTCCTTTGGCCGTTATATGAGCAACTAAATTTTTTTTTATGTGGATTAAGATATATTGGAGAATATGCATGAAAATAAAACGAAAATAATCGGCGATGCAACAAAACGAATGACTATGCTATTTATATAGCAAAATCATCTTTTTATTTTAGTTTTTTTTTTAAATTTGAGTCAGTCCAAGAGTACATCCTACAATTTTAAATATGGAAATAAAATGTATTTGGACAAAGTAAAACAGTAAAACATTTAACACAAATTGGTCATATTTAAAAATTTAGTTTGCTTACTTGTGCATCGGCCGCCGGAGGCGCCGTCGCGGAACGTGGCGTGCATAATTGCCTGACGTCCGAGGTTGATCGCCTCTTCGGCGGTCATCTTCCGCTTGTAGTGCGTGTCGAGAAAGCCGTACGCGTTGAGACTGCCAGAGCCACACGAAAAAACTTCGCGTTGCTGGAAGCGCTGTCCCTCGGAGTTGACGTAGAAGATCGCGGGACCAAGCTTGTCCACACCGGCCACCATAGAGTACTGAAAATCGAAAAAGAAAAGAATTGCAAATGTTGAGATAAATTGCTGCTTTTTTAAATAAAATTAACATATATCTATGGAACGCATATCGGAGATTAAAACCCCATGGTCATTCCACACATTTATTTATCAAAAAAAGGTTTTTCAGAAAAAATTTTTCTTTAGAATTTTTTTAATAAACAAAAGAGTGAAAAAAATTAAAGAAATAAAAAAGCAGAGCAATTTAATAATTAATAAAGAGTGCTCTTACCACCATTAAATCCTGACCACGATAGCCATATAGCACGTTGGCCATATATTTGCTGGCTGCGCGCACCGAAATTTCTTGTTTCTCGCGAAGCTCAAATAACCTAAAAATTAGCAATTATCGTTTAACATATTATCAAAATAGCGATGCGACAAAACGGAAGAGAACAAAACGAGGCGGAACAAAACGGGATGATTGTGTCAAAACCTAAGCTTATTATAAAAGATTAAATCCTAAGTTAAGTTTAGGGTTATTTTCCTAAGCCTAAGCCTAAAATCTAAAATAAAAAATATAAATATATGTTAATGGCCCGTGTCTTATCTCATCTCGTTTTGTTCCAATAAAAGAACGGTTTGTATAGTAAAATTGTGCATAAAAAATCGCTCATAAACCAAATAAGTCGTTTTTATACCCAAAACGAGAATGTATTGATTTAGATATGTTAAAGTAATTTTCTTTAAAAAAATGAAATAGAATCAGTTCGAGTTCTTTTCAAGTCTTTTAATGTAGGCATTACGACATTGAGTGACGTTTTGAAATCGCTCATAACAAAAGTATAAAACTCTCCTAAAATTTTGTAACCCCAAAAATGTCGAAATACCATATAATAGCAATTAATTGCGCGCTATAATTGAAAAAAATTAAAAAAATTTTTTTTTAAAATCAATTAAAAAAAGCATAAAATAACCTACTTGCAATATTTTCGAACAACGAGATTCCAAAACTGACAGTCGGCCGCACCGCCAGCCATTGTGCCGACCATTTTATCGGAGATGTGCAAAAGCTTCATACAGGTTTGCGATGCTAAACAAATAAAAAATAAAAATAAAATTGCATATGTACCAGAGACGTACTCTGGAATTCCGATTTCTTTAAATATTAAAAAAGTTTTTTTAAATATAAATTCAATTTATATGTTTGTATACTTAATTAATTAATTACCTAATTGTAATTGTAATTTATAAAATAAATATATAAATTAAACCATAACGTTTAACGCATTTTAACTAAATAATTATGTAAAAAAAGTTGGGGTAACTGCTTTTGTTCAAATTCATCGAAAAAAACCGGTTATATTACGCTACAAATAAAACATTTTTTAAATTAGTTTTTATACCAAATTATTCAGAACAAAAAAACAAAAATATTTTAAAAAAAATAAAAATATGCATAAAAATTTTTTAAGCTATAAATTTTTTACATTTCTCTAATAAATAGCTTTTTGTTAATAAATTCCTCAAAAAACTATTAACTAAATTAGGAAAGTAAATAGTTACCAATATAATCGCCTGCCGAGGCACGCGAGTCCACCGCAATTACAACACCGCCGAGTTCTCCTTCCACGGCCGGTTCGTAGATAATGCCCAGTGTAGTTGTGCCTTTATTAAATTGCATACGATTATTGCTCGAAGATCCAAAATGTGTAGCGATAAAGTTAGCCGGCTAAGAGGTTAAAACAAAAATAAAAATGATTTAATGTTTTCAACTTTTTAGATTAAATAATTCAATAAATTTAATGTTGAAATTTTTTAAATTTAAAATTGAGCTGTTTACACAAATATAGCTTCTTCATAGAATTTAGAATTCATTCTATCCCAAAAAGTTATAAAAGCAAACTATTTTAAGAGCTCTAATTTATGAAATTTTGGATCCAATATTTTCGCTAATTTTTCAAACAAATTATTAAATTATAGAAAAGCCATAAAAAGAAGTTACGTGAATGCCGAGTGGAGGCAATTCTAAGCTAGGTCGAGAAGCCGAAATAATTGATGCCATCTTGAATGCTTCATATTTCTCATCATCGCCAGCTTTGTTTGAAATAAACATCGTCTTTAATAAAAAATATTTTAATTTTAATTTAACAAATTTAACAAATATAAAAACATTTAAGCATAAAATTATAAATTAAAGAGTAAATTATAATAAATTTATAAGTTAAGGATAGTCCGTACAGTTTTTAGAAGACATTTCCTCACAAAATGAATATAGAATTTGGTCTCGAAATCAAAAATCACTCCTATATATTATAAATTTTTTTCCAAAAAGCGGCAAAGTAAAAGCAAAGTAAGACGTATAAAAATAATTAGAAAAATTTAATTTAAAATAACTTTGGAACAACATTAAAGTATTTTGCAAGAATGTTAAATTTGTAAAAAGCTTAATTTGACATTTAAAAAAGTAATGTTTGTATATCTTCCAATAGCGAAAATGTCTTAAAAAATTAGGCACTGTTTCAGTTTCTCTCTGCCTAAAATTTTAATGTAAAAATTTTTTTGTTACATTTCATTATTACAATCAATCTTTTTAGCAAATGAAAAGTCTTTCAGTTTTTTAGACCATACAATTCATCCAAAAATTTTAGACTCAATCAAAGGGAAAATTAAATAAGTACCAAAGATTATAGAATTTTCATTAATAAGAATCTATTTAATTAAAACGATAAGGAACCTATCGGAAAGAAAGATGACTTTTAGATTCTTCGATTATATTCAGTTTACAAATAAAAGGAAAGAAATCATCTTTTTTTAAATGTTAAAAATGTATTTCGTTCTAAAACAATGTTGGATTAAAAAATTATTGAAATCCCAGCACGCTAATTTCAAACGATATAAAAAGTGATGATATAAAAAAATGGTCCCGCAGCGAAAATAAAAATATATAAAAATTTTATAATTTTTTATTTTAATCTGTATAACACTTTTTATTGTAAATAATATGGATTTTCGTGTTAAAATAGTAATATATTTTAGGAGAGCGTAAAATTTAGAATCGAATGACATATAGAATGTAGTGATAAAACTCATTGAGAACGAAATATCTTAAAATATGTTTGGTATTTTAGCGCAATTCAGGGAAAATTCGCCCATGAATAGACATAAATTATAACGACATGTGAATAGTCATACAGGCCTAAAATTTGATGAGAAAAACGATTCCAATATTTATTGTTTAATTTGGGTCTATTGGGATCCTGTATAAAATCCTAAAAATAAAAAAGAACTCAGAAAAAAACTTAGGGGGGGTTAAAAAAGTGTGTGCAAGAACTTTCTGGTCACCCTGTTATGCAGGAGTGCAACTATTTTCGATTTTCGGAATTTCGAAATCCTTTCGATTTTCCGATTTTCGAAAAAATTGGCTTTTTTCCAAAAATTCTTTACACTATTAAATCCAAAAAAAATTTTTTCAACCAATTTTTGTTCGATTTTTTGAAATTTGCATTAATCACACGTTTTTTGACTCAATTTTTCCAAATTTCGAAAATGTAATAAAATTTTTGAATTTTTTTTTGGATTTTTCTAAAAATTTTCGATTTTTGATTTTCGGAATTTCAAAGTCCTTTCGGTTTTCGATTTTCGGAAAATGAAAATTATTTTCGTTGCACTCTGATATGTGTATTTCAAGCACTTTTGTTCGAAAAACAAAAACTAACTAAACTTTTATGAAATTTTCACAAATTTTTATGAATTAGGTATTTTTCATTCAACATACTATCAAAATTTATTTCATTGTCAGCTGATTGAAATTTTTATTTACATTATACTTGCATTTATATTATTTTTAACGAATTAAGAATCTTTATTGTCTAAAAAATAATGTATCGACGATTGATATCACATTATTTAATATTAATTGTTTAATTTTTCATATTTGATCATTTTCGTAAATAAATAACATGAGGATTATCAATTGAATTAATTGATAATTTGAAAGGGTACAATTCAAAATTTTTTTTAAATTTTGAAACAATAAGAGGAATATGTGTGGTTTTGTTTATGGTTAAGAAACTGAAAATAACAAATGTGCATCGTTATTTTTAATCATGAACTTTCAAATGTAATAAAAGAATTTTTAATTCAACATTTTTTAATTTGATTTTGAAAATCAGAGAACTAAATATTCCTTTTTCTATTCCTTGTATTCAACAAAACGTTTAAAAAATGAATTTATTTCGATGAAAGCACCTAGGTAAAAAACACATTTTTTATATAAATTTAAATGAATTCAAGTAGAAAATAGATTATCAATATGCGGAAAAACATAAAGATAAGAACAATTTTACGAATAATTAAATGAGGTTTTTGTTGTTCATACATATGCATATAATAGATAAGAATATTATTGTTCCTCATTTTTATATATATGCATATTTTTATATATATGATAAGAATATTACATATTGTTCCGCATTTTTATGTAAATGCATATAATAGATAAGAATATTATAGTTCCGCATTTTCTCTATTTGTGATTTAGTTAATATTAAATTTTTCTATAATTAACAGATATTTTTAAATAAGAAAAATCATAAATATTTGAAAAAATGTTTAAAAAAACATTTATGATTTTTCATATAGAAACATTCATTTTTTGGAAGTATTTATTCCAGCTTTCAATCTTACCCATATTAATTTATTTTTAATAGAATTTGCAGTTCTAACTATTCTCATTTAATCAACCATGGATAACCAAATTGACGGCACATCGTTTACCATAGATTTCATAGTCGAGAAATTAAGTGAAAGCTGCCTGAATTGTAAAATAGATAATTTATTAAGTTTCGAAGTTAAGGTTTGTTTTATTTTATGAATTTTGCTTCGATATACTTGTTGAGTTTTAAGGATATTACTAATGGTTCTGCGTTTATGTCCAACGTTTTCAAACTGATATTTAAATGGAAAGACGAGAGAATCGAACCATCTTCTGTCATATTAAAGGCATATTATTTTTTAAATTTATTATACATAGTTATTTTAAAAATAACTCATTCAGATTCCCTGCACTATTAACGCAGAAAAATTTCGGAATGAGGCTAAACATGAAAATTCCGAGACTATTGGTGGCGTAAACGAGTTTCTCGAATGTGGGCACACGGTAATTTTTTAATTATTCAAGTTTCAGAAATTATTATTTATGAATTTATGAAAAAACTTTAAAAACCCAAAAATTATTTTATTATTTTATTAGATTGTGTATTTTTAAATAAGACATTTTTTAGAAGGAAATGCATTTTTATGAGATGTTTCCCAAATATGACATCAGTCTAAAGCTTCCAACGTATTACTACGGTCATGAGTATCGGTAATTATTTATATTTTTTACGTTTAAACGATGAATAATTTCGAGTATTTGAAATAAAATTTCCTTTTTAGGAGAACTCACTCAAAGGGCATTATTATAATGGAAGATTTGACGCCGCATTCACTTACCGTACCCATGTTGCCGGGCTTTTCTCACGAACAAATTTGCGCTTTAATCGACGAGCTGGCTCACATTCATTGTGTGTCGTGGAAACAATCCGACTGGATTCCACAATTGAAAATGGAATCTGGCAATCTCGAGGATTACATCAAACTTGTGCAGCAAATGTTTATGGCGTTAAAACATGTTAGTCTTTATTTAACAAAACAATATTTATATTTATTCTATGAACATAAAATAAATATGAATAACAATATTATACAGCGAAAGATTATTCGTTTAATCCCTTATGATATTGCTTATGTATTGTTTTCTTTTTTAGATAAAGCCGGAATGGTTTGCAGAACAGGTGGATCAGTTAATGCCATACATTACGACAGAGAATATGATGAAACTCGGCGATCACACCGAAGAGAAGTTTGGTACGAGTTTTGGTATAACGCGCAGGCACATTGCGCAATGAAATTTTTTTTGCAAATTTCCGATTACTTTTAAAGGCAATTATGTTAATGATTGATTTCTTGGAACAAAGTAATAATTTTTTAATTTCAAGGCTTTCCTCCCTGCATTGTGCACGGTGATTTGTGGGCGCCCAACGTGCTATGGTGCAAGGACGAACACGGAAAGGCGACCTCTGAACTGTGTGCGATCATCGATTGGCAAATGGTGCGGCCCGGTTGGTTTTTTTTTAAATTTTCGTTATAATTACATTTTATTTTTATTGTAGTATTTTATAATATACGGTATAAATTTAGCGATATTTCCTTTTATAAAAAATCATCTTTAGAAATTTTTACTCATATTTCCATATATTATATGGCATCTCTTTGTCATTAAGGCAACCCTTGTGAGGATATCGCCCGTCTCCTCAATCTCAACGTTTCTAGTGAATACCGTAGAAAGAACACAACTGCCATACTAAAACGTTATTACGAGAACATAATCAAGCATTTTGACGGCAAACCGTCTTTCACTTTTAAACAGGTTTAATATTAATGAAATTCTTGTATATTTTTTTTCAAAATTAAAAAAATATATATATTTTAATAATAGTATATTAAACAATATTTTTTAAGCACATAAAAAACATTTGTTGTGACTTTTTTCTTTATTTTATCTTCACCGAAAGGGTCAATTATTAGGTTGTTAATTTTATGTAATTTTTTCAAATTTTATATAAAACTAGTCGTCATTAAAAATATAATTATTGATGTCATTGGTTTTTTATACTGAAAATATCTTTAGCTCGAGGCTGCCTATCGTGTCGCTGCAGCCTTTAACATATTCTTTACGGCGTTTGGCGCGCCGGTATACCACGAAATGGAGTCGGTGGTCGGCAAAGTTGACGATCCTCGGCGCGACGAAAATCGTCTAGAACTGCTCGATCGCGTGCATTCATCCTTCGAGGACGCGCTCCTCGAATGGCGCGCACTTGAAAATTCATCTTTTATATTAAGTGGCGATCATTAAAATGTGCTATGTGATAATTTATCTCTTCGTTTTGATCTTATTCGCTTTATTATTTTCTAAATTTTCTGTACAATATAATTCAAATTTTTCAAATTTGTAATGTATTTTAAAAGTAAGATTTCTATGTGTTTAATTTTTTAAATTAACATTAACATAAATAATTTAAATTTGTGAATCCATTTTTCTTCCTGATTATTTTCCTAAATGCTTGTTTTTTACATTGAGGAGCCTTTTTTATTTTTCATTTGTGAATAACATCCTGTTTAAAATATTTGATAAAAACGAAAAACAAAATAAAATTTTAATACAGAAAATTTTGAACGTCCGTATCAATAATGCATTTTTCAAATATATAATATTTACAAATACATATATGGGCAAAATATTAACATTAGAACAATATATTCGTATATAAAATGTCCATATATTATACATGCAAACGTGTACAGTACGATTGGTCGGCATGCATTTTTATCTAATCATTCTCGTCTTATAAAAAAAATAAATATATTTCATGCGCATGCACACAAAGGAACGATATTGTTTTCCATTGTCCGCACTGCGGAAGAGGTGCCTTTCTAGTACGGTGAACTTTCATATCGTGTTATTCCTCTTTTGCTTCTTGTTATTCCTCTTTCACTACATTTCGTTGTCTATTTTGCTGATTTCTTTCTATTCTATAAGATATTTTTTAGTAAGAAGAGATGATTTTTTTAAAGCAAACACATATGACATAACGATCGTTAAAACATATATGTACACACCATCGGTAACACACATTTTTTTAAAGTAAGTATATGTATTTAATAAATAAAACTTAGTACATGTTTTTATTTAATGTTATCTGTATAGCGTCTTTTTTACGTGATTGTATTAGCTTGGCAAAAAAGTACTTCGACAAAATTTAACTTTTTTTTCAATTATTTATAACTTTATTCAGAACAAATAATTTTAAACAATACCGTTGACATCAATAACTTTTACCCATTTATTAGGTAAAGCACCTATGCCTTTTTCCCAGAATTCAGAGGACTGAGATAAAAAAAAGTTGTCGACTGCCATTTTGAGGTCGTCATACTTGTCGAATTTTTTTCCGTGCAAATAATGCTTGAGCGGTCGGAACAGGTGATAGTCAGAAGGCGCAATGTCCGGTGAGTACGGCGGATGGGCAACCGTGTGCCAGCCAAGTTCGGTTAATTTTTGGCGGGTGAAGGAAGCAACGTGTGGTCGAGCATTGTCATGGAGCAAGTGAACTGTTGAACGTCTTGGACGTTTTTCTTGCATTGCATCAGCCAATTTCTGGAGCTGATCGATGTACACAGAAGCTGTGACAGTCATGCCTACGGGCAGCAACTCGTAGTAGATCGGTCCCTTCGCATCCCACCAAACACACAGATGATCTTCAAGGCTTGTATCTCCGTTCGCAAAGCGGTTGAACCAATTGTTGACCGTCGCACGATGAACAGTCCCTTCACCAATTATGCTGTTGATATTTGCAGCAGCCGCGCTTGCACTCTTGCTTTGGAGCCACTCGTAGTAGATGATAGCTCGAATATGGTCTTTACTAATCATTAGTGAAAATTAACAAAACTCTGCGCGCGTGTCCTTATATACTCATATAATAATAGTTTCGAGAATGTTCTACAAGGCTATCAAACTTATAAAATTATTTGAATTATTTCCAGAAAATTTTAGAATTTTGAAATTTTTGTCGAAGTACTTTTTTGCCAAGCTAATATTTTGCGCTTTATGTAATCCATTTATGTACGCTATCAATATTTTTTCTGGTATCATTTGTGTTGTTCATTTTCTTCATAAAATATTTTTCTACATAAATTGTCGTTTTTCTTTTTTTTATATTATGCCTAATATTTTTTTACTCATTTTATGAAGATTTTTTTAATTACCACAATATTTCAGTTTATTATTGATTGCATTAAACATTTTTCTGCTTAGTGCTAATAAACATCAGTGATATTATACATTAATATGCACTAATATGTTTAATATAAAAATTGTTTTTTTGCCATTATGCAGCATATTATGCAGCTATCGAGCGATTTTAATTTTAATGAGTATGCAAAATAAGTTCGAAAAATTTTCTGTGAAATGATGTGTGCAAATGTTTATTCGAGTAGCGAAAGTATTAATAGTTTGCATGAATCATTTCCTAATAACAAGAATGATTATAACACGATTTAATTGTTGCTAATTTTTTTAGAAAATAATTTTCTCATTATTTATTTTTTATCTATCTATTCTGAGTATTTATTGTATAAGCATTGAAAATTAGCAATAACAATAATAAATAATAATTAGCACGCTGCTGCATACGAAAAAGAGTGCCGCCATTCATGTTTGATGAAATTTATTGACGTAAAAAGAGAGTTGTACGCCACAGATTCGGAATGTTGGGTAGAGATGCTGCCACATGCGCATCTAATGGTTCGGCGAATGTCTACGATTGTGCCGAAAAAAGGAAGCGCATTCAATCTAGCACGAATTTTATTAATTTGCACAATCTTGCTACATGCGAGCATCGGTGTTTCGTCGCGCCTATTCAATCTTCAAAAACGTCAAACAAAAAACGAATCGAACATTGGAAACGATTACAATTACAAGAGCCTTATAGATTTTGGCGATACCAAAGTTTCAAAATTTGTCAAATACGAAAATGTTGCAGCAGTGGCGCTCGAAAATGGGACTATAATAGCGTACAATCTAATGAAAAACGACAAAAAAGACCCAACATTAAACGAAATTTGGAGATATAATCTAAATAAGAATGATACGCAACTAAATTTTCGAGAATTCAAACTTATTAACAAAAATGTACTTTTATTTTGCTCCGATCAATTATGCCAGTAAGTTTTCATAAGTTTATTAATTGTTCCAAGTTTTAATTTTCTTAAAATATCAAGCTTATAAAATGTTTTTTATAGAACATGCAATTTTGAAAAACATGACAAATGCACATCATTTTCTCTTGCCATTACTGGCACCACCATTTTTGCGAGCATGCAGGGATCGCTTGTGGATGAAAATCGATTAATATTACGAACAGTAGCATCGAATACTGTGCATAATGGAGCAATATATACACTGCAACCTACCGAAATGGGGTGTGCTTTGATTTATATAAGCAAACATTATTTACATGTGTATGTTACTAAATCCGATTAAGTTTTTATTCTTTAGAAGTCTAATCAATCAAGCTCTTGATCGTAACGGTATCGAGGATGTTATCACAGTTGGGTCATTTTCAACAGAAAGTCACACGTTCTTTATAGGGAGTGCATCAAAAATTGATGTGCCCTATAACATCTTTACAGGTGATAAACAGCGCCGTCGTCGAATAGACTTGCGTGTGACGCGAGTTTGCAACAATGACGCAACAAAACGTTTGGAGTCACGTATGGATGTCGCACTGTCATGCAATGGATTGGGTAAATATTTTTAAATTTAATTTTCGAATCCTAAAAAGTAAGCATTAGATAGTGGAGATGGTTATGAAAATTCATCATCGAAGCGCGCAAAAATCGCGTCACTTTCACCCGATGGCGCACGTTTATTAATATTATTTGAAAATAATATAAATCAAGTCACAGAAAATGTTGCGTGCGAGTTTGACGTAAACAATTTAAAAACGCATTTCGATAAAACTTGGCGTACCTGTCAAAGAAACACCGATGCAGCTAATACTGTTGAGGTGCATATTTTTAATTTTTGTAGTACATTTATAAACAAAAATTGCAATCTATGTTGCTTAATTGCCGATGCATGCTTAAAACATCTCTAATTTCAGCGTTGCAAAGTGGATAGCGCAGAAATGAAAAATGATGAAAACTGTTATATATTTGCTTGGGCACGAAATGCTCGTGTGCCACTTTGCGAACGTTTCCAAAGCACCTCCCAAATTGGCAACGATTTTATTGACAGTTGCAATTTATCAGCATTTAAAACTAATGCAAATCGTAATTATTGGCTTGAAAATTATCAACCTTTTATGGGACAAATAATAATGAGGTACAAACATTTAAAAAAAATCACGTTCAATTAGACTAGGCAAAAACAAATGTCAAAATCAATATTTAGAATTACCAATGAAGTAAAAAACATATCTGGCATAACGGAAGGTGTAAGAAGCGATATTATTTATATAACTCGTACTAGCAAAATTGAACGCTTCACAAAAACTAATCAACACACGAATACAACGCTATTAACAATTCCGATAAAATCATCCAATACACCTGCGATTATTGATATTCCAACAAATAGCCTGTTTTTTACGGATGAAAACAAAGTTTATTTATAGTTAGCATACTAATTTTAGTATTTTTTTACATCAAATATATAATTTCCAGCTAAAATACGTACGTCAAACATGTGAAGACTTATATCCGAAATGCGAACAAATTTCTTGGTCTGATCCCCTTAAATGTGGTTGGTGTGCTGATGAAATGGGTAAAGGCCATACTTTCTCATTTCTTCGTCCTGAATCGTGTTCAAATGGCCAGGCACTTGATAAGTGTCCTCCAAATATCTCTGAGGTAAAACAATTATCAGCTTATTTTAAAATTTTAAAATTAGGATTTATTCGCGATTTATTGTATTGAAAAATACAATTCTGGAAATAAAATAATTTATCATTTAGGTGAGTTACGAACTTGGTCGTTATATGATTGTAGGCCATGGTTTTAATAATATTGAAAACTTAAAACTAAGAGCTTGCGATGAGGAATGCACAATCGACCACAAACTTGATATATTGTACGTCATACATCTTAGAATATATGTATTTAGCATATACATATTAAATTAAATGCATTTAGGTTAAGCTGTGAAGCAAAAAGTTTATGTCAACTGGAACTAAACGGGAGAGTGGGAAAATGGCGCAATTTTCGACTCATTTTGCAAGATCATTTAAATAAAATTCCGAACGAGTTTGCTCAATCAGCTAAAAACAACTCCAGGTTTTTAATTTAATACAAATATTCTTTAGTAGAATTTATTATTTAAAAATTTTTCAGGCTCGTACGAATTTTAGTTACAATGGTGGTCTTATTCCTCTTATTTACAATTCTTATTATTGTTTGGAAGCTTTACAATAAATATGCGGATGTACGTTCTTAATTTAATATTTTCATATGATATTTTAAAGATGCTACGGGGTTTGGCCCGATTTTTAAATTTCGAAATTTAGTAAAAAATTTAGGGAAAATTTTAGAAAAAAGAGTAATTTTTAAAGCAATTCATAGATTTATTAAAGATTATATGTAAATTTTTAAAGAGTAAAATTGTTGTATAAAAAATTCATGACCACAAAAATTACAAAAATTTCTGACTAAAAACAATCAGGCCGGGCCGACTCATGATCCGGGCCGGCCCGATCCGCAAAATTAAGGCCCGGTCCGGCCGCCTTTAATTTATTTTAACATACATTATTTGTTAGTAAGATTACTAAGTTTTACAATTTTAGAGAATCCGGGTAAAAGTACAACAAAACGCAGAAAAAGCTCCAAGTAAGTATTATAATGTTTTTAGATTTTCATTTTTTTTGCTTTGCGCAAGTTGTTGAAACAGTTTTTATTTTGGGGATTTCAATAGTTTTAGATTTCTTTTTCTATTGCTTGCTTTTCTCTTTTCCCGTTTTATTGCTTTTTTGTCTTTTGCTTCAAGCTTTAATTGACTGATTGATATTTCTGTTCTCATCTATTTTCATCGATTTTTCACAGAGGGAAAATATATGTCTGTTTCTACGGGTGAGTTTGGTGGCGCTGATGGTTTAGCACCTTATTCATGTCAACAACATATTCACAGTCACCATACATATCCGCACATGTCCTTCTCAGGCATATCTACATCTAATTCAGTTTCTGGACTTGGTGCAATGGACGAATTTGGCGCTTTTAAAATTTGTGATGTTAATCTCTCATCCCGAAATCGGATTGATCAAACGCGAATTTTCCTCATCAAACAAATTGGCGACGGTATTTAATATGCTAAATTTACATTAAATTTGTAGTACAATTTGTACAATACATACATTAGTAATTTAGGCAATAGCTCCACTGTTCATTTGGCAAAATACGTAATGGGCTCAGACGCAAATGTATCGCAACGTGTAGCAGTAAAAACAATTTGCAATGCTGCCTTTAATATGGCAGATATAATGCGAGAAATTGAACTCATCTCTAAATGTCGCCATAAGAACATTGTGGAATATATTGGCCATTATGAAGATCAATTTGGTCGGATGCACATTGTTACCGAATACATGGCTGGCGGCGACTTACACAAATTTCTTATCAGTCCGGCAAATGTGATATTTTTTCAAATATGCATTCTGTATTTATTAGGTGTACAAATATGAAAGTTCGTTTTTTTACGATTCAAAAAATTAAAATTTCAAAAAATTTTCAATTGAACTTTTATTAACAATAACAACCATTATTAAAAACAACATTATTCCAATTTATGAGCAACTTATGGATTCCATCAAAAAAAAATTTCGGTTGTTTCGACGCAATCCATTCATCGAGTCATTTTCGCACTTCTTCTTGTTTTGTGAACATCTGCTCGGCTAATCCTTGAGCCATTAATCAAAATAAGTGATAATCCGACGGAGCGATGTTAGGAGAGTAGGGCGGGTGGGGTAAGATTTCCCATTTCAGTTCTTTTATGGCATTTTTGACCGGTTCTGTAACATGAGGTCTGGCGTTGTCGTGAAGCAATATTGGGCACTCGCGTCTTGTGGTCCATCTTGGTCGTTTGGTGGCAACTTCTCTGTTCAGATTGATTAATTGCTCTTTACGAGCCGCCGTAACAGTTTCGCCAAGTTTGAGAAGTTCATAATACAAAATACCCTTCTGATCCCACCATACACAGTCTTTGTCGCTCAGGTCAAAATCGCCTTCTCTGAACCTCTTAAACTCTGATAGTGATCGTATTTTTGCCATAAACTTCAGCAATCATTTTGTGAGAATCGGCGGCACTTTTCTTCCAGTTAAACATGAATAAGAGAACTTCCCACAAATGCTCTTTTGTTGGCGCTTCGGTGGTAATCTGTAAAATTGTCCTAAAATTTTATATGCAAACCTTTTTTAAAAGTTCAAGAAGCATTAGATTTTATTTAGCATTAGATAGCATTAGATTTAGCATTATTTGGCATAACGCTTTAAACACTCTACAAGATAGATACAGACAAATGTTTCGAAAAAAAGTTTATTCATGAAAAAATATTAGACAAAATAAAACGAACTTTCATATTTGTACACCTAATAATTAAATGTTCTTTTTTAGAAGCTTACTGTCGGCGAAGCATTTTTGTTTATTTTGCAAATTTGTGAAGGAATGGAATATATAACCAAACAACATATTGTCCATAGGGATCTTGCAGCAAGGAATTGCATGTAATGTCTTTTTTCAAAAAAATATTATATAGCTGCTTTTTTATACGTTAATTTATCATTTTTTATCATTTTTAATTGTATTTTAATTAAAATTTTAGGCTTGATGATGATAATCTTGTTGTAAAAATTACGGATTTTGGCTTATGCAGAACTTCAAATATTAATTATGAATATATATCCGAAAATGTAGCTCAACAACTTCCATTTCGCTGGACGGCCATCGAATGTTTTGGTACAAATAGAAAAGTATGTTGACGAGCATTTAAAAATTATTTAAAAATAATAAATACCTAATAGATTCACCATTATTTTTAAATTTAGTTTTCGGAAAAAAGTGACGTGTGGTCATTTGGTGTTGTGGTATGGGAGATTTTTGCACGTGACCTCACTCCATATGCCGGTAAAGATAGTAACGGAGTACGCGAGTACTTGAAAGCAGGAAATCGTTTGGAATTTGAGCGCATACCTTCATGCCCTCAAGAAATATAGTTCGTTTAATATAAGAAATTTTATTATGCTGTTGCCGTTTAAAATTATGATAAATTGGAATACGATTAAAATTTACAACGAATATTTTAGCGAAAGAGTATTGTTGCCATGTTGGGAAGAGTCACCACACGATCGTCCTACCTTTACGGAGTTACGCATAGAAATCGAGAAAATATATTGGGGAGTTAAAAACTCTTGTCCTGAATATCTTAAAACCGAATATGAGACGGTACATTCACGCTCGCATTATTAAACCATATGAAAACAATTATTACTTACTTGTTTTTAGCCGATAAGCTTAATTGGCTCACCAACTCCAATGCTGGAAATTGAGGAATGCAAATCAATCTCAAGCACGCCCTAGTGATAAACGATTGTTTATAGTAGTTTAGAATAGCTTCTAAACGCTTCATTCAAAAAGCATATTTCTTCAAAAAAGTTCTAAAAAATTACGGAGTTCTTTTTTTCTCTTGCCTTTATTAAGTGAATGCAATTTTATTCGTTTTATAAAACTGCATTTTTCTATATTTTATTTTACAAATATTTACTTTTTAAACAAATCAAATAATTTTGATCAATGTTATATAATTTCGTTCAGGGAACGTCAAAAGTTTCTATATAGCACTTTTTTAACACTAAAAATTGTTAAAAATTCAAAATTTTAGCAACATTGCTTTGAAGAGTGTTTCAATTTTTCCTAACGATTTTGAACAGCTAGAACTTTTTTTGGGGCGCTTTTAAGACGTGCGGTCTTCGGCATTCTTTTTTACTCGTTATTAAAATTTGTTTGAGCCACTAAACAAAAAAAAAATTTTTTTTGACTTTTTTTTTGCCTTGATCCTCCTTATTGTCGATAAATCTGAATTTTTTTAAAAATTGTTTAAAATACTCTATATTTAGCCTCACGTTTATTTTGATTTTCTAATGCATAATGTGTCAAGTTTTGTTTTCTAGATTTTTATTCTTTTTACGTCTCAAGAAAAAGCATTTTATGTTGTTATTAATGCAGGGCATGGAAGTGCTATTGCACAGAGTATGGAAATGATTAATTGGTCTTCGTTTACTAATAATCTTTGTTACTAATAAAAATTTTCATTTTAAACGATTTAAAAAAAATTTTCGATCACAAGGCAAAAAAGTTTAAAAATTTTTTTTCTATTTAGTAACTCAAACAAATTGTGATGGATGACAAGTAAAAAAGAATGACGAAAACAGCGTGTCTTAAAATCGCTCCAAAAAAAGTTAGAGCTGTTCAAAATCGTTAGAAAAAATTGAGACACCCTGTAAAAAGCAAATACTAAATTTAGCATTTTTTTGAGCATTTTAGCAAACGTTCCCTGGTTTCACTTAATTTTATAGCAAAAAGAATTCATACACAAATGTATTGTTTCCAAAATTTCTTCCACTTTAATTGTAAATAAGCAAAGTTATCATGACGTCAACATTGCTTCCACCCCCCCCAGAACTTCAACAATTTTTTTGGAAAAAAAGTTCTTGGTCGCAATTTTGGTTCAAAATTTTTTAAATCGACTATAACCGGCAGGGAATAGTTTCTATACAATTCTTGATCAACGTAATGAAAGCTTTTAAATGAGATATACCATGTCTAAATTCCATCAAAAAAAAATTTACTTTTGTGGTTATGGCTCCATGGAGGCATTTCCTGTAAAAAGACTACTGTATTTGTTCTTAGGATCTAAATAACCATACGGTTAAAAAATTTCGAAATTTTTGGGTGGGGCGGGGTTAACTATGATTGAGCCGTTATCATTTTTAATCTTAACTCTTTTGTGCACGTACTAAATAAATAGGCAAATTTTTAAGGCTTATTAGTGTTATATACTGCATATAATTGTAGATATGAGACATTAAAAATTAATTTTTAAAAGCTCGTAAAGTTTTCAGATGTTTTTTTATTATGCCTTATATCCGGGTCACTTAAACTATTTCTCACCTTTTTCAAATTTAAATTGATTGAATTGAATTCAATAGATAAATTTATTTATTATGTTTGCAACGTTTATTTTATAAATAAATAGAGTTATTATAAATAGGCAAATTATTACACAAATTTTTTAGAATACTCGAATACTAATCACTTTGAAGGTAAAAAGCTTTCTTAATTCAACGAAAAAATTATAGAAGAAAAGGCTTTGTTGTATAATAAATGTGTATGTACCAGGGGTGTAACGGAATTTCGATTTCCTACATTTTTCTCCTTCCTACTTCCGACGTTTTTCCCCTTTCGATTTTCGACATTTAAAATTCATTTCAGTTGCACCTCTAATATGTACACATGTTAGAGTCAAAAAATTAATATATATGTTAGGGAAAAATAAGATTCTCGGCCATATACGTATTTTCTAAACCATATAAGATTTTTTTACATTTATCTAAATTTTGTTTTCTATTCACAATTCACTTTTAAATAACACATTTTTACTTTTTTTTCAATTTTTTGATGTACAGTCAAATCTGTCTAGTATGGCACCTTCGGGACCGACCAAAAGTACCATAGTAGACAGATTGCTATATTAGACAGGTTTTCCAAGATAAGCTTTTTTTGTTGGAACTGAGTATTGGTGTCATAGAAGAGAGGTTGCCATAGTAGACGAGTTTGACTGTAATAGTTGTTCATTGAAAGTTATTTTTTAGACTGGTATAATGTTTCTTTTTAAATTTTATTTACACAACAAAAAATCTTTTTAAAGAATGTAAAAGTTATTTTATTAAGTTATTTTTAAATCAAAAATTCAATTAAAATTATTAATGAAGAAACTATTAAAAATCATAAACTGATTAAATGTTATTACACACTTTATTTCAACGAAGCAACAAAACGCAATTATTCTGCGACGTGAAAATTCTTGAAAAACTTTTCATGAAATCTTACGCCGCATTTCTCGCACATCTTTTTTGCTCGATCACCGCAAAGAGCACATCTCGGCACTGCATTTGCATCGACCATTTAGTGGTTGAACCCATCGTACCGCAGCGTGTCAGTGACACGCTTTGATTTCGGTTTATTGGATTTGAGGTCAATAGGAGATGGAGAAACAGCATTCGATCGCAAGTAGGATGTCGTGAAGTAATGTAGGAAGGTGAGAAAATTCATTATTTCTACGAACCTGCAATGCAACTAGCAGGCATTGCAGATGGATGAATCGAGAACAAAGAAGAAGCGGAAAAACTACCATTTCTTCGATCTTCGACATTCGATTTTCGATTCACACGATAATTATTGATGTTCTGATCTATGTGATCAACTCCTCCCATGTACTTGTAAAAGAGTTTTTTTATGAAAGAGTCTTTTTTGAGTTTAATTAGTCAAAATAATCAAAAATTTGCGTTTTTCATATGAAAATACGCCTAGAAAAGTGTTTTAAAACAAAAATTTTTTTTAATTTTAAAGAGGACGAGCAAGGCAATTTTTGATAAGTTTTGTAATAAATGCGCATAAATGGGTTAAAACAAGCTGTAGTTTAAAAATTTTGAGCTAAACTTCGTTTATAACAAGTTAAAATTCAAAAATTCTTGAACGGCTGTATTTTATTTACCCAAACTAAAACTTGATTATTTTCATTACCATAAAATCCCCTTTAATGCTACAAAAATCTATTTTTGTTAAAATGATGATTTTTGGCTTTTCTGTAAAATTACTTATATACACAGAGTAATTATATTAGTGTAGCTCGACGAGCACTATCGATTGGCGAAGGTCGCATGGCGGTCCGACTTAATCCAAGCGTACAGCCCGAAGGAATCATTACACACATTATTTTTACAAAAAATTGCTTTTGATTTTTACATTATGCCGAAAATTCAAAAAGTATAACATCACTTTGCGTCAATACTATATTATGTAGTTCCATAAAAAAATTGAAATTTTTACACAATGCCGATGTCCTCATAAAAAAATTTCTTATATAAAAAAACTCTTATTTAAAAAATTATTAAACGATTTTGAAATAAGAATTTTTAATAATTTTTTTCTTATATCAGAAAAATTGACATTTACTGCTAAAATCGAATTGACCAAGCAAAGCTGCGCCTAATTTTCTCATAAAATATGAAAAATGTGACAAAATTTACTAATCGTAATTCTGTTTTAAAATAGAATTATATATATTAAAATTTTCAAAATACATAAATATATAATGTAATGTCCGTAATATTGGGTTATAAACAATTTATATTTGTGAACATCCTGCCATACATTCAGTGCTGTTCGATACATTATTAGTACCTTCATTATCCGGAGAATTGGAGGATAAACGGTTGCAAACATTATAATCTCCTACGAGATATGCGTTTATGGAATCACGCTCTGGCTTCTCGGCAATCACCCATGTTTCGTTAGTAGCTGCATTCAGTTTTTGACGACATAAAGGACAACATCGATGACGAATGCCAAGAAATGTGTTAATGCAACGTTCGCAAAATGCATGAGCACACGGTAATACCGCTTCCGGTTTTCGATCCATGCATATTACACACTTTCCTTCCACAGTGCACCTAAAGAAAATATTTTTAAAACCCTTCCTAAAATTATTTTGTTGGAGTTATATGTGGGCGTATTGGCAATCTTCAAGAAAAGGCATCCACCCAAATTGATCATTTATTCAATTTTTGTTTGTTTTCCACTTTCTACTCTTCCCATTTCTCACTCTTTTACTCTTATCCTTCGTGCTTTGCCTTTGATGGATGCCTGTCGCCGGCTTATCTTGCGCAACTTTAGATTTTTAGTAAATAAAACGGATTGTGTAAATTATTACTTTATTATTTACTAATTGAAATGTTAAATTAATCCATTTTTACCATTCGTTTTCAAAAATAGACATTTTCATAATTTGGTCGTCGACTTCCTCAGCAAGTGTATTTATCGAAGCATCTAATGCATCAAATATTTGGAGTAAAGAATTGTATTGCTTCAAGAAATCGTATAACGTATATTCTTTACTATATGCTCGCCCATTCAAAATCTATACACACAAAAAAATTTTATTTACAAACATGAAAATAAAAAATTGTCTTACAGAAAAACATCTTATTCTAACATTCCGTTTCCACTTTTTAAATATATTGCGCAATATTTTTTTATCCTCATCTGGTTCTTCTAATACGAAAATCATAGCACATATGTTCGTATTGCTTTGATTAAACGTTTTTTCACATCTAAATTTGTTGTTTTACTTTTATTAAGTTGTGCAATAAATTGAGTATTAAATTTTAATTAAACAAGCCTTAAATTAAGAGCCACAATCGTTTCCAATAATTTTGGCTTTGTTATGGTAATATAATTCAACGAACTCGAATTTGTGTTACCCATTAATTTATACACAAATATCTAAAGATATGTTTTCTTACTTTTGTGAAATAACAAATTAGATTGTCTTGATTTTTACAATATCTGAGTAATTATTGGAAAGATGGCGAAAGTTGATGGAAAAGCGCATAGGACCTAATTGAAGACAATTAGCAGAAGACAGAAAACAATATAAGCGGCGATTGTATGATCCACCACGAGATAACAACGTGTGACACGGATCTTCATATGTTCAAGTGAGTAATTATTAGAGAACAGTGACCGCACCCAATGGGAAAATGTTAAATTAAGAAAAATATGCATGCATTTACCAGTATTTGTAATTATTCACAATATTTAAATATTTAAAACGCAGCTGGAATTTTTATGTTGTGCAAGTTGACTATTTTCTATTTTTTTAAATTTAAATTTTTATTTTTTCCCTTTAAAAGTTTTAAATAAAAAAATAAATTTTTTTTGGGTTTGGAATTATTACAAACCCCTAAATACAGAAAAAATTTAGGAGAGGGAGAGTAAAGTTGAGTAAGCTCCAAGTTCAACCTAAAAAGAGGATAAAGAAGAAATTTTAGGACTATTTTTGTATACGGGATGCATAGTGATGGCATTTTGGACGATTTCCAACCCGGCGAATTGCTATGGGATAGAACAAAGTATCGCACGAAATTTGACATTAACTTTTCCGAATGGAATCCACGCATGGAGCTTCTGGCTTTGGCGTCCAAAAAGGGCAATGTTCTCGTGAAAAGGTTGCATTGGAAGACTGGTTGGAAGGTAATTGTTACACAGTACATAACAAAATTATACGTCCACTCGATTTTCTTGAATATATCTTCACCCACCGGTCCTATCGCTGCCAAATTTTCGTCAAAAGTATGTTTTTATATGTTGTTTCGAATGTTGTCATCAAAATTGGGAAAATAATTTTTTTTCAAAATTTTACTGTATTTTCTGAAAATGGGATGTCATAAAAGTATACGTCCACTTAAATTTATTGATAACAAAACAAATTGAAAACAAAACCAACAACAATAAAACAATTAAAATCATTTAAATATCATACAGCACGAAATTTATACCATTATTCAAAGATTTAAGTTGAATACAGTAGGATTTTGGAATACTACATAAAATCTTAATTTTTAATTAAACTATTTTTACACATTTGGAACGTATCTCTTAAATTAGGGACATTTTAAAAATTCGAATATTAGGTTTTGTAGTGCTCAAAAAGTTGTACCGATATGTAAATTTTTATGGCAATTGAACGTTTAATTTACTCAACATTTGCAATTTAGCTCAATTTTTCATAAAAAATTAACTATTTTGGGCAATTTTCTAAATTTTTAGATAAACTTCAAACATTATTCTAACTTAACAAATAGACGAAAGATATTGAAAATGCAAATGTCTCTAATTTAAGAGATAGGTAGTTCCAAAAAGTGTAAAAATAGGTTAATTAAAATTTTATAAGGGCTACCATATCCCAAAATCCAACTTAAATCTTTGAATAATGGTGTAAATTTCGTGCTGTATGATATTTAAATGATTTTAATTGTTTTATTATTGTTGGTTTTGTTTTGTTATCAATAAATTTAAGTGGGCGTATACTTTTATGACATCCCATTTTCAGAAAATACAGTAAAATTTTGAAAAAAAATTATTTTCCCAACTTTGATGACAACATTCGAAACAACATATAAAAACATACTTTTGACGAAAATTTGTCAGCGATAGGACCGGTGGATGAAGATATATTCAAGAAAATCGAGTGGACGTATAATTTTGTTATGTACTGTATGCATATTTTAAATTTTTTAAAATAAAAATCGTTTTAAAGATAGATTTCGGCAAGGAGAACTTTTTATGCGATTGGCGTAAGCTATTTTGCGGCACTCAACTCGAGCTGAATGCCGCAACGATTCAAACATCTCAGAAGCGATGTGGTACTACTTCACCGCTAACAAACTTATGCTGGAGCCCGGACGGACAGGTTTTACTGGTTGCATTTCAGAACGGTGATCTCTACTTTTTGGACGCTCAAAGCGGGCGACCGCATTTCTTTTTCACTTTGGAATATGAACCAATTCGCTTGCAGTGGTTTGAAGTTGCGCCAGCGAAAAATTACAAATTACGAGAGGATTTCTCCATAGAAGTACCTAAAGCTTTATTGACTTAGTAATTTTTCTAGTGGGTTTGAAACAATTATATTTATTGGTTTTAGCTTTCCCATCGCGATTTTTCCTTTGTCAACAACGGGCCTGAACATCACGCCGAACTAATTAAGGACGTGGAGGCATTTTCCAGTCGTATGATTTCCACGTCATTGTTAGGAACAATGCTATGCGTTGTTTACGACGATGGCGACGGTCCCATCCTCGACGTTCTTTCAGGCGGTTTTTTGAAAATCAAACGCTTTGTGCTATGCGCCATTCTGGCGGAAATGTACGAAGGCCGAGAAGGTTAGTCAAGTTTGTATTTTTTCACTTAAAACATTTTTTTATACTTACTTATTTCTAGATGAGATTTTTCCTTCTACGCTGGAAGTGCTAAGCATTCGATTAGACTCGACGAATGGGCATATCCATGGATTTCAAGTGGTTTGTAAGTTTTGCGCCAAAAAGGAAATAGATCCTCTCGTGGACACGACGATGGATGAAAACGATTCGCCTTTTAGTTACAAAATATCTATATTGTATATACCCTTTGATTTTAACGAACGACGTATGCGATTTTTGGCCGAAGCGACGTTAAGGTTTGTTTTTCAAAATATTTCTTAATTTTTTATATAAACGATTTTTTAGCATTTTAAAATTGTTTAGAAACAGACTATTTGAATAGAAATGAGCGGAGTGAATTTTGATTTAATGTATTTTTTAATCATAAAAAATGTGTGCAAAAGTGTGAAACTTTAATTTTTACTTCACTTTTATATATTTTTTCATATATTTTCTATTTGTTTATAAATTGTATTTATTTGACATTATATAGTGTTGGACAAATATCTCTTTGCGTGGCGTACCTGAGAGAAATGTTTTCGCATTTTACGTACGATTGGATGGCACAAAGCGAGGTTTTAATTCTTTTATAAATTTGTATTGAATGAATTTTTCTCATAAAGTTTAAAAAAACTTTGGAAAAATTTCTAATTTTTATAATTAAATTTTTTATACACATTTTTGTTTCTCTTCTCAAAAAAAAAGAAAAAGTTTTTGCAGGCTTTTCATCGTAGAGTACTTTATAATTTATTTGCTGCGGATTTGCCGGACTTTGACGGCAAGTCTGTTTCTTCCGATGCAATGTTCACCATTTGTCGAGATTTTTTTGTCACAATCACAACCGGTGCCATTTCAAAAAATATTCAAAATTTTTTTGTGCACGACTCCACCGTAAAAGACCTTAAATCAGCGAACGTTTTCGTCGACGAAAAGTATTCGTAAGTGGTTTTTTAAATTATTTAAAATCACTAGATGTGACTGATAGGTTAATTTATAAAAACAAATATGAATATATATATATGTATATTGTCTATAGTAGTCATAGTAATTGAGCATTTGAAATTTTCAATAATTGTATACTTTAGTGCATTAATCGTTGGGATTACAATTGGGTTACGACCAGCCACGCAGCTTCTTAAACTACATTTGCGATTTTTGCAGAACATATTAGCCGATTTTGGCTGTGGAGACGATGGATTGTAAGTTTTTAAATTATTTTTAACTATCTTACGTTTTAAATATTTGCTACATATTAGTTTATAACAATTTGTTTTTTTTTAATCATATTTGTTTGCAAATTAAAAATATAGCTTTTCATCTGTGCTCGGTAAAACTAATAATGATGCGTCGGCTAATGTACGCCATGAATTTTTCAACAAATTTCAACATATTGTTACGTGTTGTGACCATTCATTTCTTTTTTTATTAAATACTGCAGAAGAGAATAGGTGAGGAATTATTAAAAACATTTGTTCTATGTTTTTGAGTATAACATCTTATATAATAAATTCGTCCGAAGTATTCGGAGAGTAGAAGTCAATTCTTGGGAGGTCAAAATGTATACGTCGAAATGGAATGAAGCAAAAGGCACTGGATTTAAATCCAAATTTAGATTTCAAGCTTAGATTATCTTAGACTTAGAATTTAATCTTTTAAACTTAAATTTTAGGTTTAGCCATAGTCATCTCTTTTGTTCCGTCCTATTTTCTCATCACGTTTTGTCCCATCTCATTTTGACTATTCCGTTTTGCGATATTTCGAGACGGACATCGAAAAAATATTATAATAACTCATAATAATGGTAAAAATAACTTAACGTGAGTTTTAGCCTAAGACTAAAGTCAACGAGGCCTAATGGCTAAGTCTAAATCTAAGTTCAGCCTAAAATCTGAAATCTGTGTCCGTCCCAAAATGTCTCAACACCGTTTTGTATTGTATAGCATCGATCACATATAGATTAGATTAATTTATATATTTTTTAAAATCAAAACTTGTTTTTCTACATGTCAGGCGTAATCTTAAACAATTTATACGATTTTTGTTGACGCTTTGTGTCACACAAAATGAGGAACTCGACGAAGACGAATTGGTGAAGGTTTTCGAGGTTCATAAAATCAACCTAACTAGCCTTTGCAATGTAAAGCAATTTTATATTTTGCGTTTAAAAAAATTAATATTTGACGAATCCTTAAATTTTATTGCAGTTTATTTGCGAAAAGTTTGGAGATTTTCATGCAACTTCGCATCACACAACATCGTCGTCTGATCTTACGTTCAACTTTATCGAAGTTTTTATTACCATTTTTTACATTATATTGAATTTCAAAATTCAAAATTTTGAATATAATTTTTTTACATTTAAGGAATATTTTAACCGACTGAAGCCACCATTAAATCAACAGGTTTCGAATCCAATCGTAGAATCCAGACAATTAGCACGTTCTCTAAACTCATTGTTGGATGATGTACTGGCTATTCTTAATGGTGAAAATGAATCATCATTTCATCATTTTGTTGCTGTTCGCCAATTTCTCCACGCCATAGAAGAAGACATCGACTTGGAATCATCCACACAAACGCTTTCTATAAATCCCATAGCAGCATTGAATATGTGCTCTTCGACTTTTAAAATGCTCATTTGTGACGGAATTGAAAAATTCACTTAAATATGTATTATATTATTAGGTTATGATTGAAATATTTTTAAAATGATCTCAACTTTTTAATTATAAATTATACAAATAAAATAATATTTTTTTTAATTTAACTAACAATAAAATGAATCATAGAAATTTAAAATTCAATGAGAAAACATTTTTAGGATTGACTCATTACTTTTTTATATACTATTTTAAATGAAATTTTTACAAATGACATTTATACATATATACACATACATATTTGTATTCAAAGCTAAAAAATGAAGAAAATATTTAAAGTCGAAATGTTTATTTCCTTGATAAATATTAAAATGATACTTTTATAACTTTTAATACACATGTGCAATTTACTTTTTTTTGTGCGCGAATTTTTGATTTTATATTTACCTTTTTTCTTTATTTTTTTTTATTTCAATACAAAAATTGATTTTTCTTTTTTCTTATGCTACCGTTTCTGCATAATTTTGTTTTGAAATTTATGATAAAAATTTATTTGAATATTAATGAAACATTTAATAGTTTATTAAAAATGTTAAAATTTTTAAAATAAGTAATAAAATATTTAAAAAAATTTTTTTGTGAAAGCAGAATTTAATGAATTTTTATTTGTATAATTGCTTTATTTTTTGTTTAAACAAATTTCACTGAATATTATAAAAAAATTTGAAAACATTTTAATATTGTTTTTGGTGCAAAGGATAAAGTGCAAGGACAACAGTTATATATTTAGTTTAATAATATTAAAGCATTTGATTTAATATCTAACAAATTGCGAATTTATATCTGATGGGATTCAATTTAAGAGTCGGTATGATTAGCCTGTTGATTGCTTGTTTTTATCTCAATTTTGTCATTTCAAGTAAAATATCATTACTTCCATCAAAACGTTTGGAATGTACGGAAAAAACATGCAATTTTGATGAATCGAAATTGCGCTTCATGATTATCGGTGATACTGGAGGTTAACATAATTGAAATTCCTTATAAACTATAAAAAATGTATTTTTTTATAAAGATAACTTTAAAATCGCTTTACATTGTGTAAAGTTTTTTCTTTAAATAAAACGTAGGTGCCTTGCAATAAAATTCTGCATCGATGAAAAATATTATTTGTCGGGGTTGCAAAATTTGTGCACGCAAACATTTTTTTTCATTGCAAAAAATAAAACTTTTATTTACAAAATTAAATATAACAATTTAAAATGATTTTAGGTTTGCCTATTTTTCCATATTTTACATATGCACAAAGTCGGACCGCTTTCGCGATGAACGTGGTTGCAAAACAAGGAGCAGATTTTATAATAAATCTTGGCGATAATTTCTATTTTAATGGCGTTAGAAATATTTTTGATGATCGATTTAAGGTTTTTTTTCTAACGAATTTTTTTGTGTATATTTTTTTAAGTAAAAATTACACACATGCTTTTATATACTTACATATAAGAATTTATAAAAAAGGCGTTTTAGAATTCTTTCGAAAACATTTATTCATATGATTCGTTGAATATTCCGTGGTATATCATAGCTGGCAATCATGATCATTTGGGCAATATAACTGTACAACAGATTTACACACAAAGTAGTAGTAAATGGTATTTTTTTGCATTTACATGCCAATCTTTTATGATTTAAAATTTTTCTATTTTTAGGACATTTCCAGAAAGGCTTTTTTATAAGCTTAGCTATGGTATTACTTCTGAAAATGGACGAATTACAACTGTAGACATTTTATTGATTGATACAATTGTATTATGTGGGAATACGGTAGACATCGAAGGCAAAAGTGTGCTAAATTGGTTGTTTGCAAGAAAACGTCAGCCCACTGCACCGCCTCTTGAATATAAAGAATTAGCTGAAGAGCAATGGATTTGGATTGACGAAACACTTTCAAATTCTAAGTGAATATATTGTTGACTAAATGCGTGTTTTTGTTTTACAAAAATTTCCATTTTAGAGCAAATTATATATTTGTTGCTGGGCATTATCCAATTCATTCAGCCTCCGAACATGGTTCATTCGAATGTTTAGAACAAAAATTAGATCCAATGTTAAGACAATATCGCGTTAACGCTTATTTTGCAGGTCATGATCATAATTTACAGGTAGCATTAATCTATCTAATTAATATTTCATGTATTTAACCTATGTTTATTTAGCACATTCAACTAAATAAAACATTATCAAATGGCGAAATTAGCGTTATGAATTACATTGTATGTGGTGCCGGTTCACGAACTGATAGTTCTGTAAAACATGCCTTTAAATTTAAGCCAGAAGAACTTAAATTTATGTGGGTCATATTTAATTTAGTAAATGAATTTATAAATAAGTAAATATACAGTAGTAAATGTTAGATCCACTAACATTTTTACTCAAAATTCATATAAGCCAAGAGATTCTTTTGAAATTTTTGGAAGATTAATTTAATGAAAAAATTTTACATGATTAAAACAAAACATTATCATGAAAAAGCAAAAAAGCATGAAACTACAAAATTTTCAAGAAATTGAAAAATGAATTTGATTCGGGACGAGTTAATATATAGGACGAGTCTTATACTCAAGAACTTATTGTTAGGATATTTAGAAATAAAGAAAACTAGCTTTTCTAATGACATTATTTCTATGTCATCAGAAAAGCAATATAAGGGACATCAACCAAAAAGTATCACTTTTTGGTATAAAAAAGAAAATGTCACTTTGGTATTAAGACATTTCGGGACACAGATTTTAGGCTAAACTTAATCTTAGCCCATAAAATTGTATTAAAAACATATTCAACATATAGGTATCCAACATCATGGAATCCGTTTTCGCAGATGGGTTTCTCAAAAGGAGGTTTTATTAATTCAACAATAAGCCACGAGGAAGCAATTTTCGATTTTATGAACAGTGAGCTAAAGTCGAAATACCAACTTCGTTTGAAATCACGAATATAATTAAAAGATAAAGATGTTTGCATAATACAGTCAAAAAAGTTCAAATGATTATAAAATTTCTAAATTGGAACAAATATGGACAAGTTTGGTGTCAAACAAAATGGTAAACTCTTGGGAATCGAATAAAAAAAAAGAATTGAGTTGCAAAATAAAAAGATCAGTTGCAAAATAAAAGAATTATGACAAAAACAAATCCCGGCATAAAGATGCCTCACCCCATATATTATCCACCATTTTAAAAATTTTTATTATAAATTTTTGAAAATCGAAAATCGATAGAAATCTTTAAAAAAATCGAAAATTTTATTTTTTTTCGCTTTTTTAATTTTTTCGAATTTGGGACTAATTTACTTATATGCTATTTCAATAGATCGATACAAAAATTATGCCATTAGATTCCCTATGGTCCAAAACGGTCGGAACTGAAAAAACTCACACCTGGGTCACGGGGCTCTAAAATAATTGGTAGCTAAAAAATGAATAGGTGCAAAATTTAAATCATCGAAAAGCTGTTTTTCCATTAAAAATTGCATTTTTTCAATGTTTTGAAATTTACCCATCCATTTTTTAGCCGTTAGCCTACCAATTTTTCTACTTTTTAGATATGTGGTGCAGAATTTTTTGCTCTTTAAGATGCTTATATTAGTTTTTCAAATAAATGCGTTGGGCTCAAAAATAAAAAAAAATTAAAAATTTCTGTGAAAATTTATCTTTGGGTTGCCTATGTTTTGTCCGATAAAAAAATAAAGTGTTGTTGTTAATAAAGTCATATTTTTTATTGAAAATGATTAGTATAGCCCATGAAATTTCGTATTTAATGATATACTTACTTGATCAAAAATCGATTATCATAATCGTGGAAAAAGGCTTTGAATAAATGCGTACAAAAATCAATTATCCGCGACTGTATATTTTTAAAACAAAACATTATCTCTCGAAATTTTAATTTATTTATTTTTAATGAACAAGAAGAAAAAAACATTAGCATTGTTTTAAAAATTGTCATTAACTAGTGGGCCAGCTGCTTTCTTAATTTTAAGCATTAGAATCGCTGAAATATTCCTAAAAACATACTATATAGTGTGAGTTGAAAGTTTGTTGTTTTTTTTCGGGACGTAATATTTTATTAATAAAATTATTCTTTTTTTAATATGCTTATATCATTGAATTCTAAAATTCTCTTTCTAATGGCATATAGCATGTTTGTAAATATTTTATAATAAGATCTCTAGTGGGTGTAAAAGAATGCAATAATTGTTTGCTGCGCAAACGCGGTGCTCGATTTTGGTCTATTTTGTCTTACGCTTTCTTCAATCGTGACTCCACCGATTTGTGGGGTTTAAAACAAACCATTGCCTCCAAAATTCCTAGATGAGGTAATTCAATGGATTCAAATATGAGGAGTAGGGTGTTGATGAAGACTTAAAAACGAGCTTTTGCAGAAATTGCATTTTTCAATTCCTCGCATTTCTTTTTCTGGGGGAAAGGATTCTTTTTTCTGTTGACTTGCGAAGATTTAGAAGAAAGCGTTCTGCCGTTTTGGACGTTGTGGGCTTGTTCAATATTCCTCTGAGAAGAATCGAGCGCCGCATCAAAAAATTATCAAAACGCGCACTCTTTCACGCTTACTAGACATCTTATAACAACATATTTATAAATATCCGATATACCATTTAAAAAAGCATTGAATGGCAAATTCAACGATATATAAAAAAGAATAATTTTATTAATACAAAATATTACATATTACATTCCGAAAAAAAAGAAAAAAAAACAACAAACTTCCTATGCACCTTGTAATTTATTAAGCATTTTATGTATATAAAAGTATCAATCGAAATGATTAAAGTTTCTATAAAAGTTTTTCTTATTTATCTTCAGTAGCTTTTACTATTCGAATATATACAGCCGTTTAAATGCTTTTTGTCGTCAATGTTTTTTGCCTTATTTTTCTTTTAAGCTCGAAATTGTAAGCTTGCAATTGCGTCATTTATTTTTTTTTATTCGTTAAATAACGGCATATACGGCCAAGAATGTCGAACTTAATACCAGTGGTCGCTTATATTGCCTTCTGGTCGAGCTCGTGGTTAAAGCCGCTGATGTTGGAGAAGTGGCACGCATTATTGCTAGTATTATTTTATTTTTGCTTGTTTGTGTTAAGTTTTATTGAAATGAAAGGCCACAAAAATTATGCATTCACATGTTTAGTATTTTTTGTTAGTTAAACATATTTTTCATATTTATCCGTTTATATTTGCATCACGAGCAAGGCTAACAGTGAATATGCTAATATACAAATGAACTTGCTAATATACAAATCATTATTCATAAACATAAAATGATAGTAAATACGCAAGGATTCGATATGTGTTATTCATAAACAACTATTTTTTTACTAGAATTTAATCTTTTATTTTTTATTGATGAATAACGTTTTTTTATAATACACACAAGAAAATAAAAAAATAATATTTTAGTAAAAATTTTAAAAGAACAACGAAAAATGCAATGGTTTATCGTTATCACCTTTCTTTTTTTGGCGGATAAATTCCGCTCTTGTCGTTGTATAGCTTTGTTTTTCGACTATTTCACTGTTTATTTTATGTATATAATTTCGGGACAACATAAATAAAAAAAATATTATCACTACTAGTGACAATAAAACAATGATAACAACAACACAACATAAATAAATAAATGGAAAACAGAGGAAAAAGAAAAAAAGCATTGAATAAATGAATGTCTCGATCAAGGATTTTTTCTTTATATAATCATTTATTCTTAAGAGCTAACTAACTACATAAAAGAATGTATGCACACTTTTTTCTCGCTATTCTACTTTTATCCGACATAAGCTCTCGACGTTTCAGTGTTTTTCTTTCCGACATTTTTATGCCAACAGAATTTTTTAGGAATTTATTTTTCTGATTTCCATACACTTGTATGCCTTTTTTTAGCTAAAAAATTAACGAACGTGAACTTAGTTTTGGTCTTTTTTTTAAGTTCTTGAAATATTTTATGCTGGAATGTTTCTTTACATTTGTTTAGTATCTTCACTTAATTTATGGCAATAAATATGTATGTCCTATTCTCTATTTTATCATTATTCCTCAAATAAAAGTGAGTCATTTAATTATTTAGTGTATGTAATTATTGTAATTACTTATATATGTATGAAATAACGTAGGCTTTTATAATTTGTGAAAAAATTATTTCACGTATTTAATGTTTTAATATTTAATTTAGGTTATTCAAAAAGTGGCTACTTTTTTAATGCTTATTATATTTTTTTAAATTCTATGTAAAATGTCGTCTCAAATCGTTACGTTCATACCCGATTATTTTGCCGAGATAAAACAACTATGTCTCAGTTGGTGGTATCAACTTGGTACGCAAAAATATTTATTTATATTTATATGTATGCACATATATATTTTTATGTATTAATATAATATAGCTGAAGAAATAAGTTAATTAGAAATGTATTCTTATTTATTACAATCAACACAAATTGACCATAACTTTTATGATTATAAAATTATACAAAAGGGGAAAAATTTTCGGATAAAATGTAAAGTTGTAGAAATAGGTGAACAAAAAAGATTTTTAGCAGTTGTAATTTTGTTTACATTTATGCTTTTTCTTGTTATTTTTATTTGTTCAGAAATTTCTTTTCCTCGATAGGGCTTGTTGACATTATCTTTTTTTTAAATTTCTTACATTCTTTTCATTCTTAACTAGGTAATAATCGCACCTAATTGTGTTGAAGTAACCTATTAATTCAAGTTTTAATTACAATTTTAAAGTGTTTGCATTTTTGGTGAATTCGCGAGAGTTCCAAGAATATGCACATTAAAAAATTAGTCAATCATCGGAACAAATGAGAGGATTAAAATTAATCCGGTATATCAAAAATTGAATAAATATTTTTTATGTAAGGCAAATTATATCTTTAAGATATAAATTTAATATTTGTGAAAAAATACATTTAGCATAAATGTCCAAATCGAAGTTTTTTCAATAAAAGCTACAATCTGACTCATCTTTTTGACACATTTCATGCATTGCCTTCTGTTGCTTTGTCTTACTTGGAAGGTTTTGTTCAGAATTATTCCCCTCGGGTAATTAAAAATGGGCGGGTAAAGTAAAGAATCGCTTTTCCGGGAAAAATTTGCGAAAAAATGCTTCTTTTGCAACGTCACTTTGTTTTTCCATTTACTTTTTTTAATTTATTTCTTTCTATTATAGACCGCAAAAATTAAATGCAGGAAAAATATAAAATCTTGACAAAATGTAATAATAATTTTGCCATTTACATAAATACACGTTTAAAACGATGCTTTAGTTAAATAAATTGTCCTTTAATTTTTTGTGTTTAAAAACTACAATTAACTGAATAAAAAATTGTCTTTCAGTTTTAATAACATTTTCAATTATTTTTTTAAATCAAAAATGAGAAAAGGTTTAAGCATATTCTTGATCAATAATAATTTTGTCAAAACTTTTGACAAATCGTTTTTATGCTCACATATTTTGTTCTAAACAGAAAAAAAATACTTAGGATTAATTCTAACATTGTGCTTTATAATCTTAATAATCCTGTAAAAGTAAATGCTTATAAATAATATGTATTTATTTACACGAGTTTGCATTATTGAACGTTGTATTATCGAGTTTGTCGCCGCTATTTTTTGCTGGATGTCATCACTTTGTAACAATTTGATACATCGCACAAAAAAAATACACCCCGCAGTAGCGAAGTTTTAATTAAATTTGTACCCTTACTAAAAATTCCGCTTTTCGAATTTATCGAAAAGAAAAAGAAATATTTTGTCTTATTCTTTTATACATACTTTCACTATTATCTGCGGAACTTGTTTTGCCTTTCATTCAGCTTTTTCTTTTACTTTCTTATTTTTACCATACTAATAATTTTTATCTTTTGCTCTTACATAAGATTAAATATAATTTATTATATTTACAACTTATAATCGCAAATAAATGAGAGCGAAAACATTTAATTATTATGTATAATATTATTAGGGGAATTCTTTTAATTAGTGTATTATTGCTTGCTAATATTTCAGAAATAAAATTTTAAAATGTAAAATTTTCGGAGAAAAAAAAGTAACATAGCAAAAACGAACAAATGTAAGCTTATTTTATTAAAGTTGGTAAACTTTTTATTGTGTATTATTGCTTGCTAATATTTCAGAAATAAAATTTTAAAATGTGAAATTTTCGGAGAAAAAAAAGTAACATAGCAAAAACGAACAAATGTAAGCTTTTTATTACTCAAGACATTTCAAAATAATTATCAATTTTATTTATTTTATTCATTCAAAATTATAGGATATTATATAATAATTTATAAATGTTCATAAAGATTTGTTTTTTTTAATTATAGTAAAAGGTAGTATTTGCTTCTTTGAAATGTATTATTGATTAAAGACGAATTTATAAAATACAAAAATTTATAAAATACAAAAACATGTAAGTAAGCATATACGAATGTATTTAGTAAATATGTATACAAATAAGCATAGTGTTCATTTTACGAAATTATTAATGCATTTATTTTATTATATTTTATTTTTATTTTTGCTAACATAAAGCGAGTTCTTTTCTAGTCGACCGCTTATTTTATTCTATTTCCAAATAAATATGTCTTTCAGAACAAATATGTATCAACATTTTAACACATAGTCTTCCTCATTTAGCCGCATAGCATGATAATAGAATAATCGTTTTATCATTTTCATTTGCAAAATGAATTAAATTTTATCTTATTATTTATACTTATACATTATTAATATGTATGTACATACTGACAATATAAAAAAAATCATATGAGTATAAAATGATTTTCTTATTATTTTTCTGTAAAAAGAGTATAAAATATAAGATAGAAATTTAACAAATACATAAATATATTTTTCTTTGTATAGATTTTTTTGTATGTCCAAATGTCCATTTTTGAAAAAAAAGATTGTATAAAGTTGGTAAACTTTTCTTAAAAAATTTCCCACTTTTTTTATTCCATTTTCACTTTTTTTAATTTATTAAAATTTTGCTATTTATCAGAGGCGCAGCGGAAATGGAAATTTCAAAAATTAAGATTTTGAAATAAATAAAAATTTCCGAAATTAAGGGGTCAAAAATAAAATCATAGCGATTTTATAGGACTAATCTTTGAAAAAAATTTGGAGTTGCAAAAGCAATTTCTTCTCCAGTTACAATTAGTGGGACCGATTGTAACCGAAAGGAGCAGCAAGCAAACTTTTAGAGAGGTTTAGAGCTGTTTATCGTAGTAGAGGGAGGCCACTTTGAAATGAATTTTTATAGCCAGAAGTGTTGTTTACCAAATTCCATTGTTAAAAATTTTGTAAAATAAAATCTTAATGATTATTTATTAAGAGTTTTTTGGTGCACTTTGTAAGAATATTGTACGGGTGATAAATTTAACTGAATTTTATATTTTTCTGTATTATATATAAACATTTATTTGTATATTTTCTATGTAATATGCATATGTATATTTATTATCATATCGGATTACTATAGTCTTGATGCACCGATTTAAAAACATGCATTTTCGGTAGAAAAAAAAACATTGACGTCGATTTGATATTCATTTGCATTTTTATGACAAGCTGTAAATATTTATAATTTTGCAAAAAAATTGTTTTTTGCTCTTTTATGTTCTATAAAAAAGTTGAGATAATTTCTGAAAATTGTTATTTCATTAACTTTGCATTTTTAATTGTTTCATTTCTTGTAAACTTTTTTTTATTTGTCTTAATGCAATTTACATGTCCACTATTTTTACTTCATTAAGATGGAATGTTTACTTATATTTTAGTAACTTTTGCATTTCCAAATGTATGAATTTCTTCCAATATCGATAATGATATTGATAACTGTATATCGACGTCGGTTTATGACACGGTTGCCGTGATGTGATAATTTTTTATTGATAAAAATTATAATTGTAAAACCAAATAAATGCTTTTCATGAATTCGTACGCATATCGCCTAAATGATTCAAATTGTTTCAAAGGTCGATCATAATCGCGTCTAAACTGTGAACCCACTTCCGTTTGTTTTTTATCAAGTCTTTTAATGTCTTTTTAAAGGATTTTACAATATATTACGATAACGTACACATTTTCATATTATACTTATTCTAAAATGCACTATCGGAAATTATTATATTTTATTTTTTTACACAATAACTTATGTTTATTTTAAAAGCATTGAATAAAGTTTATATTTCTAGTAAATGACAAATTTTTAAATTTTTGAAAGTTTTTTAAATAATTTTTTTCAAAAAAGTGTTAAAAAACTTTTAAAAACTACAAAAAAAGTTTTTTATAATGGTTTATACATATTTTTTTAAATTAATTAACACATAATGAAATTAATTTTTTATGTATAAATTTTATATGTGTTTATATGTTTTATGCGTATTGACGAACTATCTTTGAAAATTGTTATGGTTGTTATTAGCATTATTGACTCTTCCTTTTTTTTCGTCCATTCGCCCTTGCTTTTTCTTTTTTATTCTCGCAAAACATGTGAACAGTATTTCCCGGCCAATTTATGGTCTTCCCCCTCGTTTCAACAGTGTCCAACTTTTTTTTTCACACTTTCTTTTTCGTTTAGGTCAATAATACGTATCGTAAAACATACTTTTTTGAGCGTGAAGTATTGAATCAATTGAGCAAAAAAATTCCCACATTTCGATTTTTAAGCTATACCATTTTATGGAAAATATACATAAATAAATACATGTACCATAAATAAATACATGTACTATTGATAATTCTTATATATTCTCCTGAGTTTATAACAATCATATTGAATGAAGAAAAATTGAATAAACGGTTTTCGAACTTTATTTTGATTTCGCTTTGCAACCGTCTTAATTGTGAACAGTTTGAAAAAAATGACAATCTCATTTTCGTGCATTTGTAGTAGTGATGACTAATTCTATAATACTTTCTTGACAGAAATGCCAAAAAATATTAACTGTATTGTCTTTTTTAGTATTTTGCATAAAAATATTTTTATTTTTGTTTATGTGATATTTTTTATTATTGAATTTATTATAGATTGATGTAATATATTATGAATTTTTTATTAGCATACGATTTTAATTCAAAATGGTCTTTATTATGGATGTATGTTTAATGTTAAAAATGGTCATTGTAATTTCCATTGATCAATTAAAATTCTCTTTGTCTCTATTACATTTTTTTGAAATAATTATTATCATATTAAAAAATTGATAATTTGAGGGTAGCCAAAGAGTTGCGTGTGCGTGCGTTTTTGATGACATATAGTAACGAAATGCGGCAAAAACGACATTTAACATTTAAGACTGGCATATGTAATTATACAAATAATAAAAAAATGAGTAGTATACTCAATCGATAATTTAACAACACATTTGTAATTTTCTATAAACTCTCATTGAGACCATTCATTATATTTAATAATATATCTTCAATTTGAAGTCTAATTTAACATGAGTCTATTATTAATTAACATATGCATGTGCGTTTATTTATTATATCCGATTATTTTATTTTGTATGATAATTAAAAATATTACACAAATTATTATTAAAATTACACATATATGCATATTACATGATTAGTCCATGTAACTAAATAATTCATTATTATTTTTATATATGGATAAACAATGTTTAAAATATTAGGTAATCACTAATCAATTTTATTTTTATCTGCATTGACTATAATGCTATATTTAAAACTATTTAAGTGACATTGCACAGCCAATAATTTAAAGCTACGCAATATTATTTAAAAAAATCGTCCAGATACAGTTAAATCTTCAAAAAGGGGCTTTTATATATTTGGAAAACAATAAGGAATTCTTTAATTCTGAATATCGAATTGATATTTACAAAACGAGAATTTCTTTGGTTAAATTTTGTAGTCAATACTACACTTGCAAAAATAAATCGTCAACGTTAGTACGGATTTATATGTAGATAATAACAAAAGAGAAGACGCAACGAACATTGCCACGGGGACGACGTCACAATTAGTGGCGGCGGCTGCTACAGCCTCTTCCATAGTAATATTTAAAAAAGAAATAGCCAATTTTTGTATATTTTAATATTCAAAAATTTGAACTTCATCTCTCATAAAGGAAATGGAAACAAAAAAGAGTCAAAAAGGGATACTTTTTTATTCTTTACAAATTGTTTTTACTATTTAAGAAAGTGCTTTTATGAAAAAATTATTTAGGATATGCGATGGTGTTGCGGTAGTGGTGGTGGCAATAATCATGATTCATCCTCAACTCCATCCACTGTAAACAATAAGACAACTACAAGAACGTCGACGATGATGACGGAATTAAGTCTAAAGTCGGGAAAAAATTCTTCGAAACTTTCAAAAAAAGATGAGAAGCGGGGCAAAAAAAATGGAGAGGAATATATAGGAGAAAGACATTGTGTTTTTCAACAAAAAGATGATGAACATCAGGTGATACAAATGGATGTTCCTAACGCTGGAATGAACGAGGTGTCACGACAAAGACGGGGAGTGCTCAAATCTAGTTTAAAAATATTACAATCGCGAAACTCCGCATCAAAACCTGTAAAAGGAGTTCAGTATGCGGATGAGATTCGTATTGCAGAACCCAAGAACGTGCTAGAAATGGAAGAAGAAAGTGGAGCAGCGGAGGCGGATGAACGTGCTCGCCTTTTAAAACAACCGATGGATGCTGAGGAGGAAGATGAAAAAATGGATGTATGTGGTACAAGAAGTCTGGGAAGTGAAAAAATAGAAAATTTCTCACAACAACAACAACAACAAAAACCACAACGACAACGAAATACGTCATTTGAGAACGATACTAAAAAGAAAGTCAGCGTTGAAAGCGACAATGGGAAAGCGGAGGGTGAAGACTCATTTTCCGAACTCCATTCATATTCAATGCAAAGCCCCATTAATAGACAATCACCTGCAATAGCAAATAGTCGAATACTTAAATCTCAACATAGTTCCAGTCCTCTTTACGACAAATATGGTCCTATGCTCGTGAGAACTTGTAAAACGGTAAGAATTTCATAAAAAATATTATAACTTCAAACCAAATTGTATACCAAATCCAATGGTTATAAAAAATATACAATAGAAAAATTATGGCAATTTATTCAAAGCGAGATATATTTTATTTTATTGGTCCAATTATTATGCAAAAAAATACATACATGTACATATATGTATTAAGAGAATGTGTACATGTGTATAAAGTAAAAAAAAATAATAAATTTTCTTAAATTATATTATATATATAGCAACCGTCTTAATTGTGAACAGTTTGAGAAAAATGACAATCTCATTTTCGTGCATTTGTAGTAGTGATGACTAATTCTATAACACTTTCTTGCCAGAAATGCCAAAAATATATGAACTTACTATTTTGCATAAAAATATTTTTATTTTTTATATTTTTGTTTATGTGATATTTTTTATTATTAAATTTATTATAGATTGATGTAATATACTATGAATTTAAAAATTTTTTATTAGCACACCATTTTAATTCAAAATGGTCTTTATTATGGATGTATGTTTAATGTTAAAAATGGTCATTGTAAAAATATACAATAGAAAAATTATGGCAATTTATTCAAAGAGAGATATATTTTATTTTATTGGTCCAATTATTATGCAAAAAAATACATACATATACAGGGTTGGTGAAAAGTTCCCGTACTTTTTCCAGATATTTCAACAGTACATAAATACTCTATACAAAAGTAAATGCAATCAACTTTTTAAATAATAACATTTATTAGATCGATAACAACACGATAAAACAAAAAAACTACAACAAATGCTCAAAATTGCCTCCTTGGGCCTCAACACATTTTTTAATACGCTTTGGAAAATTGTTGACGATGGTCGCACACTCTTCCACCGTAATCTCGTTCCAGGCGCGCGTCAGAGCCGTTTTAAGCGCTTCAACGGTAGCGTAACGTGTAGCCGAGATTTTTTGCTCCAGGATTGACCAGACGGAGAAGTCCATCGGGTTGAGATCCGGCGAGTTTGGCGGCCAAACGTCTTTGCCCCAAAAGCCTGGAAACAGCTCTTCGCAGACGGCGATTGTCGAATTGGCCGAATGCGCCGGCGCCCAGTCCTGTTGAAGCATGAATCCGTCCGGGCCGAAGTGCTGCGACGCCCACGAGTCCAGGACGTCGCGAAGGACTCGCTGCTGGTAGCTGGCGGCGTTGATTTTCACGTTCCGCTCGATGAAGATCAGCGGCGTCTTTCCGGTGGCGCAGATCCCGGCCCAAACCATGACGAGGCCGGAAAGTGACTGCGGCCGATGGTTTTCGCCGCCGCGGTTTTCTGTTGTCCCTTCTTCAGCAGTTGGCGGCGATTCTGGCGGTTGTGGAGCGGCTCCACCGTGAAGATCTTCTCGTCAGTGAAGAGCACTTTGGACAGGCGACCACCGCCGACCAGCCGACGCATTCGGCGGCATCTTTGTAGCCGCTTCGCCTTCATGGCTTCGTTGAGGAAATGAACACGGGCGATCTTGTAGCTGCGAAGTCCCAGCTTCTTTTTGACGATGTGCCGGACGCGTTCGTGGCTGATTCCGAGCTCCTTGGCCATCTTGTTCATCGAGATCTCTGGATTGCGTCGAATCCGGCACCGCACCTTGTTGACGGTCTCCGGGGTGGTAACCGTGGTTGGACGACCGCTTCGAGGGCAGTGCCGCCGGTCTCCTCATAACGCTTCACGGCATCGTAGACGGTTTGCTTCTTGTAACCGGTCGTGCGAACAATGTCCGCTCTCTTCATTCCTTGCTTGTGTAATTCGACCACAGTGACACGTTGATTTTCACGAGACATAACTTCAACAAAACTAAAAATAAACAAATAAATAAAACACATTCTGGACCAAAATTAAATGAGGAATTCAATAAAATCATCAGAAATGACAAATGACTTAACTAACTAAGTCAAAAATACAGAAACAAAAAAGTACGGGAACTTTTCACCAACCCTGTACATACATGTATTAAGAGAATGTGTACGTGTATATAAAGTAAAACAAAATAATAAATTTTCTTAAATTATATTATAAATTAACAAATTAAAATTTGAATATTATAATATTTAAAATAATTAATTTATAGATAGTATATATAAGTGCCTTGCCTTCTTTTTCAAATACCATAATCTTGCCATCAGCATCAAATGTCAATAGTAACATTTCTTTACCACATGTGTTTGAATGCTTGCAACGCGCAGGATGGACTATTTTTGTAGGCTTTTCAATGTTAAAAGAACTTTATTAAAATATCTGAATTTTCATTCTTAGATTACAAATCGAACAAATTTCGTGCTGGAAATACAAGCGAGAAGACCAGTTGTAATATTGGTGGACGATCGAGTGGATGATTTTGAAAATTTTTTAATGTAACATTTCTACAAAACTGAATTATTTAAGAATCTATTTTCAGCTTAAATTATTATTAAAAATAAACACTTAAATAAGACGACTTAGGTAATTAGGTGACCTAAGTAGTGACAATCTTGTGTACATTTATTTTATACTTTCACAGTTCATTACGTTCACTGACTGAGTGTGAAGACACGCTTATAAGCGCACTTTTTGAAAGCGAAGAGAAGGCCGCAAAATTTCAAGTTCCACATTTTCTACTTTACACATCTGGCGATATCTCCCTATGTGAACTTTTTGCACGTCTTGCATCACGCTTACGTGCTATACCTGCATTGTTTGCTGTTATAGAAGAAGTACATTATTATATCTCTTAAAAGTTAAAAAATAACTAAAACTTGAAAAATAAAAATCGAGCATAGCACCATATTTGTCGAAAAATTAATAAGACAAGATTTATCATACATTCATATTCTAGGCAGAACAACCAATCAAGATTTGCGATGAGAATAATATTGTGAGTTTTATTTTGCATTATAATAAATACTTATCACTTATTTTTCGACAATTTAAGGCTCAATATGTAAATCGTGCTTATGAATTTGCAACGGGTCGTTTGCGTAATGATGTTCTCGGCTCAGATGCCTCAGAGATGCGAGAAAAAACGATAAATAATTTTGGTATCAATTAAACAACGAAAAACAATTTGGTGTCGGAATGTGTTTTTGCTATAAAATTTTTAATTAATTTAATGAGTTAATTTTTGAAAAGTGGTAAGAAATGTTCAGACTCTTATTCATAAAAACAGCATGTTTGAAATCTAACAAAATTTAGTTTTGGGAATTTTGGAAATGAATTAAAAAATAAGAAAGATATACATACATAACATAACAAAAACAAATCCCGCCATCAAAATGAAGCACCGTATTTTCTAATTCATAAAATGTACGTATTTTTTAATTCATAAAATTTTATTACAGGCACTCTAGGTTCTTGGAACAGCTCTTCAGCACTATTACCTCCTACTGGATCGTTTTCCACCTCCAATCGGCAACCAGTGCAGTGTATAGAGATTTCTCCAACTAGTCCATCAACTAATACCTCATCTGCATTGAGTGCACAGCGTCATTCACTGCCAACAAGCAGCGCACCCGGAACCAGTGTATCTTCTGGTATGGATTCAGCTACTTCTACAACAACTGTAGGAGGCAATAATTCTACATTTGTAAATGCCGTTAACCGCCGTCGTTCGAGTGAATGGCATTGTATTACGGTGCCTAGTTGTTCGACTATGAGGTATATAGATATTTAAAAACATATACATTAATTAACACATATTATTAATTATTATTGTAATTATTATTTGAAACACATACATAATAATTATTTTAAATTTAGTCCGCAATTCGTTTACGTAAAACGAGGCAGTGCAGATGGTAAACTAATAATATTTTATTTTAGTTGGACATTATTTAAACATGTTATTTGTGTACGTATTTATTATTTAAACTATAGCTATTGGTCGTGATCTATCCTTAAAAAATCTGCGGTCACATAGTGCTCTTGTTGAAGCACCAATTACAGAAGCTTTAAATGTCTTGGATAGTGTATTACATCGATGCGCAGAAGACGAAGCTATTCAGATGCAAGTGCGTGACGCAATTAAAATTCTTTCGACAGCAGAACTATACGCACCCACAATTACACGTTTTCGTGACAATGACCGTATTGCAAGTGGTTATTATGATGGCTTAATTAGAGTAAGTAAAAATTAGTAAATTTTTATTAAAATCTAAAATGGCATTATTCTTTATTAAGTTACATCATCCTTCAAGACAACGTAAACGCTCTGTAGTTGATGCATTTCGAGAGAATCAACAAAGGCGTATATCTGCTGGAAGTGGTTTGTCAGCTTCAGGCATTGTTTCTTCATCAACAAACGCTGATGCTACAGATGGTAATAGTTTCGCATCACGTCGACGCATTTCCGCTGACGTAATAAATGCGTTAGAAAATGAAAATACGTGGAACTTCGACGTTATTGAATTGGAACGTGTAACTGAGCACCGACCTCTTAGTCAACTTGGAATCAAGGTTATATTAAAAATATAAGTATATATGAGTTAATAAAAATGCATACATGTACATATATGTGGAAATAATTTTAAAATTTCGGAGATTGGAATTTTGAAAAAAATTAAAAAATCGGAAATCAAAAATTGGCCAAAATCTCAGAAAACGGAAATTGAAAATTATTAGAATTTTTTAAAAAATAAAATTTTTTTAAACTTTCGAAAATTTTGGGTGAATCAGCCCATCTCTATAACATGTGCATATTATCGGAAATAGTTATTACTGAAATGGAAAAAAAAAATTTTTATGTCTCTGACATCTCTGCCAAAAAGTTAGAGACAATCATTTTCGACATTTTTTACATGTATAATATTTCCAATGCATCCCTGGTATACAATATATAAACATACATCTACATTTTACAAATTCATGAAATATCTTTTAGTTATTAATGTATTTATACAGGTTTTTGAACGTTGGGACGCACCAAATTCTTTACGATGTTCGCCCGATATTTTGGCCCGCTGGCTCCAAGTAATAGAGGCTAATTATCAAGCAGGTAATGCCTACCATAACGCGACGCATGCAGCAGATGTATTGCAAGCCACGTCATTTTTTCTTAATTCGGATGCCGTTGGTCAATATGTACAAAGTCAACATGCACTATCAGCTTTAATTGCCGCTACTGTACATGATCTTGATCATCCAGGTCTTTTAAAAGCTACATAAAATAAAAACAGATGCATGTAAATATAATCGAATTCCCAACTTTTATTAAAAGTATCCAACATTTAAGCTAAATAAATTGAAAAAATAAAAAAAACCGTTTAAATTATATTATTGTCAAATTCACTTCACTTATTTGTAAATTTACATTTAATTTTTACAAACTTAGGACGAGGAAATGCTTTTCTTATGAACACAAGGTCGCAACTAGCTGTGCTATATAATGACCACTCAGTTCTTGAAAACCATCACGTTGCATTGGCTTTTAAATTAACGCTCACCCAACCGGGTGTTAACATATTTGCACGATTACCAGCAGATGAATTCTCGCAAATACGCCAAGCAATTATCGACATGGTTTTAGCGACCGATATGTCTCGGCATTTCGAATACCTAACCAAATTCCAACAATTACTTGGGGTTTTACCTTCGGTGTGTATAATAATTATTAAAATATAGTAAACAAATGCATAAATTACTACTTTTAGGTAATTATTTTTATACCCAAATTATTTTAGGATGTTGAAGAAAATCGGGATGCGAATTCACTTACCATCTGCCGCATGATGATTAAATGCGCTGACATTGCAAACCCGACGCGTGAATGGAAATTATGTTATCAATGGGCTATACGAATCGTAGTTGAATACTTTGAACAGGTCAGAATAAATAAGTACATATGTATCAGAGATGCAAAGGAAATGAAATTCAAATTTTGAAAATCGAAATTTGGAAATAAATCAAAATTTCGGTAATCGAAAGAAGTGGGAAATTTTTTTACAAAAAAATTTTTTATAACCAAAATCCATATTCTTTCAACTTTTAAAATTTCCGAAATTTTCAAAAAATGGAGAAAATTTTGGAAATTGGAATGAAAAAATGTCAGAAATTAGAATTTTGTTACATTTCTTGTAATTAATTAAATTAATTAATTAAAATTATTAACTTTAAAAATAAAACGGCATTTGCATATTACAATAAACAAATTTTAAAAAAATTCAAAAGTTATACTCAGTTTTTTTCCAATAAAAAATAATAATTTTTAATTATTTATTAAAAATATCTACATTTAATTATGCAGAATTTTAATTTGAAATACAAAATTGAAAATTTAAAACTTGTCCCAACATTTCAGCAAATAACGAGTGCACATAAAAAATTTTCACAATAAATATAAAAGAAAATTAATTATACAGTCATGTCTTGAGAAAAGTTTTAAAAAAAATAAAAAACTCATTTTTATGTTTCCATTTAATTAAATATAGTTTTCGAAAGCTTATTTTGTCCTCTATTGTATACAAAGAATCGCTTTTTAATTGGTTAGTTAGTTTTTGAACAGTACGTGAAAAACTGCAAACACGTCCATTTCCAGAGAAAATTTTTTAAATGCAGAAATAGAATAATATCACATTGAGAAAATTTTTTAAATGCAGAAATAGAACAATATCACATTTGTGATGAGACATTTTTTATAAAAATCCAATAATTGTGACCAAAATAAATAACTAAGATAATAAAAACAAATTTGGTATTCGTATAAGCCCCATATGAAAAATTCAAACACATTAAAAAATCGACATTGCTACAATAATAATCGATTTTCGAACTAAAAAAATTTTTTTGGTGAAACTAATTACGCCATTTTAAAGAATACGAGTATATTTCGGATATAGAAAAATCGGTGGAATGACACAGAAGGTGAATAGTGTCTGAAAAAAAGATGTTTTTTTACATTATATAGCATTTTTTGTTTATTAAAATTCAATGTTATTCCACCTCTTATGTGTCATTCCACCGATTTTTCTATATCCGAAATATATTCGTGCTCTTTAAAATGGCGTAATTAGTTTCACCAAAAAAAATTTTTTAGATCGAAAATCGATTATTATTGTAACAATGTCGATTTTTTAATGTATTTTAACGTAAAATTGAATTTTTCATATAAGGCCTATACTAAATTTGTTTTTATGATCTTAGTTATTTATTTTGGCCACAATTATTGGATTTTTATAAAAAATGTCTCATCACAAATGTGATATTGTTCTGTTTTGTTGCGTTTAAAAAATTTTCTCAAGACTTTTGTTCATCTGGAAATGGACGTGTTTACAGTTTTTCACGTATTGTTCAAAAACTAACCAACCAAAAAAAAATGCGGTTCTTTGTATCCAATAGAGGACAAAATAAGCTTTCGAAAACTATATTTATTTATATTTAATTAAATAAAAACATTAAATTTAAACGAAGTTATGAGCCTTTTAATTTTTTTTTTGAAATTTTTCTCAAGACTTTTGTCCATGACTGTAAAAGAAAAATATTAATTTAAAAATATAAAATTAAAAATATTTAAAATTTGTCAAATGAAATATAAATAAACAATTTTTTATATAAAAAAGTTGAGTCTACACCCGGATGGCCCCATGGCCTAATGGACAAGGCATTGGACTCCGAATCCAAAAATGCGGGTTCGAATCCCGCTGGGGTCGGCATTTTCCAATTCCTTTTTCCTCTCCAATTTTTTCACCACCTCACATTCTGTTCATTTTATGTAGATTGGGTTGAAAAATATTCTCCAAATTTTAAAAATCTAGTTATTTTAAATTTCCTACTTTCTCTATCACATAAATGCCACCAAAGATAAATACAGATAATTATCATTATAACTCTATCATCACTTATTATTTTAAATTTCCTACTTTCTCTATCACATAAATGGCACCAAAATAATTATTATTATAACTCTATCATCACTGCAATTTTTCCAATTCTTTTTTCCTCTCCAATTTTTTCAACACCTCACATTCTGTTCATTTTATGTAGATTGGGTTAAAAAATATTCCAAATTTTAAAAATCTTCTAGTTATTTTAAATTTCCTACTTTCTCTATCACATAAATGCCATCAAAGATAAATACAAACAATTATTATTATAACTCTATCATCACTACAATTATAATTAAAATATATTATTCACACAAATTTAGCCTGGAAATAAAGTTAGAATTTTAGCAAAATAAAAATTAACTATATTGGTCAAAAATTAACTTATTTAGACAGCCGAGGAAGCAGAAAAGAATTTGCCATTAACGATGAAAGGTTTCGATTGTAGTACTTGCAACATTCCATTAACACAATGCACGTTTATGGATATGTTTGCTCGCGAAGCATTCACTTCATGGTGTGAGTTTGCTGAATTACCTCATCTGCTCACTCAACTCGAAAGCAACTATGAATGTTGGAAAGCGCAATCCACAGATTGGGATCCACGTCAGAATTCCAATATTTTGCAAAGGCGTCAGGGAGTTTTGGGTAATTAATAACCGCTTTTTATTTTTCGGATAATAGTTATCAATGAAATTTTGCTTTCCTTCTTATTTAGTATTTTCGCTCAATTTGTTTGCAATCGCATTTTGAGAGTTCGTCTTTCATATTAATTTCCTCCCATCCTTTTCTTATTTTAATATTATGCAACGCAAAAATATTAAAATTATCTGTTTTAAAGTAGATTTTTAAGCACTGCCGATTATTTTTTATTATATAAATGTAAAAGTAAAATGGAAGAGTAAAACTTTTAAACTAAATTTTTTAAAGTTCTTTTAATTTTTTAATAAATATTTTATTCTTCCAATTTTTATTGAAAATTTAATCTCTCAATCAATCTGTTAATGTACATCTAATTTTTTGTTCATAATTTCCAGCCATAGCTCAAACAAAAAATTATATTATTATGGCATCTTTTGAAATAAAAATAATCAAAAATTTAAGCTTTTTATTGTAATGAATTAATTAGTTAGCACTTTATAACAATTCTATACAAAGGAGATGCATAAATTCTTTTTTAATCTTAATATTTTAAAGATTTATGGCTAGTCACCTTTTAATACACGTAAAACAATATCCATAGTAAAAGTATATATTGTAAATATTCTTACAATTAGTATATATTGCCAATATTTCTTCACAGCATTTAAATAACATTAAAATAGAATTTTTTTTGTAATAAATTAAAGAAATCAGATATTAAATTACAAAATAAGTACCTTTAGAAAGCTAGGAAAGTAGTAAATATAAAAATTTTGCGCTACGCTTTTATTCTAGTTTGTAATGTAAACTTTATATACAAATTCAAATTGTGATTTTGCTAATATTTTGATTATATTGTTTCATTGTTTTAATTTTTAGATCTTTTATTTATGTTTATAAAAATAATTTGTTATGAATATTTAAAAATAAAAGTTATAAAATTTTTCAAACTATAATATGAAAATATAAAAATAAAAATGTAAAGTGATGTGAAGCTTTTCTGAGATATTTATTTTTTTTTACACAATTTCAACCAAATTCGTTTGGGATTTCAATTAAATATTGATTGGCTTTAAGAAACAAAATAATTATGATACGTTAAAATCAAAGACAAAAGTAGAAGTTCATTTTTTAAATATAGTCCAGGATAATAGAAAAGTTTCCTCCTAACTTTTAAACAATTTTTTCACATTATTCTTCTATACACTATTCTTCTGTATACATTATTGATGCTTTTATTTTAAAAAGTAAAGGTTTTGAATTTATATAAAAAAAATAATATTTATTTAAGTTGTAAAAGTCATTAATAATTTTATTTAAACATTAAACGTTCATCTTTGGCGGTTTATTTACAATATACAATAAAATAAAAAGTATACGAAATTATTTATAGCGCAAACATTTTTATAATAAAGTAAAAATTATATTTTTAAAAATATTGCTATATTAAAAAAGTTATTTTATAATATATAAAAAAATAAAATTCTGAAACATAAGTGACATGGCAAGAAAGTATTTTAATGAATAAAGCAATTTTAAATTCGTTGTCCAAATCGCAATTTGGACTCGTATTTCGACATATTCTAAAAAATATTATATTTAATACCAAAAAAATACATTTATGAGTCTAAACATATTTATACATACTTCGATACATAAAACCACGAATTTTTTATCGCAAGATTTCGGAGCAGCCATATGTGTTAATGCGCGATTGCGCATTAATGGTGACGCCATTCCAAACATTTCTGGATTTGCTGAACGCCAATCGTTACAAAATTTTCCTAATGCGCGTGTCCCCTTATTCGTCGAACCATGCCATAAACTACGCTTACCAATCGATCTAAAAGAGTAAATATATTATTATTGAGTTGTTACATAATTATAAACGCATTCTTCAAATGCCTTTTTGTTTGAATTTTATGGTTTTATAGTACCTGGTTATTTCGTTACACATATTTAAAAAAATCTTTATTTTGTTCCATTATTCATTACCCGTATGAGTCGTCATAAATGTTTTGTCCATTAAATGAATGAAGCAACACGTGCGAATGTGCTGAGTCATCAAAAAGTGAATCAAACGAATTTGCTACACGTTCACCGTGCAAGTTCACAACCGGTGTGAAGTGTCGATCAGCGGGATGCACAATTTTATTAAGATCTTGTACGCGCGATGAGATGAAAGCCCGAAATGTTGTAGTGTATCCAGTGCGGCGAGCCTCGCTGTAACAAGCTAGATCTGCACCGCGTATTCCATGAAAATTTCCATCCACAAGTTCGTTTAGAGCAATTAGGTGCAACTAATATAAATAATGTATTCGATAAATTATTAGCAAATCTTTTATACATATGTATCAGGGATGCAACAAAAATAACTTTCCGAAGATCGAAAATTAAAAAGACTTCAAAATTTCAAAAAAAAAAATTTTCGAAAAAAGCTAATTTTTCCGAAAATCGAAAATAGTTGCACCTCTGATATGTTTATAAAAAAATTAAGTAAAAATGCATAAATTGTTATTTTATTTCAATTTTTTCTTCATTTTTGATCCTATTTTTAAATAGGCGTTTCACATTTGGGTTTTATTTTTTAAAATAATTAAATTTTTCCGAAAATTTCAAAATTAGCTTATCAATGATTGTGCCCAAGTGCAAAAAACAATAATCATTGTTATTTTGAGATCCATCCTGTTTTTTAAAGATGCACAATTCATATTTTCACTTTGTTTTTTTAATTTTTTTTCTATTTAACCTAATTTCGCGTGTATAAGGCCGGATGTTTTGAACCAAATTTAAATTGGCGCCAACGAATTCATTCTGTTGTATTGGAAATTTTGTGCCCACTTTTATGAAATCGAGACAAAGGCGGGCACAAAATTTGGACTCCAACGGATCCGATACAACAGAATGAACTTATTTGCGCGAATTTAAATTTGGCTCAGAATACCCGCGAAATTAAGGTAATAATAGCAATCATAAATGCTGCTAAATTTGAAAGAAGATGAGGCCGGACTAAAAATCTAGTTTTTTAAAAAGAAGTATACCACATGATCGGCCCGTTTAATAGACGTGTTTGCATTAAAGCCATTTGGAACGTTTGAAGATGTATCCCTCGTAGTTTTGTACAGAATAGGCCCAGAATGTGAAAATCTTTCAATATTTTTAGGAGATAATTGTTCGTCTTTTGGAGGTTTTATTAACGTTTCAATTTCAAGGTTGTTCGTTATGATTGAGTTTGCTTGCTGAAATTTTTTTAATTTATCTTTTGATTTGAACGTAGCTGAATTAAATACGCACTGAAACAACAAATCCTTGATCAATATTTTAAAATGTTAAATGTTAATTTTAAGCGAAAAATTAAAGCGTAAAGCAAAAGAAATAATGAAGTAATTGCGTGATTAATAATGTAAAATGTATAAAGCATATCAATCTTTACTTAAAAACAAATTCCAAGCCATATTAAAATTTTTTTAATAATGATTAACGCAATCATAGAGCGAAATGCTTTTGTAAACCTACTTTCTTATTGCTTATTGTTATACATGAGCTTAGAAGAAGAATAAGCATGTGACGTTTTTTTTAAATTAATAATTGGTCGATTTAATTTTTTCCTTTTGTTGAAAATAATACGAAGTAGAATATTTTGTACATAACTTTGAGTTTTAATGCTTTCGACTTACGCTTTTTCCGTTCATTTCCTTGTAGTTATAATTGCTTGCGTTAGCTGATAAAGGAGTTTTGTTTTTATTGTTCTCTTCATCATCGTTTTGCACGAGCTTCAATTAAATCTTATGTTTCAGATTATGCAAAGTAAATATATTTGACTTTAACTACATATATTTAAAAATAAACATACATTACAGAAACATAAATATTTTGTTATTACCCAGTATGATAAGTGATCTTGACCAGCCGTTTGGACCTTACTGTCCACATGGATAAACTAAATTGTTAATAAGGAAATAAAATATTAGTTTTCAGAAATTATCTCAAACGCAAATAAAAAAGAAAAAGGAATATGCGTAAAAAAGAAAAGTTGTATAAGTTGTTTAGATGTTAGCTTTTTAAGCAAAATTTATAAAAAAAATTAAATGTAAAAAATAACCGAAGACGGACGTTGTACTACATTTGGGTGAAATGGACCAAGCTATAAAAATGAATATTTTTACTATATTATTTTATAATTTTGATCTATTCATATCCAAAATTTTAATGAAAAATAAGATATGTATCTTTATTAAATATGTGATATTTTCTCTATCTAACAGCATTAGAAATTACTTAAAAAATTGTATTATATAAATGTTTATGTAAGAATATGTTAAAATATAAAAACCATTATTTGCCTCCAGCCATTTTTGACGGCAAGATAAAGTTGCTGACTCGAAACGGAAAAGGCAAGAGATCCAGCAGGCAAATTTTCGGCTAGTAGTTCGACTGTCGTTTGAAAAATTCTCATCTATATTTTATTTTAAGTAATTGCTTAAAAATTAAAATTTTTGTATACCTATTAAACATTATTAAGACTTGTTAACTTAATATCGATTGTAGTCGATTTATAAGAACTGTTTTTGTTTTAAGCATTATCAATCGACTACTATCGAATCGAAATAAAAGCATTATAAATAAAACAGATCAATTAAATATATTATATATGCATACACTTCCAATTGCGACTTTGTATGAATTATCATTTTGTAAAGTGGTTAGCTGATTTGCGCGAGGTAAATTGGATGGCGTATAAATTCCAGAAGAGTTAGTTGGGCCCGAAAGTCCAGGAGGTATTGATTGACCAGGAAGACCATCTCTTCCTGGAGGCCCCATTATGCCCATATCACCTTTTTTTCCTTTTAGCTCATGTTTTGTGTTAATAGTGTTTCCTTCAATTGTATAGCGAGTGTAGTCGCTACGATCTGTTATGCATTCGCCTTTTTCGCCCTAATTTAAAAATTTAAACATTTTTTATAAAAATTTGGCATATTTTTGTAAATAATAATATGCAGTAAACTTACTTTAATACCAGGCCAAGAAGCAATGCGAGCAATATCTTTTTCTGAGAGATCATTAAAAATTCCGGGCTTTCCGATTCCTGGCATTCCTGGATCACCTTGTGAACCTATCACATCAATAAAATTTAATCACATATTTTATTTACACATCTCTTTCTAGAGGCCCCATTAAGCACACGTTTATTTTAATAAATTGTACCTTTTGGTCCAGTTGGTCCAGGTGGGCCGGGTGAACCAGGTAGACCAGATTCGCATTGCTGCAAACACTAAATTATAATATGATTAATTTTATATGACGGTTTGTATTTAATATTTCTCACCACTCCTGGAGATCCTTGTTCTCCTCGATCTCCTTTTGGGCCTGAAGAGTTAAATATAATTCTTTGACGAAATTTTTTAAATATAATTATTAATTATGCATAAATTTTTATTTATCGTATATTAGTAATAAAAACCTCTTAATGTAAGCGCTTCTTTTGTTACAAGTTGAGATGACTCTAGATTATTTTATTATTGTTAAGTGTTCACAAAATTGAAGATCATTTTAAATTACCCTAAGTTGAGGTAAATAAGTCGTTCGAAGAATTTTTGAATATTGACTTGGCCTTTATTCTGTTATTTTATTCTGTTAATTTATGTCGGTTTAGCATAAAATTTAATGAACATCTTTATTAAAGCAGGTTCAAGCTGTAGTTCAAAAATTTTGAGCTCAACTTTCTTTATAACAGAATGAAGGCCAAATCAAAATTCAAAAATTCTTCGAACGGCCACGTCTTATTTATCTGAACTTAGAGTATTATTTCTTTTTTACTTTCTGTGCTTTGCTGTTGAGTATATTCATAATTAAGTTTTTCTTGTTGTTGTACCATTTCTGAAGTGGGATTTGGAAATATAGCACTGCCCTCTCCATTATCGCTGTTCTTAAAAATCAAATCAATTGTAATAATAATAATAATAGTATATTATAACATCAAACAGAACAAAACAATATCAAAATACATTTCATGTGTGAACCTTTGGTCGGACACGTCGACGTTTGCTTTTCCACTTTAAAAAAATAAAAAATATTAACCTTGATCGACTATCCTCTATGTATTTTTCTAATTGAAGCTTGTTTTTTTTTGAAAGATTTTTAAACTTATTTTAATTAAATTCAAAAAGCTGAATTCATTGATTAATTGCTTGTTATTCCTTTTACTTATTTACCCATTGCTCATCACATTGATTGGCAGCTTCGGCGGGGTCATCGTGTAATTTAAGTTCCTGAATAGCACCCTAAAAAGGAAACATTATTATTCAAAAACTCACCTGCTTGTTTCTCCTTTTCATAAACTCTGAAGACGAATTTTCAACGGTTTGGGCACTCGAATGCATATCACCTTTACTTGTCATATTATTATTAGCTATTTTAGCGAATTTGTTATTATTTTCCCCATTATTTTTAAATATAGTTTTATTATGGTCTATTTGTTCGCGGGGATGTTCTTTATTCTCATAATCATCGGATTCCGTGGATGAAGAAAGTTTAGTTATTTGCTTTTGTTTATTAGTATCCTTAGGCGTTATACTTCCTTCTGTCGTAGTGCCATTAGAAAAATTATTTTCCCGTATTGTTTCTGTGGTTATAATACTTTTGGTTCGTCGTGAAGATTTTATCTTCATCATTGCCTCATCTCCGTAGTCAATATCTGGAGCATCAATAATTCTTAATTTTCTGCTCCAATCGTCTTCCACCGCATCCAAATCATCAACAATTTCTAAAACTATAATCGTAAAAAATGTGATTTTTAAAATTTTAGCTAATATAATTTTACAAATAAAATAATTTACAAACCTGGTTCATCAAGAACAACGGGTGGATGTTCACCTTCTGCCACTTCTACTAATATAACTCGTTCACTAGTCTCTTCCGGATTAAATTTCAACGTCGTCTTTTGCGATGGGATACTTCGTCGACCTGGTGGGAGTGTGTGTAAAACGATATTAGGTTCAATATAGGGTTCATATTTTTCTGTAGAATTGCTAACAAAATTCCAAAAATCAAGTGCATTCAAAGGCCGATGCCGACGTTGGCGATGTTTTTGTCGATGTCTCTGATGATGCGGAAATCGTGATTCTGTAAAACTCTCATGCTGCTCATAATTAGGCTCACCTTCATTAATATTAATAAATGAGAATTTGTCGTTATTTTCTATAATATACGCTGCTACATTCACTTCTTTTTGGTATTCAACTAAAATAATCGCGGCTCCGATCAATGCGACGTAATTGGTAAGATGTTGAAAAGTAGACATTTTAGCAAAAAAATGCAGTATAACAGGGTTATTTACAATAGAAACATAAAGATAATTTAACACAATCGAATAATTCAAGGCATAAGTTAATTATATTCATTTTATCTAAAGATTTTAAATTTTTTCTGTGTTTAATTCATAAGAGAGGATATTTTAAAAATTGAACAAAAATATACAAAAAAAGCATTTTTCTTTATGGATTTTTAAATCTTCTTAACCACATTATCTATAGTCCATATTTTCTATGTTTCACTTATTCTATAAACAACGATTCATTCAGAAAGTACAAAAAATTCTTATTAAAGCTTTCACCAATAAATATCAGATTAAACGTTTATAGTTTTAATTATTTTTATAATTAACTAAAAAAATTTTAAATATCTAGATATAATCATTCTTTTAAAGTGAAAAAAAATTTGCAACATAATAACTGTTTATATTCACATTTCCTATTTTTCTGATCCTATTATGTTGTTTTTCTCTGCCTTAATATTTATGCGTGCTTTCTATACAATACGTATGTATACATTTCATTTTGTCATTTTGTTTCAAATAAAAATAAAAGGTCGAAAAATGGTTTTTTTCGTTCCATTTTGATTTCCAAATTGGAGAGTGGTATTTGGGCAAAAAAAATGATCAGGCATTTTTTGAATGTTTTTATGAAAATAATTTAACACATTTGGACGGAATCGAAAGATGCAGTTTTTTATTCTATTACAAACATCAAAAAATTCTGTTATTTTCCTTTTCTCAAAATTTACCACTGTTCAATTAGAATTTATTTAAATAAATTATTTTGATTACCCTATGATAGCTTTTTTACTTATTTTTTTCCATCATAAAAATCATTTTTAACAAAAAAAAATAAAGAAATTTAATGATATCCTTTAAATTTTTTAAATAAATTTCTTATTTAATTTAAACGTTATAAGTTCGTCTTCAAAGCGAATAAAATTGTTTAAATATTACCTACCTCAAAGGACCGACCGAGAATAGGGCCAGCATTAGCTATATATAACTTTGATGCATCCTCCATAAGCAATTGTAACGGACGACGCGCAACCTAAACAATAAACAATATCATTAAATTAATCTATATAGTTTTATTTTTAAAAAATAAAATATTTTTATAAAAAAAGAAAAACTGAAATGCCTTGCGTGTTGCAAAGCGAGTGCACCGAAAGTAAAGTGTCACAATATTTTCGTTGACTTCAATAGCAATTTGCGTCCATTGATTTACGAATGCCGGTACAACAAATGATGCCAATACGGTTGATTGACGTGTAAATGACTCATCCATTTCATTTTCATCACTTGACAAAGTCCCCGTATAGATTAAGGAAATGTTCGTAAGTGTGGCACCTAGTTTTTATTAACATAAACTTTACTTATTATTATTAATCGAAAACAATAAATTTTACCAGCAGGTTCAAGTAATAAACCCAAATTAACTATGGTATCGAATGCATTGAGAATCGCAAATAAATATTCATTTTGATGGTCGGATGGTTTTATTGATGCAACAATGGCAAAATTACGGTAAAATCTTTGAGGTAGGTAAATGCGGTATGGTACGACAATTTCAACACCACGCTATATTGCATTATATTTATTAGTTATACAAAAAAATTTACATACATATCTATGTAAAAAATAATGAAGAATCCGAAAATAAAACAAAAATCTTAAAATTATTAAGAATTAGCAGTTTTATAAATTACTAAAGTTGAAAAACAAAATTGCCAAAACTTTTTTTGTATAATAATATAATAAAATTTACCCTTATTCCTATTGCAGGCAAACCATCAAGGCCACGTGTTCTATAAAGTTTGTTATCTGTATGTATGAGATTTTCTAATGGCGTCAAAAGATCCATTTCCGTTTCATCGTCTAAACAAATGTATGTAAATAAAGAAATTCATTATATTAGGTTGTCGCATAATTGACCCGCCAATTTTTAAATTTATTTTTGTAATTTTCTGGAAAGTTCCGGAAATTTCTTTTTAAAAGCTATATAAAGGCTACACATTTGTGCTTTCAATAGTACTTTAGAATTCGGAATTCGGCTTAGTTATGACAGATAAAATTGAGCTAGATCATTATCAAGTTCGGACCCTTTTGCTTTGCGAGTTTCGACGGAAGCCTAACGCAAGTGAAGCGGTACGGAATATATGCAACCTGATGGGTGAAGGTTCAGTCTCTTACGACACAGCAAAAAAATGGTTCCGAAAGTTCAGCAAAGGGGACTTCAATATTCATGTTTCAACTCATGCTGGTCGCCTAGTAGAGTTGGATGAATCTCGTCTTCTGGAACTAGTAGAACAGGACCCACGACGATCGCTACGTGATCTGGAAGAGCTAATAGGACGCGATCATAGTACCATCGCTCGACACCTACATCGTCTTGGAAAAGTGTCAAAACTCGGAGTATGGATACCACACGAATTGTCAAATCTACAGGCTAAAACAAGAGTCAATGCATGTGCGCAACTTCTCACTTTTAAACGTACATTCGATTGGCTGAAGAATGTCATCACTGGCGATGAGAAGTGGGTGTTCTATGCCAACTATACACGCAAGCGTCAATGGCTCAACAAACGCGAGCACGGCGTACCGACTCCGAAAGCCGACTTACACCCAACAAAGGTTATGATTTCGGTTTGGTGGAACGTAAAAGGAATTGTGCACTGGGAGCTTTTGCCAAAAGGACTGACACTTACTGCCGATTACTACTGCGCTCAATTGGATCGGGTTGCCGAACAACTTCGCGAAAAACAAGACAAAGTTTTTTTTCTCCACGACAACGCTCGACCACATGTCGCGAAGATTACTTGCCAAAAGATCAAAGAGCTTGGCTGGACAATTCTACCCCATCCTCCGTATTCGCCGGACCTTGCTCCGACGGATTATCATTTGTTCCTGGCGCTAAGCGATCACTTGCGGGAGAGACGCTTCAACGACGAGACCCACCTAAAAAATGACCTCGAACATTTCTTCGTGTCCCGTTCGCCAGATTTCTACTCTAGAGGAATTTTGAAATTACCGATGAAATGGCAATTAGTTGTAGATAATAATGGTTCATATTTAATTTAATTTTGTTGTATTCTTTTGTTAGAAAAATGAAGGTAAACATTTTTAAAAAATTGGCGGGTCAATTATGCGACAACCTAATAGAAGCCAATTGCCTAATTAAAATCCCTTCAACTTTTTCATTTTTATTTAATAGCATACATAATAATAATTATTTCAATTTAAACCTCCTGGAATGTTGAAGTCAATGTTAGCACTTACTACAAAAATTTGCAAAAGTGCAATAATTAATATGTATTTTTTCATCATCGATTTTTTAATAATTTTATATTGAATTCGATATTGAACCGAAATGTATTTTTTACAGTAATTACATTGTGACAGTGATTTATTGAAGGCACATAATAAATATATATGTAAACAATCTACCTAATAATCAGCTAATCATCTTCTGCAACAAAAAGGCTTTAAAAATTGAAAAATATATAAACACATAAATAGTATATTTTATGAAATATTTTTTTATCATGCTTAGTTGCACATTATATTATAGCAATTGTAAATATTTAATATTTAGCAAAATGCCTCCACACAAAAGTTCAAGAAGCTGCTAAAAATCTCGAGGGAAAATTTAAAAATACATAGCTGTCACTTAAGAATGCCATTCATAACATCTCTCAACATTCCGAATGATAAAAGAATGTTCTGAAAACAAAAAATAACAAATAAAATGGCATGCCTCCTTTTCTCGAAAAAGAAGATATTCCAATGCAATAAACAAAAAATAGCGGTGCGATTTCTTGTATCTTTTAAGTTGGAATTGGAAAAAGATCAATTCTAATTATATCTTTTTTATTTTAAAAAAGTTGAAATGGAATAGTTTCAAACAATGGTGTATTACGTATATTATTTCTTGACTGAATGCGATATATAGCACATTTAATATGTAAATTTTTATCACAGCTGGAAAATGATGAAAAACGAATCTCTAAGATGAACAAAATAATACAAACTTCTCACATTTTCTAACCTATTATTTTAGTTTTCTAAGGTTATCATTATACTGCATTGAGAATGATCATATGTTTTGACGGATATATTTTTTAATGAAGATTTTTTGCTTTTTTTGGATTTTGCGGTATGAATATTTAATGGTGCCAATTACAATACATTCATTTTTCATTCTTTAAAAGAATTTTTTGTAAAAAAACATTTTTTTTTAATTTGCGTTATAATTTATTTCATCGTTGTATGCATTTTTAAATTGTAAAACAAATTCAAATACTGGTGTTCGTTTTATATCACATTATTTAGAATGCACTTTTTAATATGCCGCTTGAAAAATACCAGTAAAAAAACTATACCATCAATAAAGCCGGGTGGTTGTCGCTCAGAAGAAAAGCAGCGACGTGCCGCTACTTTTAAATCATCAATGGCAACGCGAAATACAGCATCCATTGTCTCTCGCATCCCTTCGAAAATTATCTTAAAATATTTTATGTAAATTACAACAATGATAATAATAATTTTGTAGATTATAAAATGCATTACTTGGAAGCCACGCCGTGACTTTGCCGATGTTTCGAGGCTAACTTTACGCCACGTTTTTTGTGTATCATGATAATAATAGTTGTTATTATGTAGGCTATTTTTCTTAATCTTTTGTCGTGAAGAAATTCTCGATATGTTTTTATTAAACGATTTTCGCATTAATAAAATTGCATCTGCCCAATCATCGGCTTCATGTAGTATACTGACTTTGAAAACACCACCAAAAATAATGAAAATATTATTTTAAAATTAATAATATAAAAATGTGAGCGTTTAGATTTTTTAAATTTATATTTTGAATTTAATTATAAAATAAAGAGTAGATGTGTTACGATTTTCAGTAACTTTCGCATACTTTCCAAAACAATCCGTTATTATATTTTGTATATAGTAGTAGAAGATGAAATTTTGTAAATTATTCAACAAAGGCGTAGCTAATCATAAATCTACTTATAACAATATTTTGTAAAGCCTTCAATTACTCAATATGTGTAATGATTTAATAATTAATACATACTTTTATTTATAAGTAAATAAAAACATAAAGTTGAAGATTTTTAATAAATTTTTGATTTTTTAACATTTGCATAATTATATAATGTTATTATCAACGTAAATGTTTTACCATAACTTTTCGGGTGGATGTCGTAAATAAATGATACGCAAATACGTTCACTTTTTTTAAGATCGTATACAGGCGACAATAACCGTGCAAACGCGAATCTTTGAGATGATATCTCATTATCTATTTGCGAATTTGTTTTTTGCGGATATTCAAGCACTATTGAGTGCTTACCTTAAGCATAAAAGATGAAATTTAAAAGTACAATACATATATAAGCATATTAATATTTTTAACCAGTTCCGCCTTGCCTAAGTGGCATTATAGCATGCCGCCACAATAAGGTGGCGTTCGGATCGTTGATAAAATCGCAAATAGATGGCATTTCAAAATCGCACATTTCCAAACGTCGATTTGTTTTTGAGCTTTTTGAATTTTCATTTTTGTCTATATGTCTTCTATCTTGAAATTCGTTCGCGTCAATGCGTAGAGGCAAACTCCACGCACTTTGCTTTCCATATTTTGCACATATTGTACGTACACGAAATTCGTAAGTTCCATAAGGACCAGAAATTGATATTAAAGCTTCCATTTTGTCGCTAGTGAGCGATTGAGTAAAATTTCTACTTTTTTCTGTATCTATCCAAAAATATCTATAAATTATGAATAAAGTTAAGTATATAGAATATTTTATAAAAATAGTCACTTACTCGACTAAGTAAAATATTTGCTTATTGTATTTATAATCATGCATTTTATCATTTTCATCCAAAAGCTTATTTGGCAAACACATGTTAGAATAATTATTTGGATCTATCCATTTTAACAAAATTTCGTTGAAGATCCCCGTTGATTTTATTTGTAATGAATTCGGTGGCGCAAGTTCTTAATTTCAATTTAAAATTAGGGACTATCTATGCTTAAAAGTTTTCATATAAAATTTAAGCAAAAATTTTTGTCGTTTTTATTAATTTCAATATTACCACATGAGTGTATGTGATTATAAGGAAAAACATGTGTATACCATCAGTTTGATTCAGTTCACTACGTGTAGTGGCCGTAATTAGGACTCGTTCACTATCTTCACCATCGGCTTCATTATAGGCTGTCAATGCAAACACATAAGTTGTATTTGGTTCTAATATATCGATAAATTAGAGTGAGAATCTTTTTTAACAGTAAAATTACTCACTTAAACCACTAACAGTAAATGATCTTGTTTCAGTTCCTTCAATAACTATTTTTTGAGTCGAACTTTCGATACCGTAGGATAAAGTATAACCGCGTACCATTATTTCATCGGCACTTGATGGGGCATTCCATGCTAATGTTATTGATTCTCGAGTACTGCTTTCGACACGAACATTTTGAGGAGGATCGGGCACGCGCCATTCTAAATTAAATAAAAAAAATTCTATAATAAATACAAAATATGTATAGCAATCTTACAGAAAATATGTGTATATTATTATAATATAATACTATATTATAATTTATCGAATATATTTATAAATACAGGGTGTCCCACTAAGAAGTTCTTTTTTTAAACTTGAATAACTTTTTTATTTATGAACCGATTTTTCTGAAATTTTCAGGATCGACTATAAACTCTTTGAGAAATTTTTTTGCGCGCGCAACATATTATAGTGCAATCGACGCGGAATTTCGCGCTATTTTCAATGCCGTTAAAATCAGGTAAATTGCTTCACTCTATCAAAAGTTATGACCAAAAAACTGAAACCAAATATGCAAAAATTTGCAAAAATTATTTAATAAAATTTCTTATTTTTTTGCATATTTGGTTTCAGTTTTTTGGTCATAACTTTTGATAGAGTGAAGCAATTTACCTGATTTTAACGGCATTGGAAATAGCGCGAAATTCCGCGTCGATTGCACTATAATATGTTGCGCGCGCAAAAAAAAAATTTGCGCGCGCAAAAAAAAATTTTTATGCGAAAAAATTTCTCAAAGAGTTTATAGTCGATCCTGAAAATTTCAGAAAAATCGGTTCATAAATAAAAAAGTTATTCAAGTTTAAAAAAAGAACTTCTTAGTGGGACACCCTGTACAATATATTTCAAGATAACAAATATATTTGGTGCATATTTTAATGCACGTCGCGTCAATTAATTATATGTAATACCTTTTGGAGATCGCAACGCCATCGGATCTAATACGTTCCACTCTAAAGCAGCAATGGATGGAAAAATAAAAATGCTTAATACAAGAATTATTTGCATTATATTCAAATTTGTTCGTCGTTGATTTACTTACACATGTATTCGACATTGTCATAAAGCTGCATTAATATTATTAACTCTAAATAAACAAAATGATTATGTTTTAAATAAATTTTTCATAGCAAAATAAATTTAGACTGTTTTTGATCAATAAAAGGGAATTATTCAGAAAACTAAAAATTATATTTGATTTATGAATATATATATTTATATTTTCACAAAGCAAAGTAAGAAAATTGCAAAGAAAATTTATGAAATTCAAATTCCCAATAAGAAAAATATATGCAAATTTAATATTTTTAGGTCGGAGAGTGTTATGATTTAATAAATTTTTATATCACCATTTTCGCACTTTACTTTTTCAAATAATTTTTTTCTTTATAGTAAAAAAATTCATTTTATATTTTTTTATAAAACTTACAAAATATAACTCAAATTATAAACTAACACAAGCTTTCCTAGCTAAAAATTTTCTGTATAATGAAATTGCATCAGTGTTTTAAACATATAGAGTTTAGAAAAAAAAATTTGCTTTACATATTCGTTTTAAAGTGCACAAACAAAAAAGCCATAAAATTTTCGATTGAGGTATAATAAAAATTATTATTGCGCAGTTCAATTTGTAAAATAAAATTTTTAAGCTTAAAATGGCGAAATAAAATTTGTCGATTTGTGCACATACATAGCATATATTTAAAAGATGTGCATGTTCCATCTATTTGTATACAAGCAAAAAAAAGGATAGAAAACAATAAGCAATAAAATATTAAAATATAAAAGTAATCAAAAATGGCACACAAAAATAATCCAAGGTATACAACAGAGGTTTTTTTATATAACAGAAATGCAACAAAACTAATAGATAATTTTTCGAAAATAGACCGGAAAGAGAGTTTTGCTAAAAATTTCCATTTTAATGAGTCATTTTCTTATCAGGTGCCCAACTTTTTCGAATCTCAGGCCACATTTCACTATTTGTATTTGGATTTTTATCCACTTTAAATTTTTAGCTTAACCCTTTTTCCAGTTTATTTTCAAAAAATTATCGGCTAGGTGGTTTTGTTACATTCTTAGCATATAAAATAAATATAAGTAAAGTAGCATTTTTATCAAATATTTTTAAAACTTATAAATTTTTAAACGAAAAATGGATATTCAAATGAATTACATATACATTAGAAATTTACAAAACGAGATGTACTTTTTAAAATCAGGCTCGAAATTCTTTTTTATATGGTTATTTATTTATCACTATTAACCTCTTATTCCTTGACAACAAAAAGCGAATTGCGCTGTTATTATTTTATTGTTTGTTATTTTCTTTTTGTTATTTTGGGCATTATTATGATTGTCAAAAGGAGAAATCGTGCCAAATAAAGTAAATCCGCTTTTCACGCTTCAATTTAGTTGAAATTTTTTCAAAAAAGTATTTTTTTGCATTTTGTTTTTAATAATTCTATTTTATTTACTTAATTCCAATTATTTTTTTTATTCTAAAAAATTGTGCTTATTTTCTTAAATTTTCTGTTAAAATAAGTAGTAACGAAAACATTCATTATTTAATTATGCTCATGAACAGTTGGCCAATTCGACAAAAATTTGTAATTTTTGATTTACAAAAAAATACAGCAAATGAGTTTTATTTTTTCAAGCGGAACGTAATAGAAAATTCGATGAGAACGTTGAAATTAACATATTGGTTAAAAAATGAGCAGTGGACATTTGGGTAGAAAAAATAAAGAAAAAAAAAGGAAAAAAGACAATATTAATCTTATTTAATTTTATGTATTAAAGGGAAAAGAAATAAATGCAAAGTCTTATAAAAATATAGGCTGCTTTTACAAAATTGTAGCATCTTTAGTTCGTTGAATCTTATTTAATTTCATTTTATTATAAAAATTTATTCTAAATAAATAAAGCAGGCAGAAAAATAGATTCAAATTTGTGTTATTTAATTGATTGCAAATGATAAGCGTCCAATTTTTGTTTATGAACCCAACTTCTTCTTCATCCCGTATTTCGTCAAAAAAATGTGAAGTAGTTGCCATCGAAATTAAAAATGTCCGTGGTAAAAGTTCTACGCGTGCCGATGAGCGGCGATCATCGCACAAAATAGAAGATCTAGAATTTTGTCGAATATGTCTTATGAGTATCCTATAAATTGATTACTTTTAACAATAAATTTATGTTATATTTTTATATTTGTAATATGTCTAATATATGTGTTTTTAAGCTAGAAACTATAATCTAACAAGACTGATTTAAATCTAATTAGAATAGAAGCTGTTAATGCATTCTTACATAAAATTTTTAACAGATTTTAAAATGTATTTTTTAACCATTTGGAAAATAATCTTTAAAATCTTCCAAAAATTTTTAAAAAATTTATTTGCAAACGTTTGTAAAACTATTTTCATTTTTCAAGTTATAAAAAAATTATAAACAATTTGCAATAAAAATGAAAAACACCTTGTTACGAGAAACGCAACCAAAAATATAGTCATTAGTAGAACGCTAATCAAAGATATTCTACGAAATGCACTTATACGCTCGCTCGACACTGCCAGGGGCGGAATAGTGCCATCAACTAATGAGTCCATATCGTTTGAAGTAGATTCTGATGAAACATAAGGCACACCATTGTATATGTAGTCATCATTTTCAATATTCGTAAGCTCTTCGTATGGGGAAATATTCTGATTCGTTAACGAATTGGGTGACTCGAAAAATGCTTTCTATATCAAAAATATTGTATTTATAAGTAAATAAAATGTTTAATTTTAAAAAATTTATATTAATTAACTTACATGAAAGGCAGAATACGAGATCATTTTTCATTTAATAGCCGAAATTATTTTATAGTTAAATTTTATTAAAACTTTCATTTTTATTAACAAATTGATTTATGAAAAATTTATTATCTAAATAATATGATGTAATTACAATCAGTGTAGCAAAGTGAGACAAAGTAGAATTTTTTTCCTTTTGTTTTTCTTGAGAATTTAAAAAATTCATTAAATTAAATTGTTTATAAATTTGTTTGATAAAAAAAATTGTCACACTGCTGCATTGATTAATATTCATAATTCGTAAACAAAAATATATGCAAATTCAATCGGTGTCAAAATAATTTGAGTTTATGAAATTCAGTCAGACAATGTTTAGGACATTATCTAAAAGTGCGCTCAATATCAAACTATATTCATACATTGTCTATAAGTTCTTTTTTGTAAAGTATTCGACAATAAATTAGCCAAAAGAACTAGGAAAAAATTGGTGCTTTTTACTTTCACTTGTCCAAAATTTTGACAGCAAAATCTATAATTTTTGGATGATTTTACTGCAAGATTTTTTTTCTGTCAAAAAGTTTAAAAAATTTAAAAAAATTACATAATTTTGGACCGGGAGTAAGGGCATCTGAAAAATTATAAATGTATTCTATTGTAAAATACAAATTTATATTAAAAAAGAAATTTTCCTTTAAACAAAAGCCAAATTTATTAGATAAACAATACTGTAACACCACATCTTAAAAGGTGTATTTTTCAAAATTACTAATGACTCTTATTCATTGTCTACTCAAAAAATAAGCCTTTTTTCACATGAAAACTTTTTATACCCACAAATGGAGATAATTTGAGTTTTTTAAAAATTACACAAATATTTCCTCCGCAATATATAGATTAAGCTCATGCAGTAAATAGTGGTTAAACAGAAGTCAGCTCAATCCTATTTAAATAAGTGATAATTTTTTATTTTACAAACAATAATCATGACTCACAAAAGTACTATTTCTTGATTATAATAATTGAACCGTTTTAAAAATTAAGAAAAAATTTTTCTTCCTAAAATATAAAAAAGTAAATGAGTTGTAAATTTCTTTTTATCAACTTAATACAATCAAATGCCTCCATTTCACATCTCCTTTTAAAAAACTTTTTTTAAATACAAGAACTTTTCTCACATAATTTTAGATAATTATTAAAAAATATTAAGAATAAGATTGTATTATAAAAAATATCGAAATTGTAATTGACGTTTTCATGTGCATAATTTAAAAATAACAAGAATGTAAAAATGATAATTTTTAACATTTATTGAATATATAAATCTAAGTTAATGTAAAATATTCAAACATAAAATTGCTTTATTTCCTTATGCAATGTAGAAAAGCATTTTCAGCAAGTGAAAAAGAATTTGAAAACTATAAACAAAATTTTAACGCCATTTTAGTTTTTTTCAATTTTTTCTTCAAAGATTATTATGTATATATTTTTAAGCAATTTTCCATCTCAATGAACTCTTTTAATATATGATTAATCAAGGGAGAAACATACATAATAGGTAAAAATTGCAAAAAAAAACAATTTGGCAATTTTAGCACATAACATTATTTATAATATATTACCTCAAAAATTTTATAATAATAAAGATAGCGACAATGAAAGCATAATGAAAGTAGTTTATTAGAAGAAAAACACCTGGTTTAAAAATTAAGAAAAATTAATTCAAAATAATAAAAGATAAATTTGAATTTTTAAAAATGATTGTACCCCAAAATATGAATAAACTTTTAGTATAAAAGGATGTTAGAAGAAATGAAAATATTATAACATTATGGAATTACTTCTGATGCATCGCTAGAGAAACGTTCATTCTACTTGTCGATACACGAATAAAAGGAAAATTAGTCTCAGGAGGTTATGTTTGACTCATTTTTAGGTTTATTTTTTTTTATAAACTGTTAAAGACAAAGTTATAAATTGAAAAAATAAAGTTTTAAAGGGGATAAAAAAATTTAAATTTTATTTAAAATCGATGTTTTAAGCTTAACATAAATAAATTTATATGTGCTCTTTTCAAAAATACAAGAACTTTTCATTTTTTTTATTTTAGATAAGGCATTTTTAACAAAAAATAAAAAAATATTAGTTAATAAAATTTATTTTAAAAACAATTAACTACAATTAAATATAATTATAAAACAATTGCATACTTTAAAAAATATTGTCGGATCAAAAAATTTTGCATCTATTACCATTAAAGAATTACAGCTTTATTTAGTTTATTTTGTAAAAATATTTTAATAAAACATTTTGTTTTTATCTTAAAAATAATAAAATTAAATATTTTACTATTACAATTGAGGATGGCATGGTGGTCAAGTTAATTAAATTAAAATTGGTATAAACATTTTTATTTTAGTTGCGCGTTTTTACAAAAAGTTTTTAAATGACGATACAACAAATTTCAAAATGAAACCTTCATCTGCATCATTTCGGAATTAACAAAACTATAATTATACAGTTAAGTTAATTAATTTATATAAATTTTAAATTATAGTTTTGCTAATTTTAGTTTTGTTCAACGCTAAATTGTATTACGTTGTTTAATTGTCAAAAAAAATTAAAAATGTGCAAAAAAAAAGAAAATTTCTGAAGTCGCGTTAAAATTAATGCCGCTATTTAAAAAGTTATTTTGAAAAAAACTACCGCACTTGGATAAATGTGCGAATTATTTTTGAGTAAATTTTTGTAATTCAGAAAATTTATTTGTTTTTGGTTTAAAATTTATTTAATTATTAATTATCCTCAATTTCGGGTGTTTCAACATCTTCCGAAGAATTTTTGAATTTACGTGATCATTTGTTCTGTTATAATTGAAAAGGAGCTCTTTATTTTTAGCCATAGTTTAATCTTATCCCAAAATGTTTTCCTCAAGTTTGATTTGTATTACCTACATGATAACAGAATGAAGGCAAACACTAAATTTGAAAATTTTTTAATCAGCCGCGGCTTATACACACGAAATTAACTATATTTTATAATTATGGTATTTTTGATGAAAATTTACTATATTATTTATGAATTTATTTTTATTTTATTTATGTAATTAAGTCAATTTTTATGCAAATCAATAAACTTTACATTTCGAAGAATAAATGAAAACATCTCATGTTAGTGAAGAACAAATTAATCTCCACTTCAAAAATAGAATATTTCTTGTTTTTTTTTGTTTAATTAAAATTAAAATTTCAAAAAATTAATTTTGATTACAAATTACTTTAATTCCCTCGTTAAGGAAGTTATGATGCAAAGAAAAATCTTTTACATAGCTTCTTGCTTCTCAGTGGACGAGCATAATTTTTGCTAATTTCCGAAAATTTTGTAAATTGGAAAATGTTTCCAAAGCTGATATCCCTTGCCCCAATTCTAATCGAATTAATGGAATACATTTACGAAAAATTTGAAATAAAAGAAACTAAAATCGTAACACAAACGAAAAATACCCAAAAACAACAGTATAAAAGAAAAAGAGATACCAAAAGCATACCAAAAATTTCTGAAAAGAGCAAAACTTAATTACTAAAATATCTGCATATGATACGGAGAGAAAACAAACAAATTGAATTATCAAGATTGGTTAACTTAAAATAACAGTAAAATGGATAAAATCCAATTGAAATCTTATTTTTTCTTAATCATTTTTAAGCCAAATAAATCAACTAAAAATTCAAAAACTTAATTTTGTTCATAAATTATTAAATGATTATTAAATGATGCGGTTAATTTAACTAAACTTATTAAAAATTGCGACATTTTTTATAATATTAGATGCATAATTAGAGAATTCAAATTTTTCCTACATAATGCCGTATCAATGTGATTAATATAAATTATTTTATTAAACATGAATTATCTTAACGGGAGTGGAATTTATAATTCCGATTTTTCTTCCATTCAAAGTCAGATTACAACAAATACTAGTTCAATGAATAACCTTTTAAATAATCAATCTTTGCCATCGTCTCTTTGCAATGAAAGCGGTAATTTTCGCATTTCTTCAACCAATGCCGATCCGACAAATACGCGTCAGTTGCAAAGCACTAATACTAAGGTTTCGAGTGCTGCGGCCGCAGCAGCCGCTGCTGCTTCTCTCATGAACTTCTCGTCAGCGGGGGTAATGGCTAGTTGCGTAAATCTTTACGCTGCAGCAGCCGCTAATGGTACCACACAGATTCCACCATCAATTTATCCTCCTCAATTATACGGGAATGTACCAGCCGGTAATTATGACAATAATTTATTACCACCTGCTTTAAACGAAAACATATCGGCATCGTCCAATAAGTAAGAAATAAAAAAATTAATTAAAATTTTAATTTGCTTTTGTGTGTAATCCTTTAATTAGAAACTGTTCCAGTAATGATATTCAAACACGTTACTCTGATTCGTCATCCATTAATAGCGAAGAAAATAAAAATTTGCATTCAATTTTTGTACATTCTTCAAACGCTCATGTAAAAACCGCCAACATTTTGGCTTCAAATGATCCGATCCATGCTTTTTTTAATAGCGGTAACTTTTTTCTAATAGCGATAATTTTATAAAAAGAAAAACAATTTTTTGTTAACGATATTTAGGTCTACAGTATAAATTTTATCCCAATCCAGCTTTTCTTAATACATGTGACGCAAATGCAGCTGCTATAATACCGACGAATCCGTCTAGTTTAATGGCGTCGATACCAGGTATAAATACATTAAAAATTAATCATATTGAATATAAAAATGTAGTTAAAACATTGTTAGTTTTTAAGGAACTAGTTACGCGGGAAACCCTACTGAAAGACGCAAACAACGTCGAATACGAACAACGTTTACGTCTATGCAATTGCGCGAGCTAGAACGAATTTTTAATGAGACACATTATCCCGACATATATTTACGTGAAGATGTCGCTATTCGAATAGATCTTACTGAGGCTCGAGTTCAGGTTCCTATATTTTTTAAATAATATGATCCTTAAAACATACTACCACCATTAAAAAAGCGATCGAAAAAGAAGAGAAAAAAGAAAAATAAAAGAATAAGAGTAAGGGAGAAAAGAAAGAAAGAAAATTAGAACAATTTCTAATACTATTTCAGTCCAAATTTAAGTGGTGGTATATTGTTAAAAATCACTCGACATTTTTTAAATAAAAATTTTTTAAATAAAAAATGAATGTTAATTATCAAATTTTTGAATGTCGACGTTAAAACTTTAGGTGTGGTTCCAAAATAGGCGGGCAAAACATCGAAAACAAGTAAAACAACAAAAAGAGTTTGGCTCGCCTGAACAAGCATATGAAAGTGATAAAAGCAACTGTAATAATATCGATGGTACTAATGACATTTCAGGATCAGAATCAACAACAGATAACAATTGTACGCAGGAATATTTCAATACATGAAAATGATACATAAACCAGTTATAAAAACCAGTTTATTTAATTTTCAAAAAAAAGTACATACGCATTGATGTTTATTTTACAATTAAAATAAATATAATTAAAGTTGGGTAGTGTCGTAAGTTTTTTGATCAATTTAAGCTCGATGTTTTTTTGCTATTGAAAAAATAATTTCGTAGATTTATTGAAACCTTAACAATGCGTTGAAATAACAACAACAATAAACATTCACTTTCACTCCGTATGATTGCTGCTTTTCCAGCGCATTTAGGCGGAGTCGGCAATAGTGACCTCAACATCGACTCCCGGCTCAATAGAGATTCCAGTAATCTTCTTTAGCACCTCGCTAGAGCTATTCATATTGATGAGACGCTTGTGAATGCGCATCTATAAAACAATGAAACAGAAAAAATAACTTTAAAAATGTTTAAAAAGTAAACGTTAATGCTATTAGGTTGTTACATAAGTTTTGACACTTTTTGGCATAACTTTTTAAAAATAAGATGGTTTATTTTTGTTTTTTGTATTTGACAGAGCATTTTTTGCGGTCATTTTGATGTATTACATTTTGTAATTTTTTCAATATTAACCTGTAGCGGGTCAATTTCCGAAGGTTGCCCAAATTCAAGATTTTGAAGGGTGGCGATGCTTGACTGACTACAGTTGTCAGCAACAACAAAGCTTAAGGGCCAAAACTTTAACTCATTTGAAAGCATTTTTATGGTTGTTCAAGATCAGATTAAAAAATATAGTGGATGAAAAAAACGAAACGGCAGACCAAAAATCATCAATCTGAAGGGTATCGTCAAGAATTCTAGCGTTAGAGCCTCAAATTTTTTTGTCTTTGTAGAGGTCTAACCAGTTTGAAATTGATTTTAAATAAATAGACATTCATCACCGATTTTATATTTGTAAAAGTTTGATTATGTAGGATGAAACGTATAAAATACCTATTCAATCTATTACTTGGAAAAAGTCTCAAAATCGAATATTCTCAGTTTAACACATGATAAGTTGATTCAATTTGGATAAAAAGTGGTCCAACTTAAAACATACAATAAAGACATATCAACTAATGACTTAGTTTGTTTTCAAGCTGAAAAAAATTTTTCAAAACTATGAAGAAGTTGGGGTTTGGCTCATAAAATTTTTTGAAAAAAGAGTTATGCTTAAAACATTCATATATTTATGCTGATCAAAGAACGATGAAATATTCTAATAAAATCTTATAGAAGACACTTCAAATAATATATTTATAGCTTTGGTTTTGTTGTATATATTATTGTTGAAAAAATAAGTTGCTAAAAAAGTTACGTAACAACCTAACAGCTTATTAACAGCTTTATTATTTCTTTTAGATGTCAAAAACTAATTGAATTAATACTCATTTAATATTTACAATAATTATTTATTTATAAGGTTCTTATGCATTATCGGGCACCAATTTTTTTAAATTTTTTTTATTTTTTTGGTTTTCTGACCCTGGGAATTCAAATTTAATAAGGTTTCTTACTGATCTTTTTGTTTTTTGAAATTTTTAAAGCATAATTTTATAACATAATTCTAACAAAAAACAAACAAAAAAATTCATTTTCTTTTTATATTCAAAAAAAATTGATGCCCGATAATGCATAAAATATTTTATCGTATAAGAAATAAATTCCTTTATTTTAAAAAATTAAACAAGTTAGTATAGTAATAACAAAAAATAGTTTTTTAGATTAAACATTCAAATTCGAAAAATTAATCGAATTAGCCACATTGATAGAAAATAATTACAGAGAGTTAATTGCAAATAAGATTACCTGAAAGCGGTCCCACGTTTTTGAGCCCTCGCCGCAAGGCGTCTTACGCGTCGTGATTCGTAAAACTTTGGTCGGAAGTCTCACCGGACCTTTTACGGTAAGGTTCTCTTCCTTCGCACTTTTAATCAGTTGATCGCAAACTAAATTAAAATATTTTTATTTATAATTTAAAATAAAAACCTAATATTATTTTTTTAAACAATTATTTAGTTCGGTTCTTCAACAAAGTATTTTTTTAGCACTTTTAAATAAATTTTATTTATTTCAATTCAATTTATTTAATACAAAAAATGTTTCAAAAATACTATAGCGTAAATCGGAATGAACATTTTAAAAAATTAATGAATAAATGAATAAAAAAACTAACAAAAAATATAAAATTTAATCTAAGTTAAAAATTAATTAAAATCTTTAATAAAAAGAAAATAGTAAAAAAACATACCCGTCTCTAAGGACTTCACGTTTTGCGAAGTAAGAGTGATGCGAATACGATCCTCGGATTGAGGCTGAATATTTCCTTTCTCCATGATTGGGTTCTTTCAACGAAGTAAAGCAAAAATAATAAGAACGCACAAAGCTAAAAATTGTATTAAGTATATTTTCCAAAAATTCGAGAGAATAAATAATTATTTCACAAGTATTGTGAGATACAATATTGGTGTATATTATTGAGTGGAAATAGAAATAGCCTATGTTCATAAATGATTATTATTATTGAATATTAAATGTCTACTCAAAAAATATGAATAAAATTGATTGGAAAAACATAAATGTCATTCACAAAAGCAATTATAAATACAGGATAATCCAAATTCGTCCCCGATTGCATTTTTGTTATAACTTTTTTATTTCGCAACCAAATTTTAAAATTCCTTTTATATTCGATTCCTAAGAATTTGACACCAAGCTTGTCGATATTGATTTCGATTTACAAATTTGCTAATCATTTAAACTTTTTAATCATTTTTCAAAAATAGAGGCAAAATCATTAAAATTTGTAACATAATGATGGACGTATCTTAATCATCAGGCCTGTATTGAATCATTTTGACATTTTGGTTCAAAATGAGAAAAAAATTAATTATAATTGATATTATTTAACCCAATAAATGAAATTTTAGCAAAATTCAAATTCAAAAATTGAGTCAATATCAAGTCAATTTTACACATTTTTCGCCAATTTAAATGATTAGCAAATTTGTAAATCGAAATCAATATTGACAAGCTTGGTGTCAAACAGTTGCCTAAAGTTTGAGAATCGAATACAAAAAGGATTTTACAATTTGATTGCGAAATAAAAAAGTTATAACAAAAATAGAATCGAGGCCACCCTGTAGTTCGTGAAAAGATATTTTGTGCTTGTAGGTATATATACTCGATTCTAGCTCGTTCTCTAGCACAAAGTTTTTCATAAAATCTAGAAAAACTAACAAAAGCAAAAATTCTACGATTTATTTTCGGAAAAAGATTCGCATATCGCCAAGTTAAAGTCAAATAGAAATTTCCTTTTAAAACAAAATTTGTTCAGAAATTACAGTATGTTATGCTGAGAAATTCAATGATTCGTAAAAAGGCGAAAATTTTTTTTTTTTTGCAGATTGAGATCGCCTAATTTATTGAGTTCGATTGTTTTCCGATTTCTCGATAATCAATCCTAGAAATTAATCTGAAATTTAGATACTATTTTGGAGTAAAGAGCCCACCATTTTTTTTTGGGAATGCCTGAAATTACGGGCTGTGGGGTTTTCTGGTACGCTGAATTTGAATCTGTTATTGGAATTTTAAAATTTTAAGTCATAATGTCTCTAGTAGGTTCAATTAAATTTTTGTAAATTTTGTAAAAACGCAATTTTATGTAATTTTTGTATTGTTTGGATGTGTGTCCAATTGATGGGATTTTTCACTTGCTTATTTTGAAACGAAAACTGATTAAAATTAAAGAAATGACTAGGCAAAATGATGCAACATAATAATATTGTTTATTGACTAGTTAGTGGATTGAGTACTGTGTTGCGACTTGAGACCAGAAATTGTAGATGATTTGTTGTTTTTCTTTTTTTCCAAACATTTGTCCGACAAGCGCAATTTCTCATAAGTCGCTTCTAAAATTACGCGACTCATCCATGTAAACATTAACTGAAATAAGTATCCAAACAATACTATGCTACCATTTATTACAAATTAGATTAAAATTACGCTTATTTACCCAAATTTAATTGGACCCCTAGTTGGGCCTATTAGAGACATTATGGCTTAAAATTTTAAAATTCCAATATCAGATTCGAACCCCATAGCCTACAATTTCAGAATGGTGATCCTTTATCCCGAAATAGTATCGAAATTTACTATTGTTAGATGTTTCCTTTTTAGTTTCTAACTTTTTTATTATGCCAACAGTGAATTGATATTCTAAAGGGTTCAGTGAAAGTGAAAGTGCCAGTTTGTGAAATATTTTTAATCCAAAAAATGTATTGTACCCACCAAATTATACGTTACCCACCAACTCAAAAATTTTTGCGCTATCCTTAGAGAAGTGGCGCAGAAAATTTTAGGAAATAGCTCATACATTGAAATCAAGAGGATTTTTTTTGGTATAATATTTACATAGTGCTTTTTGGCCAGAGTTCAATTTAAAGAAATTTGGAAAAAATTTTTCTATTTTTCGGGAGTTTTGTCCGATTTTGAAATCATAATTAAGTATTTCAAAATACTTTAGTAATTTTAAAATTAAAAATTTGGAACTGAATGTTCTTATTTCAATTCGAGTAGAAAGCATATTTTACGCTAATTCAGATAGACGATGCAGATTTTCGTTAAGACTTTAACTGGCAAGACCATCACCTTGGAGGTGGAGGGAAGCGACACCATTGAGAATGTCAAAGCCAAAATCCAGGATAAGGAAGGCATTCCACCCGATCAGCAGCGTTTGATTTTTGCGGGTCAGTTACTTTATTTTGATTTTGTTTTCTAAATTTCTAGTTTATAAGGTGCGTAAAAAGTTTCTGTATTCAACTTTAGTTATCTGTAAAACAGCTAATTTTTATTATTTATTAAATTTTTATTTCGGATTTTCCATTATTTTTTTACATATACGTCAGGGATAAACCTGAATTTCGATTTTCGAAATTTTAAAATCATTTTTAATACATTCTTGAAACCTGAAACTGGTCTTCTTTATTTTACTCTTTTTGAGTGTAGATGTAATTTTTTTTATTTGCAACCTTTTTTGACTAATAAACTCAATTTTTAATAAATTTCTAAAATTAGTTTTCTATTTAAATTCTTTATATTTTTGTTAAAATTCAAAATTGTAAATAAATTTTAAAGCCATATTATTTTTTATTTTTAAAATTTTGTCATTTTTAGTCTTAATTTTACACCTCTGTAATGAGCAATTTTTTTTAAATTAGTGTCATTCAAAAGCTAAAAATAAAAGTGATTATTTTAATTGAAAAATTACACATTTATATTTAAAAAGTAATGGATATCCGAAAATAAAATGATTTTAAAAATAGTAGGTAAAAATCGTCAGTTTTAAAGAGAACTTCGTATGTGTGCTTATTTTTAAGAATTTCGTTCCAAAAAAAATTTAAGAGTTCTTGATTCTTTGAGCAAATACTTGTTAACAAATAATTGGAGGAGTAAATGGCACGAATGTGTAAGCGTCGTTTTTTTTTTGGCAAATTAGACTATAGGAGTTAGTGTGATTCCTCTTTAAACAAATTCGAATCCGTCGTATAATATAAAATTCTTTTTTTTGGACATCAATAAAAAAAAGGAAACCACTTTTTTAGGCAAGCAGTTGGAGGACGGCCGAACTCTTGCTGATTACAACATTCAAAAGGAATCGACGCTCCATTTGGTGCTCCGTCTGCGCGGTGGCATCATCGAACCGTCGTTGCGTGTGCTCGCACAGAAGTACAATTGCGATAAGCAGATTTGCCGAAAGTGCTATGCTCGTCTTCCGCCGCGTGCGACCAACTGTCGCAAGAAGAAGTGCGGCCACAGCAACAATCTCCGCATCAAGAAGAAGATCAAATAAACCGCTTATTCTTCAAATAATATTATGACTATCTTCTATGATGTGGAATGTTTTCGTGTTATTAAAATGATTTTTTTGTTGAAAAATTGATAGACACTGCTTTATATTTATAGGAAAAAAATTTTGCTAAAAAAATCAGATATTTTACTTAAAAGGTTATCTTAAAAACATTATTTTTACAAAAAAATTTTTCCCGCCAAATTTCTGGATCCAGCTAATTTAAAAAAAAAAATTTGTCCATGAGTCTTTACCAGTAGTTAATAACGATTAACAGTAAAACTAAATATTCCAATATTTAAGTTTTTTTTGTCAAAAATTAGAACTTCATATGAAAAATATAATAAACTAAGCTATGGTGTAATATTTACATATTTCTTTTTTAATTCAAAAATTCTATAAAAAATTTTCACATGAAGATAATTTATTCGTGCTGACAAATACAATCAATGCTTTCATTTATGATTTTCCATTGGAAATCGGGGAAATTCTATTCGGAGTTCGAACATTGCCTTTTGGCGTATCTGACGATGACGGCTTCTGCTCGTGTTTTCCGTGTTGCTGTGACGGCGATGTGTGGAGAATCGGCGTATTCCGTGGAGTTTTGTTTTGATTGGCCTCTTCTTCTCGGCGCTTCCGCATCGCCTCCTCCTTTTTCATGTAGATCGACCAGAGTTTTGTGACTTGCTCCCTTGTTTGTTGATAGGAGATACGTACGCATTGATCAAGCACATTGCGGTCGTGCTCAGAAAGCGTTTTCAAAAATGTCTCGTCCATTTCCTTTAGGTCTTCGCCAAGGTAGTTGATCTGAAAATATCAAAAATTAAATGATTTTTTCTGTAGCAGATTAAATATTATACCTCATGAATTGTGTAGAACGTTGAGATGACAAGTGCGACAATTAGAATAACGGAAAGAAGAATAACTGTAATAATTGGGACGTGCCACCATTCAAAAATCCACCAGTTTTTGGGAAGATCTATAGAAGAACAAACAAATATTGTTCTTTTTATTTGATATGTAAACTATTTTAAATTGGAGATTTCTATCTCTTATCACCGACAATTTAGTTATCACACAAAAAGAAATACCTTCCTACTTACCCATTTGAAAAAAAACTTGTGTTTTTGCTCATTCGCCGAATGATGTGAACGCTATCTTCTTTGTGAAGAGTAAGGGCTTACAGGATGACCACAAAGTCCTTGGACAAATTTTTTTAATTTAAATTTTAGTACAGTTTTCGGTATATTGTATCGCTATGTTACAGTCTATTACGTAAAATTCTGTACAAACTTTTTGTTTTTCACTGTCAATTTTACTTTTCGAAAAAATGAGCTCGAAAGGCAAGCGAATTGCGATCATTCAACTGTTCAATATGGGAAAATCATCGCCAAACATCGCAAAGGACCTGGGAATTTCCAAACGAACCGTCTATTATGCCATTAAGCGTTACAAGGAGTTGGGTACGACCGCTGAAAGATACCGCAGTGGAAGACCGAGTACCGTTACGACTTCCGAAAACCTAAACAAGTTGCGTTGCGGAATTTATCGAAATTCCGATAAGTCGTTGAGAAAATTATCTAAAGAAATGAAGATTGGGCGCGAATCGACCCGAAAAATGGCCCGAATCAAGCTAAAGCTTCGAAGCTATACGGAAAGGGTGGGACGAAATCTCCGAAAAAACACTCGCGAGCATTGTCAAAAATTTCCTCAAGCATCTTGAAGCCCGCATGGCGGCTAAAGGCGAAAATTTCGAAAATCTTTTAAAAGATCCTATAGAAAATTTCTTTGGCTTTCATTTAAATGTTTGTTTGTAAAAATATCTTTTTAAATAAAAAAGTTATGGTTAAAAAAGTGTGTGCAAGGACATTGTGATCACTCTGTATTTGGAATAATTGAATTATCTGCAACCATTCAAGTTTTCTCTACTGTAAAAATTGAGATCATTGCATAACGTGGATTTTTTGTATACAATCTTTTAATTTAAGTTTATTGTTTACATGTAAGTTTTATTTTTCAACATATCTAGGCTTATATAAACGAAAAATTATCTATTTGTATATACATTTTTGTTGTGCCTACCTATTTTATCAGAATAAATAATAAATTATTTTTTTATTAATATTATGATGCAATGTTTCTCAAAGGTTTAAACTTATACGTTTTTCTTATACTTTTCCTTTTCTAATTTAATTCAAAGGTTATTCATTTCTTGAATGACACATTTTCTATCCGGTTCGAGTAACTTTTAAAAGCTTTTCTAAATCTGAAAAATGCGATTAAAACAGCTTTTGCATATTTTCGTTTTTTTTAATTTGAGACAATGCGTGGTGTTTCAAATATTTTATGGATTGGCATTGTAGAAATTCACATTTTACAGCAGCTAATAAAGCAAATGTGATATTGCTAATCAGCGAGTTATAATAATATTTTATAATTGTAAGTAATGATTTTTTTAACTTTTAAATATATGTACATATATTGTTTTTTTTAGTGAATGCTCCAAAATCATCGAAGTCGAGCACGTTCAGTCCCAAATATTTTCCGCGAACAAAACGATGTGCCTTCAATAGTGCATGATGAATCTGGAGCAACATATAACATAGGAGTGTTGCTAGGAAAGGTATACTTTTTATTCTGCTTATCGAATTCAGCTTCCTTTTTACATTCGATTTTACGTTTAGGGTGGATTTGCGAAATGCTATTTAGCATACTCCGATAGTCAAGAATTTGCATTAAAAGTTATTTCGAAAAATTCTATCAAAGGAATATCTTATTTGAACAAGATTCGTAAAGAAATTTTGATCCATTTCACGCTTCGACATCCCAATATAGTGACGTTATATAGCACATTCGAAGATGCGAAAAATATTTATATGCTTCTCGAGTATTGTCCTAATCGGACTCTTGCCGAATATATCGAATCTCGTTCGGGTAAATAAATCGCTTAAATATTTTTTGTATGTATATTTCAATAGAGGAAATTTCAGAACGCCATATTGTTGAATCGACAGCCATTGTGATTCTGAAACAATTGCTGAAGGCCGTTCGGTATCTACACGCGAAATGTGGCCTTCTCCACCGCGACATAAAACCGGGAAATATTCTCCTCTCGTGCGAGAACACGGTTAAATTGGCCGACTTTGGATTTTGTTGTTCCATAGCGGAGTTGGAACGTAGACAAACGCATACGGTATGCGGCACGCCCAATTATGTTCCCGCCGAAGTTCTCGACCGAATGGGTCATTCGATCTACTCGGAGAGTTGGTCTATTGCGTGCACGTTTTATTGTATGCTCTTCGGTCGGCCGCCCTTTCACAGCGATTGTCAGGACGTGACGTATGCACGAATTCGCAAATGTTGCTACACCTTTCCAAGCGGCTTTGGAGTTTCGCGTGAAGCAAGAGATCTGATTGCGAAGTTTTTTTGTTGTTTTAAATATATTTCCCGCTATCTTATTGCTCTATTTAAACGTGAATATCGAATTTCATTTATTGGATTTTTTATTTAGAGTCTTGGTCCGAAATCCATGTCATCGTCTGGGCGCTGAGGAAATGCTTTTACATCCGCTTTTCTCTAGCCTCAATCGATGTGTTTCTCATTCGAATGGATTGAATAATAAAAGGTTTTAGAAAAATAAACAAATAAAGAATATAATTTACTTTTTTGATTAAAAAAAAACTTTTCAAGCGTCCGATCGTCGAGTCGCAATCGTCGAGTCTCGGGCAATCATTCGTCTTGCGCGGACTCGTTGAACAGCGACAAGAGGAGTTCGGTATGTTGTTTTTTCTTCTCACAGAATTTATCTTTTTTTTCTGTATCATATTTCTTTTTTTTTAGAATAAGAATTTGCTTATCGATTCCGGTCTGGGCAGCGGCGGGGATTTGTGCACGACGTCGAATCACACAGACGTGAGATATGGCACAATAAATTCTTCAACCTCCAACTTTGAGCCGCTAGACGTTCGACATTATGTTAAGGTTTTATCGAATTGCATCAACATATTTGAGCCACTCTGTAAGTAATTATTTTACCACTTAATTTACTAGATTTTCATATTTTTTATTTTTATGGTTTTTAAAATTTGAATTCGTATATTCTTATTTTCTTCAGTTCTTTCGCTCGTGAGCGAAGATCTATGTGATTCCTTTATTGCTAAATGGGTTGACTATACCAATAAATTTGGCTTTGGTGTCACATTGAAGAATGGAACGCGATCACTCTTGTTAAACGATAATTCTTCTATTTCAGTCTCGTATGTGTTTTCAAATGAAGAGATAAAAAAATATTTTTTTTCAATTTTTAGTAATTCATGTTCTCGATTTATGTTTTTCACAAATCGATCGGGTCAAAAGAAATATGCTGGGGAATGGCGCTCTTGTCACGATATCGGCGATCCGTCCATTGCTGAAAAATTTCAATTTATGTCTTATTTACGAGCATACATGGACCGTGAATTGTATTCCTTTGTCAGCATTGGCCCTTTTTCCACCACCAATGATGACCGCTGTAATTTCGATCCGCACGCGTCATTTCGTCGGGAAGATGATCGAAGTATTTGCGTAAATTTCCACAATGATACGAACCCATCGCTCACGTATCTCGTAGCCGTGTGGAAATGCCCGATGGGTTTGCTAATGCTGTTAAGTGATGGAACGTGCCAGGCAAAAAATTTTTTCAATTCTTTTTTATTACATTTTTATTACAAATTTTCAAAATAATTTTTTTAACTATTTTATTTTTTATAACATTGCTTTTATTAATTTTATAGCATTAAATTTTTAATCCATTGACTTATTTACAAAATTTCCTTTTCTTTTGCAAAAATTTGAACCATTTTACTATTAGGTATATTAACCAACCTATAAATTGTAAATGGAATGATTAATATTCTAGATGAATTTTTCGGAGAGTCGATATAAAATTATAATTTGTCGATGCCAGCCCATAAAATCCCATTTGGAATTTTCGTCACAAATTGCCTCGTATTTCCGTGTGTTCATTATCACGCCGGAGCATTCAGTGTACGCATACGAGACGGCGCTCGACACTGAGCTGAATTGCTCCTTGCCACCAGACGAATTCGTCGAACAATTGAACGCGTTCAAATGCGTTATGCAACAATTTGTTCACAAATCATTCGTCGACAATAACATTAATCACAACCTTCCATACGCTGACGACAATCGCGTGGAGGAAGATTATGTGATTGAAAAGTTTCGGCGTCTTCGATCCTCCACGGATTGCTAAAAATTGCAATTCTCTAATAAATCTCTTAATTAATGGACTTAAATTTACTAAAAAAAAATGAGTGATTTTCTTGTGATGCCCTAAATTTCTTGAGTGTTAATTTTTAGATTTTTTAAAAAATTTTCTTGGCCATGTAAAATCATCGTACAATATAATTGAATAGCTTAAATAATCCTAATTTTCGACGCAATCATTATTCCATTTTTTTTTCAAATTTTTTGTGGCTCATCCTTTTGGCAATTTTCATTTTTTTCCATTATTATTATGCATTATTTCTTTTATATATAACGCATTTTTTCAATTTTTATTTTAACAATATTTACTAACACAAGCCTTTAAAATTTTTAATTTTAATAGCCATTTTTTCACTTTCCTCTGTTTTTGCTCATTAAAAATTTTTTGAAGTCCGTAATCTTACATTGTATGGAACTGCCTTTTTTTTTGTCCACATATTGTTTGCGATTTGTTACATATCTCAAAAAAAAGAGATTTAAATAAAGCCAAATTTCCAACAAATAATTTATTGAATATTTGAATATATTAAAAAGTTTAGCACTAATTTGCAAACCATAACTTTTTTTGCAAAAAAAATCAAAACGGCGATTATGATATATGTGAAATGGCATCAATAGAGATCAAAAAACATTAAAATAACAAGATGTTTTTTTGTGCCAATGACAAAATAATCGGAATTGGATTATTTTGATATAATGTAGATTCCTCTTACAAAAACTTTTCTCCGGTTGTGAATCTACTTCGAAAAAAATAGATACATGGTTCAAAGTCGTTCAAACAAAAAAAAATTTTAATTAAAGTGACCGAAAAAACATTTTTACACAATGGAAAATGAGGTATTTTCATTTGGAACTTAAGAATTCTCGTTTTCACGATCACCATTTACAAACACATCGCCGTTGGCGTCAAATCTCACGCGAGACGAAAGAAAACGACAAAGACTCCATCCGTCGGCCATAAATGCATCTGAAAATTTTGCTTAAAAGTGTTTATGTATTAACAAATGAAGTGGGAATTTTTGTGAAAAAAATACACATTACTGTTTCTCTTTGATTTTTTTAAACCAAAATATGTATATTCAAATTCTCAATGGAACAAAAGTTCAACAAATGTATCAAATTCAGAAAATTAAACCTCCAAGCTCGTAAACTTCGCGCTTTTTGGTTCTATTATCGATAGCGACAAAGTTCAAATCATTTTTATTTTCACGATAAATGCCCGTAAAAGTCAGCGTCGGCTCTAAATTAAAAAAATTTAAAAATGTAATTAAATAAACGTTATGAAAAATACTTTTGGATGAAATCTCGACGGCAGAATTGTCTCCAGTTAGCTTATGCTAAAAATCAATTATTACATTTTTATCAAATAACAAAAGATATTTTTTAATTGGATAACTAATTAATTTCCCAATCTATTTTTTAAAATAAGTCAAAAAGTCAAATGGAAAAATTTTACAATTACCTTAATTTTTAGTAAATCGCGAATTATACTCGTCTTAATACGAATTTCACCTTTCAAAAATTTTTGAAACTTTTACACTTCTTTAAAGTTTTTTTTTTTGCATTTTTATGCTTGTGTTGTTTTTAGTCATCATTAATAAGCTGGCAAATTATAAATGTCGTTTGTGTTTTTTTATGTTTTGTTTGCCAATCTAGTATATTGTGAAATTTACTTGTAAATTTGTTTTTCTACATTGATATCAAAATACCTTTTTTCCGGTAGCTTTCTCTTTAGTCGTTAATTTTGTCGAATTCGTGGTATCTGCATCGGTGACATTTATATCGTTGTTGTTGTTGCTGTTATTATTGGCTGGGTTATCCTTGAATGATGAAATTATGAGACCCTTAGAAGTTACAAAACTACTGAGCCCAGCCGAATTTGAACTAAAAATAAAAAAACAAGAAATACAATGAGTATTCCTAAAAAAAAAGTAGCGTACACAACAGAGGTGTCGACTTCATTTTTTATTGCCGTAATGGTTGTAATCGATGTTTTGTCGAAAGAAGAGCTCATCTCGTCTTTCTCATCGTCACTCGACTCGCCGCAGCTTTCGGTGATCCAGCGCAAATTGTTATTTAAATTCTTTCGACGAGCCACCACACGTTCCTTTAATTTCAAGCAATTATTTTAAAAAAATTTGCTAATACATACTGTGCTAGCTGACGAATCCAAATTGCCGATCGCTAACGAGATGTTTGCGCTCGTACTATTGTTTAGAAGCTTTTCCGATTCTCTCGCCCTTGACAATGGCGATTTATTTGACCTTGATTTACTCGAATTTTGTTCCTTCTTATGTGATTTTTTACTTCTAAATTAAGAAATAAAATTTTCCGAAAATGTAACTTATTATTACTTATTTTATTACTTCCTTTTCGTACTAATGAAATCATTGTCCGCATCCGATTTCTCATTCTCATCCAAGTCGTCATTGTCACTCTGGGTCTTTTTCGAACCTGTCTTCGATGATTTTTTCTTAAATTTTCAAAAATTGTATAACAATAAATTAATTTTTTAAAAATTATACACACCGATTTTTTGGAACTTCCCGTCTTTTTCTCCTTACTCTGCAAATAACGCTTTAAAATTGCGCTAGCGCCGGCCAAATTATCTTCTGGTTCCCAAGAGTCCTCTTCAGGACCATAATTCTTCCAGCGAACCTGAAAAATATAATGTTAAATTTTAAATGTTTATACATACACAATAGCGAATTCTTAAAATGATCCGAGCAGTGTGAAGGAAATGGTAGAAATTGATGAAGTAAAAAGTTATTAATACGCTTTAAAATAAAACATAAACAAATTAAACGCCTTCGTTTTCAAGCAAATAAAAACAAACATAAAACCAAAATATTCATGCTAATTCAACTAGATAATCGGATTTGGTTTGATAATTTTTGCGTAACGAACAAAAACGCACATTTCAAAATTATGACTATCTTTTAGTAAGTTTTATTTATGAACGGCATATAAAAAATTAAAAATTTTTTTTATAAATTTGATGGAATAATTATTATAAATTTTGGTGTATTATGTGTAAATGAATTTCAATTTCCAAGATTCTTTTCCAATTTCCATTTTTTAAAATATATTCATTACACTTCGGATAAATATACTGGTTTCCAGATAAAATTCATAAAATTTTAACTTGAAAAAATGTGTTATAACCTGATAAAAATGAACACCCTTGTTGTCGATCATGTCCGCAAGAATACGATCTACTTCAAAAATTTCCTCATTATCATCATCGCTTTCATTATCTTTCTTTTTCTTAATCCCATCTTGCTTTTTTTGTTCCGTTATATCGTGTTCGCTTCTTAAATTCGCTACTGTCGACGAATACGATGGTGATGAAGAGGAAGACGATGTAGACATTTTTTAATTCTTAAAATATAAAAATCAGATCTCCAACTAAATCATTTCATATTTATGTTACTAAGCTTTAAAAAGACAATAAAAATATTAAGATCATTAAAAAAAGAAAAAGAAAAAAATTCACAATAAAGGAAGTTGTTGCATGTATTATATTAATTAAATAAATAATTTTCTTATAAAGCTCCGATGAAAATAATTATTTTCAGCGAAGATAATTCTAACGATTAGGTCTAAAGATTTTTGTTTAAAATTGTTCAAGAAAAGCTTTAAAATGTCAAATTGCCAATACATTTTTTAAAACTAAATAAAATTTAATTTTTTCATAAAAGAGTGAAAAAATATTTTTTGGCAATGCTTTTTTATATTCTGTATTATCGGTATTATTATTTAAATTGCCATTATTCATTACCGGCTTTAATATCATTGAGCTCAATTCTCAACTCATTGAGAATTATCGATGATATTAATTTCGATGATAAATAGTTTTAAAAAATGACAACATTCAGTAAAACGGGTCAAGTTGCCAGCTAGCGCTTCAATTTTTATAAAACTACATGTTTAGGTAAATTGTTGAAGGGTTTATTTTAGCTTATGCTTTGAAACTTGACATATATATATATATTTTTTTTTCTTTTGCATTAAACATTTTCCTTTCTTTTGCATTAAACATTTTTTTAAACAAAATTTTGATCAACTGAGTCTTATATTTCGTAAAATTTTATGTTGTCTGAGATGAAGAAAAATTTTGCATGATTATAATTTAAACGCTAGAATGAACTCTCGCAATTTTTTAATTGAACTTGAGTTAATCGATTAATATTATCTTAATTAGAAAAGAGCTGTGTATGCATTATTATAGTTTTTTGTTTTGTTTTAATTTTTTATATTTTATATGGAACCCGTGTCAGCACAGACTGATACCACTGATTTATCGCCAGCTTCAGTATTTTATAATTTAACGGCTATTTCGATAGTGAATAATTTTGTAGCAATCCCGTTACCATATACATCAAATCAAGACACTGATGACGGTTCTAATAAACCCACTAGATTGTTGCTAAAGGACAAGAAAATATCTAACAAAACACTTGAGCAAAAGATTAAAAAAGCTGAGGAATTTAAATATGTAAGATATTTTCTTTTTAATTTAAATTCTTAATTAACGCATTGATTTTAGGAATGCGTGAAACAAATTAAGAAAATGGAAGAGTTGGAAGTTCCAGATGGAGTAGAAGGCGAAATTTTTCTTGAAAAGATTGATAAACTTCGTAAAAAGGTTCTTCAATTAGAAGAAAGTTTGATGAAGCATGTCGTTTATACGGACGCTGAATACGATGAGACGTAAATTTGTTTTTTTTTAATTACTCTAATTTCCCGTGTATAAGGCCGGGTGTTTTGAGCCAAATTTAAATTGGCGCCAATGAGTTCATTCTGTTGTATTGGATCCAAGCGAGTTCAAATTTTGTGCCCATTTTTATGAAACCGAGACAAAGGCGGGCGCAAAATTTGGACCTTAACGGATCCGATACAACAGAATGAACTCATTGGCGCGAATTTAAATTTGGCTCAAAACACCCGGCCTTATACACGGGAAATTAGGGTATTTATATTTTATTATGATTATGATAACATCTATAACATTATTATTATTATTATTTATGGACAAACAAATCTAATTACACTTAAACCAAAATAAAAAATTGGTTGACGAATAAGCATAAAAAATACAAAAAAGGATAAAAATTAAATAAAATTAGAAACAAATTTTAGCGAGGACGGCCAAATTGCCTACGATAATACAATTGTTATTATGGACACCGAATTGGAACCACTGAATCAATTACTCACCGAGCACGTTAACAATTTGGTGTCGAGTGTGGACAAAAGCGCCGGCTATCGGTATTTTTTCTTGATTAATCTTTTAAATTTTGAGAATTAAATAAAATCGCTTAAATCTAAACAATTTTTTTTGTTTACAATTTATTTTATGATAAAATTTATTTTATTACAATTATATTTCGAAAATTTTAGGTGCGTAACTATGGACGCCCTCGAAGACATGTTAAAGAAGATTGCTGAAGCTGGTGATTGTCCACTCTACGATTACGTTGTACCCAAAGATAAAGAGCAACGCGGTATTTGTTTTAAAAAATTTTTTGGAGTGAGGAATATTTTTTAGACTACTCAAAAAAAAAAAAACTTTCAGCCTTTTTGAATTTTTCGAATTTGATTTTTTAAGTTCCGCTGCCAAATTTTATTAAGTTAGTTTGGACATAAAAATACATTTTTGCAAAATTTTTTGAATAAATTAATGTATTTTAAAAGCAAATATTTATGTTTACGAATGAATTGTATTCAGGATCTATTTTTATATTTAGGACATGTTTATTTTTTATGTTAATTTTTAATTGATTGTTTTTTTAGAAATTTTTTTATTGCAAATTTTGGAAAGAACAAATAAACGCTGTCGATGGGAGGTATTCAATCAATTGCTAGAAACATATTCAAGTTCAGGTTCAACTTCGAAAAATATAGGTTTTCTATTTTTTATGAATGTAAAAATTTATTTTATAGCAACAAAATTTTAAATTATTTTTTGCTGTTTAGAAGCGAAAAGGCCGAAACTAACCGTTGACCAGAACGATCAGGTTGATAAGCTGAGTTATAAGCCTTTGTCTTTCGGGATTGAGCCGTCTCTATCGAAGGTTAAACGCATTACAGACACATTGATTATTTTTTTTATATTTATATATGTTTAGAATATTTTTTTATTTATATATGTTTAGAAGCTTTCCGAAATGAAGTCCGAAGGTTTACTCGACGAGACAACAGATGAGGCAGGTGAGCCGATAGATCTCATCGTAATTTCCGACTCAGATAACGACGACGACCAGGTAATTTTCTAATAAATTTATAACTAGTCAAAGTCTAAGTCTTAAGAATTCGACGTTTATTTTTGATATTTTTTTCTGACCGCGGATGATTTTTATATTGCATGCATAAAAACTGAAAATTCTATAATTTTCTATTCTTTAAAAAATATTTAGCCTTTTGAAATAATATATATTTTTCATATGCAGGATATAGATGATGTTGATGATGACGAAAAGAGCTGCACTAGCAAACGTCCGAAAATCAATGACGTTGTTGATGAGAAACGAGAAGAGAGAGCCAAGGATGAGGAAAAGGAAATGAACATTGATTTGAATAATTTGGATAGTGTGATTGAGATTCTCGACAAATCTGACGACGACGAGCAGGTAAATTGTTGCGATTTTTTCCTGTTCCATAAGCAAAAATTTTACTATTTTTTATATAGAAAAAGTGATTATTTTGAATTTTTCGATATTTCCATTTAAATTCTCGTGTTTAAAAAAATTATAAGTATTTTTTAGACGGCAAATAAATCCGATGACGTCAATAACTCGAATGAAGATTTTGAAAACGACATTGAAATTGTGGGGGAAGTCCGACCAATGGAGTTATTACGTCTAAGAATCTTTAAAAATGTTTAAATTTTATTGTTAACCTATTCTTTTCAAAGAATTTCTATATAAATTTTTTGTTTTTTTTAAATTTTATATTATTAAAAGCGTCAAAAATTGTAGCGAAAAGCTCTTTTTATATATTTGATTGAATTTGTCTTTTATGTGTTTTGTTTAAATTTTTTTAGATTTTTTCTCAAATTTTTAAATTAATTTTCTAAAATTTTAAAGTTATAAAATACGTGTTTTTTGGACGATAAAAAATACTCAAATACAATGAAGCTTTACGATCAAACCGTAAAGAGTATGGTGGCGGCAAAGAGCTTCAACGACAATACGGAACGCATTAATCACATGAATTTCACCAGCGACGGCACAACGCTGATTACATCGTCGTTCGACGACTCAATCACCGTTTACGATTGTGTATCGGGCACTAAAACTCGATCAGTATGTCTTTTTTTGCTTAGTTTAATTTTTTTAATTTTTAGTCTTCATATTAGGTAATTTGTTTTTTTTTTTGATAATTGCACGCAGTTTTGTTTAGCTTAGCCTCATTTACTTTTTGCCATATTTGGCTTTCTTTTTAGGTGAATAGTAAAAAATACGGCGTCGATCTGATTCACTTTGCTCACGCTAGCAAAGATGCAATACATTCGTCTACGAAAGTCGATAGTCAGTAAACTAATGTTGTTACAATATATATATTGGAATCAAGTTGTTCTATTTTTAGATACAATTCGCTATCTCTCCCTGCACGATAATAAATACTTAAGGTATTTTCTTGGCCACCAAGGAAAGTAAGTTTTTTCCAAATTTATTTAATTTATTTATGTATTTACAAATTGAATACACGTAATGTTGTGATTTACATTTTAGAGTTGTGACGTTATGTATGTCACCATTGGACGATATGTTTCTTTCTGGATCCCTCGACAAAACTATTCGTCTTTGGGATTTGCGGACACAAAATTGCCAGGTAAATAGGAAATTTAAATTTTATCTATTTATTCATAAATAATTATTATTTTTTTAAGGGATTAATGCAACTTCAATCAAGACCAATTGCCGCCTTTGACCCCGAAGGGTTGATTTTTGCGGCTGGTATAGGCTCCGAAATCGTCAAGCTCTACGATCTTCGCTCTTTTGATAAAGTATGTTGTTTATTATAACACGAAAACAAATCCGGACACCAAATTTTTGGCCATATTGCAGTTCATAATTGTTTTTTTTGTAGGGTCCTTTTAACAGCTTCAATCTCGTCGCCGAAACAAACGTCGAATGGACGGGAATGCACTTTTCGCCGGACGGCAAATCCATTTTAATAACAACAAATGGAAATTTTATGCGACTAATTGACGCCTTTCAGGGAAGTATCACCCATACGTTGACGGGCCATGAAAATGAGAAGGTTTCTTTTATCGTTTGTCTCATTTACTTTTTAATTAAAACCATTAAAATAAATAGAAACTTTTGGGCTTTTTACAGAAGGAAACGTTAAATGCCACATTTTCGCCGGATTCTAAATATATTTTCTGCGGCTCGACAGACAACACAATTTTGTGCTGGTCACGAGAGACTGGTCGAATAGTAGAGCGGCTCAAAACCGATCATTTGGGTACAATCGAGAACGTAATGTTCAATCCGAAATACTTTATGATGGCGTCGGCGTGCTCACAATTGGTAGGCGTTCCGATGAAAATAATAATTGTGGGAGAACAAGGAGGAACCAATTAGCGTATTAAGTGTGTGGACCACTTTAGATATTTTACATATTCACAAATAAAACGACTGTGCTGTTTGAAAAATCCTATTTTACCTGGTATGGGACCCAAACAAATTTTTCATATTTTAAAAAACCTTAGCGAAGCCAATAAGTTAGCATTTTAAAAATTTATATTGAAGATACATTTGATGTTGCTTCAATAATTTCTAAAAAATGATTTTTTTTAGAAATTCTGGATTCCGTCGATGGATGAGTGAAACATTTCTTACTTTTTTGAATCAAGTTTTTGTTATGTATGTACTATTGGATCTCACTTTTAAAACAATAAATTCCTATTTATATTTTCTAGAATTAATGTATTGTAAATATTATGCAAACTTTTCAGATGGGATAATAATTTTATCGAATGTGCTAGAAAGAACTCACTTTGGCACTTTAAATTGTTAAAGGATTTATATCTCCTCTCAAAGTAGAACAAGCATCAACAACAACAATAAAAACAAAAATAAATTTCGATATTTTTTACAGCTTTAAAATTTTAATTATTTTAAATGTGATTTTTCTCCTCGCTAGTTATCTTCGGCAACGGAGAGAATGTCCTTCTTTTTGTTGACAAAATTGCGCAAAGCCCATTCCGTGTCGGCCGAGTCCGCGTCGTCGATGGTTCCGAGAATGATGCAATACGCTATAAATCCATTCATTAGATTGAAAATTTGAGATTTAGAAGAAAACCTAGCCTTTTTAAAAACATTTCAATAGTTTAAATTAAACATATCAACTTAACTCCCAAAATTGGGTGAGGGAGTAATACATTACACAGCGATTTTTGAGGAAAGTGTAAACATTTTTGAAAATTGGGAAATAGGAGGCGCGAAAATTGCGAGGCCTACTTTTTCGCCAGGGATTTAACATGTTATGATTATTATCGTTTAACAGCTCTAAAAAGTGAAAAAGTTAGAAAAATAAAGGGCTCACGTCGAAGTTCGAAACGCGGTCCCATCTCCTCCAACTCAAGTTCACCGCCTTCGCCTCGCTTGTAGGTGTGCTGTCGGAAGGAGATGAAGTCCTCTGTATTCGCAAAAGTCACCACGCGTTTGCTATCCTCTTTCGGAACGGGAAACAAATACTTCAAAACATTTTTTACCTAAATCACACAATTATTATGCGAAATTAAAAAATTATTATAATAATTGTGTAATAATGAGGGAACGTACACGAAGACCGAGTTTCGAGTCAATTTTGTGAAAAATCAAATGCGGATACTGCTCTGACATGTTTTTGCGGTCGGGAATGTCGTGACGCATGACGACGTTCGACATGCTAAAGTATGTGGTCGGTCCGTGCGGAAAATGCGAGACAATCATCGAGTCTGGCACGCCGCGTGTCTCGTTTAAAATAATCAAATCGGTGACCTACAAAGTAAAGAAATAAGAAAATGAATAACATTTTAAGGAGAGCAATATGAACCCCATTCGCTTTGCACGCGGCGACAATTCCCTTAATGTCGTGAGCACCGCGGTTAATGCGTCGTGAATTTGGAATGACGAGCTTCATCTCCTAAAATGCGCTATTCTCCATAGTTATCAACATAATTGGCTTGTTGGCCATAAAGAAATGGGCAATAAAAAATTGTGTAGCAAACTAATTGATGATTTTTTCGCAGATATAATATACCTTTGAGAAAATTTTCAACCTAGACGACGGATCTCGGCTTGTAGTGATAACCACGTTGGGATCCTCGCAACCAGCCCAGCGATATTCGTCGTCTACGGAATCGGTTTGATCGCCCCATGGCAAATCCTGTAGCAAATTGACGGCATCTTTGCGTAAATCCGTTGGAATTTTAGCGTTTTTTTGAAGCGCTTGTTTGACACGATTTCTGCGCTCCTGAATAGAATTTTGCTTCTCTTCAAGACTTTTACGATAAATAAATTCGCGTCTCTCGCGTGCCTGACGACGTATCATGATTAAGGAAATATGAAAAAAACTAAATTTTTGAATCACGGCGAATAATATTGCAAATTTTTGACAGAATATACCGTAATCGAGCGCAGATTTGAAAATATTTCGAATGTTTAAAAGATTACATTTCAAAAATGTTCTTCTAATTCTCGTGTGTAATAAAACCGTTTATTTCATTCAAATTCCTTTTTGATTTATAATATAAATGTTAAAAAAACGAAGCGACAACTCGGGGGGGGGGGGGGAACCAATTTGCACTTCACAGACGTCTTCACGCACACATGTTACAATCGAACAGCGCATTTCTTAAAGTAGATTCATTGAGGATCTGCCTCACACGATCGTCGTCATTTCGTATGCATGAAAATATGCATGATATTTTATAAAATGCCATAATAGAATTTCCACAACGTTCAAATAAATTATTTTTGCAATCTTTTTTACGTATAAATATAAAAATTGTATGCTCTTAGCCTGCTTTAATAAGTAAGAAGTTCTTACTTATAAAAACAGTTGCCCAGACTGCACCACGTGGAAGTGTTATACTTTTGCAACCCTTCCGCTCGCCTTTTTTTATATTTTTTAACATTTTTTATTACTTATATACTGATTATGTTTAAATAAGCATTTATTATTTCATCGTTCATCCATTTGGTTTCATTTTCATCCATTTGGTTCCATTTTAGGCAGGTATTTAACGTCCTTATTAATGGAAGCGATCGACGCCTGAATGGATCGACTATGTCCGTATTTTCAATTTCAAAGGAAGCGATCGACGCCTGAATGGATCGACTATGTCCGTATTTTCAATTTCAAAGGAAGCGATCGACGCTTGAAGCGGATCGACTACGTCCATATTTTTATTTTTAGAGGAAGCGATCGACGCCTGAAGCGGGTCGACTACGCCCTTATTAATGGAAGCGATCGACGCCTGAAGCGGATCGACTACGTCCATATTTTCATTTTCAAAGGAAGCGATCGACGCCTGAAGGGATCGACTATGTCCTTATTAATGGAAGCGATCGACGCCTGAAGCGGATCGACTACGTCCATATTTTCATTTTCAGAGGAAGCGATCGACGCCTGAATGGATCGACTATGTCCGTATTTTCAATTTCAAAGGAAGCGATCGACGCTTGAAGCGGATCGACTACGTCCATATTTTTATTTTTAGAGGAAGCGATCGACGCCTGAAGCGGATCGACTACGCCCTTATTAATGGAAGCGATCGACGCCTGAAGCGGATCGACTACGTCCATATTTTCATTTTCAAAGGAAGCGATCGACGCCTGAAGGGATCGACTATGTCCTTATTAATGGAAGCGATCGACGCCTGAAGCGGATCGACTACGTCCATATTTTCATTTTCAGAGGAAGCGATCGACGCCTGAAGGGATCGACGCCTGAAGCGGATCGACTACGCCCTTATTAATGGAAGCGATCGACGCCTGAAGCGGATCGACTACGTCCATATTTTCATTTTCAAAGGAAGCGATCGACGCCTGAAGCGGATCGACTATGTCCTTATTTTCAATTTCAAAGGAAGCGATCGACGCCTGAAGCGGATCGACTACGTCCATATTTTCATTTTTAGAGGAAGCGATCGACGCCTGAAGCGGATCGACTACGTCCTCAATAAAACTCTTATCACACATTCCATGGATGTTTTGGTAGTGGTCCCCCACTACGTCCTGAAGAGAACGGTTTGACGTAGACTCATTACGCGATTGCATTATCAGAATATATCACAATAAGTATCACAAATCGTAATGTTTTGCCTTAAAAAAATTTGACGAATGAAATTTTAAGAAGCAAAAATTTATGTTGCCTGTAATCATCCCTGTAATAATTTGAATTTTGTAGCGTTAATTAAAAAATTACAGTCATTGTTCCACAACGATTAAATAATTATTAGATTTATTGTATATGTATATTAATTGCTTTTTTCATCGTGATTCGAAGTGATCTAAAATGAGCTTTACATTATACAATATATTTTTATGTATCAATGAAGGTCTTAAAAATAGTTTCGTTAGTTTCTAGCCATTTTATGCGCCTTATTCGTAGTTTATATCACGAATTCGGGGAGTTATTGTCCAGCACCGTTTCGCGTTTACGCTGCTAAATTTCTCCACTTTCTCTCCCAGAAGTCTTAAATAAAGGACACTGAAACCGGTATGTAATTGAATGTTTCGGTAGTCTTACTCTTAGACGCAACTTCTAGATGATATTGAAAAACAATAGTAAAAAAAACTTCCAATCATCAAAACACGAAAAAATGAGCGAGAAAGTAGAAAGCAACCTGCCACTAGCAAAAGCTTTGTGAGAATGAGTAGAAAAGGAAAGAAAATTTTTTTAAATAGTTGAAATGGTAAGAGCGAAATGCCAAGAAAAGAAGCGCGAAAAATTTGAACTTAAAGAAAGTCTCGTAAACCAGAGTTTACGACACATATCGCATGTCGCCGCTGTTTCGTGAAATTTCGTTCTGGCACATCGAAAAGGCGAGGCACGTTTCGGACGATCCTCAATCATTGATAAACGGGCTCCGATCCAACACAGATCACGCGTAAATTGACCGTCGATTTCCACTCTTTAAAAAATACCGTCGCTCATCATCTTCAAAAATTGGGCAAAAACAGCAGACGCGATCAAACTGCCCCACTCGAGCTCAACGAAAGGCAAAAAATTCGGCGATTATCACTTGTTCAGGTCTCTGAAGCAATTCCTGCGCGGACGCCACTTCACGCATGATGACGAAGTCGAACGGGCTCTGGCGGACTTTTCTCCCAGAAGTGGCGCGCCTTTTACCTACACGGAATCCTGATGTTGCGCCCTTGTTGGCGAAGAATGGAGCAAAAGAATGGCGAACATATCGATGATAACGATTCATTGTTGTCGTAGAAAATTTAAGTTTTTATAAAATTGTTGAAGTGTATCAAAACTTTTGAATCGACCTGATAGAAGCATATCTTCATAAATTTGTTGTATTGATTTTCTATTCAAATTTTTATTCGAAGCTGCATTCTTTTAAAAAGTTCTGGCTTTTTTTAGAAGGTTGTGTGTTATTAAAAAACCGGAGTGATGGTGGACGGAGTGAATCTGCTTGTCAAAAAAATATTATGAAGTTTCAAGAAAATCATTCAAATTTGCGCGCTCAAAAAATTGAAATAAAACTTTTTTCCAAGAAAAAAATGCGTGTCGCCGTGAAGCGTTAAATCGATCTATTTAAACACTATAAACTATTTTCGCGCAAATTAATAAAAGAAAATGCAATTGAAAATTCCAATTTTTAAAAAGAAGAAAGTTTACTTTACTCCCCTTCCCCACACTATTTAAAAATTATATGCATCCTGTAATTTAAAAAAATACCTAATTGGAATTATTATAGAACTTGCAGTACAATAATGGATATGTCTAATTCCGTATTCTTCCAAACGTTGCTGAAGCGCCGCTTCTTTTATACTAAAAGTTTTGAGATTTATGGTGGTGTCGCCGGTAATGTTAAATTTTTCATAATTAGAAAAAAATTTTTCATTGATTTATTTTTTAGGTCTTTACGATTTTGGTCCTTTGGGTTGTGCCTTAAAGGCGAACATGATTCAGAAATGGCGTAAACATTTTATTCTGACCGAGGGAATGCTCGAAGTGGAATGTTCTGCATTGACGCCCGAAAAAGTGTTAAAGTAAATTTTTTTTATAATGCTTAACAATCAATTTTTTTTAATTTAAAATAAAATAGAAAGCGTATTTTTTATTAATTGTTGCTCGGAGCCTGTGTTTTTAAAATTTGAATAAAATGAAAAAAATTGACATTGTATTCTATGCCTATTTTTGATTCGGAGATCGAATCTCCAAAATTTATATCTTCTTTAATTTAATAAAAAAATTCTGAATAGCATGATGGAGTCCGAAAATTGAATTCTAGTCGATTCAAGGTTCCTATATACAAAAACAAATTTTCCTTTTATTTAAATTTTGAAAATATTGCTTGAGGCAGCTTTTTTGTGACTCGACTAGGTTCGTTGAAATTAAAAGAAAAGTCAGGCCCGGCTCGCAAAATTTAGTAAAAATAATTTTAGTAAAAATAAATTTCTTAAAACATTCTAAATAAAGTTGTTTTTTAAAAAATTCATGATTACAAAAATTTGAAAATTTTGTCACTACAAAAAGCCGCGAATCGCCTGGCCCCACTCTTAATTTTTATTTTGACAAAATGACTTTTAATTAAAAAAATATCAAAAAGAGTTAAAAATAAAGAATTAAAAAACTTTTTGAATTTAGTTAATAACTATTTTTGATTTACATTTTTAAGGGCCTCGGGACATGTAGAACGCTTTAGCGATTGGATGTGCAAAGACTTAAAAACGGGCGCTTGTCTTCGCGCCGATCATCTTATAAAAGAAAGCGCCGAAGCCTTAATACAAGTAAAAAATTTGTCTTTAAATTATTTAAGCTATATTAATTGTCAGACATCGAGTTTTTTTCTGAAATTTTTTATTTTTTAATTAACGTTACTCTAATTTCATGTGACAAAAACCCGAATTTTTTGAAGCAAATTTAAGCTAGCGTTAATGAGTTTTTTTCTGCTATGTCGGATACATGTGAGACCAAATTTTGTGCCTGCCGTTAAGAGAAGAAAATAAAATTTCGATTCACATAGATTTAATATATCAGAATGGCGCCAATTTAAATTTGGCACAAAACGCTTGAACTTATTCATCCGAAAATAGGGTAATAAAAAGAATCTAGTTTAGCGCAAGGATACAAGTAACGAAAAGAAAGAAGAATTGAAAAGAATATTAGTTCTTCTCGACAATTATGATGGTAAGCAAATGAATGAGATAATTCGTAAGTACGGCTTAAAGTCGCCCATAACTGGCAATGAATTGTCCGAGCCAATGGAGTTTAACCTGATGTTTTCAACGGAAATCGGTCCAACCGGCAATTCTCCGGCATATTTACGGCCAGAAACTGCCCAGGGAATATTTGTCAATTTTAAGCGTCTCTTGGAATTTAACGAGGTTAAAAAATTTTACTATTAATTTTTGAGGCTTTGCATTTTTTTGCGCGTTTATTTATCAAATATTTTAATAGAAATTTGCTTTTTGAAATTTGACAGCCTAGAGTTTTTTTGTCTATGGGAAAGGTGATAATTTTTAGTTAGGTCTTTTTCTGGAACTGTGAGTTTCATTTGGTAAAATGCGGTCAAAGCTGACAATATTTTTTGACGATGCTTAAAAAACAGTTTATAGGCCCGTTTTTGTAATAATTGACAACTTTTTAAGTAAATTTTTCGGAAAATAATTAATTTTTTTTATTATACAATGATTATTTATAGTTTTTTAGAAATATCTTAAAGAATTGGTTTAAAAATTTTTTGCTTTTATTTTGAACTTTTTTTTAAAGATTTTTAGTCCAACATTTTTGTAATGATTAAAAAATTTTTAACGATTTAACTATTTATAAAAAATAAGCATTTGTGAAATTTTAATTCTAGAATAAGCTTCCATTCGCTGCCGCACAAATTGGCAGCGGCTTTCGCAACGAGATTTCGCCTCGTCAGGGTCTTATTCGCGTTCGCGAATTTACCATGTGCGAAATCGAGCACTTTGTAGATCCTGAATTTAAGGATCATTCTCGTTTTGATCGAATCACCAATGTGGAGTTGGTTCTCTGGTCGGCTCACAATCAGGAGAACGACTTGCCGCCCAGGCAAATGCGTGTTGGCGATGCCGTCGCTGAGAAAATTATTAATAACGAGACTCTTGGCTACTACATGGCGCGCACACATCTTTTTTTACTCGCCGTAGGCGTTGATTCGAAGCGACTCCGCTTCCGACAACATATGTCTAACGAAATGGCTCACTACGCTCAAGTAAGATTTTTTAAATTATATTTTAAGGCACATACTTAATAACGCAATATACATAATTTGTTATGAGCCCATTCATCTAAAAATAATCAAATTTTTCTTTACCTTAAGAATGTAAATGTATGTTTTTGAACTTTTACATGATTTTTTTACATATATTATTTTTAAATATTTATATATGTAGGATTGTTGGGATGCTGAATGCGAGACGTCACATGGTTGGATTGAATGCGTCGGTAACGCAGATCGTGCGTGTTACGATCTAGAATGCCATTCGAAAGCCACTAATGTTCGGTTGGCTGCGGAGAAGCAATTGAATAAACCCAAACAGGTGAATGTCATTGAGGCGGTGGCGAAGAAGGCGCCCATCGGAAAGAAATTTAAAGGTGATGCAAATGAGATCATTTCTGCTATTTCTCAACTCACGATTTCGCAAATGGATGAGATTGAAAAGGCGTGGGCTGATCAAAAGTAAGTAAGACTAATAATAAACATTATTTAGGATTATTTAAAATTATATTTTGGATGTATGTTATTATAGAAGCTATCCCCTTACGGTTTCTGATCATTTGACTGTCGAACTTACAAAAGAAATCGTTGATATAAAACGCTATGAAAAAATGGTAAGTTAATGATTAAGGACGTTACGAATTGCCTACATGTATTCAATCTATTTAAATTTTTAAGATCCATGCAATTTTGCTAAAAAATTTTATTTTATAGAGTGTGTTAATTATGTATATTTATTAAAATAGCATGACTTCTTAAACTACTTAATGATCTCACAGATATTGAAATTGTCAATGCCAAGCATTTGCGCTGTTATAATAAGGATTTTGATTAATGTGACATTCAAAAAAATGTTTCCCTTCCCTCCCATTGAAGATAGAAAAAAATTATCTTAAATATGTTAAAATATTAAGAAAAAAACATTTATATAGTATTTTTAATGGAGAATCAAAAAGAAATGAAAAAGTACAATTTGAAAGCTGCTAGGACAAATAGAAATGAGTAATCACTTTTATTGTAAAAAATTGTTCAGGTTCATGTGCAAGAAGTCGTACCGTCCGTCATTGAGCCATCCTTTGGCATCGGTCGAATCATGTACACAGTTCTCGAGCACGCGTTTCGTCCGCGCGAAGGTGATGAAAGACGCTGTTATTTAGAACTAGTGCCGGAAATTGCGCCAATAAAATGCTCCGTTCTTCCGATTAGTGCCAAGGAACAGCTCATGCCGATCGTCAATGCCGTTCAAGAACAATTGATTCAATTTGAATTGAGTAACAAAGTTGTAAGTCTAGATCACTTTTATTTATTGAATACGTAAATAAATTTAAAAAATTTATTTAGGATCAAAGTAGTTCTGCCTCTATTGGCAAACGCTATGCGCGTGCCGATGAAATTGGCGTGCCATTCGCTGTTACCATCGATTTTGAATCGGTGAATACGCCATGGACGGTTACATTGAGGCATTCGGCTAGCATGCAGCAAATTCGTCTCAATGTACTTTTTTTTGTCATATATAACTTTCTTTTTTTTCTGGAAAAAAATGTTTTTGTAGGTATCGGAAGTAGGTCAAACTGTAGCGGATTTGGTGCATGGTCGAATGAAATGGAGCGATGCCATTAGTAAATTCCCGATATTCCAAGTAAATGAAGCAGACAACTAGATTTTCATTCGTTCCAGGTATATTGAATTTGTTGTAAGATTACCTTTTTATGTCGAGATTTTAGTTACAGAAAATTGAGCATTTTGAAAGATGATTGTAAAAATGATTTCATTTTTTTGATCCTAGAATGAAAATAAAAGAAAAATTAATAATTATTTATTGTTGTAATTACTAATTATTAATTATTGTTATTAAAATTTAAGTACCCTAATTTCGCGTGTATAAGGCCGGGTGTTTTGAACCAAATTTAAATTTGCGCCAATGAGTTCGTTCTGTTGTAATGGATCCAAGCGAGTCCAGATTTTGTGCCCGCCTTTGTCTCGGTTTCATAAAAGTGGGCACAAAATTTGGACTCCAACGGATCCGATCCGACAGAATGAATTCATTGGCGCCAATTTAAATTTGGTTCAAAACACCCGGCCTTATACACGTGAAATTAGGGTAATGCAGCCTATATTTATAAAGAGTTAATTTTTATTAAAATATTTTAGGAAAATGTGTAAAGATTGGTTTAAATTAACCAAGTTGATCACAATGTTGATCATTATCGATTCCTCAATTGTTAATGATATATTTATTTATGTTTATTGTTATAATTAAAAATAAAATGCCTCAAATTGCAAATTAATTGAGTTTAAAATAAAATTAATTAATTGAAAAATATGCATGTTATAATAATATAATATGTGGTGTGAATGTTCTCGATTATTCTATGGAACCAGTGAAGCCACGACATTTTTTTCAAGCAAATGCTAAGCCGTGAATTCATTTGGTGCCATTGAACATTCTCCATTCACGAACAATAAAAAATAAATTATTAATGTCGATAGATAGATTGATTGTATTATATATATTTATTCGAAAATTGAAAAGTTTTTTTTAAAGTTAAATTTTAAATGCTGACATACATATTATTGTAGTATCTCTGAAAAATACGTAACAATATTCCACTTAATGACACGAACTGCCCGAATATATGGCTATATAAAAATCAATTCTTCACCACGTTAATATGTTTTTTTATTCTCTATGACATAATCGCGTATTGTAGAAATAGACGTATTTCAATCGGAGAATAAATTTACGTTTCAAATATAAATATTGTTTAGCGAAAATATTTTTTATGAAAATTTTTGATACAAGCATTTGTGCAAATATACTATAAATAATCAATTAAAATAATTTAGAAAACAAATCATTCATGTACACGCGCAAAATCCTTACTTCAATATGAATGAATTGTACGTAGACTTTCCTCATAAAATTCCTAGCCAAAACATGACAATAAAACGCATTTCGCATTGAAAAAGTGAAGAGAGTGATTGTATTTGAAGAAGAAGGGGGCTATTGGAGTATTTGAACGAGCGGACGAATTGAGAGTCGTGAAAATTGAAATATGCGTAGTAATTGAATACACAAAAATACAGGTGGAAAATTCGATTTTTCGTTCTTTCTTCACTTCGCATACTTCTACTAACATTCGCGCTCATGCTCGCTCATTTTTTCCTTTTTTTAACTCTTATATAAGTGAGAAAAGTGTGTGTAGTAGCAGAACATTATCGCCACTAGTTCGTATGCAGATGATGATGTTGATGACTATAGCGACGACAATAATTTGGATGATGGTCTATTGAATTGAGGTAAAATGCCGGGATGAATACAAGAATGGAATAAAAGGCAATGAATGAATGCATTTGAAGAGACAAAGTTCATTACAAGTTAGAAACGAAATCTAAAAGGTGGATAAAAAAATTGTTGCAAATATAAAAATTTAAAGAATACACATTCAAATTTATAAAAAAAATAGTACCTACTTAAATACCAATTAAAAATTGGACGAATCGTTATTATTATATAAGATAAAACTTATGATAATATATTTAAAATATAAAAACGCAAACGCCTTAGCCATATGAGAAACAGCTCATTTCATGGTTTAAGACTGAATATACATTAGTAAATAGTGAAAAAAAAGAAGTAGACATGGAACAGAAAAGTGCAAATTGGCGGAAATTTGCGCAACGATTTTTTTACAAGAGAAATAAAATCAGAACGAATAACATCAGAAATTAGAGAATAAAGAATACGAAGAAGCTTTTCACTTTAAAAAAATGCGCTTACTGGCGCCACAGTGAATAGAATCAGAATTTTTTGAAAACCTTTTGCGAAACACGCGTTATTTTCATGCAATTATTGTATAAAAAATTTCTATAAAAGTTGTAATTTTTGAAAAAAAATTATCTATTTTACTTGATTATTTTTATTCTTAATAAAAATTTGACAATTTATAAAATTATTCTCTAGTCTTTTGGACAATCAAAATATTGTCAAAAAAATAATTTCATATATTCTATAAATATTAAAATTAAAGTAATGCCATAATAACAATGTAATAAACATAAAATAATACAGATTTAAGTGTAGAAGTTGAGCTATAAGCGATTAAATTGAAAATGTAATTTTCAAATTCAACTCATTTTAAATGACTATTGGATTGCCTGGTTGCGAAGCGAAAGACTAAAGACCTGTGCTTTACAGATTAAATACTGTAATCAAAATCATGAATTTGATATTAATATTAATACGCACAGATTTTTGGATTATCTCCCATATTTCCTATTTAATATCCCCACGTCGCGCAAAAAAAAGAATTTACTCGATTCAACGAAATAATATGTCTCATACTACTTTAAAAACATGTTTTTAAAATAAAATTTGAGTAGTGAAAAATATATAATTTACAAAAAATTTTAATTTATACATGGGTTGCTCTAATACCATTTTTAAAATAGATTTCTGACATATACATACTTAGAAAGAAGATCGTAAAAAATATCATCATCAATTTATACTAATGTAAAAGAGTCGCTTGAAATAAATATATGTATTTAATTTATAATAGGTGCTGAGCGAGTGTCGCTATTTCCACAAAAATCCATGCACACTTTTTTCGTATTATTTATTCGTCTGAAACGAACCGCCGAAACGAGAGAAAGAAGTAGACGACAAGAGATATAATGAAAAAACATCAAAAGAATAAAAAAGAAAATAGAATAAACCGACAAATCAATATTTAAATGAGCGGTTCCATTTATGCAGTATAAATTTAATATTATGAAATAAACTGAAGCCAAATTTGCAAATTTAACTTTTAAGGAGGATGTTGACATAATCACTTATACTAATGGCGGTGTGGGCTACGTATGTTACAATCATAACTTATTAGGTTGAGGGGAAAGAAATGCGCGTTTGAGTCAAAAATTTTTTTTATTCTAAAAACAAAATTAGAACACTTTAATCCAAAAGGTATTCGCCATTATTATTGACTACTTGTCGCCAACGTCCACGCAAAGAATGGATGCCCTTCTCGAAGAACTCGGCCGGCTGCGACTCAAAGAAGTTGGACACCCAAATTTTGATCTCGTCGCGGTTTTTGAACTTTTTCTCGGCCAGGGAGTGCTGCATCGACCGGAACAGATGGTAGTTGGATGGCGCCAGGTCTGGGCTGTATGGCGGGTGAGGCAGGACTTCCCAGCCCAATTCCTCAATTTTCTGTGAAGTGATCTTTGCGACATGCGGCCGGGCGTTGTCGTGAAGAAATTTTGTCGACGCCGTATCCACACCTTGACGTCACAGTGCTTGATCCACACGGCCCAATTGATGTTGGTAGAGGTCCGCCGTAACTATTTGACCCGAATCCAGAACCTCAAAATACACGAGACCTCTGCTGTTCCACCAAACACAAAGCATCACCTTTTTTCCGTGGATGTCCGGTTTTGGAGTCGGTTTTGGCGCCTCACCGGGGTCCAGCCACTGCCGCTTTCTTGTGGCGTTGTCGTATTGGATCCATTTCTCATTCGAAGTAACAATGGAGTCGAAGAAGCCTCTGTTCTTGGCGCGGCGAGCGAGAATGCTGGCGATTGCGACGCGTGTCGCCTTGTTTGCGTCGGAAAGCTCGTGCGGCACCCATTTTCCGCACCGATTTACCTTTTCCAGTACGTGCAAGTGGTCGACGATGGTTGTTTGATCGCAGCCAAACTGTTCTGCAAGCTGGCGAGTTGTTTGGCTGGGGTCTGACTCAATGACGGACTTCAATACTTCGTTATCGACGATTTGAGGCCGACTTCCGTGTTCTTTGTCCTCCAAGCTTTCATCACCGTTCTTGAAGCGCTGGAACCATCGTCGACACTGACTTTCGGACAGGGCTTCTTCGCCGAATACCTCAGACAGGACACGATGAGATTCAGCAGCCGATTTGCCTTGCTTGAAGTCGTACCACATGCAAGCTCGAATTCGAAATTTTTGCTGAAACATTTTCTAAACACTTTTTCTTGTAAAAAACAAAGTAAACATAGATAAGTTATATATCAAACGATGCGGAATAAAACGCTCTTTCTGATAGACAAAACTGTTTTATAAAATTTTTTATTGTACCAGAGAAATAAATGGACAAATGCAACGCGCATTTCTTTCCCCTCAACCTAATAATTTCAATGCAATCAATCGCTTCAATTTTTGGGGGTTTTTGTACCCGTGAATGCGTGCAAAGCGAACCAACGTAGATTCGACTCATGTGAGACTCTGTGCAGGATCACCATGAGTCCTATTTTCAAAATGCAATCAATGTTGCTTAAAATTTTTGCATTGAGGTTTTCGATCACGCTGATGTCAATTTCCCTGCCTTTGGCGGGTGCTTTTACAGATGACGTTAATTACATAAAATTGCATAAATTATTTTTATAATTATTTTAAAAATTGTATTGGAAAAAAAATTAATGATTGCACCTAATTTCTTTCAATAAGAAAATTATTAAAAAAAGACATTCAATAATAGCAATAAACGATATTATGATATTTTGTTTTTGTTTTAAATTTGCGCATTTTGGCGCAACGCATACATTAAATTCTAAAATTTTATTTCTTACAATTTTTGAGTAAAAATATAACATGTAAACGAGCATTTGCTTTTAAATTTGAATTTGTGAATTTGGCGCATCCAAATTTTGTGCCCACTTTTATGAAACCGAGACAAAGGCAGGCACAAAGTTTGGACTCCAACGGATCCGCATATAACAGAATGAACTCATTGGCGCGAATTTAATTTTGGCTCAAAACACCCAGCCTTATGCACGCGAAATTAGGGTAATAATAAAGAATAGTGGGAATAATGAAGTGAGAATAAGAATGATGGTGTAATTAATAAATTTGATATTGAGAAAATATATTTTATCATTTTTTGTTTATGATTTTATAATATTTATGTCATGTTCCTATGCTAATGCTGGTTCAATTGTTTGGAAAATGTGAAACATGTTAGCTGCAATTTGATTTACAATAGCACGATGAAATCAATTATCAATGATAAATTTTTTAATAATTATTTTTTATTAAAAGTATAGGTGCAATTCTTGTTTTGGATGGATGCAATCATTATTTTATTTTCTAAGGTAATCTTTATAATCGTTATAAAAATTATTTTATGCAATAAACGCAATCTTTAAAAGCATACGCCGAAGGTGGGGCGCAATGTCTAGCAAATATAAATACCTATATAAATTAAATATTATGAACTTCTATTTACTTGAAAAATAATTTAAAAAATACTTACGTTATCAAATTCTATATAATATTTAAAATATTATTTAAAATATCATATCTTAATGTTAAAAGATATCACTGCTATCATTTAACAATATTTCAGTTTTTAAAAAATATATATACACCAATTTTTAACTATAAATAAAATGAAAATTGTACTTCATATAAAATGCATAAATAAATTTGTATCAAGTATCTCTCTGAGTCATAATTAAAAATTTCTGTATTTGACAGAAGTCAAATGCGTCATCCAGGCTTAAATGATGTGACTCCGGATCTGCTCCAAGTCATTTTTGAAGTTTTTAAAATATGACTCGGGACATATAAAGACATTTTTTCTAAATTGGTTTGCTTTTTTAAAAATTGGTTTGGAGGCGAAACATCGTGACCAGTGCTTGGTTCCGACTTGGCAAACCCATGACATACGAGTAGAGCACTGTTATATTTCGTCATTAAACCATTATATTTCGCGAAAAGATAATGGGTTTGTCTGCTCGCCTGCGAAAAAATACCGGAGTCAACTTTGGAGCCGAGTTACCGCATTGATACTTGCAATGTTTAAAACTTTTAAATTAAAAAATGTTAACTTAACTTAAAAAAATAATTAGATATACTGTATAATTGATATAAATGCATACATGATATAAAATATTTCGAAACGAATCGCCGAAACGAGAGAAAGAAGTAGACGACAAGAGATACAATGAAGAAACGTCGCATCAAAAGAATAAAAAAGAAAATAGAATAAACCGACAAATCAATATTTAAATGAGCGGTTCCATTTATACAATATAAATTTAATATTATGAAATAAATTTAGTATTATGGAATAAACAGAAACGCTGAAGCCAAATTTGCAAATTTAACTTTTAAGGAGGATGTTGACATAATCACTTACAGTCGACGCTCCCATTAACATAACGCCAAGGGACAGCGCGTTAACTATGTTAATGGGAGCGTTATGTTAATGGGGGAGCGTTATGTTAAGGGGGCTAATGGGTGAAAACCAACCGAGCTGCCAAAACGATTATGTTAATGGGAGGTTTATGTTAATGGGAATTTATGTTAATGGGGGAGTCGACTGTATACTAATGGCGGTGTGGGCTACGTATGTTACATAGCCCACACCGCAAATGTTTGCAGCTTATATATCCCCAGGTGAGAAGCGCATGGAAATTTCTGAAAAATTCTATCATCTACTAGACTTGAAAATGTTTCAGTAGGAAAAAAAATTTTTTGTCTTAAGTGTAAAGAAAATTTCTTTCCAGCCTAATAATTCTGTTTATAAGGAAGTTTCATTGCAACAGCACCCATTTAATTTTTAAAATTGTCTGCAAAATTTTTAGCATTTTGTAAAGAATTTTTTTAGAAAAAAAGCTGAATTTTTTTATAATCCAATTTATTATTATAATTCTTGACGTTGTGCATTAAAACGTCATAATTGGTATATGGATATGGATTGTTCAGATTCGGCCTCCGAATATTCAGAAGAATATGGTATGTTTGTTAATCTTAATTTGTTAATTGAAGAAAAAAGCATTTCAACAGATTTGTACAAAAAGTATGCCATTCGATTCCCCATGGTCCAAAACGAACTGAAAAAATTAGCCGTCGCTTATATCTGGATTCCAAGTAAAGAGGAGCCAAAAATTCTAACCGTCCGCTGCCCACCCACCAAGCGTTTTTTTCTTTTATAGGTTATGAGGTGGATTGATTAGTTGACTTCGTCTACTTTTTGAAACGGGATAAAACAACTCCGCCTATTTTCACAAAAAAATTAAATACCAAATAAAATGCTCAAATTCGAATTTTAATATTATTTTTAATATTTTTTTTGTTTTTTTTAATTTTTATTCGTTAGGCCTGAGCCTAAGTCTAAGCCTAAGCCTGAGCCTGATCCTATTACATAAGATTGAGAGCCATAGTAAGCAAGATTTCAGATAAAACCAAAGAAAAAGCAAAAAAATCAGTCAAGGAAAATATAGTAATCGTGCAATCGTGTCATGACACATTCCATTTGACAAAAATATCAAATATTTTTATATAAAAATTGCAAATTTTTCTAAATTTTTGGAATCCCATAACCCAGATACGAGCGACGGCCAATTTTTTCAGTCCAACGAGAAGGGTGTCGTACCCGGGAAAAATCATCCTCGGGTCCTAATGGTCCTATTTAGGGTTTGAGCCTATTTTTGGCGGGGATGCGTGTGGAGCTGTGCGCTGCGACATTAGAAAGTGTACAAGTTTAGAAAATTCTCTATACGATTCCAAAAAAAATTTTTTGATTTGGTCCATTTTAGGACCCAATACGGTGTGCAGAATACGATGCATTTTGGGGTCTCAAATTTTCAATAGTTCAACTTCACTGGGTATTTTAGGGAGTTGGGAGTGCCCAACGAGCTTTGCGATATTAGAAAGGCACATCTTTGAAGAATTCTTTACATGAATCGTGAAAAAATTTTTTGATTTGGTCCATTTTAGGACCCGATGTGCTGTTTACAAACTCTCCCATTTTGGGGTCCTAAATAGGGTTCCAAAATTAAATTTGCTATTTTTGTATGTATGAGTAGTGTAGTAGGGGGCAATCGAGGTCGGGGATCACGAATTTGATATTGGTTTTTTGTAATTTTGACTTTTAAGGTGGTCCAAGTGGTCCTAAATAGGGTCCCAAAATTGAATCTGTTCAATTTGTATGTGTGAGTAGTGTAGTAGGGGGTAATCGAGGTCAGGGATCACGAATTTGATATTGGTTTTTTGTAATTTTGTGTTTCAAGGATCCCAAGTGGTCCTAAATAGGGTCCCAAAATTGAATTTGTTCAATTTGTATGCGTGAACAGTGGTCGGATTGGGCTAAAATTGCTCAAAAATGCTTAAAATGATCTTAGAACACTATTTTGAGTGTTTGGGAGCAAATCTGAAAAAAAATTTTTTTGACCATTTTTGGACCAAAGGCTACCCTTTGGTGATTTTCGAAATTTTTCTTTTTCTCCAATATCTCGCGATGCGTAAGAGATACTGTAACGATTATATAAGATCATAAGTAGAACTCATTAAGACGCATCGAATAAGCATATTTGCGTCGAGATTGGTCACGCGGTCGGTGCGCAATGAGGCGCGCAAATTTTGGCCAATTTTCGATGTTCGCGCTCGATTTTCGAGTTGCGCGCGCAACTTTTTTTTCAAAATTTTTATCGCATCACATCGGGCGCATCGAGATCTATCATTTAAGCTTTAAAGCATGTCGATTGGCCTTTTCCTTCCCGAGATATGGTCGAAAATGTGAAAATTCGAAATTTCGGCCACCACTTTTTTTTCGGTCCAAATTTGGCCGTTGGGCTCGCTAACAGCCGATATGGGTTTGGTCGAAAATGGTCAATGGTATAGTGTTATATGGGGTAATCGTCGGGGATCACGAATCTGATATTAGTTTTTGTGTAAAATCCCTCTAAAGGGTCCTAATGGTACTAAATGGGGTCCCAAAATTTTTAACTTATTACACGCTCTAGGCTTCCCCTGGGGGTTAGCGAGGCAGTGTGTTTCCGTTTTTCTTTTCAAAAAAAAATCCTTATTTCGGATCAATACGAATGGATGTAGCGGGTAGCCGCTGAATACTGTACCCCATCGTCTGGTTTATGTTAAATATATTTTTTTAAGAATTTTAAGCTGTGTAGACTTTCAGATTTTTACGATACGGTTGAAAATATTGCAGAGGCAATGGATGATCATAACGTGAATCATGTCGATAATGATCCCGAATATGTTAACTATTCGTGTCTCGACATACCACAAGTAGAGAAACTCTTCGAGGATGCAATTCAAGAGCTTTCTCAAAGTGTCTCAATTAATCCATCATTAGCCAAACTATTATTATATTTAAATAAATGGGATGTAGAAATGTTAAAGATCGATTTCAACTCAAATGGACCACAAAAATTATGTAGCAATGGAATTTCGTTTAAAAGATGTTCTAGTATTCAAACTATTTCAACTAGCGCATCAAATGGCTATTCAAATGGTGAAAGAAGTCATGGAGAATGTTCCATTTGTTGTGACAATTCCGATAAAAAATTGTCGTCATTAGATTGCAAACACTTTTTTTGCAATGAATGCTGGCGATCTCATATCTACACTCAATTACATAATGGTAGGTACATAAAACAACTTTTTTAATTAAATTTTTTTTAAATTTTATCAATATTATGCTTGAAACTATTTAATTTAAAACAAACATTTCATATAATTAAATTCATTCATTTACTAAAATTAATTATTATTCATTTTTTGAAACCAACATGCATATACTCATTTGTCATCATACGGAATCGAGATTGTATTTAGGTGTATCAAGCAAAATTGAGTGCATGTTCACAGAGTGTCATTTAATATGTCCCGAGGAATTCGCGCTAAAATTACTTACCGATGATATGAAATTATCAGAAAAATATAAGCAAATGGCCTTTCGTGACTATCTGATATCGCATCCACATTTGAGATGGTGTACGGGTCGTGACTGTAATGTAATTATTCACTGCAAAACGACAAAAGGTCATCGGGTAACATGCTCGGCATGTAACACCAAATTTTGGTATTACATTTTAATGCACATACATGTATTTATAGTAAAAAAAAGCTTTAAAAAATTTTGATGATAAAAATAATCTGGAAAATTATTCAATTCGCATAATTTTTTATTAGCGTAATTTTTTAGCTTTTTATGCGGACAAAATTATCATGCGCCAGCCTCGTGTGAGATAACAAAAAAGTGGCTCATCAAATGCGCTGACGATAGCGAAACCGCAAATTACATATGGTTTTAATCGATTGCTATTTTAGTAATTGCTATTTAAAAATTATAAATTTTTCTTTTTAAGCGCTCACACGAAAGATTGCCCGAATTGTCATTCTTGCATTGATAAAGATGGAGGCTGTAATCATATGCAATGCTCAAAATGCAAATACCATTTTTGTTGGATGTGCTTTGGAGGTTTTTTCTCATGCGATAATTTATTCTATATACAATTTTACATAGTTTTAAATATTTAGATTGGAAGTCGCATGGCAGTGAATATTACGAATGCTCACGATACAAAGAAAATCCGACCATCGCCCAGGAAGCTAATCATTTGAAGGCGCGTCGAGCGCTCGAAAAATACCTGCATTACTACGAGCGCTTTGAAAATCACAACAAATCGCTGAAAATGGAGGACGAGATGAGATTGCGGATAAAGGCAAAAATTGAGGAGAAAATCAGCCAACACGAAGGCACGTGGATCGATTGGCAATATCTTTACACGGCTAGTCACTTATTGACAAAGTGTCGATATACGCTTCAATACACGTATCCATTTGCCTATTATATGGAAGCTTCACCAAGAAAGGAATTGGTAAAAGATAAACATTCATTTAAATTTAGTCCATTGTACATGTTAATTAATTTATTCTATTATTATGTTACGCATTCCTTTTGCCTTGCCGTTTAGTTTGAATACCAGCAAGCTCAACTCGAGAAAGAGGTTGAGGAGCTTTCGTGGAAGGTGGAAAGAGCGGAAACCACTGATCGTGGCGAACTCGAAAACCAAATGCACATTGCCGAACAAAAGAGGAGAACATTATTGCAAGACTTTTTTGAATAAATTTTTTCAGTTAAACTTTTCGTTTAAAATAATAAACGTTTAACACAATATACAGATGTATTCATTCAAAAAATATATATGCAAAAATTTATCTACATAAAATACAAAAGTGGAAAAAACTCTAATGTTATAATCTAATATTAACTATCAAGTCAGCCGAGATCGTCAATGCCCAATTTTTTCTCGGTAATTTTACGTGTTCGCATTAAATATCGCAGTTTGTTGAGGTGATATCGAGCTTCGTCCGTGCTCTTTCTCGTAAACGCAACCTCCATTTTGGAGACCTCTTCAGCAATCTTTTGCTTTAACGACGCTAGCACCTCGATAAGACGATCATTGTCGTTAATCGATTCGATTTCTTCGTTTAATTCCATAATTTCCTCGGCAAATTCATTGTCTATTACGGCTTCGCAATCTAAAAAAAATCACAAATTAATGCGATACTGCAATTATCTATAATGTATAATAATACCTGTTTGAGTATTCGGCAAGAAATGCTCGACATCATAGATTCGTCTTTTCTCTAAAGATCCGAGCACCTTATAGGCTTCCGCTATCTGAAAATAAAAAAATAGAAACACTAAGTAATAATAATTATGCTGTTTTTCATGTATAATAACATATATTTTCCATTGGTGCATAATAAATTACTAATATCAATTTAAAAAAAAAACTAAACCAATTTATACTTTTTGAAAGCGTTTATGCGCGTCGTTTTCGGTCGAATTCACATCTGGATGATATTGTTTTGAAAGTAAATAATAAGCCTTCTTGATATCGGACGTTGTTGCATTTCTGCTAACGCCGAGGATTTTATAGTAGTCCTCAGAAACATCGCTTAATTGTCGATAGAATGCGAAAATTTTGGGAAAATATCCACGAGTTTGGCTTCTGCATAAACGCATACGAATTAGACTAAATAAAATAAATTTATGATTTTTTTAAATTTCAATTGTTGAAATTTTTTCATTGGTGAGAAAATTTTAGGTCAACCCGAAATAACGAAAAAAGTAAAAAAAATAGGTACTTTCAAAGAAGAGCTAATCATATTATAATAAGATTTCAAAAAATATGTAAATTGTTTAATTTTTGAACAGAAAAGCTTGTGAAAATTGGCGCAACATTTAAAATTTTAATTAAAAAATTTTTTAAATTAATTTAAAATTTTAATTTAAAAAAAAATAAAGTTTAAGATTATGTAAATTTTGGATGAAATTAAAGAATATGGTGTTTCAACAGATCGATACAAAAGGTGTGCCATTCGATTCTCGGTGATCCAAAACTTAAAGCGGAAAAATTCGTGGTGGTCTGTGTTTTAGCCCCATAATTCTGGCCCTAGATACGAATGAGGGCTAACTTTTTCAGTCTATCGTTTTAGACCACGAAGAATTAAATGGCATACTTTTTATACCGATCCATCGAAATACCTTATTTCTCTATTACTCTTAATTTTTAATAGTTTTAGCTTTTTGAACGAGCCAAAAAATAGTAAAATTGAAGTGATTATTATGGGAATCAATCAAGCGAATCCGGATAATGTTGGTCGGGAGTTTATTCGCCAATATTACACAAAATGGTCATTTAATTTGGGCGACGTTTACCAGTTTTATGGAAACGAGTCAACCTTTATGTATGATGAATATCTGGCCACTGGACAAGAGGTATTTTTGTTTGATTTTTAATTGAAGTTTTTCTTAATTATTTTCTAGAATATCCAAAAAATCATCAAAGGTTTGAACTATGACAATTCCAAGGCGCGTATTCATTCGGTTACTGGAGTTTTTGGCCAGGACGATAGCTTAATTCTCCAAGTTTGCGGTGAACTTTCGATTGAGAACGGTGTCCCGCGCAAGTTTGTCCAAAACTTTGTTCTATGCAAGCAAATGTCCAAGACCTACTACGTGCAGGCGAGCATTTTCCAATGGCTGGACAAGATGTTTTGTGCTGAAAATGCCAAGCAACAGCAGCAGTCTAATGCGGCAGTTGCTGCGGACAATGTTAGTGCACCATCGTCGACCGAATCTATTCAACGCGAGGTCGCGGCGCCGGTTGTCAATTCGCATGTTGGAATCGGTTAGTCAGTTATTTCCTAAAGAATTATTATGTACATTAATTTAACTGAAAAATTCTAAATACACTGCATTTTTAGATCAAGATGATGGCATTACGGACGCAGACATTTGTTTTGAGAATAGCTTTGATATTGTCTGTTCCGCTACTCAACGACGACGTGATGAACAGCTAACAACGACGGCAACAAACCCTTCGCAGCCGAACGTTTTGGCCACGACTCAATGCGAAGTCGTAGATGTGCCGAAAATTGTAAAAAAGGTAGCGTTCTGATTAAGAAAAGTTTAATATTAATAATTTTAGTTTTCTTCTATTGAACACGATTCAAAAAATTTTTAATTATAATATATTTTTGGAATATAAAACATTCTTGTTTTTTGTGTGAAATTAGGTTCGCAGTGAGATTAATCGTCTCGTCTTTAAACATCGAATTCACAAACTGAGGACAATTACCGACATCGAGTTTAGCAGCCATAATAAATACGGATTCTTCTTCGATATTGTTTGTCAGGTTTGATTTTGAATTTCGAATATTATGATTGGATTGATTAGAATTAATGAATTAACTTTTGGTTTCATAACGTAGAGCTGGGAGAGATGTCAATTCGACCAAAAACGAATTTTTCAAAAAATAATATTTTGTTTGTTCTTTTTCACTTTTTTTATAATTTTTTTTAGCCAAAAAAAAACAAAAAATGAATTTAAAAAACACTCAAATTTGGGCGTTTTTTTTAATTTTGTTTCTTGTTTTTTCGGCTTTTTCCTCACTAGGTAAGGGGATTTATATTAACAAGAAGTTTTTACTCGAGGAGAGTGAAGAAAGAGAAACTAGCATCGGGAAGGGGAAAATTTGTAATAAATAGGTTTGCTTATATGTTCATTTTTAAGTGCTTATATTTTAGGTAGTCGGCGTGCTTCACCCAGTTACCAGAAACGATGTGTATCTACGCGTTTTCGATGGAACGCAACTGAATTCTACTACTTGGTAAACCACATATCTTTTATTATTGGTCTTTTTGAATGTTTTTATTGAATTTTCTTTTTAAGTTAATTTTTATCTTGTTTATTTTAGCTCAAAGTCTTTGATGACGCTGACGGAGGAACAGTGCCACATTCCCGTGTCCAAAATCGATTTTGCGCTAAGTGGCGCGTTAAAGGACTACACTGTTGACATTATTTGCTTTGACGAATTTCAGACGGAGGCCGAATGTTGCAACGTAAGGATTTTTAGTAATTTTTTTTTCGTGCACTTTCCCCTAAATGTTTTTTTCTTTAGCCAGGCGATATTGTGTATATCAGGAATGTACGAGCACACGAGCTTCATTCCAGAGCTTCATTGAAGCTGAACGGAAACGGAGCAGCGTTTAAGCGGGGCATTCAAATTCTTGAAAAAGCCACCAACTTTTCGTGGTTATCACCCAATCCAATAGGAGCTTCTACGTAAGTTACACATTTTGTGCTAACAATTAAATAATGTCGCATTTACAGAAAACAAATTTTGTTAGAGAAATACAAAGCAATAGTTTTTTTCGTAATAGGGGGCTCAGTTAGCTTAAACTTTAGCTTTGCTTATGTCTAATCTTAAGCTTTTACTTGAGACTTTAATTTTTTTACTCTAAGGATGAGATAAGGTTTTAGGCTAAGCCTAAAAATTAATTAAAAGTTCAAAATTTAGACCTAAATCTTAAAAGAAAAACTAAAAATAATTAAATTGGTTACTTGTTTAGTGTTTAATTCAAAGAGCTATAAAAATTCAAAAGTTTTTATTTTAGACCTTTCATGTCGGTGGTGGATGAAGAAGAGGAAGAGGTTGAAAAAATTAGATATCCCATCGCCGAATCGATTATGGGAAGCCCGAAGAGTAAGCGTGCCAGACCAGAGGACGACAACAATGTCAGCTTCGTTGCCGAAAGTCCTCAGAGATGAATTTTTTTTTGTAAACCATTTTTAGTGCAATTTGTATATAGTAATTCGTGCTTTGAACTTAATTATTAGGCTGGTAAGAAAATATTGGAACAAAGACAAAATTTTTTAAATTTTTTGTATTTTTATTTGAATAATTATATTAATTTCTTACATGATATAGTCCCAACCGATCTGGATCTAACCCACAAAAAGGTAGCCATGTGATACTGTAGAAGGCGAGCTACGGTACTTTTATTTAAGTGACGTCCTAATGAAAATTTTCAATTTTTTGCTTTACTCGTAAATGAATGAGCCAAAATGCACCAAATTTCTGTCAAGTGTGCTATGAATGCTATTCTTGTGCTTTTGGTGCAACTTGAGGGCCTGTGGACTGCTGTAAGGATTACGGTAGCAAAATTTTTGATTTTTTAAAATGTGGTTATTTCCTTCTAAAATCAATCTTATAGGGGCTGGTAAGAAAAGGAGGTTTTCGAGGATGCTGATTTACGAATTTGATATTGAAATTCAAAATTTGTTTTGATTCGAAAAAATTAGTAATTTTTTAAATTTAAATCAAAATAATAAAATACACAAAAACTTAAGTAATATTGGAAAATTCTTAAATTTCGATATCAAATTCGTATTCGTCGAACCTTGAGCCATCGGACTATTATTTGTTCAGACCGCTGAAGTATCATTTGCGAGGAAAAAAATTCGGAAACCTCAAAATGACAGTCGACAACTTCTTCGAGTCGCAATCTGCTGGATTCTGGACAAATGGAATCAATGATTTGGCGAACAGATGGGAAAAGGTTATGAATATATTGTTGATTCTTAATTTGTTTTTATAAAATTATGATTAAATTAAAAAAATTTTTGTTCCAATATTTTCTTATCAGCCTAATATTTATTTTTCTGAATTCGGACAAATGAAATTTTAATAACTTGTGCAATTAATTTATAAAATTAATTAAAGTTTCTATTTGTCGAGTTAAAAGGAAAAAAAGACAACGAGGATACATCCCAAGGGTGCGTCGAAAATTAATTTTAAATTTCGGAATTCGGAAATAAAAAATTCATAATTTTCTACTATTATTTATGCTAAGTACCATAATTTCGCGTGTGTACGGCCGGGTGTTTTGAGCCAAATTTAAATTGGCACCGATGAGTTCACAATAATAATAATTTATTGGACAGGCAGGTACTATAGGTACACTTATGTAGCCATAATACAATAAGCTAGAAATGCGCCGCCACATACGTGGCGAACATAAACTATTTTATAAGTAAAAGAGCTCTGTCCGTTCTACCGAAAAATATTTGAAGTGCTTGGGACTTTTATATCCTTCCCGTTAAAATTATTTTGAACCTTTGGAGTCCTAAATAGCTCTTCTATTTACTTCTACTCCCCAAACATTTAATGAAAATATAGATTAACGTTTCTCTTTTCCCCCACCCGTTCACTCGTGGCGACCTCAAATGCATAGTGAAATTTAGAGCCCTAAATAGCTTCTAAATTTTTTTTATGGCTACTTTCTCGCTTCACTTTCATCTTTCCAAAATGTTTTTGAGGCCTAAATATTACTTTAATAAACGTAGTATTAATTTCGATTAATAAAGTTTCTTTGCTCAAACTCAAACTTGGGTAATTAAACATTTATTATTAATAAGTAAATTAAATTACAAATTTAAAAAATTATTAAATACAAAGAATCTTAGATATATTAAGTCAAGCTACAGTATAATTTGTTATATTTTTGTACATGTGTAATTTTTGTATAAAATGGTTTCTTTAAGCTTTTCCGAGAATCGAATAAAAAATGGAAATAATAAAATTGTTGAGCAATGGGAATTGTAAAAGGCAAATGATTGAATATTACTAAGCAAAATGAAGTGCAAAAGGAAAAAATAGATTTTAAATATTATACAACCAAATGTACTTTTACATTTATGATTTTAAATATTAAGCAACCAAATGTACTTTTATATTTACGATTTGATAGTTGATAACTAAGAAAAAAAAACTTAGATGGCGCTTACCATCGTTTCTTAGATGGCGCTTACCATTGAAACTTAGATGGCGCTTACCATCGTTTCTAACCTTTCAAAAAACTTTTTCCATTCGCCCCTCTCCCATTTTAAAATGTTTGGCATTACTGAGACGGACGAAAAATAGCGCTTTAGTAAATGCTGAAAATGAAACAATGCAATTCAGAAATAGAAACATAGCTTTAATTAAATAAAATAAAACTATAAATTATTCAAAAATCGGATCCAAGCAAGTCCAAATTTTGTGCCCACTCATGAAACTGAAACGAAGGCGGGCACAAAATTTGGATTGCAACAGATCCGATACAACAGAATGAACTCATTGGCGCAAATTTAAATTTGGCTCAAAACTCGGCCTTATACACGCGAAATTAGAATAATTAAAAAATCCGATTTCCACAAAAAGTATCCTGATTCCTCGTAATGTAAAACGTTTGTAACTGAAAAAATTATTGATAGTCACACATGAATCCGGAGTTATGAGACTTCTTAAAAAACTGACCATCTATAACATGCATCCGTCCGCAGAATTTCCCGTTTTAAGGGACATGAAACGGATTGACTCCGCCATTAGGTTTTTTAACATAAAAACCTTCAAGCCAGGAAAAAATGTGCAAAATTTTTTAAAAAAATACAGCTTTAAATAATAATTTTAAAAAATCAATACACAAAATTTATGAGAATATGCTTCTAGCATAAATAAAATTAAAAAGTTAAAAATTCAATTAATTAAACAGATAAGGTGTATTTGGAATTTGCGAATTTCATGTTTTTTTTGGAAATGTTTATTTTTAAATCTTTATTTTTACATATACAGCAATACAAATTTGCATTTCTTAACTTTTAGTGGGCACGGTTTCCGCTTTTTTGAATTTCGTTGGGTAGCGAAACGTTTGACCAGCTCCAAATGAATCAAAAATTTTGATTTTTCTTTCAAAAATCTATTTCGACAATTGAATCGCAATGTCGTTTAAATTTATGTTGTACAAAACTTCGTCCCAAAGCTATTTTTTAATTATTTTTTTGCATCTATACGGTGCTTCATCGTGATTGTTTGAGTCTTTCGATTCGTTTTGCTCCTCGTTTCCCTTCTGTGTGTTTTTTTTGGTCTATTAATAGAAATGTTTTTTTATCTTTACATCAGTTCTTTTTCTTTTGATCTATACATAATAATTGTATTATCCCATTTAATCTAAGCCAATCAATCTCTCAAATTTAAAAAAGAAAAATGTCTGCTGGCGAGAAGGCTCAAGAAGGGAAGGACAGCGTTGTCGACAAAGCTAAAGAGACTAAGGACGTCATTGGTGACTCGACTCAGCAAGCAAAGGACAACCTTGGCGACAAGGCTCATCAGGCAAATGACAATGATGTCATTGCCATTGGCGGCAACCCTGATGATGTCCAGCAGGTGAACAAAGTTTTTTAGTGGAAATTCATACTCAATTAAATTAAACTATTAGATTATATTATAAGAAGAGTAAGAGAAGGGGAAACATTTTTTTAAGTATGCAAAATTAAAAAATTGGTTCTCATTAGGCCAATCAATGTTAAAACTTTTTCAGAAGGGCAAGGGTCTCGGCGAAGCAATTAAAGACAAAGCTACCGGCGCGAAGGCCGCGACCGGAAATGCTGCGAGCATCATTGGCGAGAAGGCCAAAAACGTCAAGGATGCAGTCATCGGAAAGTAAAACGTTGTTAGCCGACTACATTTGTGTCAATATATTGATTGCCTTAATTGTTTTTATTCGTTTTTCAAAATAAAAGTTTAGTTTGTTCAAAATAAAAGTTTAGTTATAAACCGAATTTATTGATAGTCATCTCCGAAAGTGTAAAATAGCGGGTCTTGAATAATGCTTTTGCATGATTGATTATTTGAATTTTCTAATGATTAAGTTTACTTTAACAATACACAATAAATATTGGGTTGTAACATAATTATGGTCGCTTTTTTCAAATGTTTGTAATTCTGTTTGTTTTAAACGGAATACTTTTAATCATATATCGTTGGGAAAGGGGATGGTCTGGGCTTTCTGATGACATATGATTTGTTTTGTAAAATGTTTGTTAACGTTAAATATTTTGTTTAAAATGACAGACGATTGTGAGTGTGTGAGAGTGCTTTTACGCAAACGATTCAAAAATGGTGATAAAGCGGCTCCAGCTGCTTGAAAAATTAACGAGATGTTTGGTCGTGATGTGATTACAAAAGAGACAAGCACAAAGATGGTTCAAAATGTTTCGCGAACGACTTACCAGCATCGAACACAAGGAGGGCGATGGGAGACCCATCAGCGTCATATCGAAGAGGAGCTTGGCTGGGAGCTGCTACCTCACCCGTGTTATTCGCCCGACATTGCGCCATTTGACTACCATGCGTTCAGGTCGTTAAAAAATTTTTTGCGCGAACGGCAATTCAAAAACGACGACGACCTCGAAAATGGGGTTCGCGAATGGATCGAGCAGAAATCGGGTACGGACTTCTTCATGCGAGGAATCCGCAAATTACCGAAGAGATGGATGACCGTGTGGTTGACTAATGGCAATTATTTGATCTCATGACTTTGTTTTACTGTAGCTTTAATTGTTGAAAGTTTAATAAAAAAGCGACCACAATTATGTTACAACCCAATAATTTTTTACTTTGGTCGAATATGAAATTTTTCTTTTTCAATTTTTCATAAGGAATGTTTTTAAATTTTTGAAAACTTTATTAATTTGAAAACACTGCATCTGCAAGTGGCGAAATTAGACCAAAGCTTCTACGCAATTCTTGATCAACGTGATGAGAGCTTCCGAATGAGTTATCACATATTTAGATTCGATTCAAAAAATTTTCTCTGGTTAGGAGACTAGGAGTGGCCGTCAATAATAGAGTCCTTAAAAGACATTTCCTGCAAAAATGGTTATCGAATTCGTTCTTATAAATAATTTCCGGATTTTTTCAAAATTATGTGCGGAGCAGTAAACTAGGGGTATTTTACTTGCATAGAACAAGTATCATTTCAATCTTATTACCAAGATTTGAATGTCTTATAATTTTTTTTGGTTTATCAAAACAATGCTAATGTGAGCAAAATGATTTTAAAAAACATACAAATTATTTGGTTTTTGAATAGAAAAGTTTGCAGAAATTGGCGCAACAACCAAATAGATCTTTCATTTAAAAAAATTCTTTGGAAAATCTTATTTTCGATAGAAACATTTTAAAATTTAGCGATATAAATATAGTATATTAGCTTTGAACAATTTATATTCTATTCCAACGAGCATTATCAAATCAATCATAGTTAAAAAATAATATTTTATTTTTTTAAACAATTTTGACTTATTTTATGAAAATTTTGAAATTTCCCATCGAATTTTAATAGTTTTAGCTTTTTGAACGAGCCAAAAAATAGTAAAATTGAAGTGATTATTATGGGAATCAATCAAGCGAATCCGGATAATGTTGGTCGGGAGTTTATTCGCCAATATTACACAAAATGGTCATTTAATTTGGGCGACGTTTACCAGTTTTATGGAAACGAGTCAACCTTTATGTATGATGAATATCTGGCCACTGGACAAGAGGTATTTTTGTTTGATTTTTAATTGAAGTTTTTCTTAATTATTTTCTAGAATATCCAAAAAATCATCAAAGGTTTGAACTATGACAATTCCAAGGCGCGTATTCATTCGGTTACTGGAGTTTTTGGCCAGGACGATAGCTTAATTCTCCAAGTTTGCGGTGAACTTTCGATTGAGAACGGTGTCCCGCGCAAGTTTGTCCAAAACTTTGTTCTATGCAAGCAAATGTCCAAGACCTACTACGTGCAGGCGAGCATTTTCCAATGGCTGGACAAGATGTTTTGTGCTGAAAATGCCAAGCAACAGCAGCAGTCTAATGCGGCAGTTGCTGCGGACAATGTTAGTGCACCATCGTCGACCGAATCTATTCAACGCGAGGTCGCGGCGCCGGTTGTCAATTCGCATGTTGGAATCGGTGAGTTATTAAATTGTTGATTATATTATAAATTTTTAAAAATGTTTTATTTGAATTTTTTAAATTTTAGATGCGAAAGAAAATTGCAACAATGAGAACGAGATCAATCACAAGTCGACCGTACAGCAACAGCATCAACATCTGCCGTCGCAGCAAGTTCAGCCGCCACCTCAACAACAGCAAGCGCAACAACAACAGCCGCAGCAACAGCAGCAGCCTCAGCAGCAACAGCCCGTGAAACGTCAGGACTCGCATCCAAAGACATGGGCCAAAGCTGTAAGCGGCGCGCCGTCCTTCCGCGGTGTTAATCGCGGAAACAATCGCTACACCGGATCGGGAGCGCCGAGCGGTCGCAACTTTGGTCCGCCCTCGCATCATCAAGGCAGCGGCGGTGGACCGCCGATGGGCGGCGGAAACAATCGCTATGGCGGCGGCGCGCCCGCCGGCGGAAATCGCTTTGGAATAGGAGGACCGCGCGGCGGCGGAGGCGGCGGCCCGCGCTTCCAACAATACGGCGGCGGCGGTCCACGCTTCCAGCAGTACGGCGACGGCGGCCATCACCAGCAGCATCGCACCGCTCCGCTTCAGACCGCGCAGGACTAACCATCTTTACGCACGCCGTATTGTGAATTCTCGAAAGGGTCTCATCGACTTTTTTTGTGTTATTTTTAAGAATAATTATGTGACTTTGTTTTGGTTCTTTTCATCGCTAAAGTATTATATTCTCTTTTCCCCTCATCCCCTTCGCATATATTTCGATAATAATATCTTGACGTATAATCAAATTTTTTTCGTTTTACAAAAGAAATGTTGAAAAGCACAATTTGGGAAGATTATTTCTGTTATTTTTTTGTTGGAAAAATAATTTTAAGCAAGTTAATTAATTGTTCGTCATTTTTTTCTTAGCTTGACAAAAGCAAAAACCTTTTGCAGCTGTTATTGTGTAAAAAATAAATTATTTTTGTTTTCATTCAAATTATATTTTCGACGGATCAAATAATTCTAATAAACTTTTTTACCGGATTTTAGACTTTTTTTGGGGATTCTTTTCGAAAATTTCCCAACTTCTATGCCGTTGAGAGGAAAATTTTCCTTGAAAAAAAAAAGATCGGAATATAAAATTTTATGTTCATACGACCTTGTTTTTTCAATCTATATTTAAAAGATTGTATATCGCTTTTGAAGTTGAAAAATAAACGTTTTAAAATTCCTATATTTTACTTCAAAAGCAATTTTTTATCTTAAAAAACAACGTTTACTTTGAATTTATTTCCTCGTACCTATGATTTTATTAGGTTGTAAAGAATTTATTTTCTAATAATGTTTATTTACAATATAGGATTTATAATTTAATTTTTACACTCCTTGTTCGATGTATATTTATTTAATTTTTTGCTTTATATTTTTTAAAAATTTTTTTAAATTTTACTTTAATTTATCAATCTTTCTGGGAACAGAACTTTCTTTACAATCTAATAATTAAAATTCAAATTAATAAATATGAAATAAATATAATTTTGTGAAACTTATCAAGATGGATGATGATGCTTTTAACGAGCTCGGCTATGACGACGCCGAGAATAACGATCCTGGTGCTTATGCTGGCCTCAATACGACCACAAAGTTTGCCTTTAGCGAAAGCATTGACAATTTTTAAAACAGGACAAACATTTCATAGATCTTTTCCATTCTTCGACTTTATTTGGGAATTAATTATTAGCATTCATCATTTTTTTCATTATATGTTGAGCCTTGTATTTATCATTTAATTTATTACCAAATTTTACTTTTACTTTCAAAACGCAGTATAACAACGATGCTATAACAAAACAAAAATAATAACTGGAAAATCAAATTAGGTGAATTAAAAATGAGCGAATTTGTCGTTAATGAGGAGTCATTGGCCCAGTGTGTCATCTAAAATAAAAGTCATCTAAAAAAACGGAATTTTTAAGGGATAAAAATCCAAAGCATTAGCACTGACGTTTTATACATGATAATTATTAGTATTTTTTGAGCGCTCGGATGAAAATAAATTATTTTGTATAGCAATGAAAACGATTTGACGTCCGCGATAATACCGAAAAGGGACGCGGGTGTGACTACATCAAAGCGAGGATTCGAATTGGGCGATTACAACAATCCCATGGGTATAATAAATCTCATCTATAGAAGATATTTGAAAGATTAAGCTAGTTTTTAAGCAGAATTTTTATGCGTATAAAAAAGAACCAAAACAACGTAGTTTTTAAGATTGGCATATGCGACTGCAAGTGGACGGCAACATCGCCAAAAGACGAAAAATGGAAGAAATCGAAAACCTTATTGCAGCAACAACTTTAAAAATAATGGACATAAAAAGAAAGCGACAAAGTGTGGCGCTTCACGATGAAAGCGGCGATTCCTTTACGAATCATTCCGCAAAAGTCAAAGAAAACAAGTTGTTAAAGTATCCGCCAATGACGGGTGTTTCTTGGTTTGGCGTGAGTTCGGACGATGCGCTCTATCGAGCTTATCTTCAAGCACGTCCATCTACTTCTTCTGGGTTGGAAATCATTACGAGTCATTTTATTAGATTGGCAAAAAATAATATCGGTTTTTATATGGAACGAGATTTATTATAAAAACGAAATTACAGCATATTAATCCAAGAGATATTTTCCATCATGGTCTGTGACTCGTGGCCAACATTCATAAAAAAAATGAATGCCCTTCTTGAAGAACTTGGCCGGCTGTGACTCAAAGAATTTAAATTTTTGCAATCTTGAAGTTTCTGCCTCTGTTTCAGCTACTGTTTATTATAACAACTCGAAATTATGGGGGATAAGAAGCCATTTTTCTGGGCTATTTGGCGATATCAAAACGGCTCTTGTATCTGACATATTAACTGAGTTACATGCAAATTTCCAACTTTAGATCCTTAAAATTTTTGAGTACTCGGTACTCCCATCCACATATGGAAAATTTTAAGGTTTTTCAAAATCATTTTTTTGCTATGATAGTATTAATTAGGCCTAGAAAAAGCTAAAAAAATAATTTCAAAAAGATTGCTTCAAAAAGTACTTTTTTATTGTGAATTCCGCACTTCTTGACTTTGGATAAATGTAAATTTTTGCCTCAAAATTGAGTTATTACAAATAATTTTTGTATCATAATATTCGCAAGAAAACGCTCTTTCTAATTCGTTTTAAAAAATCTTTTATTAGATCCAAGAAATAGCCAAACAAACATTGCCGACATTACTTTTTTGCCAACCTAATATTAAAAATTTTATTGTACAATGAACGACCTTAAAACTTTTATTTGTTTAGTTCATGCTTATCCGAATGGAAGAATAGGGAGAATCGCTCGAATGATTCGCTCAAGTTTTGTGCACTTGTAGAGCAGATTCGTGCGGAAAACGATCATGTTCATAACGCCGTTTCTTACTTCAACAACAACGATGATGAAACGTTAACTATGGACGATAGTGTGGAACCGAAGGATCAACAACAATTATGGATTGAAAAATATAACCCAACGAATTTTCTTGATTTGATCACCGAAGAGGCTAGATTAAAATTTAAAAAGAAAAAAAAATCATTTTTAAAGTTTTTGTGTACTTTAGAAGCATAATCGATGCGTTCTATTATGGCTGAGACTTTGGCAGGAATACGTATTTCGTAAGAAGTTAAATAACAACGTTCTTAGCGAACGAGATGCTCGCTCCCTCGAAATGGAGTCAAAACATGGACTTGTGATGCCAACTCATAAGGTTTTGCTTTTTTTAGTCGAATTTTATTCGTTTTATTCGTTGCTAGATTTTTATCAGATTTTAATTTATTTTTTCTATTTTTTCAGATTTTAATATTACAAGGACCTCCGGGAATCGGAAAGTCGGCGTTGGCATGCGTGGCAGCAAAACAAGCCGGCTATAATCCATTTTTCATTGGAATGACGTGGGTTGTTAATTTTCTGGAATTTGATGTTTTTCATTTTTTTTATCTTAGAGAGATGCAAAATGTGATGGACCTTAAATCGAAGCTGGACAACATTTCGAATTTGGGCGATATTGAAAGATTACGACACATTAACGACGTATTTTTTTTTGCCTTTAGTTGTAAAGACACCAAAGTGTAATTTGATTGTTTATATTATAATTTATGTCCGAATTTACAGAAGGCAAGGCCGGCATGTTTAATACTCGATGGCATCGATTTTGCGTCTGTCGATATGATTCGCCTGCTAACCAACTATACCAGCCGTGATCCGAGAAAAAACAAATTGCGGCCTATAATCTGCATTTGCAATAATTTGTAATTTCTATTTTTATATTTATCTCCAATAATTTTGTTTGAATAAACATTTTTGAACTTTTTAGGTACACTCAAAATTTAAAGGAACTTCGAACGCATTGCATGGTTTTAAAAATGAGTGGATGCGACAAAATTCGTTTGAGAAAACGTCTTCAGCAGGTTATAAAAAAAACCTTTTTTTTAAGTGATTTTTTTTCTAACTACTTTAGTTTTGCGTGTATAGCGCCGCTCTGTAGATGAGACCGGTCTTAGACATGAGAATTTTTGGCATTATGTGTTTTTCAAATATTTTATATTTTTTATATTTTTAAATTTGAAAAAAAACACACCGCCAAATTTTTCAATGTATAAGGTCGCAGTACTCATAGATAGATAGGGCCGCACCCATCTACAAAATCGGTCTTATACACGCGAAATTAGAGTGATTTTATTTAAACTTTTACTAATTATGAAATCCCAATGCATAAATGGATTTGAGAAAAGTTATAAAATTAAATATTTTTGTTTTTATTTTCAAATATAATTGCTATTTTTTAGGTCATTGCTTCAGAGAAACTAAAAGTTGATGATACTCAGTTGAAGACATTAATTGCGCTTTGGCGAGCGGATGCCAGACTCTGTTTGAATAATTTGCAATTTTTTTATTTAAGCGGAATGAAAACGAATGGACGTCGTCGAGCAGCGAATCGATCAGCTGTTTTTGATGTCGAAAATGTAGTGGGTTTATATAACAAACAAGGGGAGCAATGGTCTGGTGTTTGTGCGATAGGTCTCACTTTGTCAGAGACGAAGTTTGGTTCTGCCCACTAGGTGTTACCATATTTGGAGAAGTACCAGAGAGAGTGATACGCCACTGCTGGCCAGGCCGTGCAAGCCGCATCCGTGATATCGCATGCTTATGCCGAGCAAACCGGCCGATATTTCGGTGGCTGGATGGCTCTCATCCAAACCCGCGAAATGATTAGTTCCAAGGTTATTTCCAACGTGGGAGGATTGATTCCAGGGCCTTCACGTATCACGTATAGCAAACAAATAATTGAATGGCTTTTTTTAATTGAATATTTTAAAGGGCAACAATGCAGTGTCGGACTCGTCAATTTTCGACGCACTTGGTGCAATTATTTCGCTCGATTTTCACATAAATGAACGAGGTGCTACTCTATCGGCGGCCGAACGTTGTCAGCGCATTCAAAATATTATAAGTCGACGTGATGATTTAGATCGTTTTTATCAGGCACTGTTTCACAATCTCTCCGAGATTGTAAAGCTTACCAACGCGCAGGTTTCTATATTGTTTAATTTACATAGATGAATAAAATCTAAGAAAAAATATTTTGATTTTTTTTAAATATTTTTCTAACAAATTTATAATATGTATTTATTCATTTTATTTTTTGGCTATGATTTGAAGTGGCTTTTTAGCCCACTAAAAATTTTATAATTTTTATTATTTAAAAATAATTTTTATAGAAATATTTTTTTAGAAGCGTCGAGCATCGCAATTTTTTGTAGATCACGATTTGAATTATTGCGTTATTTATGGGACACAAAATTATACTCTTCTCAAATATCAGGCGTATTTTGCGGTTGCGATTCATCTTTGTGTGGCTGTTCATCTTTCACGAAAGCCTACATTCAATTTATCCTTTATGGTATCCCTTCATTTAAATATTTTTTAATGTGTTTTTATTCGACCGTTTTATAGGCACTAACAGAACGATATCGGGAAGCACAGGCTATAGCTCGCTTAGCTAGAAATAATAACATTTACTTTCAATCGAAACACAAAGAAAATGAGCAGCATTCGGAGAACTTGGTGAATGATGTTATTCTTTCCACGCCATTGGCAAACAAACGTCGTAAAGATTTGAGTGGTGATGGATTTGCGTTTCGCTATACACAAGGCAACTCACAGGCCATACGCCGCAATATTCGTATCGACACCTTATTCTTTAAATAATTTTCTTATACAAAAATTTAAAGGGCCAAAATTTTGAGATTTTTTTTCGTTCTTATTTGCTTAAAAGTAACAAGATTTACTATCTATAAATAAATGGATTTTATCTTTCCTTATAGTAGATTTTTAAATGTAATTGCTTACATAAAATTATCGACATCATTATTATTATTTTGTTATTATGACTTTTTAACATTTTAAAATACGTAGGCTTTCTTATTTATCTAATGGCAACGTTGGACGACAAGATTTTGGACGGACCGAATGTAGGCTATTGCAGTGATTCGGACGAAGAGTTGGATGAGAGACCAGTTTTTTGGTCCGAGGCACCGGAATCGGAATCGTCTGAACTCTCGCATTCTCATCAAGGCATTAGTACCGGACCAAAGAGCGTATTGGCTGATTATCGAAGGCACGAACAACAAAAATTAATAGAAAGACGTGATGCGGAATCGAAGGTATTTTTAAAACGCATAGAAAAGAGTTTAACCTTTCATTAATGCTAAATTAATTGAAAATAACAAGACAATAAATTTGGCAAACATATTTTTTTGGAAAAGCTTTTTGTTTGATTTCATTTTATGTGTGAGCACGAATATCTTTTTAGCTTATTCGTGAAGCAAAGCGTTTTACGCTAGAGGAGAGTGGTATTTATAAGAATGACGAAGACAAGAATCAGGAGGAGGAAGATGATGACGAATTGATGGCGCTTCGAAAACGTCGTCTCGAGCAGTTGAAGACGCGTTCATGCGGACGAATCACCGAGATCACGAACAGCGAGCAATTCCTACAAGCGACGGACGGCGAACGAATGGCTGTTATTCATATATATCGCGACGGTTTGGACGCGACCAGCATGCTGAACAATACGCTTCTCGAAATCGCAGGACGAACGAATGCGGAGCGCGCCAAATTCTATAAAGTGAAAGCCGCTATTCTTGGAACGAGTGGAGCATTTGTAAGTGACTACTATCTGTAAGTGATCTCTTTTGATCATATAAAATATTAGAGCCTAGCTCAGCGTCAATTAAATAAACCAATTTGATTTTAGATTATTTTTACCGATTGGTTTTTCAATTCTTTTATTTTATAACTCATTTTAATAGGCCGCCAATGCTTTACCGACTTTGCAAATTTACGAGCGCGGCATTTTAATAGGGAATTTTATTCGAATTACGGACGAATTGGGTGAAGATTTTACGACGGCTCGATTACTTAAATTTCTTGAAAAGTAAGTATTTAGAAATTATTTTATTCATTTACTTATAAATGTTTTTGCTTTAAAAAGTAAAAGTGACTTTTTAGGCACGACATCGACTTTAACTAAAACTTTTGTTTGTTTGCAATTTGTCAACCATTATTTTTTTTCACAAATTTACAAATCTTATGACATAAATTATAACTATTTAAGAATAATTTTTATTTGTGAATATACATTTTTTTTCACGCACTTAAAAAAATAAATTATGTATTTTCATAATTCTTACATTTGTTAAAATTCTGGTTCTTATCAACAAAACTATATTGTTTTTCATTTCTATTACATTTATCTGATACATGATATCATATCGATGATTAAAATACCTTTGATCTTTTTTCTCGTCCTCTTTATCGAGTACACGAATCAATGCGTGTCGATTCCCCATTGGGCGTGATTCTCGTTTCAAAAGATGATAATGCGGAACGCGTTCTCTTTATGTACCCGTTCGGACCCGAACTTTCTGTTATCGGTGAATTAAGCCTGCATTATTTTATGCGGAATGATACTTTATTCATATTGATTTTAGAAAAGGGCAGTGACGGTGACTCGAAAGAATCCAAGGATGATGGGAATGTTTCATCGCATGGGTATCATTTATTAGAATTTTTTTTGCTAAATTTATTGTTTCTATTATTTTAGATGTTTTTATCTGTCAAATGGAGCACAAGATTCGAAATTCGGGTATATCAGCACAAATTTTAACCAGTTTTTTATTCTTGAAAAAATAACGATAATTAAATTTAGAGTGCCGGTGAAAATGTTGGCTCCGCTGTTGTGCCCCAAGGAAAGTGAGGGCTCTCCATTCGAAATCAAAGTCGACAATATTCGCTTCGCCGGCTTTCCGTGGCATATCGAAAACTCGGCGCACAATCTCGCCGTAGTATTTGTGTTACCGGGAAATACGGAGTCGCATATTGTGGACTCATTCCAACAATTAAGCAAGAAAATCGTCATTGCCATTAATAACGAGCAGCAACGATGCAACTATCTACGCGAACAAATTCAGCTCATGCAGTCGGCGCACGACGAGTTTGAGGCACTTCCCGACGAGCAGAAACGCGCTCATTCCCCATATCCAATCATATTGGGTGTTTTTGAGCTCACTTTTTTTTTATTTGTTATGGAAATAAATATACACGAATAAATGCTTTCAGAAAAGAGTGGATTGGCGCAACATTTGATGGAAATTTTTGAAGATGTAAGCGAATACGGAATGGTCGATGTCTTCGTTGATGACTGCATTGAAGTGGGCTTTTGCATTGAACCAAAAGCGCTGATTCAAGCCGATTTAACGCCAAAGTCTTCCTCGGAGGTTTGTTATTATTATTTCTAAAAATATTCTCTCAAAAATATATAGAATTATTCCGGTTTAGATGGAAAATCTCATGAAGTATGTTTGCCCGTATCATGGAATTTTATTTCTGGAAGATACTTTGCCTGGTCCCGATTCCAATCCATCGGTTATAAAATTTTTCGAGGAGTATGATCCAAGTCGAAGGTTCCGGAAACTTTAAGGCATTTGTTTTTTTTTTTGCATCTCGATTTTCCGTTTACATTTTTAGTATTGACGAAATGAGTACGTATTCCGGACTTCCACTCTCTCAGATTCTCCAAATCGTCAAGCACTATTTAATGTGGACTCGGGCCATAATTATTTATCCAATTTGTAACACAAACGTGTACACCACGTCACCATGCCCGACTTCCTTTCGAACGTTAGTCTTGAAGAAAAAAAAATGCTTGCATTTTTAATGACTCGTTTTTCGTACAGAATGTCCAACACGTTCGCCGAGCAATTTCCAGACAGTTCGCTGGCAGAAATTGTGGATAAATTCTCGCCGCCGTCTTCGCTGGGCGCGTTTCTCGCCGACGCGGCGTTATATTCGCCGATAAACGTAAGCATACGGATGATCATATTTCTTTTGCGAAATCAATTGTTTGTTCAACTACACACCTTTTTATATCTGCTACCGCCGTTGTCCACCAATGAGGTACGAAAATATAAAATAAATAAGGTACCACCAATAAGGTACGAAAATATAAAATAAATAAGATTATAAGATTTTTAAAAACAATTTTGTTAAGAATCTATTATTTAATGATTAATATATAAAAGTTTTCAAATCTTTAATTTATTTTGAAAATTTTTTTCTTATGAATTCATTTCACGTACATCTAGACGAGCGAATCGGCGGCTTCCGCGGTGAGTTTGCTGAGCGCGAGAATTCGCACGGCGGTAAGAGGACACAAATCGGATGAGCTTTTGACACCGGAAATAGGGGCTCACTTGCTCGAGCTTTGCGCACAGGCTATCAGCTCCGGCGTCAGCGAGCAAGAGGTGTTCTGGCTGGTGAAAACCTTTGTTAGGTATGCGAGTGTTTTTTTTAACTCTTTTGGAATTAAATTTTTGAAATGCTTTTGCGTAACACAAATGCAAAAACGAATAATTTTTGCTTTTTTTCTTCTTTTTTATTACCATTTTTAGTTTCGTTCCCTACTTGAACGGACATCATCACATAGAGGATATCATGTATCGAATGCATTTGGATCGGTCCACCGTCATGCGGGTTATTGACACATTTTCTGAATTGATTCAACCGTTCTATTGCGCCGATAGTCCCACTCTTTTGTCGGAACAATGAGCATTGTGAACATTGTATTTCATATATTTTATTCACGCGGGTAAAACATTCTAATGTGCCATCACATTTGGAACATCATGTCCATATATTATTTTTAACCTAAGAAAATTAAAAGAAATTTTTTACAAATTTCATTTTTATTTGTTGAAAAAAAAATTAAAGATTCGGAATCACGATTTATTAAAGCCGTCAGAAAATATGTATATAAATTATTTCACACCACAGTAAAGGAATGACAATAAAGCTGCAGGGCTTCCCATTCCGCCTTGAACGCTTGTTTTGGATCCGGTGGTGCTTGTGGGCCTTGTACCTAATCAAAAAAAAAAAAAGATTAGTTTTCCTCTTTGAAAAATAGAACAAAATTTTTTTTCTGAAACATTCCACAATATGTACATACAAAATTATAGCGCCACTTTAGAAAATGGCATAACTTTTAACTGAATTATTCTTTTAAATTTCGTAAAACATATTTTATAAAATTAATTACTTCAACATATTTTCGATCTAAAAATATGCCGTCTGATAAAGTTTAACGTCGTTTGAATAATTCAGTTAAAAGTTCTGCCATTTTCTAAAGTGGTGCTATAATTTTGTGCAGCATTCCACAATATATGTACATGTATAGTGGAGTACCTGTTCGTCCATGGACGTGTCGGCCGCATTCTCACCGCCGAGTACCAAATTATAGATGGAGCGCAAACCGAAGACGTTGAGGAAGTACCAGGAGGCTGACGAGACCCAGGCCGCGTCGAGCGACACCAAATCCACGCCGCGCTGCAGCATTGGCTTGAAGCGCAATGTGAGGAGGAACGGCACCTAGAAAAGTTGAAAATTTTGAATTTCAAATTGCAATGATTAATAAAAGCAAACAAAAAAAAAATTTGAATACCTTCGTTGTGACAAAGCCGGAGAACGTCCAATTGATCCATCCGCCAATGAACAGCATGGGAATCATGTTGAGCATGTTGCCTTTGAGCATCTCGCTCATCATCGACGGATCGATAGCCGACGGCTGCGAGGTCTGTTTCTCCACGCGCTTCAACAAATAACCGTTCTTCTCGTCGTTGAGAAAATATTTACGCATTCCGAACGCGTTCGGCGGAAGATGGCGTCCGTTTTCGCGGAGAAGACGAGTTTTCGCTAAATAATGGCTAAAAATCGAATATTAGCCGAAATTCGTTAAAGAAATCGCAACGAAATGGCTGAAGAAAATAAAATGCTAAGAAACCCACAATCGAATACACTTGTAAATCATATCCTTCACGAACATCCAGACATTATAAAAAAAAGCGAACCTATCCTTTACGTTCTGAAGATCGCCTTTACGTTTATTCAATAGTAGAAGGTACGCGTAATGCCGAATAATACCGATAAGGAAGGTGGTTAAAATGATTGGAACAAATACCCATGATCGAATCGCCGGATCCAATAGAAGGTCCGTCATTTTTTACTGCTCGAAAATAATTTAGTAATTGCTTTAATCAATAAAATCTTTGTTCGATAATATATTCGTACGCGATGTGCCAACGCGTCTGTTTCACAATAAAAATATAACTTTAAATTTTCATTTTATTATCAATTTTTTAAAGATATTCTGTATGTGACAAGTTTTGTGATTGGATTGAACACAATGAATGAAGATTTGAGAACTAAAAAAAATTGCTAAAAAGCGGAGAAGACAAATATTAAGTAGATGAAAAAAGATGTCTTCAAAATGACTATAAATTTTGTGAGATTGAACAAGGTAAATTTAAAAAAAAATTAGCTAAATTGGCGAAAAAAACGAAAAGGAATTGATCGAATTAATTTGTATTTACATTATGCTAATTGAAAAAAAAAATTTGTATGAGTGATTTTGATTCAATCGAATCTACAACATTTCAACCACCGCGACGAGATCGTGGTGGTGTCGGGGTATTTTAAACGAAAGGCATCGAATCGATAGTCCGCCAAATTGCCGGCATCGTATTGTGATTTCAGCTGCCGAGCCAGTTCCATGAACAACACGTCAACGTTCACATTATTCTTTGCTGAGACTAAAGGAAAACCAATATATTCTACGATATTATCGGGGGTTTTTTATTCGATGAAAATTCCTATCTACTTTATGATTTTAATAAATTTTTAGACCAATTTTCTCATAACATTCGGATGGCGAGGTTTTTCAAATTGTTCTAAACCGTCGCAAATATTTTCTATATATTTTTACTTTCCAAAAAGTTGATCATATTGTGGGCTCGAGCCAAATATTCGCCATCTTCTTGCTCTACTGCTCGCTCGTTTTGAAGATCAGCTTTTGTAGCTTAAAATAATCGGTTTACAAGTTAAAACAAGTACATATGAAACAAAAACCGATCAATATTTTTGAAACGTTGGGGACGGCAAACTTCGACACGTCGTCGATCCATCGGTTCAACGACTCAAAAGATTGCTGGCAGGTGATGTCGTAGCAGAGAATTATACCATTCGCAGAGCGATAATAGCTCTGCGTGATAGTTCGAAAACGTTCTTGCCCGCCAGTGTCCCTAAAATTTTTTGATAATTTTTAATTTTCGAGAAAACTTACAAATTTTTTCAGAAAATTTTTAGATTAATCAATTAAGACATTATCGAGATAACAAACCAAATCTGTAATTTCACTTTTTTTCCATCAACGATCAACGTTTTCATTGTGAAATCAACGCCAATGGTCGCTCCCTGCTTCTCGATGAAGGTTCCATTTTTGAAGCGTTGGACCACACAAGTTTTTCCAACTCCCATATCGCCGATAAGGACGATTTTGAACAAATAGTCGAAAGAGTCATCTGTTTCCATTATCTTCACATTTATCTTATCCAATCCATCTTTATTATCTAGTTAAATAGACGTTTACAAAAGCTAACAATTAAATTACAAAATTCCTTGAGATATTAAATTTCCGAAAAAATACAAAGCCCTAAAATTCGATATTGCCGCTTAGGCTTAAAAATCTATTCAGAAAAATTTTCGATATTTTTTGCGACGGTTCCGATTATTTTTTCGTACAAATTTATTCTTGCATATATTACCAATTACTCTAAGGTTACTCGTTCGAGGACACACTTTCTTTCATGTTTTTTTGAAAATTTCTGTGCAAATTAAAAGAAGGACTTTCTCTTCGAGGCTGTGAATTATTCAATTTTTTTGTAAATTGTAATTTAATTTTCAGCCACATTCGTCTCCGTACGGAGTTCACAAATCCGTCAAGCTGGTAAAAGTCCAGAATTTTATAAGCCTTATAAACGAATAAACTAAAATAAGCAGTTATTTTTAGTCGGCCATATTCAGTCTTCAAAGTCTTATCACTGTTTTACTACTTTTGATTTGTACCTGCGCTTACGTAAGAGCACTTTTTCCGAGTATAATTGACAGGAACAAAGAAGGGTAATAGCTCTGCTTTATTAAATGTTTTTTACAAGGATATTTTGGCTAATTTCTGAATAAAATTATAAATCGTTTTATTTTCCAAAACCTAAACCTAAGGACGGAGATTAAGTTTGATGGTTTTTAATTTTCAGTATAATCGGTGTGTTTTGGAAACTTGCGCGAATTGGAGAGCGTCTGAGTATTTGGGTCTCGTTGAGTTGCTTTTGTATGGCCATTCTTCTGCTGTACATCTAAGCGAAAACATCAAACATGAATGAAGAAATTTTAAACGAGAGTTCCGAGTTGCAAGAAATCCACAAACGGCTTCCACCGAAATTTCACACGGCCGCCAATGACGTGTATGTCACAAAGTAATCAAAAAATCTTTTTTCTTTTTAGGCTTTAACTAACAATATAACTAACAAAAGTGAAATACAACCTGGGAAAAGAATATAAAACGATCTATTTTCAAAAAAAAAAAAATTAAATTTTAAGAAAAACAAAATTAATGGCCCAATTTACTAAATGCAAAAAGCTTTTGGACAAACGAACGGATGATGTTGTCATTCATGCGCTCGGCGCCGCCATCAATCAGGCCTTTGTGCTAGCGCTTAAGCTGGAAAACGCTATGAAGAATTCCATTCGTCTGGACGTCGTCACGTCCAGCGTACACGTTGGTTTTAATTATTTTTTTCATTATTTGACTTTTTTTTCGTTAACTTATTGGTGCGCGCATTATTGAACGTTGTTGAAAGCGTTGTCGGCCATCAATTTGTTCGATTAGTGCGCAAAAACCATTTATTAGAATGCAAAAGGGAGCGGTGGCCTAGTGGTTGGGACGAAGTTCAGTTCCACCCCCGACCCCGCTTAGGTGTTTCCATATTTGGAAGACAATAGGTACCAAATTGCACAGATACGGCGGTGCTGACCAGACTCAAGCCAGGCCGCATCAGCGATACCGCATGTTTATGCAGCAAACCAGCCGAGATTTCGGTGGCTGGATGGCTCTCATCCAAACCCGCGAAATGATTAGTCCCAAGATCATTTCCAACGGGGGAGGATTGATCTGGGACCTTCACGTATCACGAATGCAAAAATCACTTTTCTTCTAGGTAACAGATGATATTCTCACACTTTGGGGCGATAACGATCTGACCTCACGACAACGCATCGTCTCCGCCGTCCACATTCTCGTTTCGAGGATTGTTTATTGATCCCACCTCGTTTTATTAATTGATTACCCAGACTACTGTTATATTATTCATATATGAAGTGGGACAAACGAGAATTCGCTTTTTCATTTTTTGATTTCGGAATTAATTCATCAGACTTTTGTTAAATAACCTTTCAATTTTTTTTTTATTCTGGGCGGTTTACGGAAATGACAAAGAATGATAATTTATTGTTATATCTCTATGCAAAGTCGATAAATGTATTGTTTTTTTAATTTTTAGTGGTATTTTATTTGAATGAAAAGGATTGCTTCATGCTGATTATATTTGCCCTTAAATGACAAACATTTTAATATTAATCGTGTTTTCAAACTTTTCAGCTATTGTACCATTAAATTTTGAATGCCATTCTGTCCGCGGATTGCGATTGTCGGTTCTGGACCGTCGGGTATTTTCAATTTTAGAATTTATACGACAAATTTTGTGCTGCCTTCCTTGAAGACAATTTTTTTTTTTGCTCTAATTACCAATAAAAACAAATTTTCTAATATAAGAATATAAGTGAAGGAGTGAAGGGATTAAAAAAAAAGGAGGTGATGCTTTTGCAGTCAAATATTTTTGTTTCTTTTTCACTATAAAATATAGTTTATATAGTTAGAAAATTCGCGCTCGAAGTATACGCGGCGTTTATACAATACTCCTTAAAGTATTTGGCATCGCGGAAATATTTGGCGCCATCTTTTGGCCAGAATCAAAAATTTACAGTGATTTTCGCACTTTTACATCATATTCGACTATTGGCTCAAAAAAAAATTTTTGGCGTCCTATTTAGGACCCGCAACGGAGTCTTAATGAGTCAGATCAAAAAATATAATAGCCCGTCGTTTTTACCGACCCTGATTTGGGGGTAGTCATGATTGAACATTTTTTGATTTAAAGACTGGAACACTCTGAAATACGCGCGTCACGAACATTTTTGTGAGCGACAGACAGAGATAACGCTTTAATAAAATTGTGAAACAGTCCGTTTCCTTCGAAATCAGACAACGTTGAGTATAATATGGTTTAAAAGCAGGGTTGCCAGATGTCCTTTTTAAAAAGATTTGTTCTTTTTTTCCATTTTTTGTTCTTTTTTTCCATTTTTTGTTCTTTTTTCCATGAAGAATGGCTCTCTTAGACACAGGATCAGGAGTTCCGAGAAGTATTAATTGTTGAGAGAATAAAGAATCTGACCCGAAAAGTTAACGAAATAGACCAATTCAGATATTTTTAGAAAAATCTTTTTTGTTGTTGGAAATTATCAATAAAATATTTTTTTCGTGCCCAGCGTTCTTTTTTATTTTATTTTCGTCTGGCAACCCTGTTTAAGAGGCACTCACATATTCCAGGCTTGTACACGTGTGCACGCCTACTCCAACGTCTGCCGCATTGTCGCGTCGACGTGTTCGACCGCAATGCCGTCCCGTACGGTCTCGTGTACTATGGGGTGGCACCCGACCACTTCGACATGAAGAAATGCACGAATCAATTCGAGCTTATGTTCCACGACAACGCCAAGCGGCTCTCGCTCTTCTGCAACGTGAGCGTCGGCGCCGATGTACGCTACGAGGAGTTGTGCGCCGTCTACGACGCGGTCGTGCTCGCCTACGGCGCTAGCAAGGCGCGATCGCTCAATTTGGCGAACGCAAACGCTGTGAATTGTTTCTCGGGCAGTGACTTTGTTTCCTGGTATCACAACCTTTTTGGTCAACCCGATTTTTTTTTCTCAACGGGATTTAATTCTCTTCAATTTGTTTTTTTTTTTGAAAATGCATCAAATTTTTTTTTCAGGTACAATGGACAGCCGAAGGGACGGGTAAAACCGATTCTCGATTCGCCCAACGCCGTCGTTATCGGCAATGGAAACGTCGCCATCGACTGTTCACGAATATTGCTTTCTCCGACGGAAAAGCTCTCACACACCGATTTGCCGGAATATGCGATGCGAGAGCTGAGATCCTCGCGAGTGCGCAATGTGCGAATTCTCGGACGGAGAGGTCCCATCGAGGTTTAGCTTTTTGAAACTTTAAATTCAGTCGTCAGACTTCTAGAAAATCTCTAAATCGAAAAGAATCAATTTTAGGTGAGTTTCACCATCAAAGAACTTCGCGAATTGCTCAATTTGGAGCAATGCAGCGCGTCGTGCCAGATTCCGGACGACGTTTTGCGCTCGGTCGACGCGTTGATTCCAACGACGTCGAGTCGACCGCTGAGGCGGCTGTTGGAGCTGATGCGTGCGCACGTCGTGCCGAAACTGCGGCCGGACGACGCCGCGAAACGCTGCACAATCGAATTCCTTCGAGCACCGCAGCGAATCATCGTCGACGAGCGCGGTCGAATACGCGAGCTTGAAGTATATACGTTTCGTTTTGGTTCGGTTCTACTGGCAGAATTTAGGTGCGAAACACTCACAATTCATCCAACGAGTCATTTGTTATTCCGTGCGAGTTGTTGATCTACGCGATCGGCTTCGAGAACATACTTCTGGACGGACTGCCGCGAACCGAGGATAATCGACTGAAGATGACGGACTGGTGTCGAGTGCCCAGCGACACGGCCAAAGTCTATGCGACAGGTCCCTACTAACGCGTATTTAAATACCGTTTTGTTAAAATCACATATGAACCTTCAGTTTTTTTTTTAAATATCAATTTTGCAAGGGAAATATTTCAATGCTACTTTCGCCGCATAATTTCGCAAAACAAATTGAGCGAATTTTGCAGGCTGGTGCGCGCATTCCGCACGTGGCGTAATCGCGGACAGCCAACGTCAGGCCTTAGCCGTCGCCGATGAGCTCGTAGACGATTTGCGACGTGCCGGATTCCGACAAAAATCGCACGAGGACATTTGCGCTTTGTTGCAACAACTTTCCGCGATTAATTCCTTCAAGGAGTTGGACACATTTCTTCGTTATCTTTAATTTAGACCAATTTCAACAAACATTTTTTTGCATTCGAACAGCTTTCAGGATTCAAAAAAATTATGAACTCGAAGATAATGGAATTTAAAAAATCGGAACAAATTCGTTCATTACTCTTCAACTTTATAGAGGAAATGACAATCCGGTGAAAGGTCTTCTAGCGACACGCGGAGTACGCTACGTGAGCTGGCAGGACTGGTGGTATGTCGATCGATGCGAACGCCGGATGGGCGCATTATTGGGAAAGCCGCGCGAAAAACTCAACGACCTAATAACTCTGTTGAGAATTCGCGATTTTTCCGCCTCTTGAGGACGCATATTTTGATTTTTTTTAAATACAAATTTGCAAAAATTCACATAATTGTATATTAGATATTTTCTTCCTCTCCATCTGCTATTTCTTAAACGATATTGCCGGCTGGATGAATGAATTATTCTGATAAAATTTTAGAAATTTCAACGATTAAATTTTTTCCACCTCTTATTCTTATTGATTTTTTCATCTAATTCTGTTGAGAGCTCTTTAGAAAGAGAGTATAGATTTTTATAATAAAATATAATTTTGTGTAAAAATGAAAAAAATTTTTACATTGAAATATTTTTAAATTGAAAAAAACAATTCAAAATTTATACAAAACAAAATTTTTTAAATTTGTTTTTTATTTGGTGGATTTATCGCGCATGCCAGGCCGATATCGAATGCCGGCGCCTTTGAGTTCACTAACGACATGCTTCGGCAGCGCTCCCGATACGGATACCGCATACATTCCAATGCATTTGTTGTTAATCTTCTAAAAAGAAGCTTTTTAATAAAATTTGAAAAAGTAGACTTAAATATTAAAAAAAAATTTCCCTTAAAGAAATAATTGGTTCTTGTGTGATATCGGACCACCAAAAAAAAATTTATTTTAGTAATTAGTAATTTTAGTAATTTTTTTAGGTTTTCTGGCACGGAGAATTCGAATTTGATAATGGTTTTTAGCCAATTAAACATACGTATGCCTTAAATTAAAAACAGACAAAGCATAACGATCACATAAGCAATTCAAGCTCATCACCTTTGTCAACGCGACAGGTTCTTTTACTACATCTCCAACGAACTTTCACGCCAAACGATAATGTCATTTGATGACCGTTTTCACACATCTTTTCAGTCGGCAAAATGTGGCACTCTTGAAAGAAACGCACTTTTCCTCTTCACTGTTCACTCGACGTATTAGTTGTGTAAAATTCATGTTATTACGTTAGCAAACTGAACATAAGGTTAGTTAAACATGCAAGTTGAAAATGTCAAAAACTGCACAAAAACAACAAAATCGGTAAAAACCATAATCAAATTCGAATTTTCCGTGCCAGAAAACCTAAAAAAATTACTAAAAAATTTTTTTTTTGGTGGTCCGACAAGAACCAAATAATTATACAAAATAAAACTTATAAAATTTTTTTAATTTCAAAAAACTCAAATTAAAAAAAAATAGAATAATGCAGTTGAATTCGAAACGGACAGCCGGTTTAAAAACTTCAAAGAATTATGATTACCTGCCACTTGCAGACCCATGAATCCTTGTTATCGCACACGGCAATCATTCCATCGAAGTTTGCACTAAATGAATGAATAATTGTAGGAAGTGTGAGTTTTTAAAAATTTCCAACCTTGTACATTCGTGAACCTTGTCGATGTCACCTTTTAACATTAAAAATCGTTCACAGTTATCGCATCCATCGGCTTCGAATTGGTCGACTGACTTTATCAAGGAGCAGAAAAGACACGCTCTTAGACCTCGCAGATCGCGTGGCAAAGTTTCCAAAGACATTTAATCCTGAATTTTCTAAATTTTTTTTTATGAATTCTTGTCAATGCGATCTTCGTACATATATAAACTTTAAACCTTGCAACTTTCGAAAAATTTGCAAGAATTGATTTCGTTGAAATTTGAATAAACGAATGAATTGCAATTCGAATTGCTTCAAATTATAAAAAAAAAATTAAATAGAAAAATTTTGGTTTGGCGAAATGTTTTTATTTTAAAACTAAAAAATTTTGTAAAAAAAATTTTTAAAAGAACAAGAAAAAAGGAAATGCAAAGTAGTGTGATAATTATCAATAAAGATGGAGGATAAACTTTACTCCCCGTTTTTGGAGAAAAAACTAAACATCAATAAAATTTTTTGGAAAATAGTGATGCGGATAAAGTAAAGGGACTCCGAATTGGAAAATTCGATTTTTTTGAATACGAAATCGATGGATTTAAAAATTTTGATTTCAGTTGCAGTTAAAATTTTGTCCTAAATTTTTAGAATGCATCAATCTCTTTGACAACATACCATCACCATTAAAAGCGATTTCAAAAATTAAAGAAAAATATACAGGGAAAAGAAAAATAAAAAAGAATGCGAAACAAGAATAGGTGGGAAGTGCGAGAGGGAAAAATTAAATAAAATAACCTTAATCTTGAATAAGCTTGAATTTTGTCGCCAAAAATTGTTAAATTTAGTTCGATTCGTAGTTAAAACCAATTGGCTCATTTTTTTCCTTCAATTTTTCTAAATTTAATGAATTTAAATTCTGTTAGATACTCGCGCTGTCGTGCTTTGCTATTTTAGTTTAGCTGTGCGAAATGGAATTTTCATCTTTATATAAATTTGACGGTGAACACGATTATTTTTTGGTAAAAATTGAGGGTGAAAACTTTTTACAACGACCACCTCGTCCTGTTCCATTGCGCACAAATTGGACCTATGAAGTGTCGAAATTTGTTCCATTACCATTTTATGAAGCCTATTGGTGGGAGCAAATCGAATCTAAATTGCGAAAAATAATCGCTTATGAAAATTTTATTGGTAGAGATTTATCCGTAGGTTACTTTGTCAATATTATAAAATCTCTGTATTTTTAAATAATGTGTTTATAAATAAAAGTTCGTTTTAGCTATTTTATTAATTGGTTTTTTATCCAGAAAATTATTCGATCTTATAAAGGAAAAATCGACCTAAGCGCTTTGGACGCGATTTTACAGGACGAGACACTCGAATTTTTAAAAACTTCTGATTACGAATACGACGATGATATGGGCATGACGAATTTGATTAAAGAAATCGCGATATTAGCTCTCATGGCTAAGGGTCTGCTTCCTCAAGTAAGACATTTTATAAGCTTTGATTAAAAAAAATTTTTTTTTTCAATTTTTTATAGCCAATTCCTCTCCTGCGCGCCTCTGTGAATTGCTCCCTAACGATGAGTCAACAGCAATGCGCTTGTTTATTGGCCAACGCTTTTTTCTGCACTTTTCCCGAATACATGCGCAATATCAACAATTATCAGCCGTATAATATTATCAATTTTGACGGGTGATTTATTTAGCATATAAATACAGTGTGTTAAGAAATGATAAAGGCAAATACATTTTTTTGATTAAAAATCGATTGGATCAACCGATCGGTCTGAAATTTTAGCACAACATGTCTCGTTTATTATGCAAACAACCCATAAAGTTTCGTTTTGATCCATCAAGAAAAAAATTTTTTCCACCATTTTATCCAATTTTTCCAATTTTAAACGCGTTAAGAAAAGATAAAGGCACAAAAAACAAATGCAATTTATTAAACAAAAACAAAACTAAATAACAACAAATTATCAATTTAATATTTTATGCTCATTCCTCCGCTCTTGATTAAAAGATTCATGCGCTTCGGCATTGAGTTGACCAGATTGGTGAGCTGATCCGCCGTCACCTCGTCCCACGCCACTTGAATCGCCGCTTTCAGGTCGTTGACGTTGTGGAATTGGCGGCAATCGGCGTACACACGGCGCACAAGTTGGCCCCAAAGATTCTCGATCGGATTCAAGTCAGGGGAACACGCCGGCCATTGAAGCAACGAAATGCCACGCTGCGCAAACCACGTTTTTGTGCTCGCGGAGGCGTGAACAGACGCGTTGTCTTGCATAAACGTCAGGTTCGCGGCTTGGAATCGATTCAAATAAGGAAGCAAATGTTCTGCCATCATCGCCTGATATCCGATGGAGTTCATTCGTCCATCGACAAACGCCAGGGAGGTTTTTCCGAACGCCGAAAAGCCCGCCCAGATCATGACACTCCCTCCTCCAAAGTTCCTCTTCGAAAAACAGCGTGGCTGAGTGCGGAGATCATGCCAATAGAATGCCAAACCATCCGGTCCGTCGAGATTAAACTTCTTTTCATCGGACCAAATGATCTAAACACAAAAATAACATACAGGAACAAACGTTAAAAGACTGAATCACAGTGTTCCACTCGTGCGTCCAGGTCTGATGCTGATCGGCGAATTCGGCTCGAAGGCGCTCATGGTTCTTTGTCAGCTTTGGCGCAGATTTCATCTTCTCGTATTGGAGGTTTCCGGTCTCCTTCAGCGCCTTCCACACCGTCACGTGGCTGCTTCCGGGCGCAAACTCCTGTCGAAGTCGGCGGGTTCCTGACGTAGAGTTGGCCGCTGCCGCACGAATGGCGCGTTTTGTCCGCGGAGTCAAAGCGGGTGGCCTTCCGGGCGACTTCTTCTTGCCGTAATCATCGCCTTTCTTCACAAAATTGTCCACCACGGCAGGCGATCGTCCGACTTTGCGCGCTATTTCTCGATTCGACAAACCCTGCTCTTTAAATGCGCTGATTTTGCCCTTTTCTTCGTCGGTTAAAGCGTTCTTTCTTCCCATTCTATAAACAAGGTGACTAAAAACAATTTTAAACACAGAAATCAAATACAAAAACCATTTTCACTGAAACCGATTATGAAAATCACATATGCCTTTATCTCTTCTTAACGCGTTTAAAATTGGAAAAATTGGATAAAATGGTGGAAAAAATTTTTTTCTTGATGGATCAAAACGAAACTTTATGGGTTGTTTGCATAATAAACGAGACATGTTGTGCTAAAATTTCAGACCGATCGGTTGATCCAATCGATTTTTAATCAAAAAAATGTATTTGCCTTTATCATTTCTTAGCACACTGTATAAATATATATAGTTTATTGTTTATTTATAGCATTTACTCGTCATCTGAACCCGAAAATATAGAGAAAATTCGATGTATTTTGTACTACTTTTATCGAGTGATAATGAAGAGTAAGCTTTTTGCTTGTTTATTAATTGAAACTTATTCAGGCATTTTATTTGAAAAATTTAATTTAGTGCCTTGTGGGACCATTACTTTTATGCGAACATCGGTGAACACAAATGGATCATGGGGTAAAAATATCAATTTGCTAACAAAATTAGAGGTAAATATTTTTTAAGCTTTTATTTTTTATTAATTTATTTTTGAACATTTGGTATTTGGTTGTGCAATTTGATTCAAAAGGCTAGGCATGAAGGTGTGATTGAAGACGATGTTGATATGATGCAAGTGGATTTTGCGAATCGATATATTGGTGGTGGAGTGCTTTCGCATGGCTCCGTACAGGTTTTTACTTTTTTTTTAAATATAAATTTGGTTTAAATAATTTAATTAATTAACTGTAATCTCTAGCTTATTTAATCTTACATTCAATTTCCACAATTATTTTCTAAACGATAAAATATTTTGATTGAGATAAATTTTTTTTCTTATCTCATAAAATGAAATTTTAGGAGGAAATTCGCTTTATTACTTGCCCGGAAATGATTGTCGCATGCCTAGTGTGCGAGGTTATGCGTGAAAATGAGTCAATTAGAATTATTGGTGCGGAAACCTATTCGAATTATGTGGGCTATGGCGAGACATTTAAATGGATGAGGCGACCAAAGCAAATCGAAACAGCCAGGCAAATTCAATAATATTTAGTTTTAGCCACTCAATTTTCGAGTTAATCATCCTCACTTTAATAATTTTCATTCGGAAAATATACACATAAATTTTCTTGAGTTGCTCATTATAATATGTATATGCATAATAAATATACATAGAGATGAATTTGGTCGATATAAATGCGAGTTGGTGGCTATCGACGCTATACGCTATCCGAATCCATATGCTCAATATCGATTCGCGAGAATAAAACGAGAAATTACTAAGGTTAAATTTACAACTTTTAAAATTTGATATTTTTAACAAGTATATTTTGCTGTTTTTTATTTTTTTTAGGCTTACAGCGGCTTTTCAATTCGAACAAGCCCAAACGAACGCCTTACAATTGCGACCGGAAATTGGGGATGCGGCGTCTTTAATGGCGATCGACAACTTAAAAGTAACTTTTGTATGTCAACCAAAATTTTTTCGAGCCCCGCACCAACTTTGAATTGAACAATTGTGGAATTATTTGAACTTTATATAAAAAAGTTGTTTTATAAAGGCATGATTCAATATTTGGCCGCCTCACGAGCAAAGCGTAATCTGGTGTATTTCACTTTTGGTGATAAAAATTTCGCGAACATGCTAAATCAAATCGTCTTTTCGCTTCGAGCAAATCATGTGACTATTGGTGAATAAATTTCATTAGAAATGATCAAGGCGAATCCACCGACATTCATCTCTAGAACCGTTTTTCAGGCACCTTATTCACATGGATTTTGTCTTACGCCAGTTGTGACATATCAAAGTCTTCTCTTTTCGAATTTATTGATGAGCGGATTTATGGCAACCAAGTTTAATCAAATTTGTCCAGCCAAGCTGCGTATAATTGTATATATACTTTTTTAAAATTTTTCTTCAGATCTCGACTTCTATGCAGTTTTGATCTTTTACTACAACTTATTTGTAATGAACTGTTCTCCTAAAATTTCAGGAATATATCTTTGGGCATATTTTATAGATAGACTGGATCATTCTGCTTTAATGATACAATAATGTGTTCCAAGATGATAAAATTGAAAAAATATTAGTCTTTATGACGAATTATAAAAAAAAACAAACTTTATTAAATGTCTAGAATCAGGATGCTGATCACGAATTGATGAATTCAATTTTAATTATTTTTATTTCAAACAAACACATACAAATATATTAAAATCTACATAAAAAGGTGCTATTTTTCTAACCCGCCTAGAGCGCTATCACAATCAAAGGCCCATAAAAAGATATTTCCTTTCGTTTCTGTAAAAAATATATATATACAAAAAATTTGGAATGTAAACCCGTCAAAATTACGCTAATTTTGCGCGAAATATTTTTAAAATTAAAAACATGATAAATAAATTTTATTTCGGGCTGAGATCACCGACAAACTGCTCTTCCACATCCGGAGTTAGGCCGCAAGGCCGTCGGAATTCCTGTCCTCGTTCGTGAATCCACTTATTACTGACCCACTTGATGCCGGACAACACCGGACAAGCCTGAAAAGTTGGAATTTGTGAAATGATCGATTCCGTGCATAATTTTTCCTCAATAAAGTTCAGCGAAAAATTACCGCGTGTCTTGTGCGGAGGTCGCCTTCGCCACTTCTCTTCAAATTGTACCAAAACAGTGCGTCGTTAATGGTCGGTTTAACGCCTATATTCAGTTCCGTATATACCGTGGAGCCTCCCATTTTCGGCTGTGACATCTAAAAAAAAACCAAATTTCAAATTGAAAATCCATAAATCGTTAAAAAGGCGTTCAAAAGTTTCGTAAACAATACATAAAACAAGACGGTGGCAATTCGATTACCGGTGCCCAGCCTCTTGAACGCGTTTTTCTCTTCTTTCTGAAATTAGTAAAATCAAAACGTACTTCTTACTTACATAAAAAAGAACGGTAGCGATGCGATTGCCTGTGGGCTCACGGTATGGGTTTTTCTCGCCTCTCTGTAAAAAATTTTGTTTCTTTTTTTTAAGCCTTTTAATTAATCAAGAGTAGAGGTTCCCAATCAAAAAAAAAATTTTTTTAAAAAAATTACAAGGAAATTAACCAATAAGTTAGCTATTATGAAATGGTCTCCGGGGAACAAAAATGGCAATCGCACCGCTTACCAAAGACATGTCATAATGTGGCTCATAGTGTCCACCAATTCCATAGTTCGCTATCTAAAATTTACAGATAAAATAAAACGGACGTATTACCCGGGCAAAATCAAAATGTGGATCATAATGGCCGCCAATTCCATAATTGGCTATCTATAACTGAATTAATTAATGCATTCATTCTAGACATTAGAAAGTCGAATTCTGCATTATTCGTTTTTAATCTACACATTTTTAATTTAGAAACCTGTAAATCCTCGGAGGTTGACTGCTCGAGATTGGTCATAAGATCGATACGCTGGTTTATTCGGTGCACAACGTCGTGCTCATGATCCTTTAACCATGCGCTAAAGACCGATTCAATGTAAAATAAAGAAAATGGCAGGCGCTTCACGCAAAGTCTTACCTTTTACTTATACGATAGGAGGCGGATTCTAATTCGCCGGTTTTTGCGTTTTGTACGGTCGCGCGTTTCAGCTAAATCGTAAAAATTGACATGGCGAACATATTATATTTGTCGGTAAAGCGGGAACTCACTCTTGGTATTGCAAGCTGTTTAATTATCGCGATTTCGTTGTCGGATATTACATCGCGAAATACGGCCGCAAACGGTTCGTAATGCACGATTTCAATTTTGAGGGGAGCCAATTTAAGGAAGGGTCGATCACGCTTCAAATAGCAATATAATCGATTGGACATCGTTTCGTTGATGGTGTACTCGCCGCGGCAAAGTTTTTCATACACGTTGCGTTCCGCGATATCAAATGAGAGGTCGCGTTCGTTGCGGAGCAGAGGCAAAAAATCAAAATTCGTTTTATCGCTTTCCTCTAATCTTTCCTCATACCATTCAATGTTGCCTAAACATAATTTTACAAACAATAGTATTGTATAAGTAAAAATGATTGCTTAAATTGGACTGTAAAATTCTTATTGTTTATTACACTTTGTTAAAAAAATTATTTTTAAGAAATGAGTTTCCATCAAAATTGTTGAATAATTTAAAAATGAGTTACCTGCAGCTCGAGGATGCATGGGATCGAGTTGAACTAGACGCTTAGTTGCGGCGAGCGCACGCTTTGGATTGCCTTGATGATATAGCGCAAAAGCGTAATATTCAAGAATGTCGCTTTCAGCTTTTGTCGGTGGCTTTTCACTCTGAGACAATTTCGGTTTACATATCACCGAAGTGGCCAATATATGAGAAAGTTTAATACCTTGATTCGATCTAAGGCCTCTTGCATCCACTCAAGCGTGTGGTAATAATCCTTGTTGTTGTACGCTGCACGACCCACTTCAAAGCAATCCTGACCGTTGAAGCCCGAACCGACCTGTTCACCGAGAATAATTCCGTTGGCAAGATCTGCGGTTCGCAATTTATATGTGTCCTGAAGTCGCAATATTCCAGTCGCTGCACCATCCAAATCATCTTCATCCGGATATTTAACCTATTTTGAAATAAGATTATTCGTCAATATTTTTAAAAAAAATGATACTTACGGAATTAGCGATTCGGCTTTGTGTGATATTTTTCAAAAAGCTTTCGGCATCATTAGATTGCATCATTTTTACAATATCCTTCCATTCCAATGACAATCGTTTTATTAAAAGATAGGCGTTAACAGGATTTGTTACCATGTTCAATTCTTCTGCCTCGGTTTTGCGATTTTTTTCGGCATATTCTTTAGAAAATCTAAAGTAATAGATAATTACTTGATAAAATATATTTTTTTATAGTTAGCAAATTTCATTTGCTCTTGGAAATTTATAAACCAAAAAAGTAAATCTAAATTCTAATAATAATAACGAGTAACTCTTTTAAACGACGAAGTCGTTGAGTCTCCGCTTCTATGTACTGATTAATAAGTGTTGCCGTTGTATCGGCTTCACTTAGTAACAAATTCTCTAACTCGGCCATTGCCGTGAACACTTCCGCATTAATCAATTGCCAAATATTAAAAGAAAAAATAAAGAATATCCGACATCGTGAAATTGAATACATTTCGATTTTCTGCATATTGATCAAAAATAATTTAATAAAAAAGAAAGATTAATAAATTGATTATTAATTAATTTTTCTTGGAAAGATGTGAGAAATAAAAAAGTGCATTGTGCGGTCTGTATTTTGTAATGCGTAAAAATTTTAGAAATGAATATTTTTAAAATCGCTAAAACATGTCCTCCTCAATTTTGAGCGCTTTACCCAGCCAAAAAAAATAAATTTTGAAAATTATTATCACAGTGAGTCAGAAAACCTAATATTAAAAAAAACAATTAAAAAAATTAAAAAATTGAACGGAAAGATACATTTTTTATAAGCAATATTTTCTTTTATGCAAACGTAATTGTACTTATATATTGTATCAGTTTGTCAAGTAAATAAAATAAATATACCTATAAGATTTAATTTTATTCTATTGAAATAGTTGGCAATAAAAAATATTAGGTAGTTTGGAAATAAAAATGTAAGCTAATTTATATAAATATTCAGAAAACAAAAAAAAAAGAATTGTTACACAGTGCGCATTTTCTTTTTATATTTTGCACGTTTTTTCATGAAATTAGTGTGCTTCAAAATTGGTAAAAAAATCACTCCTTTTTGAAAATGTGTAATAAAAAATAATGATCAACAAATTTAAAAAGTTTAATCAAATGAAAAATTGTTAAAAATTGAATCAATAATAAAAATTAGATTTTAATTTTGAATAAAATAATTAAACCCATGAACTTGATTGAAATTAAATTTCCATTAGAAACTTTATATAAATAATAAATAAAATTAAAAAGCTTATCCCTAGAAAACGAAAGAAACATAAGAAAATTAAAAAATAAAAAAACATTGCAAGACTCGATGTCCGAACTAAACGAATAGTGAGATAAAGGAAAATTGAAAAGATGGCCTAAATGCTAGCAGCTATTATTGTTGCAATTGAAAATCGTTTTATAAAAATGCGAGAAATATAAGAGTAATAGAGAATTGTTAGCAAGAAGAACAAAGTGAAAAAAAATATTATAATGGACATGGTGCTTTTCGTGATTTTTTGTAAACGTGATTTTTTGCAAACTAAAAAAAGTTTTTTTCTTTTTCTCTTTGGTTTTAAATCACATTAAATTAAACGATTTTTTTTTACTATTTTTTGCAGCATTCCATTTCTATTTCAATCTTTCTTTATGCATTACAATCAAATATTGCAATTTGGTAATTTTCTCATGCAATTTCTTTTATTTTTCATTGTGATTTGTAAAAATACGAGGAAAATCTCTTCTAGAAACTTTGTCGTCATCTTCATCTTTCTCTACCTCTAATTGTTTCACTAAATTTCTTTTTATTTTCTTCTATTTTCTCTTTTCTTCCGCAAAACAAATGGGCAGTGGCTTCCAATCAACGACGTGACTTTTTGAAAAATTAGTGACAAATTCTGATTTTTCAAACAATCCAAAAAGAAAAACAAAATAGCCAGTAAACTGGATGATTTATAATTAATAATTAATTATAAATTAATAAATAATTATAAATTAATAATTAATAAATAATATTAATAAATAAATTAATAATTAATTATAAATTAATAAATTCAATTTTTTGGAAAAAAATTTAAATAAGTAATTATGTACATATAACCTTTAAAAAGGTTATATTTAAAATTATTTATGCAGTATCCGGGCGACAAAAATGCCCGAAAAATGTCGAATAGTTGTAAATATACACAAAGAAAGACATTTTATATTTTATAAATTGGTCAAAAAATGACTCGAATAGATGTAAGTTTAAAACTTATCTAAGTAATTGTCTTATGAAAAAATATTTAGCCTCTTCGAGAATTGGAGAATGATCACGATGTTCGAACAGCAATCGCCGATGTTGAAGCCGTGAAAAAACGAGAAGCAGAGCTTCGCAATAAAACGCGACTTCGGTCAGACTGAAAAAAGAAACAAATAAAATACTTAAAATCAAATTGGTCCAGCAAAAACCGCGTTTAACTCACATAATATATTTTAGACGATTTAAGGACACTCTTATCGAATGGGGTCGCTTTTCCAGCTACAATGGAATGAGCCATTTTGCTTTATCGGACAATAACGCAACACTAATATTCTGGTTCATTATTGTGACAAGCTCTTTCGTCGCATTCATTTATCTTCTTTTCATAACGCTGCGGCAATATTTAGAGTATAAGACCGACATTGATTTAAGCGTATGAATATAAAAAAATAATACACATATAAAATAATACTCATTAGTAAAAAATGTTAAGCTTTAGTTATTATACGAAGAGACTGAATTTCCCGCAATTACGATTTGCAATGTCAATGCCTACAAAGCATCAAAACTTCAAAGTGTTCCAAAGTTAAAAGCATTGGTATCAATTACGTAACATATGTAATTTTAAAATTAAATTATGAATGTAATTGTAGAAAAGTGAATAGATAGATAGAAATTTTGGCAAATTCATTTTATTAAATTAGATAAGTTATATTATTATTTTCATAATATTAATATATATGTATATACACCAGGTGTGTTTACTCGAAACAATCAGAAAAAAATTAAAGTAATCCGTATTTTTGTTTAAAAAATTTCTTAAGCTATATCTTTAGTGTACATTATATATAATGAATCAAGTATAACACAAATATTTAGTAAAAGTTCGGTTTAGTTAGAATTTAGAAAGGACAATATGTTTTGGATTAAAATTTTAATAAATGATAATAAAATTTTTCATAATTTTTAATATAATTAATTTTCTAGGTTGAATGGTATAAGCAAGCCGTAATCGATAAGCAATTAAAAGAAAAATACTAATTCGATTTATATGATAGTTACAATAAATACATACATGCATATATATTCGAATTATCTGAATTACATGCATTAGACACACTAAATCTTACGAATACGAACTATTAAAACTACTGGTAATCATATAATTAAGTCAGGCATTTCGGAAAAGCATCACCGCGAAATTATCCACATAAAAGTAAAGAAAATTATTCTGACGATGGGTCACGTAAGCGCCAAAACTAAAAAAAAGGGGATTCCCATAAAAAATATCATATTAAATAACACTTGGATAGCCAATATTTGCTCATAACATACTACTTTATTTTCACAATTTATTAAAAATATTTTTTGAAAGCGAATATTGCAGCTAGTAATATTATTGACTTATAAACATCGAAAAAATGAGCCAATAAAAGATTGGATAATTAATAAATCTAAAAAACCAAAATTTTTTTGCATTTACGTAGCTTTTTAGAATAATAATAATAATTTACACAAAAAAAAACGAAATTATCAAAACTGTAAAATAATTCAATTAATTTTTAAATTTAATTCTATTCGAATCATTTTTGACCAATTTATAAAATATAAAATGTTTTTGAATTTGAAATCAGTAAAAATCTAATCCATTCAAAAAATAGATGCATAGGTAATCAACCTGGTTCCAACGACGCAGTGCCATACACCATCGTATTTTTGCTCAAAGCATTGCTTCAGGTGCTTTGCCATCTTTTCTTCTATATGTTTATCCTCGCTTCCTTTTGCGAAAATTTCGCGGCACAGCTCCTGAGCGTGAATGACCTTCGCATGTTCAATATCTATGACCTGAAATAAAAGTAAAGTAAAATATATAAGCGAACATTCAGAAATGAAACATTTCTAGATAAATATTGAGAAAATTATAATAATTTTTGTTTTCTTCTCATTTTTTGTATAAAAGCTGTTTCTTCGATATTTATCGCCAAAAAAAGTACCTGCACTGTGAAACGCGGATCGGCGTTACTCGGCGGTACTTTCATTGTCACGGGTTGGCTCCAATCACGCCAATTACGACAACACACACTAAATCACACATCGTGGAACCCTTCAACAATTAATTCAAAATTTTTTTATTAACATTTTGGCATTGTTTACTGTTCATTTAGTCACCACTTTTTGATTGTACATATTTTTATTACTTCACGTGCACTGTATTATATTACTCAACGCACGAAATAGAAAATATTTTAAAGTTTACTTTAAATTAAAGAGCTAATTTTTTTAAAAGTAATGTTAAGTTTTGTCGTAATTTTTTGTTCAGTCACATATCGACATCCTGTTTTCGCCACACCGCCATTTTCGTTTAAACTCATGAAATTTTTAAAAACATTTTCGGACTTTACTTTACCCCCCTTCCCCAGAATTAAAATTCTTTTTTTTGTATTCGGGGTTTATTTTGGATCTTGGAAACGCCTATTGAACTTTACTATAGCACTTTATTAAAGCCACTCACTATTAAATAACTGGAGCGACTATTAAAGTGCATAAATTAATTTACATCCAATATGTCCCAAGTTTTAATCGACATTATTTTGAATTACCTGATAAATATTCACCGACATGTATTTTTATATTTCGCTGTTTTAATATTTTTAGATAAGTTTATTTTTGTTACCAATAAAATGATTTATAATATGTGGAAAAATGTGCAAGCTTTTTTTAATTTGCGGTTTTGAATAGGGAATATTGAACAGGGGAAAACGAATAGGCGTTATTGAAATTGAGCGACGCACAATCGGTGGTCGTCCCGTTGGCGTGCGCGAGTCGCACTCCATTGTCAAAGTAAGTGTTTTAGTGGAGGAGATGACGACGAACGGCGACGGCGCTCAACTGAGAATTTTTCGTCTAAAAATTTGTTATATTTGATTGATGCATAAATCATTGCGTATTTTTTCAAATTTATTTTGCAAAAAATATAAAAAAATTGTGAAATGAATTTTGTAAAAATGATTACGAATGAAGTGTAGTAATTGCTAACAAATTAAATGGTGTTTAATAGTATTTATAATTAATTTAATAGTATTTATAAAGTGTTAAAAAAACGTACCATAACTTCGGGTAAATAAGATTCGGCCGTTCGAAGAATTTTTGAATTTTGACTTGACCTTCATTTTAGATCAAATCTGAAAAAATTACATGTATTAAACATAATTATAAAAATTTACATAAGTTGTATGATTAATATTTCAATAAAATTATAAAAATTTAATACAATCAGAAAATTAGTGAAAACGGAATAATACAAATAGGTATAAAAAAGGTTGCCAAAATCAAATCAAATCAAAAATAAAAAATAAGTTCAAATCAAATAAATTTAAATTAAGTAAAAAATTAACAAATATGTATATTTGTTTGTATACATATTTATTTAATTTTTAATATATTTACTATTAGGTGTGCAAATATGAAAGTTCGTTTTTTTTACGATTCAAAAAATTAAAATTCCAAAAAATTTTCAATTAAACTTTTATTAACAATAACAACCATTATTAACACCAACATTATTCCAATTTATGGACAACTTATGAGTTCCATCAAAAAAAAAAATTTCGGTTGTTTCGACGCAATCCATTCATCGAGCCATTTTCGCACTTTTTCTTGTTTTGTGAACTTCTGCTCCGCCGATCCGTGAGCCATTAATCGAAATAAGTGATAATCCAACGGAGCGATGTCAGGAGAGTAGGGCGGGTGGGGTAAGATTATAAATATTTTTACTTTTACTAAAAACAAAATAAACAAAAAAATAATTCAAATAATTACATGTAGCTATAGTGATCCATTGGCTTTTTTTTTTGCTGTGGTTCAGAATGGGATAAGCTAAGAAATTTTTTTAGAAAAAAATATACCTAAATAAGTTTTAAATAAGATACAGCTTTTTTGTAACTTGACAATTGGATATGATCTTCGTTTTTAAATGTAAGATCTTAAGGATTTAAAATCTTAGAATTGTTAGTTAAATTCGTTTTTATTCCTATTTAAATATATTTGAAAGTTTCATTCTTCATTAGAACTCTAAATTATGATGGTCCGAAACTAATTGAGAAACATAAGCGTCAGTTCCATATAGGTAGAAAAAATGAAACGCTCAGTTAAAAAAAACAATTTCATTCAATTTGATTTAAATTGATTTCCTCCGGCACTCAGGTAATACAAAAAAATTAGCGTTTATAAAATATTTGATTTTTGATTGCCGGAGGAAATCAATTTAAATCAAATTAGATGAAATTGTTTTAAAACGTTTACAAAAATAAAAAATAAAATTTGTTTTTACTTTAATACAAATATTTTTAACTTTTTAATATTTTTTATTATTGTTATGGTCTCTTTTTCGTTTTTTCTTTTTGCTTTTATTCAAATATTTTCGATCCTTACTATTTTTTGTTATTTTATAAAAGTGGATAGTTTTATGCAAAAATGCAAACGGAAAATTTTTAATTTTGAGTCTTTAATAATTGCAGAGAAAACATATGATAGGAATATCAAGCCAGACAGAAAAAATTTGAATCGAGCCTGCAGTCTTTTGTAATGGAGAGCTAAACTACTACATTGCTCCACATAATCATACGTTCACCCAAAATTTTTCAAAAATTAATTTATTTTGAACTTTTCATAAAATATGATAATTACAAAAATGATTGTTAGAGACTAACAAATTAACTTATAAAACTTATTTCCATATTGGATCGCACAAACATTTTTGTAATTGAAATTTGTAAAAATATCGTTTTGGCCGATCCACAAAAACATACGTTCACTTTTTTTTTCTGTTTAATTTAATTTATTTATTTTTTGTTATTTATTGTTTCTCGAATTTTTATGATTCTTTTGTCCTTTTTAAAGATATTGGCTCGTGGAATTCCGCTTTCCGATTACGAAAAAGGGCAAATTGACGTCAAAAAGGCAAATGGAATGTCAAATCGCGCAATTGCTAGAGATCTCAACCGAAGTTGCGATGTTATCAATCGATATGTCAATAATCCAAATGGTTACGGTACGCGAAAATCTCCTGGACGTCCTCCGTCGCTCTCTGCTCGCCAAAAACGAATGATCATTCGTCAGGCTTCAAACTCAACCGATTCTTGCTCAAAAATCAAAGCCGACTTGAATCTTGATGCTTCAATTGAAACGGTTCGACGTGTTATTTCAAAAAGCCAGTTCATAAAGCGCCGCAAAATGAAAAAAGCACCATGTTTGACAGCCCAACATCGCAAGAGACGCCTCGAATTTGCACAAAGAAACCAAAAGTTGGATTGGCGATCGGTGAGTTTTTGTGCTTTGTTTTTTGTTGGGTCATCTCTGTTTCCAGATCCTGTTTTCCGATGAGAAGAAGTTTAACTGTGATGGCCCAGATGGGTATCGAAGCTACTGGCATGATATTCGTAAGGAAAATCTTCGCTTCTCTCGTCGAAATTTCAAAGGCGGTGGCTTGATGGTTTGGGCCGCAATCGCTTCAACTGGGCGAGTGAAATTATGCTTTGTTTCGAAGAAGATGAATGGAGTTAAATATCGCTACTGCCTCAAACGTGGGATTTTACCTTTTTTTCGTATAAATCGGCATAAAAATTTTGTTTTTATGCACGATGGTGCACCCATTCATCGAGCTCGCGCTACCTCAGATTGGCTCCAGCGTAAACAAATCCCTATTCTTGACTGGCCTTCATGTTCCCCTGACATCAATCCGATCGAGAACGTTTGGGCTTTTATGGTAAAGAAGATCTATGCCGGAAACAATACGTATCGTGACGTTGGAGAGCTCAAACCAGCCATCATCGACGCTTGGCACCAGGTCGATCAACAGCTCCTCGATAATCTTTATATGAGTATGGAAAACAGAATTTTTCAATTAATTCGCCGAAATGGAGCTGCCACTGATTATTAAATGATGTTTTTGTTGTTATTTGTTAATGTTTTTTGCATAAAATAAAGAATTTTATAAAGTGAACGTATGTTTTTGTGGATCGGCCAAAACGATATTTTTACAAATTTCAATTACAAAAATGTTTGTGCGATCCAATATGGAAATAAGTTTTATAAGTTAATTTGTTAGTCTCTAACAATCATTTTTGTAATTATCATATTTTATGAAAAGTTCAAAATAAATTAATTTTTGAAAAATTTTGGGTGAACGTATGATTATGTGGAGCAGTGTATGTTAGGATTACATATATTGCTTGCATTTCTTACGTTGATATTCCCATATTTTTACTGTAGCGTCAGCATTTTTTTTATAAATAATTTATTAAATTACATAAAGGTCGCAATTAAATTAAAAGAAGATTGAAAAATATAAAATCATTTTATCATCCTTAGCAACAAAAAAACCGATTGCATATATATGCATATGTTTATGGAAAAGTTTTTGAGCATTAGAACTCTAAATTATGATGGCCCGAAACTAATTGAGAAACATAAGCGCCAGTTCCATGCCGAAAAAGCAGGCCGCGTTGGCGGGAAAGGCTCGCAGCATAATTGGCATAAAGCCGCGGAAGAATCCCTTCAAGCCTTCGTTTTGCAGGATTTCGGCAGCCACTGCGCGTATACCGCTATATTTTCCGTGCGGTGCAGTCTGAAGACGAGACTTAACAACGTCGGCAGGAATGCATACAGCCCAGTTGGCCATACCGGCCAAACCGCCGGCGATGAGTGTCGGTACAGGGGCAAGATCCTTAGTGAGCTGTGTGCGTTTTCGATTACCGAACATATCAATGTCGCCGGCGAACAATTTTTTCAGATAATAGTAGACGCTCAAGTACGTTCCGCTGGCCGGAATGTCTTAAAGTATCAACTATTAAATTATACGTATAAAGAATAAAATATAAAGCAAAATATAAATGAAAGCAAACCTCTAAGTAATGTGGCACCGGTACCACGGTAGATAGAGCGAATACCGCCTTCTTTGTACAACTTTTTGATGACGTCAAGTGGCCCTTTATAGTGCGTGCCGGGGGATAAGTCGCCCTGCGATTGAATCTGTAGAAGACATTTTATGCGTTCTCCAGGCGTCATTATGATAGTGGTCAGGATACCGGCGATGGCACCGGCATTAAAGTCCTGAATGAAGGTAAAATCCTCTTGGTTCTCGTACTCCTGTTGGATCATCCGACCCAGCGCACATCCGCCAAAGAAAAGCGCAAATAAAGGAGAGACACCGGCTAACGGCGCCGCCATTCCACGATATAGGGCCTAATTTTATTGAAAGGATTTATAATTTGCTGGGAAATTAAAAGGTCACTAAATTTGTTTAATTTTGCAAATTAAAAATAAAAAATTTACGAAAAATCCGTCTTTGGTAGTTGTTTGTTTAAAGCAGTCAAGTGTGCCGGAATAAAGTGGCCTTGTGCCGGGTGCGTGAGTCGGCATTGTTTGTAGTCGGACTTTTACCGTATCGAAGGGATGTCCGACGAGTACAGTACATGCGCCGCCGACTCCTCCGGCTATAAAATTCTTCGCCAATGTGAGAATGGGGCTGTTTTTCTGTTCGGACATATCGAAGGCTGAATTTTTGACCCAATATTAGTTAAAATATTGGCATAACTTAATAATATTTTTATTTATATCTTTCTATTTAGATACATACTTTATAGAAACTGAAAAATAGTGAAAAAAAACTCTCGTGAAATATTTAGAATGTAAAACTTCAATAATGCAACTATTAATAATGCAACTATTATCTCTATATAAATATTTCATTTTTTAAATGATAAGAACGATGTTTAAAGTGCAAAATCTGCTCTCAGACTTTGCACTTCGCACTGCAACATATGCAAACATTTTTACATTCATATATGCGGAATTTTTTTTTAAATTCCATAGCGGAAATTCAAATTTTACAAAAATTAAAACTATTAGTTAAAATATTGGCATAATTGGAATAATAAAAAAACTAAATTAGAATAATTATATGCTCACATCAGTGTTTTCAATTTTTTTAGTTAAATGAAACTTAATCTAAAGTGACTTAATTGAACCAAAATTAAGTTAACTTAATTTACTTAAAGCCAAAAACAAAATTAAATGGAAATTTTAATTTTAGAAAAATTAAATCAAAAATTAAGAGAAAATTTTATTAGGTGTACAAATATGAAAGTCTCAATCGGATCGTGAGTGTTGGTTGCATTCTTAAATATTTAACTGAAACCCGCTATATCTATTTTTCTTTACTAAATTTTATCTCTGCCATTTATTACACTAACGAACTTTAAGCGAAAAAGCAAACAAAAATGCGTGTAAAATTTCCCGCATTTGTTACAAAATATTTCATGAAAACAAATGAACTTCGATTTAATTAAAAAAGATATATTAGAATTTGACTTTTTTTTATCTCAGTCCTCTGAATTCTGGGAAAAAGGCATAGGTGCTTTACCTAATAAATGGGTAAAAGTTATTGATGTCAACGGTGAATATATTGTTTAAAATTATTTGTTCTGAATAAAGTTATAAATAATTGAAAAAAAAGTTAAATTTTGTCGAAGTACTTTTTTGCCAAGCTAATACATTTTTATTAGGTGCACAAATATGAAAGTCCGTTTTATTTTGTCTAATATTTTTTCATGAATAAGCTTTTTTTCAAAACATTTGTCTGTATCTATCTTGTAGAGTATTTAAATCGCTATCTAATGCTTCTTGAATTTTTAAAAAAGGTTTGCATATGAAATTTTAGGACAATTTTACAGATGACCACCGAAGCGCCAACAAAAGAGCATTTGCAGGAAGTTCTCTTATTCATGTTTAACTGGAAGAAAAGTGCCGCCGATTCTCACAAAATGATTGCTAAAGTTTATAGCGAAGATACAATTACTGCCAGAGTTTAAGAGGTTCAGAGAAGGCGATTTAGACCTGAGCAACAAAGGCCGCGGTAGACCACCGAAGCAGTTTGAAGACGATAAATTGCAAGCCTTACTTGGTGAGGATGATGCCCAAACGCAACAACAACTGTTACTCAGCAAACAATTTCGAATCGCTTGCATGACATGTGCAAGATTCAGAAGGAAGGACGACGGGTGCCGCGTGAATTGACTGAACGCCAGCAAGAAAATTGAAGAACGACGTGCGAACTTTTGCTTGAACGGCAGCAACGCAAGTCATTCATGCACCGAATCATCACTGGTGATGAGAAGTGAATCTATTTCGATAATTCAAAACGAATGGACAGACCCAGGAAAGGCGCCAACGTTGACTCCCAAGCCCAACATCCATGGAAAGAAGGTGCTGCTCTGCATATGGTGGGGTCAGAAGCGTATTTTGTATTATGAACTTCCCAAACCAGGCGAAACTGTTACGGTGGCTCGTTATAAAAAGCAATTATTCAATCTGAACAGAGAAGTTGCCAAACGACCAGAATGGACCATAAGACACGAGTGCCCAATATTGCTTCACGATAACACCAGACCTCATGTCGCAGAACCGGTCAAAAATGCTATAAAAGAACTGAAATGGGAAATCTTACCCCACCCGCCCTACTCTCCTGACATCGCTCCGTTGGATTATCACTTATTTCGATCAATGGCTCACGGATTGGCTGAGCAGAAGCTCACAAAGCAAGATGAAGTGCTGATGAATGGATTGCGTCGAAACAACCGAAATTTTTTTTTGATGGAATCCATAAATTGCCCATAAAGCGGAATAATGTTGGTGTTAATAATGGTTGTTATTGTTAATAAAAGTTTTATTGAAAATTTTTTGGAATTTTAATTTTTTAAATCGTAAAAAAAACGAACTTTTACCTAATATATTGTGAAATTATATTTACTAAAGATAAAAACGAAAATTAAGTCATTCATTTAATTTTAATACACAAATACACCGACACAAATATACATACACACAAATACACATACACACAAAGACAGTATATGTGTGCTTGTGTATTCGTGTGTATGTGCATTTTTTAATGACATGTTAGGTTGGAATATAATTTCTGACCCACTGTAGCAATAATTTTCATAATTTATTTTCAAATACCAGATTTTTTTTTGGCTGTGTAGAGCGTTCAAAATTGTGAAGAACATGTTTTAGCGATTTTAAAAATATTCATTTCTAGTATTTTTTACAGCAGAAAACGCATTACAAAATACAGACCGTACAATGCACTTTTTGCGATAAACAATCGGACCATCCTGAATTTTTGCAGAGGGTCCTCTGGACTAGCTATGAATACTCCTAAAATTTAAAGTGAATCGGTTCAGTAGAAGTCGAGTTTTAATAATCCAAAAAATGCCAAAAATGTCAAAAACGCAAAAAATGTCAATTTTTGGCATTTTTAGGATTTTTATAACTCGACTTCTATTAAACCGATTCACTCCAAATTTAAGAAGTATTCATAGCCAGTTCAGAGAACGCTCTCTACAAAAATTCACAATAATCCAATTATTTATCGCAAAAAGTGCACTATACGGTTTATTTTGTAATGCGTTTTCTGCTATAAAAAGCAATTAATGCTATAAAAATGCTAGAAATGAATATTTTCAAAATCGTTATAACATGTCCTCCACAATTTTGAGCGCTTTAGACAGCCAAAAAAAAATTTGGTATCCGAAAATAAATTTTAAAAATTATGACCATTGTATGAGCGTTTATAGAAATTATATTCCAACCTAATAATTTTGGCGAACTTAAATGCTTTTAATTTTTGATTTAATTTTGATAAAGTTAAAAAATGTTTTTAACTTTTGACTTAATTTTGGCAAAATTAAATGACTTAATTTTCGTTTTTATCTTTTGTAAATAAAATTGTCTTTTAATTTTTGATTTACATTTTGTAAAATTAAAACTTCCATTTAATTTTGCTTTTTTAACTTTGACTAAATTAAATTAAGTACTTAATTTTGATTTTAATTTTGATACAATTAAATGAATTTAACTTAAGCTGGATTTTTAGTTAAAAAAATTTTAATTTTGGAAACTCTGGTTCATATCAATAGTATTAATGCGGTCAAATTTAGAAAAATTCAATGCAAAACTTCTCCAATAAAATTTTATTTAATATGCCGATTTATTTCAATAAGCTTAAAAAAATTTAGGTTAGGTACATATATTTTTCTATATTTTATATTTTTTGCATCATCATATTAATAAATTAATTTTCACTTTAAAAATTGGAACCTTAGGCTGTTACATTTTCCGAAATTTTTTAATTTTAAATATTGTAGCTCTCGGTTTTAATTTCAATAATATGATTAAATTTTGTTCAAAAAAAAAATTTTAATTAAAATAAATAAAATTGAAAAAAGAATATACCACACTTATAATAATTTTCCACTTATTCTTTATTTTTTTACGTTAACGTTTACAAATTATTCCGCCTCATTAATTTTTTGTCACCATAAAACAAATTTAAAAAATGAATCAATTTTATTTAAAAAGAATGTATAATAAATCAACAAAATTCAACTCTTTGAAGTAATAGAGATTCTGCGACATCTAAAAAATAGGCTAGTTATAAATTGGCAATTATTGAATTGTTTGATAATTATGAGCGCATTTTTCGAATCCTTAAAAATTTAGTTTTATTTTGCTTGAAATTCATTAATTGCAGATTGTTGGATAGCTCCTATTGTGCGCTTACACGTATATTTATTTTATGATTATACGTTCTTTGGGTCTTAATATATTCAATTTTGAATAATAACTGATCAAGAAATTGTATGATCGTTTATAAAAATGGCAATGTTCTCAAAAACCCTTGGTCTTTGCTCGTTATTCCGTGTCGATTATCTTGAAATATAAAGGAAATAGAATCGTAAAATAAGGTATGCTCCAAACAAGACCTATCCAACAATATGTAAATTATAAACTTCAAACAAAATAAAACTTATTTTTTAAGCATTTGAAAAAAGGGAAAAAACAATATATTTTTAGTTTTAAAAAGCTTTATTAGTTTTAAAAAGCTTACTAAGGATCGAAATACACTAATATCCTTTATAAACTTTTCCTCCAATGGTCTTATAAAATACACCATAAGTAATATTTGCAAAAGAACGGCGCATATCGCGTGACGAAAATAATTCGATATACCTAAAGTCAGCAAAATCAAAATCATGAAATTAATATTTAATAAAATATTTAAATGATATGTGTATTTAAAAGAATAATAAACAACCGTTTGCCTAAATTCTGGTGGTCTTTCTTAAGTGCCACTTCCGTGTCTTGGGGACTTTCAAATTCAACGAATCCATCACCAGTTGATCGACCATTTTCGTAAAAACCCACTTTAATTTCTAAAAGTTGAAGCGATAAGCAACGATTTTTTAAAATATTTATAATCGATTTAAATAGTTGGAACTGTGTATTAAAATTAAATAACTAATAAGTGAATATTAATCGATCCTACCAACGCAATTTAACGGCGCAAAAAAATCCTCGATTTCGCTTCCAGTCACATGAAAAGGCAGACCACGCATATGCAATTTGTTTGGCGCTAATGGAAACTCGGAATTACGAATTCTGCCATATGGTCTTGGCTCTTCGTTCGTAAACAAATCTACAGGTTTCTCATAAAATGGATTTGATCTACTTTCGTAATAATGCTCATTTGGACCGCCTAATGGACCATAACCGTGCTGGTAATAAGTATCACGACAACGGAGATCATATTCTTCGGGCGGACAATGGAAATAGTAATCAGAATAGTTCCGATGAAACGCATCGTATTCATTCATTGGTTGTGCTGCATTATCCCAGACTTTAACTTGGTTTCGCAATCGTGGATGTTCCATATTATTGAATCGATCTTGATTTGTGTGCGCAAATCGACTGTCCAACTCGACAAATCTTGGATTCTCGAAAAGAGGGGCATAATATTGATCAGAACCAGTTTGTTTAATTGGCATGCGATGAGGATCATGGTATCGATTATTAGAATTAAAAGCTTCCGTTCTCCCGGCAGAGTAAGGGGGTGAAGCACCAGCATATCGACTACAAAGATCACGATGTAATAGAGGATGAGTTCCAAAACGATCGTATGGCGAATAGCGTCGACCGTTTATCGAATTTGTTGGCATCATTGTATGATTGTGAAAGCCCGGATCCATTCGTTCTGGTTGGATCCTGAAAAAATTTTTTTAATATGAAAAATATAAATTTTTATTAAATATATTACCAGCCAGAATGATACGGAGAATCCATGTACATATTGTTTATAGGTCGAAGGATTCCATTTACTTTATCTTTGAAGGCGTTGTAATGGTGAACAGTCGTAGGAGATAAAACCAGATACCTGTTCATTGATAATAATATTAAAAATAAAATACATTCCTCAATTTTAAAAAATGTATTTAGGAACAGGAATTATTTTGCCTTATTTATTATGGGCATAGGAATCACGATAGTGGTATAAGCAAATACAAAATATTTGAGGGCCAAATTTAAATTATCAATCCAATGAAGTGAATTGGAAGATGGTATGATATTTTTTGTTGCTGAAAAAAGAATTACAAAAAAAATAAATGCCCAAATTTAAACTACCAAACTTAAACATAAAATCAGATCCTAAACCCTTATAAATTATCTTTAAAATCCATTAATACCTGTTTCCCATATGTTGTCCAGTAAGGTTCAATGCCTTCTGTGCCTCCTGTTTGGAACCGAAACGAACATAGGCCTCTCCCGTAGGACGTCCCCTTTCCCCAGGTTCCTTTCCGATTATCACCTCTTCCACATTATACCCTAACAACAACCCAAGAATTCATAAGCATACACAATTTGACAAATTAATAAAATAAAAGAGCTCATTTTCCTTTTTTTTGAAGAAATTTTTTTATATGTATTAGGTTGGTAAAAAAAGTATAAGTTATTACAAAAATAATTATCGAACATTAATTTTATAAAGATTTTTTACTAGAAATTTTCGGAGTAGGTAGGTCCAAATCAAGCCAATACATTTTTTTCCAAATAAATATACCCAAAAATTATAAAATGAAGATAAAAAATACTCAAATTAAAAAATTATTCATTTTATTCCAAAAATTCCCATTCTTAAATTTTCGATGAACGTAAAGATCATTAAAACTCACTATACTTCTGTGCTCTTATCATTGTATTTATCAATTACCTAATACCAATTTTAAATTCGTTTATACCTAAAAAAAGTAAGACTAATCAAAAATACCGTTAAAAAAGCGTGCAATGTCCTCTTCGGTACTTTTGAATGGTATACCAACCACGCAAACATATCCAGCATTTGGATTTGTTAGCAATGGGAAATGCCTTATTTTTTTCTCAAAAATCGACAATTCCAATTCATTTACGTGAAATACTAAAAATGCATGAATTTCGAAGGAATATCCAACAAACTAGAATGTAATAAAAACATACTCTCGACATAACGTTTTCCAATCTTTTCCCTGTCCTTGAGAAACGCAGCATCCAAATCGGCTTGATTGCTGAATTTGCAATAGCATTCACCCGACGGGCGACCATTATCATCATAAAGAAAAGCAATTTCTATTACATCCAAACCTAAAAAACGAACATCGTTTAATAGATTACCCTAATTTATTGTGTATAAGGCCGCTTGAGAGTTTTTTGAATTTAATATTCACCTTTCTTCTGTTATAGTTGATAGGATCGTTACAAAAAATTGTGTTATAAAAATATGTAAGTTAACAATAAAGCTCCAGTATCCAATTGTAGCAAAACGAAAGCGAATAGTAAATTTAAAAGTCTCAAATAATCTCGCCCTATACACGATGGAGTACACGGAATTTTACTGCGCATAAATCGAATTGGACTTACCTCTAAAAAAATTTCGAACATCTTCTATGGTTGCCGAAAATGGAAGTCCGCGAAGACGAAGATAAAGCGTTTGCATATTACCAACTTTCATTGTTTTCAAAAAAAAAAACAATAAATGTCAATTAAATGAGAAACATTTTCACAAACACATTTCGTGGCATAAGATAGTGAATTGAAATTCATATTATAATAAAATAAAAATGAAGAAATTAATGTGAAATTTTTTTATTTTTAATAAAAACATTTCAACCAAACACATAAATAAAATTTTTGGTTAACACAAAAATGAAAAATTGGAGTACACAAAAAATAGTGCGCGTTGACATTCTTCAATAAGCTGGCCTAAAAATAATAAATATGTTATGATTAAAATGTTTAAAGTGCAAAATTAGATATAACATTGTAAAAAAAAATTTTCTTATACGGGATGGATGAAAAGTTTCCGCACTTTTTTAGATGCAGTGACATCTTTAAAATTACTAAAACTTTTGGTAAAAGTGAGTGATTTGTAAAAGAAAATTTACATGCATATGTAAAAAATAATGGAGAATACGAAAATAAAATAAAAATCCTAAAAATGTTAAGAATTCGCAGTTTTATAGACTACTAAACTTTTCACCCACCCTGTATAGATTCGAAAAAAATACCATTGATAACGAGAGGAACTCAGTGGGGCGGGATTCGGCGATGCGCCAGGCATTTGTCCGCCAACCGTTTTGTAGAAAGCTCCATTGGGAAGTTTCATAAGATTTGAAGGAAATATTTCGATGTATCTTAAAAAAGTAAAATTTTATATAGAAGACTACATTTTTATGTAGTATTAAATAAAAGAGTAAGGAAACAAAAATATTTATTTAAAACTTAACAATTTTATAAAATGGAATAAAATCCTCAAATAACTCAAAAAGCTCAAACATTTCAAATAAAAATCATAAACCTAAATATTGATACTAAAAAAATAAATTAACCTGCTCCCAATAGATTCGTGATCCTTTTTCAAGGCCTCGCGAGCTTCAGCCATTGTGGAAAACTCGACAATGGCGTCGCCGGTGGAGCGACCATCTTCGAAATAGCCCAGCTTTATTTCTACAAGAATAAAACTTTAAAAATTAGTTTATTGTGTAAAATTGAAATTACCATTGCATTGTAAAGGCGCAAAGAAATTTTCAATTTCCTTTGCGGTAATACGAAAGGGTATCCCACGCATCTGAACCTTGGTTGGCGTTATGAATTCCTGTGGTTGACGTAATCCACCGCCGCCATAGGATCCTCCACCACCAGCATAGGAACCGCCACCACCATAATATCCACCACCGCCTCGATAATTGTCGTATCCGGGGCCGCTAGCACGGCCATGATAATCATAAGGTGCGTATCGATAGCCTGACTGACGACTATAACCCGGTACTGGACCGCCACCGCCACCACGATAGCTGTCATAACTAAAATTTAAAAAAACCCAATAAAAATTATTATTTTAGGATGAAATCATCACTCGTATTCATAGCCGCCGTAGCCCACCCACGGATCACTGCGAAAGCTATTCAACGGAATGGCACCGCTCGCCATGCGCATTTTAAATGTTTCAAACACTTCTGGATCAACGCGAAATAATTCAATATATCTAAAAAAATTTAAATAAACAAATTTTATTACAAACTGATTAAAAACACCAAGAGAATAAAAGTTTTAAAAAAAATCCCATTGAAAATTCTAAAAGAAAAAGATATATGTACAAATATGCATCTTAAAGTAAAATCCATTAATATAGAGAAAATGCTATAGCAAAATAAATTAGTATACGTAATTTTTAATAATGGAAAAAAACTAAAAATCATAAGTGTCATATAATAGAGAAAACACCATTAAATCGAAGAATGCAGTGCTGAAAAAATATACCACCCGTACCTGCGCCCAATATGCTGGCCGTTTAGTTGAAATGCCTCCTCTGCCTCCTGTTTGGAACCGAAACGAACATAGGCCTCTCCCGTTGGACGCCCCCATTCCCCGGGCTCCTTCCCGAATACAATTTCCTCCACATTAAAGTCTATCAACCCATAAAGTTAATTAGAGAATATTTATGATGAAAAAGCTTGTTTAGCAATTGTTTAGAAAGTCTTCTATTCAATTACAAAAAGTTTTTTTTTAATTATTAAATAAAACATATAAAAACATACCTTTGAAGAAATTAGTAATGTCCTCTTTTTTACAAGAAAATGGAAGACCTCGCATACGCAATGTGCCAATGTCCACTCCCATTTTTCGGGCCTGTCGCTTCCGAGAAATTCGCTCAAGTTCAACGTCACCAACAGGAAAAACTTAATTTAAAAAAAAAAAAACTTATAGTCCAATATTTTTTTATTATTTAGTTTTTTCTATAAAAATATTTAAAAAAAAAAGTCAGACTCCAAATAGTAATATTCACTTCAACAAAAATTGTAACAAGTTTAAAAAACAATTTAATATAAAAATTTCAGGCAAGACAGTTAATTTTATATCAAATAATTGTATGAAAATCCAACCTTCGATATAACGATTGCCCATAGTTTCTTGATGTTTTGTCATTGCGGCTGTCATGTCCGCTTCGTTGTTAAACTCGCAGTAGCATTCACCAGCCGGACGGCCATCAACCGTATTCATAAACATCACATCAACAACGTATAATCCTAAAGCATAAAAAATGTATTAAGAAAATAAATTTCCAGAGTATATTAATCACCATCAAGAAATTGTCGAACATCGGTTTCGGTAGAAGAATATGGCAGGCCACGAAGACGAACAAAATAGCTAGGTGTCTTCGACATTATTGATTAAAAAATTTATTTTCTAAATTTTTTTTAATAATAATCGTTAAAAAACATTTTATGTTTAAATCAACTCTATAATAATAAATAAAGTATTCTTATAATAATTTAGTCTATAATTTTAATACACATTTTTTAGTATAAAAATAAAGTTTTTCACAAATTTAATGCAACTTCCTATTAACCAAATAGGAAATGCCGAGCAATGGCCGAAAAATTAAAGAAAATTTTTGAATTACCTATTAACGAATTATAATTAAAAAATCAGATCGTTTTAAAACAAATTTTTTTTGAAAATTATTTTATTTTTGCAATTTACACAAGGCTAAAATTGCGAAAGTTCGAAATATTTTTTAAAATTATTGATTTAGCTAAGTAAAAATTGCTTTTTCATTCAAGACGGAGCATTTTTTCAATTATTCTAATTTGGAAATTTTCTTCAATTATTATAGCAAATAATGGCGAGTATGATTTCGGAAGAGTCAGTCGGCGTAGAACACGTAGACGATGATCATCGCCAAGGACAGGGACGCATAGTCGACGAGGAAGATCGAGAAGAGGTTTTTGTGAAACCGCTATACACATACTATTGCAATTGCGGTCAAATGTCAATGATTAGTGGTAATTTTTGTTGAGCTTTTTTAGAATTGAAATATATTTTAAAGTTTCATTTCAAAAAAAAAAAAAGAATGTAAGCGCATCAGAAATTCGAACAAAAGTTAGCATCTGAATTAAGAAATAAATTATGAAGCAATTTTAAAATTACACGTTAGGAAAATTTAAGATACACCAATTGCTCGAATGCCGCTGAGAAAAAGGGACCGCGCACGAATTATCGATCCAAAGTGGACGGTTGCAAAAATTTTCATGGAAAACAGCGACACCGTCTACGTAAGACGACGCGAAGGCATTGAACAACAATATCGAAAGAAGTGTAAAAAATGTGGTGTTCCAATCTTCTATCAGCATCCCTTCAATCTCTCGGTTACATTCATCTTCAATGGCGCCCTGCTATCTCCAAAGGAAATAGGTGGCATAAGCGGAAAGAATGAAGAGGAAAAAGCGAAAAAGGTAATATTAACATGATTTAATTTTAATACAAATTACTTTTTTTCATATTTTATCTAAATTTAGAAATTTATTTTCCCAACTACTACTAATTTTCATTCAGGTTGTTATGATGAAACACGTAAAGAATCAGGGCAAAATTGGCTCAGTAACCGTGTCCACCATCGACGAGGACGAGGAGGAGATAGAGGCGCGTGAGCTAACCGAAAGCTACACCATGAACGCCAAAATTATCGAACAACAAATGCGTCGTAAAGGAATGATGTCCGATGGCGCGGCATCTTCCGAAGTGCCTTCGTCAAAGAGAGCAAAACGTGGCACGCTTTTCTAGACTCACAAGGAAACTTCATTTCCATAAGTCGCCAAATCCACACATGCTATACACCATTCGAAAGAGATTTTTTTCTTCAAAATAAAAAATTTTTGCTCACTTTCCGTTACTTTGTAATAAAAAGTAAATAATTTTATAAGTAATTGTGGTTTTTATATTAAATAACTCGAATAATTTACAATGTTGGGGGTTAAGGTCCTCAGCATTTTGCCAACAATATACATGTGATATAGTCATCACCAAAAAAAAAACACCAAATTCGCAAATTCTAAATCTAATCTTTTACGGATTTGCCTGCTTGATTTATTTTTTGATTAAAATTTTTTCTAAGTTCGGGTTCGAAGAATTTGACTTGGCCTTTATTCTATTATTTTTTGTAGGTTAAATTTAATAAACACCTTCATTGAAGCAGGCCCGAATTGTAGTTTAAAAATTTTGAGCTAAACTTCGTTTATAACAAAATGAAGGCCAAGTCAAAATTCAAAAATTCTTTGAACGGCCGAATCGTATTTATGCGAATTTAGGGTAATTTTAATTAATAGTAACCGTTACAACGATATTTTTTAATTACCCTAATTTCGCGTGTATAAGGCCGGGCGTTTTGAACCAAATTTAAATTGGCGCCAATGAGTTCATTCGGTTGTATCGGATCCAAGCGAAATTAGAGTAAATAAGAGTAGGCTAGCCCCTAAAAATTTCCAAACTCAGCTAAAAAATGGATGGGTGAATTTCAAAAAGTTGAAAAAATGCTATTTTGATGGAAAAACAACTTTTTGATGATTTGAAATTTGCACTTTTTCATTTTTTTAGCTGTCAGCCTACCAATTTTTTTAATTTTCAGATATGTGGTACAGAATTTTATGCTCTTTAAGATGCTAATATTAGTTTTTCAAATAAATCCATGTTGGGCTCAAAGATAGAAAACTACTTGATATGAAGATCCTCTTTGGCTATTCGACGTACCGTTCGACTGCTGATTCCTGTCTCCCGAGCGATTTTTCTCATGGACACCCTCGAATTACGCCTAACTCGCTCTCGGATGCGTTCTCGGTTCTTCGCGGTTCGAACGGTGCGCTTTCTACCGCTTCCTGGACGGCGGCCATCGTGACCAAGCTCCTGGTATCGTTTGATAGTGCGGCAAACGATCGCTGGGTCGATTTGAAGGGAACGCGCTATCTCACAGTTGCGTTTTTTCAGCTTGTGTAACGCCAAAATTTGAGCACTTTGTTTTGACATTTCTAAAAGAAATACTAAATAAGCACATAAAAATATCAAAATTTACAGACTTGTACAAAAAAAATACGGAGAATAAGATAAGATAAAAATTGGAACAAAAAAAGTACAAACAATCGCGTCGGGACACAACAAATTTCATTGACGGTTTTTTTGCCCCATCACGTAAAAATTTCTGTGAAAATTTACCTTTGATTTGACTATGTTTTGTTTGATAAAAAAAAATAAAGTGTTATTGTTAATAAAGTCACATTTTTTTATTCGTAATATTATGAAAAAATAGTTGGTAGCCCACAATGTATCTAATGATATACTTACTTAATCAAAAACGACCCCTAGAATTAAACCTTGAATCCATGTGCACAAAAAAAAGTTGCTGATCTTTTGCCTCTCGCTGTAAATTTCCGATTTGGGCCGCTGTGAACCTTTTTAAATTACGAACATACTTTCTGTAAATTTTCCTTATTTCTGTATTTTACCACATTAAAAAAAATTTTTAAACTTTAATGCATGCAAAATTTTAAACAAAAAAAGTTTTCACAGCGAATTACTTTTAAAATTTTCACTAAAAATTTTTGAATAAAAATTGTCGAGATTCTTTATTTAAGGCGTCTCAAATTGGTGCATCTTTAACAGCTACAGCTATCAAACATTGAGCACTTCCTCGTTCTCTCTTTTGCTAAAATTGTTTTAATTTTATAAACATCGGGAAAATTAACAAATAAGCTGAAATGGTAAAAAAATTAGTGCAGGGCTGTTTCTGTCCAAGACATTCTCCAATTTGAAGCGGAAATACGCATTATGTAAATAATTTTAGAGAGGTAAAAGTGCAAAAATTTTAAACTCGGCTGAAATGTACTGAAAAAAGTATTACTGATTAAAAATTCTTTATTCATTGATTAAACTTAATTTTTTAATTTTTATTAATAATGAAGTTTTACAATTATGTTTATGATAATTACAAGTTTTTTAATTGCTTTTATTTCCGACCAATTTCATGTTTATCTTTTGGATTTTAGATGACAGTGGCTTGTAACGTTTCAAGTAATAAACTAAGTTTACAAGAGGCGCAAGTGCTTGTTAACGCTGTAGAACGGGAACCTCTCGAACTTGGAAGTACATGGTAATTGTTTATGAATGTTATTGCCTATTTGTTATTGCCTATAGTACATGAAATTGCACTTGTCAAGTTTTTCAAAATAATTTGAATAGGCAGTATATTTTTGAACTTTATGTATTTTTTTCTATTTTACATATAGGATGCTTGGAATTTTAAAATTACGAGTATTGTTCTAGTTGAAATTAATAATTGATAGTATTGAAATGCATGTATTCTTTTTAAAAAGAGTCATCTATGTATAGTTTTTTAGGTATTTGATTCCCCACAAATGGTGGATTCACTTAGTATGTCCGAAAGATTGCGTTGGACACGATGGAAAAATCGATCTTCCGCGGATTAATTGCGAGCTTTTAATGCAAAAAAGTAAGCATTTTTAGTTGTATTTAAAAATTAAAATATATTACAATAATTTTATAGAATTTTTATTTTGGAATGAGAATTTGAAAAAAAAATTTTAAAGCATTTTTTTTTGTCATAATACATAGGCTTGATTTTATGCTTTTTATTATAATTTTTAAATTGTATTTTTAAATTTTTTATTGTTTATAGCGGAGAACGGATACGAATTGAAGCCAAAGCTTGTTGAAAGCTTAGATTTTCATCTTATTACCGAACAAGCTTTTAGCATTTTAAAACAAGCGTATGGCGTGGAGTTGGAAGAACGTGACATTATTAGGCGGACAGTTATTCAGGGCAATCTTTTTTCGAAAGACGTCTTTATTGAAATATATCTCGTCGAGTTAAACGTTTGTATATTTGTTTTTCTTTTGATACTTGTTTCATAATGCTTTTTTAGTTTACGTATTTAAAAGCGAATCAATCAAAAATACTGAAAATCAGTCAAGCGGAGACCTTTGAGTCGATTTGCGCCAAGGCCGTTGAGGAGCTATCGATTCCGGCCGAAGAGCGGAATTCTGTACGCTTTTATACGCGAGAAAACAAAACGTACACGGAAATATTGCCCGATCGTATAGACTTCAGCACGATAAATAACATCGTGCTTGCCAATCTTACCGTGTACGTTGATTCCGGCGAGCGAAGCAGCTGTCTTGACGATTCTAATAATACGGGAATGACGACACGACGCACCGCCGGCACTTTACGCGACATGTTTGCGTAAGACTTTCTTATTTTATTTTATTTTAGTTTTCTATCTACGAATGTTGTATAGTGGAACGGGAGAATTATTTATAGGAAAAGAATAAGAATTCATAATTAAACGTAGGAATTATAATTTTGGAATCTAATTAGCTTTAATTTCTTGACACTTGCTTATCTTTATTTTTATTAAAATATATTATTAGAGCTATCATCAAATCGTGCTTTTTATGCTTTACAGGAAATTTACAATCTAATTTTAATTGTTTAATAATTACCTACGTTTTGTGTGGAAAATTATAGTGAATTTTTGTTTAGCGCAAAATCGCGTGGACTTTGCGGACTACAAAATCTGGGCAATACTTGCTTTATGAACAGCGCTCTACAATGCTTAAGCAATGTTCCTGAATTGACGCAATACTTTTTGGACAATGCATATCTTCGTGAACTAAACGAACAAAACGTGCTTGGCACACGAGGTCGGCTAGCCAAGGCATATGGTGGTCTGATGGCCGAAATGTGGGCGGAGAACGCGAGTTACGTTAAGCCGACCAAGTTAAAGGTGAGATTTTTGTATTTGCAGTGTTTAAAATAGATTTTTTAAATGATGTTTTTCACTTTTTATTCATGTTTAGTTATTACTAATTGAAAAGTTTAATTCTTAATCTCATAAAAAATATGTATGCGAAGTTTTAAATTTTTTTTATATTGCATTGTTCTTACAAAATATATGTCTCTATTATTTTTTTTACAGTCTGTGATAGGAGAGATAGCTCCACGCTTTAACGGGTACAATCAACAAGATTCTCAGGAGTTGACTTCATTTCTACTAGACGGACTACACGAAGACTTAAATCGTATTCTAAATAAGCCGTATATTGAGGAGAAAGAGGATGAGACAATTTCGGACGATGAAGTATTTTCTTATATTGTAGAAAAGCTTATTGTATTAAGAAGTAGGATTATTTGAGAAATAAACTAAATATTCTTTTTTACAATTTGTAAATTTAGCGTGCTCTTCAAGCGTGGAATGATTATAAGAAGCGAAACGATAGCATAATCGTTGATCTTTTTCACGGACAATTAAAGTCAACAGTGGTTTGTCCGGTTTGCGACAAGGTCAGCGTAAAATTCGATCCCTTTTGCTTTCTATCTGTACCCGTCCCCGCAAAGGAACGCCACACCATCTCCATTATCACACTTATCCGCAAAGAAAAGTGGGCAAAGGTCGGTGTTTTTAATTTTTAATTGAAACATTTTATAGCCTAACTTGTCTTAATAGCTAAACAAAAAATTGTCTAAAAATTAAAAAATAAATTTTTACAGCTTATTAGTTGATTAAAAAACATTAATACAACTTCGTGTTTCATTGAAAATAAACAACATAAATTAAAAAAGATGACATGAAGAAGTTGAGAATAGTCGAAGAAGATGCATTATTTTTGTTTTGATCATATATTAAAGTTTTCTTGCTAAAATTATCATTTTTTAAGTTTGCCATTACGCACTCAAGCAAAGCCATCGTTGCGCAAGCGGTCGCTATTATTAAAGAGAATCTACAACTTCCAGAATCGACTAGAGTAAATTTTGAAATTTTAAGTACAATTATCGGCGATTTTCTATAACCTAATCTCTAGATCGTTTTTCTTACTGGTTACATGTATGAATTGCTATCGGATGATGCTGTTCTGAGTAGTCCGTATGCGACAATTGGATCGACGAAAAACTTCTATGCGCATATCGTAGGTGTTTTGCATGCGTTTCCTTTTTCATTTCCAATATGTATGTATAAATTGTTTTATGAAAGTTATTATTTTGTAGGTTGAGGAAGGTCCACTCGCTATCGTGGAGAATAAGGCCATCGCCTATGATCGGTTATTTGGTCCAGCACTTGTCATAAATTTTCCTGGCGAAGGTAAGATAATCACTCGGCAAATGGTCTACGATCACATTCTTCCGATTGTGCGGGATCGTCTCTGGAAGAAACAGTCTTCGGATATGGAAGTTACCGATGAAGAGAACATTTCTCCCGATAAGAAATCCACCGAAGAAAACTTAATGCCGGCCGAAGTGATGCTCTATTGTGATAAGAAATTTGTCCCACTTCCGACAGATGTCAATGAGGTTTACTCGATTGCATTTTTTGAAAGAAAAACGTGTTAAAGGCCTGTTGTCTAGATTGTCGAGATTCCCGAGGACAATGCCGGCGATTTTAGATTCATTCTTAGATGGAAATCGTCGGAGAATTTTCAAAACGTTGACACATCTGTAAGTTTCTTCATTTCGGTTTTCATTTGCTTGATAGAAAAAAAAATATCTTTTCAAATTTTTAGCGTCTTGTCGAGCGTGAGCTGAACATGACATCTCCCATAAAAAAGTGCTATTCGCTGGACGAATGCCTGGACCTATTTACTAGTGAAGAACAATTAGGCGAAAATGATTCTTGGTATAACACCTTTTTATATTCATATCTAAAAGTACATGAAAAATTTAATTAGTAAACCATTTTTTAAGAATTTATTGAATTTAAAAATAATGTCTTTTCAAAATTAAACATTACATGGGCTATCAAACTTAAAAGTGTTTGAGGAAGTTATGTGATCACCTTGTACATTCTATCTTCTTAGGTATTGCCCGCGGTGTAAAAAACACCAAAAAGCATTCAAAAAACTTGACTTATGGAAGCTCCCGAAAATCTTAATCGTTCATCTTAAGCGTTTCCAATATTCACGTTATAATCGAGAGAAAATTGAGACTGAAGTTGTTATACCCACGAAGTATGTTATGATTTAATTAATTATTATTTTATCAAATGTTTAAAGCAAATATTAGGGTTTTCGGAAAGAAACCGCGTTTTAATCCAAAAACAAAATTTATTATAAAAACAAAATTACAACACTTTAATCCAAAAGGTATTCGCCATTATTATTGACTACTTGTCGCCAACGTCCACGCAAAGAATGGATGCCTCTCTCGAAGAACTCCGCCGGCTGCGACTCGAAGAAGTTGGACACCCAAATTTCGATCTCGTCGTGGTTTTTGAACTTTTTCTCGGCCAGTGAGTGCTGCATCGACCGGAACAGATGATAATCGGATGGTGCCTGGTCTGGGCTATATGGCGGATGAGGAAGAACTTCCCAGCCCAATTCCTCGATTTTCTGCGAAGTGACCTTTGCGATATGCGGCCGAGCGTTGTCGTGGAGGAATTTCGTCGACGCCGTGTCCACGCCTTGTCGCCCTAAGGCTTGGTCAAAGCGGCTCAATTGGTCTTTGTAGAGGTCCGCCGTAACCGTCTGACCAGAATCCAGAACCTCAAAATACACCAAACCTTTGCTGTTCCACCAAACACAAAGCATAACCTTTTTGCCGTGTATGTCCGGTTTTGGAGTCTGTTTTGGCGCCTCACCGGGGTCCAGCCACTGCCGCTTTCTTGTGGCGTTGTCGTATTGGATCCATTTCTCATTCGAAGTAACAATGGAGTCGAAGAAGCCTCTGTTCTTGGCGCGGCGGAGGAGAATTCCGGCCATTGCCACTCTGCTTGCTTTGTTTGCATCACTCAGCTGATGCGGCACCCACTTTCCGGACCTGTTCGTCTTGTCTATTGCGTGCAAGTGGTCGGCAATGGTCGTTTGACCGCAACCAAACCGTTCTGCCAACTCTCGAATTGTTTGGCACGGATCCGACTCTATTGCTTCCTTCAACAGGTCATTGTCGACGACTTCAGGTCGATGTCCATGTTCATGATCCTCCAAGCTTTCGTCGCCACTTCTGAATCGTTTAAACCACTCCTGGCATTGACGTTCAGACAGGGCTTCCTCGCCAAATACTTCAAATACGATGAGATTCAGCAGCCGATTTGCCGTGCTTAAAGTCGTACCACATGCAAGCTCGCATTCGAAATTTTTGATCAGACATTTTCTAAAAACTTTTTTAGTAAAAAATCAAAGTATGCATAGACAAGTTATATATCAAACGATGCGCAAAAAAAAGCTCTATCTGATAGATAAAACCAATTTACAAAATCTTTTATTATATGAGAAAAATAAATAAATCCAACCGCGGTTTCTTTCCGAAAACCCTAATATAAATGCAAGAAAATATTCGAATATTTTTAATTACTAGAAATAGAAATATTATATTTTTAATTAAAATAATTTTTTTTTTTGTTTAGAAATGTCGATCTATCCAAGAAATTGGTTAATCAAAGCGATAAATCACTAACCTACGATCTCATCGCAATTAGCAATCACATGGGTGGACTTAGTTCCGGTCATTACACGGCATTGGCATTAAACGGTGACGTATGGGTGGAATTTAACGATGCTTATGTTTCAGCGACTCGAAATACCAAAGCGAACATGCCAGATACGATCACTTTGCGTGAGGCCTATATTCTCTTTTATCGACGCCAGGATCATTGTGATAGTCCAGCAAAAAACATACCATTCAATAAAAGTAACACGCGGTTGTCGGTATCGCCAGCGAAAAGTCCCAAAAAATCGGCTTCGTCATCCACACCGATAACGCGTTTGTCTGTTATGCGCCAGACGGGCGCGACGCCGAACTCCGCTGCTAACGAATACGGCGAGAATAGCGCCGCCGCCGGTGACACACCCTCCAAGCGACGCTCCAGCGAGTCGGTGAAAATGGACGTAGATATGAGTGAAATTTGAGTGAGAATTGATTGGAATTTGGCTCTCCAGGTTCAATCAACTAAAAGTGGCCTAAACTACCACATTTTTTGTGCCGGTAATTTATTTAGTGTGTTGCTTTAGATTTATAGCTGAGGATTTTTTTGCTTTTTATATTTATTTAAGTATCTCTACGAGATGAATTTTCATTTTAGTTTTTTGTGACCCTCACTTAAGAATATTCGATTAAAATAAATTTAAAAAAGTTTAATGTGACGGTGAAAAATGTTTGTATTTTTTGATTTATTTCACAAATAAAAATGTTTTATTGTGATTCTTCAAGGTTTTTTATATACTACTATAATTTGAAAAGGCAAAATTTATTCCTGATTGACTATTTATTAATTAAAAATACATAAATTTCAAATGGCATTCAGCAAATACAACATTTGGGGGGAGGGATGAAGCAACGAAAATTGCAAAGATTTTTCGTTGAACTTTTATCTACGAACTTTCCATTTCCTATTGGAATGTGTATCTCCTCTCCGGTCCAGCTATGGGGACTTTGTTTGATGCAATGTGCTTATTTGCTGAAACTTCTCGACGAGGTTGACATCGATCTTTTTGGCGATGAGCGATTTTTTAGTTATCGCCACATCTTATCTATCGGCATTGAGTTCGTTGGATTATTTTCGATAGTTTATCTAATTGTCGGCTACTCGCTAATATGTGGTATTTAGTTGTTTTTTATGAAACTGGCTTAAACATGGCTTTCAAACAAAAATAATGTCTTTTCATCTTAACTGAATTCAAAAATTCAAACAACAATTTACTAAATTTTTAGTATTTTTAATCGTTTTCTATTCTGTTATATACATATTATAAAACATTTTTATCTACAGTAGTGGACAAAATGAAAATATGGTTTATTGTATTTTTCTCGGAGTAAACAAAAGATATAAACTTCTAATAAACTCTATTTTGTAGCATTATTCGTCCTCTCTCAGATAAAAAAAAAGTTTTTGCCAACCTGTTTATCCAAAAATTTTCGACACCTAATCAGCGGAGAGCAGTTCAAAATTTTGCCGGACGAAATGAAGAAGACTTTTTTATAATTATTTTATTGCAAAATTCAACCAAAACAGCAACAATAACAACAATAAAACAGTGATTAACAAAAACGGCACTTAATGTTTGGTTGGGGAGCCACCAGCATCGACAACGGCCTTTCAACGGCGAAGCATTGAACGGACCAAATTTTCTAATACTTTTTTAGGCAAATTGGACCATTCCTGATGAGTAGCCTCAACGAGTTCGTCCAGTTTGCGGAATTTTCTGTCCGTAAGCTTCCTCTTAACCTCTCCCCATAAATGTTCTATGAGATTAAGATCGGAAGATTAAGCTAACCACTCCAAAAGCTAAACTGAATGATCCGCTTATGACAATTTTTGCCTTATGTTTCGGGTCATTGTCTTGTTGGTACACCACCCTGCCGGCATATTTTCACTTGCATGTGGCAACATGACCTTCTCCATTATTTCGCGATATTGAGCTTGGTCTATTTTACCCACAACGTAATGCAATGGACCTAACAACGCCAGACTAAAACAACTCCAGACCATCACATTTCCTCCGCCATGTTTTATAGTACCCCCAATGTAAAAGGAGTCAAATCAGAAATTTGAAGGACGGCCATGTATCGAATACCATCAGTATTGCTCATATTAAACTTCGATTCGTCCGACCAAAAATTTTTGGATAAACAGGTTGGCAAAAACTTTTTTTTATCTGAGAGAGGACGAATAATGCCACAAAATAGAGTTTATTAGAAGTTTATATCTTTTGTTTACTCCGAGAAAAATACAATAAACCATATTTTCAAAAAAGGTCTCCTTCATTTTGTCCACTACTATATATCTTTTAACTATTTTAGTACTTTTATCACTGGCATTTATCATAGCGGTTAACGTAGTCCTTCCATATGCTATTTTAATGCTTACTTTTTCGCGATTTGATTCTACCTTGCATCGATTTTTAACTTTGCTAAAGCGCCGTGAAATCTCTCTCTTCAGGTAACTCTTATTGATTAATAATAAAGGTCAATCTAATTTCGTAGCCCAATTCGAATTGGCTATAACTTTTTTACTTTTTAACTAAATTGTAAAATTCGTTTTGCATTCAATTCCCAAGATTTTAGGATTTTGTTCGACATTAAGCTTGTCGATATTGGTTTCGAATTACGAATTTGCTAATCATTTAAACTTTTTGTACCAGTTTTTCAAAAGATCAAAAATGTTTAAAATTGACATTAAATTGATGGAATTTTTTGAAAAATTGATTTTCGGTAATTTTTTCTATTAATAGCTAAAATAATGTTTTCTAGAACGAATTTTACTTTGATTTTCAACTAAAAAGTCAAAATGGTCCAAAATAGGTTTTATGCTTGGGATGAGTTGATCCTTATGCCACCCACTTTAACGAAAATATCTTATTTTTTAAAAAATGGTAAAAAGGTTTAAATGATTAGCAAATTCGTAATTTGTAACCAATATCTTGGTCTTAAACAGTTGCCTAAAATCTTGGGAATCGATTGCAAAAAGAATTTTACAATTTACAATTTGGTTAAAAAGTAAAAAAACCAATTCAAATTAGGTTACAAAATTAGGCCACCCTGTAAAATAACAAAAGTATATATATATTAACAAATTCTCCTTTCAAGTACCAGCTATGCTCAATTAAAATCGAATGAACAGCCACTTCTCATTCAAAAGAGAAGTCGCATAATTTGTTTAGAAAGAACGAGACGACTTATTAATGTTTTCGAAACTGCTTCTGACATGCTTGCTGCTCTGTCCAAAGGGTATTTTCTCATGTCAATTTTTTAATGGCTAAAAAATTAAATAAACAAGATTTCTAAAATTAAACAAGATTTAAAAAATAAAGATTTTTTAAAGAAAATTCCAACCGTATGAGGTCGAAAATCGAAAAGCGTTATCAAAATTTATCAATGCGGATCTTCGCGCCCTAATCAGCTTAGATGGCACCATTGACGAGGATTTTCTCAGTATTTCCTCCCTACGAACCTGTTGGCAGTTTCAGTTCTTGGTGCGCAGCGAATTCTTACGACTTTTCATAATTTCTATTATGGTACAACCTTCGTGGAAAGTTGTACAAATAATGATGCGAACAATTTACGCTGCGTTTGATTCGTTTGAAGAGTTTTATAAGGTAAGTTCAAATGTTCATGCGAAAAGATCACAACAGTCGTATGGTAAACAAGCTGCTTTATCATCTTACGAGTCTGCTATATATCAACTGGAATGGATACTCGAAAGGTAATAGTCATAATAACTAGATCGCCCAGATTTTTAAAAACTGAATAACTGAATATGATTTTACAGCTCCTTTTTATACTTTCGCAATTTTTCAGCCTACATTCTATGGGTAAAATACCCGAAGGGAAGGCAGCTCAATCACATATTCAATCGCTTGAATCTATCATTTCAACAATCCAAAACAATTCGCAGAAGAATTTTCCACAATTCGATTTACCATCTCCGGCACAAAGTGAGGATGATGATGGAAAAGAAATAAATGAATCGGTTGATTTGCTTAAAGACAATATTGATCAGACTCAAATTGTCGAGGACTTCCAAGTAATAAAAATTAACAATAATTACTTTAAATTAAAAAGGTTTTTTTAGATTTATGAAATGGATTCGGAAAATGACAATTTGCAATTGTTGAACTTTGATTCTGAGGTAATTTTTATTATTCGATCGAAGAATAACGAGGATATCATAAGATTTTTTTCTTGCTTCTTTAGGCATCAGAGCAAAGCACATGTCCAGATCGCGTAGATATACGGCCTATTCTTTGCGAATTGAATCAAGCTATTCTACGCCGTAAAGACATATATATCGAGCGTGAAATCACCGCTCTCGCCAAATTTCGACGTGTTCCCACCAATCAAATTGAGCGCGTAGAACTAGATCGTCCAGGTTTTGCCGCGGTGATGTCTTTGGCGAGTGACGATGCAATGGCCGTAAGTCAAGTGAAGGACGCTTGTAATGAACACAATCTTGATGTGAAAGCATCCAGCATTCATATCGATAACTACCACTTGGCGGTAAATCGAGGAGCGTTAGGGCGTGCCCTTACCAACAATGACTTAGCGGCCATTCTTGCGCAACGAAACAATTTTCTTGCTTCACGAACCAATGTTGATGCGGAGTTTGGTGACGAAACAAGTGATTATGATCCTGAATGATCGCTGATGTGAGACCACGTTTCTATCATTGATCTCAAAATTTTTGTGTATAAATCATTGTAAAATACAATTGATTTTTTTTATTATTTTAAATCATATTTGCTATTATCATATGGCATTTATATTTTTTTATTTTTCCCGTCTAATTTCTTCCTGTTATTGATCTTAATTTTAAATTATTATTAGCGTTTATTGCGAAGAAAAGCGTTCAAGGACGAATCGTATGTTATCCTTCATTGGAATGTCATGCTTGCATAAATGGTGCATAAAAATTTGTTTGAAATCTAATTTCAATTTAAAAAATGTGGTTAAATAAGGTTATAATATGTAGCATAAAATTTTATTCATATGCTTTCCAAATGTACAAATAGAAACCGAAAATGCTTCAATTAATATTTAGGGCTGCCTTTTCCATAAGCGTTCAACTTTTTTGGATTAAAAAAGAAATTCGTTAAGTCACATGTCCTGACTACAAAATTGCCATAAATATTTGCACATTGATTGCAGTATTAAAATTTCTGTTCATATACTAATTTTTCGTTGGGTAGATTAATGAGGTTATAAATACAATAATAGACAATGATAAAACAAAAGTGAAACTTATTGGATGTTAAATTTTTTCACGCTTTTCCAGTTCCAGTTCGTATTCATTGACATGAGCTTAAGACATTCCGTTCGGTTAAATGGTTTGCATATGAAAAATTATTATATAGCGTGGAAAAATTTTCGATGAATTTTGATTATTCTTAATTAAAAGTTGTTGATTCGCTAAAAAGTTAAAAGAGATTCATTCCAACATTCATCGCGAAAATTTTTTCCCATTTAATGTGTGCTGGGATGGCACGGGTGTGCCTCCGATAGATGACGCGACTTTTAAAACTACCCAGGGATTGCAGTTTACTCCAATGATCGCGCGGTGTACACAAAATAATCTGGAATATTTTTCGTTTTTTTCTACCATTGTTACAAATTCGCAATTTCTTACATTTTTCGCGCGTGATTCCTTTATATATTGAGTAATAAGCATTTCGGCAACAGCGTCCGAATCGGCATAAAGAGAGAGAACACGATTATCGATTCGAGAAGTTGCTAGATATCCGGCTACATCACCGCCATTTTTCTTTTTCGTACCTTTTGACGTATTTTCTTTTTCCGCTGTCTTATTTGTTGGTAGTTTCCAACGGGCAATATATACTTTTGACTTCAAATACAAAAACTCCAAGAATTCGGAACGATTGTGTGGACTGAGCATACTGTCATAGTCAAGAAGATCTTGGTGAACAGATTTATCACAAACTTCTTCTACATTTATTTCTAAATATGTTTTCTCTTATTAAAAGTCGTTCAATTTAAAAAAAAGTTATTTCATAATTATTTTACTTGGTTCAGGAGTGAGCAGCCTAAGCATTTGTTGCGCATCCACAGTAATCTGATGAAACTGCATACGATCTGCAACAATAAAGCCCGCATTATCCCGCAGGAATGTATCTCCATCCGAATCGAATACATCGATGGTAACATTCTTTTTTAGTTCAAAATTCGCACGACCGAGTGTTGTCTCAGCGAGATTATCAATTAAATGTTCGAGGACAAGTCGTTCATCTGAATTGTAATGCACTTGTATGTACATTGGCATAAATGTTCGATCCGGGAGAGAATCCTAAACTTACTAATGTAGATATTTAGATTCGAAATATTGAATTAATTTTTAAAAAATAAACTAACGTAAACAGAATCGATTTTGAAGTTTAATGGGGAGACTTCATCTGGAGCATAAATGGTAACTGCTTTGTCACCAAAAACTTTATCCAGATGCTGCAGTATGAAATAAGCCTGATTTGTTGAGTATCTTACAAGAGCTCCAATAGCCACAAGACGGCCTAAAATTCAGGCAGAATTTTTCAATTTTTTGCCATCCAAAAATGTTTTTTGAAATTATTGATATATGCACCTTCACCATCTTCGATGCGTGCCGATGTGGCTCGAGGTATCTGCTGAACTGGCAGTGGTGATTGTGCTGGTACACTCGGCACGCATGACGGTGCCGTTACGGCCATTACCATTGTTGACAACGTACACATTCTACTCAATATGCATATGTTAATTTTCAAAATAATCCATATGAAATAAATTTAGCTTTCAATTGAATTTTTAAAGTATAAAATAACATATATACGTAAAAAAGAAAAATTCTATATAATATGAATCAATTCAGCAATTTTAAAAATCAGGATTTGAAATTTTTGGAACTTTCACTTGGCGATGAATGAATAGATTGAATTGAATGGATTATAATTTCAATCCTCGAACAAACAAACACAGTCGCTAAGAAATATTTATGTGCAAAAGTCAGAGAAATAAAAAATTATGAGAAAATACCATAATAAGTGAGGCATATGTGAAAAAATGAAATTCGCGGAAATTTTAAAACCGCAAATTAATGGGTGGTGAGAGAAAAAGTAAGGCGCAAAATTTAGATAAAAACAGAGGAAATATTCAGGAACGTCATCGTTAAATCCACTCATTCCAATTCACTGCATTCTAGGAGAAATACCTTTAATATCGATAGGTCAGAAGTCATATATTTCGATTAATTTTAAAAAATCCCATTTAAAAATATTCAGTTATAGCTAATGTGCTGGAAAAAAGAAAAACTTTTTTTAAAATTATATACATTGCAGAATTGATATAAATCTTTTATCAAATACATAAAAATTTATATGTTTATTACTTTAGAATTCTTTCGAGTACAAAAACAAAAAGATAAGGAAAAATTAAAAATATATAAGCAAAATAAATGAAATAATAAAAATGAATCAGGATTTTTGAAAAGATTTGCACCGGTATTGCAAATATAAGAATTAAAAACCGCAAAATTTAATTTTCACGAACGCGCAAAATCGAAGATTTGGAGATGAGATGAAAAGGACATACTAATTACATACATACTAATTTTATAAATGATTATGCAATAGCCATAATTTATATCATTAAATATTACCAATGTAAAAAATCGATACAAAAAATTAAAAAAGCAGGAAAAAATACCAATACTTTGCCCATATGTGGTAAATGCCATTTTAAATTGAGTATCATTGTTTCATTAAAGTTTTCTTTGCGCTTTAGATTGGAAATTTCGAAATTATTATCCATAAAAAGAATACCGATTAAAAATACAAAAGGGAAAATCCACCTCGAGACAACAAAACAGGTGAATATTATATCCACGATTACCGCACGTTAAGCAAAAACAAAACATGAACAAAAGAGATCAAATTTAAAACAATGCATTTATGTGGAGCGAAATTGAGGCCTGAGAAAGAGAGATCTTTCAAAATGTAAATTAATTGATTCCATCTTTTGGTGATTAGTTCCATTATTTCCTTTCCATCCATTATTCATTGTCGCAGTTTGGATTTGGTTTATCTCTAGGGCAATAGAATTATTCTAAAGAACGTGAAGCGAAGAATTGAATATATTTGATGACGTTCAAACATATCTAATTTTTGATTGGTCATAAAATATTTAAAAATGAGTAGTAAAATTATTTTAAAAAGGACAACTCCTTCAATTTTATGGCTAAACTTCAAATATTTATGATTTATTGTATATTTTATAACAAAATGTTTTCAACTCATTTGGAATCGAACGTGTAATGTCTCTATTTCTCTAAAGATTAATTGTTTTAGGATATTCAATTAATCGTGTCTCCAATTTTATCCAATTTTATCAAGAAGAAAAAAAGTTAAAAGTGTCATTTGATTTTTTACAGCGTAATTTTTGTAAAGATTGTAATAATTGTTCCAAATTTGCGGTTTAATTACTTAATTATTAAACTAAAGGAAAAATATTAAAACTCAATTTTTTTGTCCTTTTCAAATACATTCATATTAATTTTTACTATAATACTCACGTAATAAAAAGTTTAATTGATAAACCACATCGAATTTCTCAAAATTTTTCAAATTAAAGACAAGAAAAATGGTAGAAAAAGCGACGTTTACAGTTCTCCAATTTCTTCTACGATGAAAAATAAAAAAGAAAGAATATTACAAAGACCTTGAAGTTCGAACAAAAATGACCGAATGCGACGTATAGAAATGGACGAAGAAAATTTGAACTTATTAAAAATTAGTCTTTTATATATGATATGCATACGTGGTACGTGATACGTGAAGGCTCCAAATCAATCCTCCCCCGTTGGAAATGACCTTGGACTAATCATTTCGCGGGTTTGGATAAGAGCCACCCAGCCACCGAAATCTCGGCTGGTTCGCTGCATAAACATGCGGTATCGCTGATGCGGTTTGTAAGGCTTGGTCAGCACCGCCGTATCACCCACAATGTGCAATGTGGTACCTATTGTCTCCCAAATATGGAAACACCTAAATGGGGTGGGGGTGGAACTGAAATTCATCCCACGAAAAACCACCAGGCCACTGTTCCCCTTAAAAAGAAAATAAAGAATTCAAATTAATATTTTTATTAAGCCAAATATTTAATACCTAAAATATTAAAATTGATAGAAGAATTTTCAAAAATATTGCATTTTTTGTCGAGGAATTTTTAACAGGGATGTGTCATGTAAGTAAAAATTGAAATCTGTGATTAAATTTTGCTAAGTGGGATTGCGGAGAAGTGGAATTTTGATTTTCACTTTTCAAGTCAAATTCAACGAAACAAACAACCGATTCGCCGAGCGTGCGACCAACATACAACATATTCGTCTCTTATTTGTCATCTCTATGTCTACGTATCATCCTCTTTCATCAATATACATACATTGTTATTGCGCATTGCTATATAATCAAACGATTATAGTGGCACTCCATCCTCAACGTATCTATTTGACTATTATGGTTGTAGATAAATTGTCTTATCTGTTTTAAACCTGCACTCACTATTCTAGTACTTATTAAGTGTTCGATCTTTTTTTTTAAAGAATTAAAATTTTTTGTGCATTTATTGAAAAATTATTTTTATTTTTTTTACATTTATTTATTTTGTAGTTTTATATAAAAATATACCCAATAAATTCCAAAAAAATACATATAAGTTCATTTTAGTCAATTATTTTTCTGGTCCGTAATTCCATTAATAGATAAGCGCGAAGGCTTTCGTCATCCACATTCTTATTAAGCGTATCTTCAATAATTTTTGCTTTGCTTCTTTTGTCATTATCGATTTTGTCGTAATGCCGCACTAAATGTTTAGAAACAGCCAATGCATATTCAATCCAAACACAATTTTGGCAACCGCTCCCACAGCAAGACCACGGCTCAGGTGGCGATGGAAATTTGTCAACTGTAAATCAATTACTATTCTCATACAACCCAAAATTCAAGGTATATATGTTACGAAAAAATATGTTGCACGGCCATATACGTATTTTCCCGGCCATATATTATTTTCCCGCCCGACGGCCATACACTTATTTTCCCAGCCGTAAATTGAAAAAAATGTAAAAATATGTCGTTTAAAAGTGAATAGAAAACAAAATATAATCAAATGTGAAAAAAAGATACGTATATATTGGCGCTTTTTTTGGCGGGAAAATACGCACATATATGGCCGGGAAAATACGTATATGGCCGTCGGGCGGGAAAATACGTATATGGCCGTGCAACATATTTTCCCGTAACATATACAAAACGTTTGAACCTTGTTTAATGCTGTCATAATCGGAACAACATTGGGTTTGTTCTAGTCGCAAACGGGAAGACATAATAGCAATATTTTCGGTTGAATTATACGGCAAATTTCCATCATCAGACGTGTAAAATGTTCGTACTGGCGGTTGAGATAGACGGGAAATGCTAAATCGCAAACCACTTGTGAGATTCCTCGTCATTTTTGGTGAAAACTATCTATACATAAAAATATTTCTAAGCCAATCAAATTTTTTTTAAATTACTTATTTTACTTATAATCCATTGGAAATATTATAAATTATAGGTAACTTACGCTTATTATTATTAATAAAAATAATTTTGTATGTTAAAATAATGGGATTTTTAAAACACGTTTATTTCGTATTTTTTGATAAAAATTGTAAAAAAGTCAACACGCGAATACTGTGGCAAATGATATTTTGCGTCTGATACATATGTATGTGTGATTAAGGTTTTATGATTAATGCAATGTGGTATAATGCAAAAATGGCTTAGAAATATATACAAAACGAAAACTCGATCACGCCGTTAAAAGGCACCAATAAGAATAGAGAATCAATGTGAATGAAAAGTCAAAAAATATAAATGTTTAAATGCAAAAATTTTTTCACTCAAAGCTCAAATACCAATGTAATTTGATTTGTATTTTTGATTTAAAATCTGCACTTAAATCGACAAAAAGTTTAAAGAATCTTATGCAGATAAAAAAGCATTACGTTGAGTGTATGAATTAAAAATTAAGTACCTAATTTTTAGTAATACTAAGTAAGGAAATAACAGAAATTTTAATTAAGTGTGTAATAAAAAAAGATCAGATTTTATGCCTAAAATGAAGCTTTTCAAAAATGCAGTTCAAAACAATTAAAGCGGTTTGCGCTGATGTTCTACCCGTCGCGGAATTGAAGTCTAACAAGAAAAATTCTGAAACATTTAAATTTTCAACACATAAAAGTCATTTAAACGAAAAACTAAATGATGTATTGAAAGATATTTTTGCACGCAATATCTAACGATATTATTATTGCGTATTTTGTGATTGTTGAACAGTAGATTTAATGTCTCCGGACTTTGCATCATTCGGGCGCCATACCGGCAACGCATTGACAACAACTTGTCGTGAAGACGTTACAGTGGTAACACCGACTGGCTTTGATGACGCAGAGCCGCCAATGCTGTTCCCACGCGAAAGGGGAGCTTTTGTATTGTCTATTTTCAACACTGACGTATTGCCGCTTTTAGCTGACGTTGGCGCAGAACCGTTACGCGAAACGGTTGGTGACACATAGTTGCCGTTTGACGCATTCTGCGAAATGGTTCCACCGACAGTTGAAGAAGTATTAAGAGTGGAAATGAAATTAGCATTCATTTGATCCGCGCTATTTGGTGTCTCGATTCCGACATTCGTGTTAGCTAAAGTTCGAAAAAGCGTGCTACGATCGCCACCGTATAGCACGTCGTAGGATGGTGGAATCACGTCTCCTCCACTGGCACTGCCGTAATTACTTATAGCATTGTGATTAAAGGACTGTTGTTGTGATTGTTTCCCTTGTTGTTTTTGACGAGCGATAGTGCTATCATTCGGTGCGATTTTCGTGTCCGACGCCGGAACCATCGGTATTCGGATACGCTCAGACCTTAAATACCAATTAATAGTTTTATTTATACAAAGTGATTTAAAATTTTTGCAAATGCATACTTTGAAAGAATTTGGGAATATTGTGCATTCTCTGTTAGAGTTTGTTGCTTTTGTTGTGGAGAAGGCGGCGGTAATTTCTGCGGATCGCACTTTTGATTCGGATCTCGTGCCCGAATTCTTACTCCTAAAATAAAACGTGCAAGTTTCTAATAAAACATTGGCATCTAAAAATAATTTATGGCCGTTAATTGTAAAATATTTTCCAAACATGAAACACGCCTACCATTTCCGTCGCTACTGCCTCGACTATGTTGACTTGAACGACTTTGTAAGCCGTCACCGTCACAATGAGTCGTATCGGTGGATTCGTTTCTCGCTTTACCTTCCAAATCGACCGAATGTTTAATAGGAGCGGAGTTCGTTTTTTCGCCTAAAAATTTTCATTAATCAGATCAATTTTTTAAAAACGTATACTTGAAGATTACCTTCATTAATTACATTTGACTGAAGAAGACGTAGTTTTTGGCGCAATAAGAGAGCCGCATCTTCGGTTGAGGAATTGATTCCATTAGACGGACCCTTAAGAAATGAGTCCACGTTCGACTCCTCAACAACAACATCTTTTTGGCCGTTAGCTCTCTCATTCAAATTCCAACCTTAAAATTATTTCAATTATGTATTAGATACGTATATTGAAGAGAAAAAAAAACGAAAGTGGTGAGGCTAAAACAAAGATAATAAATATCTTTAGAGTTTAAGCTGTTTTTATAGTATATATGAATTATTTTAAATGGTTTTTGGTGTGATTTCTTCTTCTTAAGTATCTGCGAATACGACATACCAATTGATGTGTTGGCCGATCTTTTGGCCCTGTTGACGCTGGCAAAAATAGGATTGTTGTTGGGCATATTCAACTTGGCCTGACTATTCGCGGTCGGCTTTAACAAGGTTGCGGTAATGGATGGAGGCAGGCATTCGCTATAGTGATTGAATCCCAGACTACCAATCGAACATGTCGACGCGTCCATAGCGTTGATTGAAAACAGCGACGAAAGCGGTTGTGGCATTGTCGCATTTGCATCTGGCGATCGAAATGAAACGCCATTGCCGCTGCCCAGCATTTCGTTGGCGTAGTTGCGATAGTCGAAAAAGTCCGCAGAGCTTAGTGGAGCTATTGCAGCTTCCGTTGAGCCACCGCCACCGCCATTTTCTTGATCGTCGTCAATGCTGACGCCACCGGTGGCTGTGTTTGTGCCAGCTGGTGTGCTCGACGAACCGAAATATTCGTCGGCGTCGTCCATATAGAGTTCAACATCGTTTGAATTGTCCGCATTCCTTGCGGTCGTATTATACTTCTCGTATCGTGGACCAGCCACAGGAGCGGCGAAAATTAAATCATGATGCACGATAAGATTTTTCACCACTTCATTAACATATGTTTGATAATACACCTAAATTTCATTTAGTTTAAGTAATAAAGCGCATCATGTTTATGTTTATTGCTAAAGCAAATACGCTTACACAAATATTATCGCTAAATTTTTTTTAATGCCTAAAAATGCTAAATATACACCTGATCCTTTCCTTCTGGTATTGGTAAAAGTGTTGGGCCGAAACAAATCGCCAAATTATATGGATCCATCATGTTCTCGTCGCAGAATTCGGAAAGATGATTTAGAAATGCAAAAAGATAGCGTAATAATAAATAATTAGGACGTGGCAGTTTTGATAAGAGAGAAGATATCTAAAAGTAGCAATACTAGGTTAACAAAATATTTAGCTAGTCTATAGAACCCATGTATTCTTTGCAATATCCATTTTTCATTTCGCCAATAAGCATAACGTATAAATCAGAAAATTTTCAGACAAAAAGCTAATTTTATGCAAAAAAAAATTCAATTTTGTTGTGTATTAGACACTAACAACAAAACAATTTTATTAATCAAAAAACAATTGACACACCAGACACTCTGAACCTTACAACAAAATATTTTATGACCAAATTACAATGAACAGAATGCCAGTCAAAATGTCGTGCTAGGCACGCGCACACTTTAAATACTAGACTTCGCAACAAATTTTAATATTTTAAAATAAAAAATACATACATTTAAAATTTTATATTATAAAAACAAAGAAACAAACTGAAGAAAAATTACAAAATAAAAAAAACCTCGACTTTATTTTTTCGTAAATAAAGTCGTCAAGTTTTTTCTACCTGATTGATAAAATCGATAGTGGACGAGCATTTTGCACAGTCCGTAAGCAAGTCGAACAAGTAGAATGGAAAAAGTGGCTCGCGTAATTCCCGAAAATAGAGCTTTAATACGCCGGCAATCGAATTCACGTCACTGGCGTCTTGTACATCACGAAGCGGGTCATCGCCTTAATTAAAACAATATTAAGCGTATTATAAACTAAAAAGCGTGCAAAAATTTTTAAATTTATCGATCAAATGAAAGCTCAAATTTAAGAAAAAAAAGAATAAACCATTCTCAAACATCTCTTTCATGTTGTTAATTTCGACTTGTGATCCACTGACGCGAAAAACGCCCTGGTGGTGAAGAGCGAATTGGGAAAGCACACGAATGCAGCTGGTAACAACGATCGGAATTTTCTCGCCCGTCAACTCCACATACTCCTCCAGACTGCCGCCGAACAGTCGGGGTCGTCTTCGACGCAGCGGCGAAAACTGCGCGCCACCATTGGCGCAACCGATGGAATTGCTTGTGCCCGAGTCGGCGGTGGCGGCAGACGCTTGGGAACCGAGGCGCTTTTTTCGTCGCGCCTGTTCGTGCCAATCCGCGTTACTGCCACCGACCGTAGAAATGTGATCTTCAACGGCGACGTCCGCTGATTGGACCAACGCGTTGGAATTTCCGCCTTCGTTGCCGCCATTTTCTAAAAAAGTCATAATTAATTTAGTTTACATATTTTTGAAGATTTTATTTCATTTTACATGAGATATTTTATAATAGAGAAATTTTAATAACCTGTAAGTGTTTTTTCGAAAAATGAAATATTTCCTCTTATTAATGCAGCTCCAATGGAATCCGCTCTCGACTCGAGCCGAACAATTAAATTCGAATTTAGCAGATAAAAACGAAATGTCTAAAAAATGAAAAATTTTCGTGAAAATGCTACAAAACATCTGATGAGCTAGTTAAAATTAATAACCTACCGGTAAGTAGAATTCGTAGACTTTAGTGAGTTCCGCTTCAATCGCCTCTTCGGGCAGTCGATTGTCGGCAATGCCGTGCTCGCTGATCTCAACAAGCGTTAGCGCGCTAAGAAGATCACGTACGCGTTGTTCGGTCTGCTCCAAGATTTGCCAACTTTCATCGGACTCGATTCGCAGCCGTTCAAGTCGTTTACGTATTTGATAATGTCGTTGCTTCAGTTCCGTTGACAATCCCCTGTCCAGCGAAATTGTGTTGATTTGCTCGGTGGAATCGCATCTAAAAAAGTAATACCCATATATGAATAATTCATAAGTACCAAGTAGTCAAAGCAAAAAGTCTCACTTGAATTCGAAACGTTTTGGCAACATAAATATGGAGCTGTTCGACTCGAAAAATTTCTGCTTATCGAGCTGTGGCTGCAGCGAATCCTTAAATGTGCTCAAATTCGCCAATGAATTCATTTCGGTTTGACAAGCGGCTTTGCGAGCCGAAATTATATTCGTTAATATAAGATTGAGCCAATACTCCATTCCCAAATCCGTGCACTAAAAGAAATATTCCGCATGTAAAAGAACACTTAAAAAGCTTTAAAAGAGTGCACGAAAAACAACAAAATTCAAAACAATAATAAATAAACAGACGTCAATAAGATCGGAAAGATCGTCAGCAAAAAACTTGTGCAATGACGCATTGGCTGCGTCGACCGCCAGCAAATATTCGTTTCTAGCGCGATCACATTTGAGACGAGACGCTTCAAATTTGGCGCTTTTCTGTAAAAATAAAAATATGTTAACTTTTTTATAAAACAAAATAGTTTGTTTTTTTTTTGCCAAAAGTCGAATTAAACCTTATCCAAATTTTTTTGGACTGATCGCTGTTTTCTAGCCGAATTCGAGTCCTGCGTCTTCGATTTTTCCGCCTCTGCTTGTTGCAATTTTGTACTGACTACACTAAGCTCCGCAAAATACGTCTAAAATATGGCAAAATCAGTCACATATCATCTAGATTGTAATAAATTATAATTGAAAAAAAAACAAAAAAACTTTACTTGATAAGTTTTCATCGCTGTAAAAAGTTCGTCGATAACGCGAATTACTTCTCCCTGTGCCAAAACTCCTATCTCACGACACTAAAAAATCCGATTTTTTTTTATTTTTGTTCTTGTTGCTTAACAGAAAAATTCGGCTGAATGTGAGCCTCCACGGTATCCTCAATACGTGATACGTGAAGGCTCCAAATCAATCTTCCCCCGTTGGAAATGACCTTAAAATAATCATTTCGCGGGTTTGGATAAGAGCCACCCAGCCACCGAAATTTCGGCTGGTTCGCTGCATAAACATGCGGTATCGCTGATGCGGTTTGTAAGGCTTGGTCAGCACCGCCGTATCACCCACAATGTGCAATGTGGTACCTATTGTCTCCCAAATATGGAAACACCTAAATGGAGTGGGGGTGGAACTGAAATTCATCCCAAGCAAGGTGAAATCTATCGCAAAACCACAAAGCCAGTGCTCCCCTTAAAAATAAAATAAAGAATTCAAATTAATATTGCTTAACAGAAAAATTCGGCTGAATGTGAACCTCCACGGTATCCTCAATAAATTAGTAAAAATAGAATAAAATTACTCCAAATTTATTAATTTTTTTTATATATAAAGTTCATTTTTTCACTGTTTATCAGTAAAGTAAATTGGTTCTTATGCTTCTATAACTCCGAGTTAAGAATATAAATAAAACTGATTGAAAACATAAAGTCTGAGTTGGAGTTCAAATTTACGCTGGATTCATATTTGCTCAGGGAGCGATGACCTAGTGGTTTTGCTTGGGATGAATTTGGGATGCTTGGGATGAATTCCCGACCCCATTTAGGTGTTTCCATATTGGGGAGTCAATAGGTACCACATTGCACAGTGTGTGGGTGATACGCGACGGTACTGACCAAGCCTTACAAGCCGCATCAGCTTCATACCGCACGCATATTCCTAGCAAACCAGCCGAGATTTCGGTGGCTGGATGGCACTCATCCAAACCAACCCGCGAAATGATTAGTCCAAGGTCATTTCCAACGGGGGAAAGATTGATCCCGTGCCTTTACGTATCACGTACGTATCATATTTACTCGTAACATATCCCTCACCCTTTTGGATATTTTCTGTAAAGCGGTGCATCGCGCCAAAATGCTACTAGCAATATGCGTTCCGTATACTTCGGCGGTAATGCTACGTTGTCTTGCCTCGTCTTTTGTATCGTCGACTAGTTGTTGCCATAAACTACAAGTGGAATATATCGACCAACCAGAGCGTCTAAAGTTAGAAAAAAATAGATTTTCTTTTAAAATTTCATTAAAATAAAACAATGTACTTTTGCTTCTCGTTCTTGTGCTTTAGCATCACCGACTTAACGAGTTTGTCGAGCTGTTTTGAATATTCTAGATCGATTTCGGCACGCTTCTTCAAAAAATCATTCACCTCATGAAGAATATTGACCTGAACGTCCGTTCTTTGCTCCAGACATTTGACTTGATCCACTAATTGACCGCGAACATCTAAAAAGCAATATAAAAAATCATCATTATGATGGTGATTTTAAAATTGTTATAACCTTTTATTTGATGTTGAAATTCTTGTAGAGAAACCTTTCTCAACGACATTTCAGTAAATTTTTTAGTTAACAATTAACAAATTAAAATTAAAGCGGAATATATTTATCGAAAATACCAGAAATATCGCATAGTTGTCCGTCCGAAAATGACCAAAAACCTCTCTACACACATAATAAATAATACAAAATTCGAAAAACCCACTTATCATCGTTTATATCGTATTAGAAAGCGGAATTAAGCCACAAACACAGAATCATGCATTGAATATGTAATGAAAAAAAAATCGAACAAATGCTATCATTTTGTGCATGTCCATTATGAAAAAATAATTAAATTGAAAAATACTTTGTGCGAAAATTAACCACAGCATGCTTTTTTTTGTCGCCCAAAATATATATATTTTTTAAAATTTTTATCATTTTCTCCGATACATCTCTCCCTCTCTCGTTCATTGCGTATTATTATATTCATTTGACGAAGTTAGCCGAAAAAAGGAAAAAAAACACGGCCATAAATGTGCAGAAACGAGCTTATCTTTAAAAAAACTGAAAGAAATAGTAACATATACTTTTTTCGTATTTTTTATGCCATTCAAGATTTATTCAAATATTTGTAGTAAATTTTGATTTTATATTTTTGCATACAAACAAAAATTAAAACAAACAATTCTTTTGATAAATATGTGCATTCACTTCATGACCGACGCCCTCACAATCTCAAGGAGCACCATTCAACCGGCCGTGCACTTGTCAAAAAAAAAAAAATCGCAGTAAGGTCGCCATAAAATGCGTGCGCCAATTTGAAATATCAAATAAAGCTCGCACAAAAGAGCGGAAATTTCAAAATTCATTAACGCATAAAAGATCGAGCAAAATTATATTCAATAACAAATGGTTTATATAAATAATAAAGAATGAATGAAAAAAAAAACAAATTAAAATTTGAAAAAGTTGAACTCTCAAGAAAATTTTCGAATAGTTTAGAAGTGAACTAAACAAACAATTTTTATCGATACTTTTTGACGGTAGAAAGGAAGGAAAGATAGATCGTATTTATAATAAAAAAGAAACTATTACTGTAGGAATTCAAATTCATTTTGAAAGAGGAATGAGCCAGATACATTTAGCGAAAATAGGAGAATTGATTATTTTGCGATGCGCCGCCGAAGAGTCCAGCCATTGGACCGGCGTTTTGTGTCTGACGATTAAGCGCTCGCGACGGCGTGAAGCCGAGCATTTTTTGTAAGTTTTGACGAATGCTCATCGTGCAAAGAATGTAGAGGAAAATAAAGCTACAATCCGTGTAGTCATCACCTAAAATATAAATGTGAAATATTCTTGTTTAATAAGCGTTGAAAAGTATGCTAAAAAAAATTTATTAAAGGATTTTGAAAATGAAAGCAAAAAAACCAGTTTATTATGTTTACCAGCGAGGTTGCGATGTGAAAGACTTTGGATCCAGCTAATCGGCTCGAATGGAAGTTTCGCAACAACGCGGCCCTCGAAAATGGACGAGAAAGTGCTGAGCAGAGCCGTAAACACAAAACCAATGGCCAACATCGACTTCATGCGAAACATCGACAGATCGCGATTTGTTGCCTTAAGTCGTTCTTCCTCACGTTCGATTTTTCGCTTTTGGTTGCGAATGGATGGATTGGCAGTTGTGACAACGACTCCGCCGGTAGAATCCCCGCCATTTTCGATTATTTCCTTCTTTCGCTCAATCTTTTTCGTCTTTTGTTCCATTGCATGTTTTAGCCTTAAAAATATTATATTTATTCCACTAAATATTTTATTCAATAGCAACGTTTCAAACGTAGTTATAAAAAAAAACAAACTAACCTCTTGTATTCGTCGGAGCGATAGACCAATAGATAGGTGAGACCTTCGCCCAAAAGTGCTGTGCACATTGCGATCAAAATGATCAAAAGCGTGTCACTTATCATTATAAAAACCTAAAAAGAGCTTTGAATTTATTTTTAAAAAAGTAAGAAAAAAAATTAAACTTAGTATATATTCACCCATCAACACATATATATATCTTAAATCAAAAAATAGAAGAACGAGGACATAAAAATAAATAATTTTATGGTTTTTTACCGGCAAACTTTTCCATTTTACATCAATTTCAAATTTCATAGATTTTGGCGTTTTATAATGTTTTCAAGGAGCTTTAAAACATTTTCATGTCGAAGATTTTTTACGTGCTATAAAAACCTTCTAAGGTGCTTCGAGTCCAGAGAGTTTTGGCTAACATAGAATTGTACAATATTGTGTAATATAATTTAATTGCATTATTTACGCATTGATGCAAAACACCAATGTTTTCGGATTCTATAAATTTATTCGATTATTTCGAAATAGTTCAGCGTAAAAAGAAGGAAATTATTTTTATGTGCGCCTATCTAACCTTTTTCGGCATTAATAATTATTAGCAATTTTTTTTTTTTTGGAGTTTTTAAGATATTAGTTTTTTAACAATTTTATTTTTTAAGATACCTAATTGCTGAATTACTTAGTAATGGTTCGAGGAATAGTGTATGATACACGAAAGCAGCTGAAGCCAGGTAAATGATTTCAAATTTTATTATTTTCAATCTCACGTATATTTTAGGACGTCGAGAATGTATGTGCCAAGCTAGAGTGCACGATTTGGTACGGAATTGTTTAAATTGCGGTCGTATTGTTTGTCAGCAAGAGGGAAGTGGACCGTGCTTTAATTGTGGAAATTTAGTTTGTACACGTGATGAACAAAAGGTTTCATTATATAATTAAATGAGTTTATAATTTAAATAATTTGCGCTACTTTTTGGATGACACTTTTTATGATTATATATTTTTAGATACTGAAAGCGGGTGACAAATCAAGTTATAACCTCTTGAAAAAATTCGAGTCTTCAGATTTCGCATTACCCGGTTCGATTAAGTTTGACGATATTTCTAAAAGCATTTTAAAACACGAAAGGAATGGGTCAAATCGTTTGGCGGAAGAATATAAAGATAAATTACTGGCTGCGGACAAAAATTGGTAAAAAAAATAATTTTTCATCATTTATTTTGTTTAATTTTTTCAATTGTAGTAGTGCGACAAAGGTCAATGATCTCGAAGCTGATTATTACTCTCTAGAACATAACGCATTTATTAGTCCCGAGGATCGAGATATTATTATTAAACGTAAGGAGGAATTGAAGCTTATGGCCATGGAGGCTAAAAGAAAGATTGTTCTTAGCCTGGACATTACGAATAAGGCAATTTCCGAAGAGAAGGTTGGAAATACTTTTAATGATAGATAATCAATAATTGATGAAAGACAAAAATTATCTTTTTCTCATATCTGTTATGTATTATTTTAAATTTTTTTATAGCAATCTAAGATTGAAACAATCAATGATCCGGTTATTCAGTCAATTTTGTCCAGAGCCATTAGTCAACATAATGCTGAAAATAATTCAACAGATTTAAATTTAAGCGATTCAGAGCGGCCAGCCCATAAATTTTTGCTAAATTTCACGCCTCAAGTAAATTTATATTTTTTTAAAATTAGAGTCAAAATCGGTGAAATAATGTAGATTTTTTAGTATGTCGAAAGCGATGATTCAGCAAATACCCCAAATGTAAAGACAAATTTGAGCATTCCGTTGAAGGCGGAACGAGGCATAACATGGTGTATTGCATTGCCTCCAAAGTTGGCCTCTGATCTGGCGAACGGAATAAGAAGGTTTTGAACATTTTTTTTAATTATAAATATAATGAAGAGGTTTTTTTTAAAATACATTTTTTGATAAGCTTTTTTTTATCTTTGCAGTCACATTCCATGGAAAAACGAATTTCGCACGAGGGGACTAATTTTAATTGCAGCTTCGAAAAGGAATCAAAAATCAGAAATCTTGAACGAAGGTAAACAAATAAAACATGAGAATTTCCGTGATTTTTATAATTTAAATTTTAGAAATAGATTCCTCATCGGCGGACTATCCCGAATCGGCAATCGTGGGAAGAGCGATTGTTACCGAATGTCTTACATGGGAAGAATATAAAATCGAGGTTAGTTAACTTTAAAAAAAAATATAACGCTAAAATTTAACGACAAAAAACTTATTTTGCTTTTTAGTTAATTTTACCAAATTTTTAGTATCCTCAAGGTGAATGCTACAACGTGAATAGTGGTTTCATTATTCTCTTTGAAATGCAAGAAACTCTCGCTAGCCCGTTCGTTTTCGGCGTTTTGTCCGAGCTTTTTCCCATCGACAAGGGCACAGCGGAATTGGTCCGCCGAAATCTTCTCCGTGACGATGTGTTAACCAGAGAGCTTATCCCGTTGGATTATTTATAAAATGTGATATAAAAAATTCGCTCACTTAATAATATGGATTCATTGTTTTTCAATTTTGTTTTTCAAAACATTATTTGAATTTCTTCATAAAATTTTATATAGTAAAAAGTGAAGCGTCAAAAAATTTTCATATTTGAAAGGTTTTTTTGCTAACGAATACTTTACATTTTTTTTTGATAATAATAATAATATGATGTTAATTAATATTGTTTGCTTGGCTATTAGACATACTTTTCGCATAAAAACAATGGCTGAACGCCATCCCGTGCAAATCGCCAATCCGAATCAACTCACCGAAGAGGAGGTAATGCCTTTTGATTTATTTGTGATTTCTTGATTATATTTGTATTTGTTTAGCGCGAGAAAGTGCAAGCCCATCTGCGAATCATGGGCTTCAAGGTCGTGTTGAACACCGTTTCGTATCCGCTCGTTTTCGCGAAGACACTTTTCCAACTCGGCTATGAGCCTTATCCGCTCTCCGTGGGGCGTGTATTTTTTTTGACCGGTCGCAACGCGTATTATTTGCCGAATGTCGTACAATATCGTGAGTACATTTTTTATTTGTTTACTTTTTTTGTGAATTGAATTGGATAAAGAATGCACATTGGTCACATTTTTTTTTTAAATTTTTTAGCATGTTTAATGCAAAATTTTGAAATTTTAAAAATTCTTTTTAAAAAACCCATGATTGTGTTCCAACAACTTTTTTCACTTTGCAATACGCCCCAATTTATTGATTTTTTTTTTGACATAATCTTCACAAAAATTTTTAAAATATTTTTTTTTGTTCATTTCTGTCTTTTTTTTTAAGTACGCAACATTGCTCGTGACTTTGGCGGAAAGACGCTCTTCATCGGCGTCGAGGCGGCAGTTGTGTCGAATATTGTTGCCAATAGCGTTTCCATTGCCACACATATCGTATGTTTTTAAACAGGTTTTTTAAATATAATTTTCGACAAGTTCTTCTATCCTTTATAATTTGGTCCGCGCCTATTAATAGGATTTTTTTTAAAGTATATTGATCATTTCTTTCCCGACACTGGCGGTGAGCCCAAGAACGTCGGCAAGGACGAGTCGGAATTGACGCATGCGGATAGTGCTCGCGTAAGAGTTCGTCAGGCTATTCGCGAAACAATCGTACGCACGATTGCCACCATTATGAGCCGCCCATTTACTGGTGCGTATTTATAAATTTTCTACATTTTTAGAATTATGATTTGCTTCTTTTAAATAGATTACTTTATAAACACATGCTATTTATATATACATTTTAATTGGTTAAACTATTTTTTTTTTTGAATAGTAATGAAGATTTGGCATTTCCAACATCATTTATGTATTGCATAAAAAACTCAAATTGTGTTTTAAATGTCCTATATTTTAGTAATTATGGTTCGTGAAATAGCGCAAGTGATCGGTGGCGACCACAAGTATAATGGTCTTGTAAACTCTATTTTTCGAATTGGAAACGAAGAAGGATTGTCGGGTTATTTCACTGGTTTGATTCCCAACCTCATTGCTGACTACATCATGGTGTGGGGAATTGCAGCACTCTCTTTTACGTCCGAGCGTTTGATTGAAATTGCGGTAAGTTTTCTTTCTTTTTTATTCATTAAATATGTTCAAATCAACTTATGATTTAAGCGCAAAGAGAACGAAAAGGAAGGAAATACGAGTGCATTGGAATCTCTTCAAAGCTCACGCAAAATGCTTAAATTCATTTTTCCATTAGTAGTGAATAGCATTAGCTATCCCTTCCACGTCATTGCGACAAATATGGCCGTCACCGGATCGGGGTACATTTTTTTTAATTAGATAATCTAAATTGATTTAAAAATTGCTGACGAACATAATACTGTTAAAGAAAAAATTGTTTACAAATCAGAAAACAAATTTTGAAAATGGCCAAAAAATAAAAATATAGACTTTGAATGTATGAAAATTATTTGAAATAATGTTGGATACTTAATTGAAAATGTTAAACAGTTTATTTCTTTAGTCTTGCCGTTTCTCTATTGCCGTATGCACCAATGTTCAATCATTGGAGCGACACCTACAATTACCTTAAGCCACACGGACTCACTCGTGGTAGTCGGATGTTCTTGCGCGAGCAGAAAGGCGCTATTTCTGTCGGTCCAGACCACCAGCTCTATGCTAGTAACAAGCACTTCATATAAGAAATGAATTTTAAATTGGATTAGGGACTTAGTTGTTCAATATATTACCTAATTATATTATTTTATAAATCTTTAAAATTCTCTCTAATGAATCATATTATGCATTAAGACAGGCATGTAATAATGTTTTCCAACTTATTTTGGAAATATATACGAAAATGTATTTTTTAGTTGTCATTCAATTTATCTTAATAAACGTTGACCTACAATGGAATTTAATTTCAATTATGCAGCGTAACTCATTTACCAATACTTGAAAGATATTCGAAATTATGGCTCCAAAAATTTAATATAGATTTATAAATGTTCTCTCATGTATATATTAGGTTGGCTGAAAAGTATTTTAGGTTTTTATATGGAACGACTATTTCTTGAATTTAATAAAAGTTTTTCTAACAATAAAATAAGTTTATCTATCTGAAAGAGCGTTTTCTTGCGAATATTATGATACAAAAATTATTTGTAATAACTAAATTTTTGGGGCAAAAATTTATATTTATTGAGATTAAAAAGATTAAAAAGAATTTGCAATAAAAACGTACTTTTTGAAGCAATCTTTTTATGAAATTATTTTTTTAGCTTTTCTCAGGCCTAATTAATCATAGCAAATTTGAAAAACCTTAAAATTTTCCATTTGTGGATGGGAGTATCGAGTATTCAAAAATTTTAAAGTCTAAAATGGAAATTGTATGTAACTCGGTTAATATGTCAGATACAAGAGCCGTTTTGATATCGCCAAATAGCCCAGAAAAATGGCTTCTTATCCCCCATAATTTCGAGTTGTTATAATAAACAGTAGCTGAAACAGAGGCAGAAACTTCAAGATTGCAAAAATTTAAATTCTTTGAGTCACAGCCGGCCAAGTTCTTCAAGAAGGGCATTCATTTTTTTCATGAATGTTGGCCACGAGTCATAGATCATGATGGAAAATATCTCTTGGATTAATATGCTGTAATTTCGTTTTTATAATAAATCTCGTTCCATATAAAAACGAAAAATAATTTTCAGCCAACATAAGCGTGTTTTAAAATTAAAAAGCCCTCGCTTAAATGAATAATTCGCGAAAGTCATGAATAAAATTATCATTCATGCAGTATTTTCTTTGCCATCGACTTGTCGGTAACATCCAACAAAGCAAAAATATAAAATAAAATGACCTTTAATGTAACTTAAACTCGTAAATCTGCCTCATTGTCTGCTATTTCCTATTTCCTGCATGAGTCTAAAATTGAGATTCAATCAAAAAAAAAAAAATTCATTTAAAAAATGTCTGTCTTAGAGCGAAATCTCGTGCGTTAAATATTTTTTGCGTTTTATCGATTTTTCTCTAACAGTCTAGTAATTTAGTCTCTCAAATTTCTTTAAACTTTTCATTCATTGAGTTTAGTCAATTATTAAGTTGGTGCTCTTTTATAAAGTAGTATGAGTCGAGGGTGGTATGAATTGAAAATATAAAAATAAAGTTAAATAGTTGCTATAATAAAAGACAATTTTTCTGATCAATGATGAACTTTTTATTTGGGTTTTTTTAAATTTTATTACTCCTATTCTAGTTCTAGAGTCTAAGAATGAAAGTCGTTTTCCTCCATCCGGACTTGGGAATTGGCGGCGCTGAGCGTCTGGTAATTGATGCGGCGTTTGCCTATCGCAGCTACGGCCACGAAGTGCACATTGTGACCAATCACTTCACGCAGGATCACTCTTTCTCGGACGTTAAGGAACTCGCAAACGATAGATGTAGATTTGAAAATATCTTCTTTGTATTACTTTGCACATTTTACTGGATCTTAAATAACACTTTTTCAGTGATTACAACCGTTCGTGCTTTACCTCGTTCGATTTTCGGCAAATTTCACGCGCTTTGCGCTTACATCTCCATTCTTATTGCGGCATTTGTCGTATGGCAAAAGCATTCCGACGCGGACATCATCTTTTGTGACCAGGTGAGCTCTTTTTTTAAGCATTTGCGGTTTTTTTTAATGTTGAAACAATTTTTAATATATTAGATTATCTTTTCAATACCGATTCATTTTCAGATTTCGTTGCCGATAGTTTTTCTTCGTAAAGCTACAAAAGCGAAAATTGTGTTCTATTGCCATTATCCAGACCAACTTCTCGCTCCACATGACACGTTTTTGCGCAAAGTGTATCGCTGGTTTTTGGACATGGCCGAGTATTACACAACCGGAATGGCGGATGTGCTCTTTGCCAACAGCAAATTCACTTCCAATGTAATTCGTGCGACGTTCCCTTCGTTTGCGGACAAGGAAATCACGGTTCTTTATCCATCGTTGAACACCGATATCATTGACAATTATTTGGAGGCGACAAAAGTCGAGGAAGAAGGCAAGAAAATGATGATAGAAGATGAAAGAGATGAGGAAGATGAAGATGTCATTTCTGGCAGCTACAAGCACGTCTTTCGTTCTATTCAATCTTTTGAGAACGTCTTTCTTTCAATCAATCGTTTCGAGCGAAAGAAGAACATCGAACTGGCCATCATGGCTTTTGGTAAGTTCCTTGTTTTACTCAAAAAACCCTTCTTCAATATCATTTTACACACGGCCCCATTATTATATAATAATCTACTTGATCGACTTTCAGCGGATCTCTCCAAAAATTTATCTATCTACGAGTATAACAAGTGTGTGCTGGTCATCGCCGGCGGCTACGACGTGAATGTTCGCGAGAACATCGAATACTACTATGAACTTGAAAATTTGGTTGTCAAATTGGATCTCGTGGAATCGGTCAAATTTTTGCAGAATCCGAGTGCGTTTTTTTTTGTTGTTGTTGTAATTCTTTATTTTCACAGCTCGATTCTGATTATAATGAAATGAAAATTCCGACAATTTTGTTATATATTTCCATTATTATTAACCATAACCATTTGGAAACCGGTTGAGATAATTTTTGGTAAACTAGATCTTATTTCCCTAATGAAATTTTCAACCTATATTCGAGCGTTTTGAATTTATAAATTTTTGGAGATTCTTTAATTATGTGTACGTCATTTATATATAATGCCTTTTTAGCTGAACTTCAAAAATATCGACTTTACAAGAAAAGCACGCTCGTCATTTACACTCCGTCCGGAGAGCATTTCGGTATCGTGCCGCTTGAGGCCATGTACGTTGGGCGGCCGGTGCTCGCTGTCGACAACGGCGGACCGACGGAGACGATTGTGGACGGAACGACCGGCTTTTTGCGCAAAAACGACTCGGCACATTTCGGCGCGGTGATGCTTATGGCCGTCTACGAAAAGGAGACTATGGAGAAGATTGGTAAGGCCGCACATAAGCACGTCGCGGACTTATTCCCCTTCAAGAAATTCGCCAGCCGAGTCGTTATGTTCACTGAAAAGAATAAGGCACTGGAAGATTCGGCTAAGGTGGCAGAGTAATTTGCGAGTGACGTTCACTCGAAAGACTCATTTGACCATATTTAAAATGGAAGTGATTTTTTTCGCCTCATTTTCGAGACGATTTTTTATTTTTAATTATTATATTTTAAATGGAGATAAATTTAGCTATTTTTAATTGTTTAGTTGCTTAAATTTATTGTAAAGCTTTAATTTTTTAAATAAATATTTGTATGGAATTTTCAATGTGGATTCTCTCAACAAACAAAAAATATTTTCAAATTTACTTCAAATAACGATGATACATTGTGTTTCTCATACGCCAAATTGTAACAATTTTGGTAGAATGGTCATATTTTCGTCAGCAATCGCCTTCCGACATTCCTGAATTAACTGCGACGCCGGCACGCCCACTGAAAGAACATTGGCCATTATTTATTAGTTGCTATTTTTACTTGTTCCGTCTTCTTCTAGCATTGCGTTTTTTTTGGATTAAAATTGAAATGAAATTACAAAAACTAGTTTGCTCATAACCTCTGAGTCTAGCAAATTGTTCAATTCTCAAATTCAATGTTTTCAATGCATCGATAAGTTCCTGCCGTGAATTGAGTCGTATCATGTGTTGCCCGACGAGCTCCCGATTTAACATCGCTACGCGCACGTAGAATTTACGGGCTGCTGTGCTAAACAAATGGCTTCACAATTTTATTCATCATAAAAATTCTTTCATGTTTTGCTTAAAATAATGTGATATTCTGACATATTTTTTATGTTGAGCGAGTCCTCCGCACGAATAACACATTCTCGAACAATGTTCAGTCGTTCTGCCCAATCGCTCGAAAGTTTCTCAATAACCGAGTATTTTTCCTCCATCTTTAAATTTTGTATTTTTTAGATATGCATTTTTTACGACTTTTTGTAAGAAAACATGGAAAATTTGCTCACCGTTTTAATCATACCCTCTACGGTTTTAAGTGCTTCGGGAAAGTAGGCGCGACTTTCAAGTGATTTTATATTTAAGTGCGCGCACAATGATTGCAATATGTTAGCGGCGCTTTCAATGTTGTCGTGACGCAATATATTCACGCCCGAGCTACGCAATTCGAGTATGAGCGGCGTATTGTTGCGTGTACACACGAATTTGAGCACAATCGTTAACGCGTCCGTATCCGGAACCAATCGCTCTGAAGGAGGCACACGATTATCGTCGCTAATTTCGGATAATTCTGGTTCCAGAAATTTTTCTGCCAACCACACATTTAACTTAAAATGAAATGCAATAAGTTAAAGAAAATAAAGATTAATGTTTCAAAAGTTACTCTATCAGCTCGCACATTTATGTTGAATTCTACAGTACTCTTTGGCATTAATGGAAATTTTGTTTCAGACGAAACGCGCAAAAATGTTGCGAATTTTGGAAGAACTTGATTAATTTCGAATACACGTAATTGGCTCCTAAAAATATTGCAACAATAATGATCCGTAGGTATGGAAATAGATGATTTTACTCTGAAGAGTATCCGGCAAATACTTTAATAAATAGTTCCGTGACAATATCTTTAGTGGGGGAAAAATACGCACTTAATTGTGATGATTCATTGCCAGTAGGATGTCTAAAAATTGCCATCAATTTGTGTATACATATTTGGTAGTTATTATTGTTTTATGCATATTAGTAAAAAACACGTTTTACATAGTATAGCATTCTGTATCAAAAATTCCTTCGCCAAATAAAAGTACGGCTTTAATCGGCACGTCATTCGATACACCAAGCCGCAAACATAAGCCTCGTTCTGCATTTAGACAGAAACTACATTCAAGATTGGTATCTAACGGTATTAGTGAATGCGCCGCATTTGGATCTTCTACTGCACGCTCTTGTAATTCCAAATTTTTAAGCTCCGCCTTAATTTCATACATAATTTTATTAATTTTTAATGCATTGACAATGTTTATGTCAATTGACATAATTATTTAATTTCAATTTAAAATTTTTGACTTTACAATAAGATTGTGCCGTTTTTGACCAAATTCACGCATTAATCGATAAACATCGGTAGCACCGATATCATTCTTTGAAAAGGATAATCCGTGCACTTAAATTAAAAAATGTTATTTTTTATTCAATAAATATATTTATTAATTTTCATAGGTGAATGTATAATAACATTTGTTATCTTTTTATCAAAATAACTTTATTTTAATAAAGGTTACTATTTTATTTGTTTTCCTAACCTTTGCCACTTCGATACACCAAAGTTAATATTGTATTTTCTGATGCATCCCCAATTGTTTCATAATTGTTATTTGCATTTATTAAAAGTGCTGAAGCTAAATCTCCATTACCATCGACTTGTTCTTTGCAATGGATTTCACCATTGTCAACATTTCGTATATCTATCTTAAAATTTTTATTCGATAACTATAATAATAACTATGTAAAAATAAAAAATGACATACTTTTGCATTGTTCCAAATACAAACTACATGATTGGGATCGGGAAATGGCAAAAGCGAAACGATAGTCGATTTTGTTTTAACTCTCCAATATCGTTCTCCATTGCCATACACACCCACGACACCACTTGACAGTCCAAAAGCGAATGTTGCTGGACGGAATGCACATAAAGCTAAGGTAGCATCACCTTCGTCGAATTCGCTGAGAAAAGTCGCATTTTTAAATACTTTAATTTCTACACTATTCGATCCAACTAATAACTAAAATGGGATGTTTATTTAAAAAAGAAATTCATAGTGCCTTTACTTCGTTATTCCCATCGTTGTCCATATCACAAAATTCGAGAGCATTAACGTCATCTCCCAAAGCTGTCCAAAAAAGATCACTACCATCAATCGCTAGACCCCATATAGTAGTACCACAACCGCATACTAATATATGTTCTTTGTAAGTATCCAAAAGGCCAGTCTTGAAAAAAGTATTTATATTTATTATGATGATTTAATGCACAATTATGTTTATAAATATCTTTACCTTTATACATTTCACTCCCTCTGGCATATCTTTATGGAAAATTGTTCTATTGTTAAACACATCGAAAGCTGTCAATGAACTACGTGTGCCAATTATCACAGCGTCAAGCTGTGTCCCTTTTGATGCATCTGTACCTGATATTGGACATACAGCTATGCATGTAACTGTCTCGGCTACATGGAAAATGGACTCTGTAATTTTATATTTTATAAAACAAAATATTTTTTTATATCTTAGTAAACCGGCGTTCTGTAAAAGAATTTTATTTGTGTCGGTCGCGACGACAATTTGTGGGCGATTGTTGCTACCATTGTGATCGTTGTTAAAGCGGCCAAAATCTGCGCACACTACACGATGATTAAACGCAAAACTAAATGCTCCTTTCAACATGAACTTATAATAAAAATGTGCATGCTTATTCAGTTTAGAAAATTAGAAAAATTTTGTTACCATGGATATTTTTAAGCTGCGTACATTTACTTTTTAAATTTGATATTATAAATCTGAATTGATAAGATTGTTACTTATTATCTTTTTATTTAAAAGAATTTGTAAAATATTTACAAAGATACAAAAAATACATTTAGCTGTATTGCAAATTATGTTATTAATGTTCTTATGCATAAGACGTGACTGTTTGAACAATTTTTAAATCTTTGTCTGGCTTTCATTTTGTTATGCTTAAAGATGAGCTCTTCATTTTTATTCTGTGCTTTAATTCCTTTTCAAGAAAGATATTTTTAAAATCTATAGATATCCGATTATAACAACAGAAAGTCAATTAAAAATTTAAAATTTTTTCGAATAAAATTTTTCGCTTTATCTTGTGCACGAGAAATTAAGGTTAAAAAATAATGTTATGATTTGTATTAAAAATATGCTAATACATAAATATGTAAATGAAACTAAGAATATAAATCCCGTAAAATGATAGAAATGAAATGCAATGGCTAAGAATCACAATTAAAATAAACATGGAATCTGTATTTGAAAAGATATGAATATAAAAACAACTAGTATTAGTCTCAAAATAAAAGAAACAAAAGTTAGCACAATAACTAAAAAATTAAACTCATTATATAATGTGAAAATACGTAATTATTGAACCATAAATTCTTATAATAAAATATGATTATTTCTAATGAAAGAAAACGGAATTTATCAAGGAATGTTTAATAGAAACGAAATCAAATCACAATGAAGTGTAAATGAATAAATAATATATTAAACATAATGAATAGATACAGTGGCGGCCAAAACCCCCGGGCCACTTTCCGCAAAAAATTTCATTACGCTGTAAAATCGGGTAGAATAAACCGATTTGCGTGATTTAAAATATATTTTGTAGGGAATTTTATTGTGAATCATATACTTTTTTATTGAATCTTTTTTATCAAAAAAATTTTTTTATTGCTCTTTTTTGTGAGAGTAGTTTTTTTTCGTGCGGACAAAACACCCGGGTCACTTTGTATTTCATTAGTAAAATCGTGATTTATGATTGTTTTTAGACTGTAAAATGGATATTATTGTTGCTAAGCGTCGTCGTGTGTCTGAACTGATTCAGAGAGGATTGTCTATTCATGAGATAGCAAGAGAAACGGGATACAGTTATTCGGCTTGCCAACGAGCGGCAGCTTACTTGAAAAAGAACAAAACAGCCGAAACTGTTTCGATTGGTGGTCGTCCTAAGAAGTCGACTGACAGAATGGATCGGCTAATTCGTCGAATGTCGGAAGCGGATCGAAAAAAGACCGCAGTCGACATATTTAAAGAACTTTCGGGTAAATATTTAAGCTTTTAACCTTAAAATTGTAACTATAATGTGTAATTGTAGGACGCCAGGAATTCAACCTTTCCGTCCGAACTGTAAGACGCCGTTTGTCTAATTTTGGACTTCATGGACGCATCGCTCGTAAAAAGCCGTTAACCAAAGTTTGCCACCGTAAAGCTCGTTTGGCATTTGCCCATGCTCACAAAAACTGGACGGTGGATCAATGGAGAGATGTCGTTTTTTCTGACGAATGCAAGTTTAATATGATCTCTTCGGACGGCAAAATATATGTCCGCCGCAAAAAAGGCGAAGAATTCGATCCAAAATGTACGATTAAAACAGTTAAGTATGGCGGCGGTTCTCTAATGGTATGGGGATGTATGCGTGCTAATGGCGTCGGTCCAATAACTCATATCCGAGCTTTACGGTGGCAAACTTTGGTTAACGGCTTTTTACGAGCGATGCGTCCATGAAGTCCAAAATTAGACAAACGGCGTCTTACAGTTCGGACGGAAAGGTTGAATTCCTGGCGTCCTACAATTACACATTATAGTTACAATTTTAAGGTTAAAAGCTTAAATATTTACCCGAAAGTTCTTTAAATATGTCGACTGCGGTCTTTTTTCGATCCGCTTCCGACATTCGACGAATTAGCCGATCCATTCTGTCAGTCGACTTCTTAGGACGACCACCAATCGAAACAGTTTCGGCTGTTTTGTTCTTTTTCAAGTAAGCTGCCGCTCGTTGGCAAGCCGAATAACTGTATCCCGTTTCTCTTGCTATCTCATGAATAGACAATCCTCTCTGAATCAGTTCAGACACACGACGACGCTTAGCAACAATAATATCCATTTTACAGTCTAAAAACAATCATAAATCACGATTTTACTAATGAAATACAAAGTGACCCGGGTGTTTTGTCCGCACGAAAAAAAACTACTCTCACAAAAAAGAGCAATAAAAAAATTTTTTTGATAAAAAAGATTCAATAAAAAAGTATATGATTCACAATAAAATTCCCTACAAAATATATTTTAAATCACGCAAATCGGTTTATTCTACCCGATTTTACAGCGTAATGAAATTTTTTGCGGAAAGTGGCCCGGGGGTTTTGGCCGCCACTGTACTAATAATTGTACTTGTTACACAAAAATAACAAATTCAAAAGTTACAAAAAAACAAAAATAAAAAATAATATTTGACTAAAGGCTTGTAAAAAGCAAAAGAAGATATGCATTTAATATAAAACTAATTTAAGATAAAAAATATTAATTTCGAATTTATGTAAATAAATATGATGAAAGTTAAGAATCGAGTAAACAATCTAACATTCCGTCGTGATTTTTCAATCGTCTCTTACTATTTTGTTTACAAAATACAAAGCTTTTGTCAATAGGAATAACGTTATCGTGTGAAAAAAGAGATGAATCACTTCCACTACCACCGCCAAAGCTTCCGCGATGAGTTAAACATCTCCAAAATCGTTGGCCGAATTTTGGTGATAATACCGCTGCTGTCGAATGAGTATTGAGATCTATAGAAATTATAAAAAGACGTATTGCAAACTAATTTTTAGTTCCAAACTAATATGTATTATAATTGAATTTACTACTTACACAAATTAATTAAATTCAGCATTTTTTAAAATTAATTGCTATATTAGAGAACGTACCATATTGGACTGCATCTTTTATGTTTGCATTAGACCATGCTAGCTTGTCATCTACAGTCTCATTACGATTATTCAAATTATTTACATCCAATTTCATTCGACATTCCAATGTGGTTAAATTCTCCCATGAGCTTGAACGTTTCCTAAAATTATAGTATGTAGATCAATTAATTAAATACTTATTTTCATGGCAAAAAATTATGTTATATACCTTGGTATAAATTCAGAAGAACCACTTCGACGAATCGCATTTTCGTCTTTATTTATAAATCTTGAGCTTTTCAATCTTTGGAAGTGAGTTGCATGATCATAAGCAACAGCATTTTTTCGCCTAACTATTTCACTTTGAATTTCTTTTGATTCAAGTTGATTGTCATCTACACCGCTTTTATCGCTATGATATGTACATCTTGGTTCGTTTAAAAAAAGTTCACTAAAGAACTGGCTTTGTTGTGAAAATTCTACTTCCGATACTGATGAAGAGCGCTTGCGAGTATTATTGTTTGTGGAAATATTCCGAACACTTTTATTAATATCAGCAATACGACAATTTTGAATGCGGAGCATGTCGACCATCATTTCTCCATGATACTCATGTTTGTTAGTGGAGTCGTTTTCCATTTCACGTAGGCTGAATACAGATGGAATATTGGCCATCCAGCGTTTAGCCTTTTCCATTTTGGTTGTTTTACTAATGTTGGAATTACTTTTAGTGAATTTTCGACCGGTGTTATGAATACGTGATTTGGCATTACGAATGCAGTTCGTGTTTTTTACGAGCGCATTTATAGCTCCTACACGTACGCCCACCGATCCCAAAGACATATATGTTATTCGTCCTCGCTCAAAAGATACACCTTCGTTTTGGAATGATTGCTGAGTGACACGATCGCGAAGGTCGTCAAAGCTATCCTTTTGTCGAGGCAGCAAATTCGTATCACGCATGTCAATGGAAAAACCGTCCACAAAGCTAGATTGCGTGGACGGCTCTATCGATGGCGATTCACTGCGTCGTATATGTTGTCGATTAATGGAAAGAAGAGATTGTCGGCTCTCCGAAAATGAAGGATTTTGCGAAATACAATTTGTCACACTATCAACATTAAACATTGCTTTTCTAAAATATTAAACTAGTAACGTTGTTTTATGTGCTTGAGATAATTCACTAACGGTGACGCATTCTGACACGAGATTGAAGGAGGATCGGCATTGATTGGTGTGCGAAGCGTAGCTCCTTGTACCAATCGACGCAAAACCGCGCCATATGAACCGCCTTCGCGATGCAACGAAATGCACGAACTTTTATTAATCGCTGAAAAACGTAAAACGCATAAAGTATTTCTAAAAAAAAAGAAATTATTTTTAAAAAGTACATACTCCAGTTAGAAGCACGCGTATGAATTGCTGCGCGTGGAAATATTTCTTGAGAAAAACGGTCCTGGCAAATCGGCTGGTTATCGGCGGAAAAATCGTAGCCGTAACGACATTTCAGCCAAAACGTTCGCATTTTCCCTTTGCCTTTAATTTCCAATGAGCCACGCTCTTCGAGAATAAAGTCGTTTGAATTAGCCAATGCGTTTTTCGTTTGCTCACTGCAGTGAATTGATAGCGCTAAATGTCTTAAAAATATAAATAAAAGGGTAAAATTAAAAATCTAAATTTTTCGCAAGAAATTTTTAAAAAAAAAAAAATACTCACGTTCTGATGTGCTTTCCATGCGCGAAGCGGTGTTTACCGTGTCACCGAAAAGACAATAACGTGGCATGGTAGTGCCAACTACGCCAGCGACAACTGGGCCGGTATGAATGCCGATTCGAAGTTGAAGTTTTTCGCTGGGCCAATGCGGAATCTGAAAGGTGGTTACCGCTTTCAACAACTGTAACGCCATTGTCGCGATTTGTTCCGCGTGAAATTCGCCGGTTTTATTTTCTGGTACACCCGACACAACCATATACGCATCGCCTGTATGCATTGAAAAAAAAGAATGAATTTCCTAACTAAAACATTGAACAAATGAAAAATACCTATAGTCTCCACCTTGTAGACTTCATATTGCTTTATGATCGAATCGAATAGCGTATAAAGTTTGTTGAGAAAGTTAACAACTTGCATTGGCGTGGACTTACTCGACAGGGTTGTAAAGCCGACAATATCCGAAAAATAAATCGTCACCGAGGCATACGACTCGGGAATAACATCCTTGCCCAACAAAAGTTGTTGTGCGACGGAACTGAAATTACACGGCAAAATTTAATTTTTTTTAACATAAAAAATCGCTAAAATACCTCGGTAGCATACGCTTCAATAGATGTTCGGTTCGTTGTTTCTCCGCTTCAAGTTCCGCTGTGCGTTCGGCAACGAGAATTTCCAACTCATTTTGATAAGTCTCCATTTTATCCATCATATGATCCTGAAAAGTAGTAAAGTTTTATCATGACGTGAAAAAACAAACGTGAAAAAACAAAAATGAAAATTATAACAAATAACAAAAAATAAATTATATGCAAATAATAACAGAAAAAAACTTACAACCAAATTTCGTTTATAAATAGAGGAAAACATTTGCTTTAGTTTTCTGCGAATTGCGTTCCGAAAGTCTAAAGATTTTAGATTCCAATATAAAATAAGATTAAAATGAACTAAAAATTTTGCAACGATTGTTTTCTTTTTTTTCAAGTGCAAATTTTAGACTTCATATTGTTTTATAATCGAATCGAATAGAGAATAAAGTTTACCAAATCGCTATATCTTAATTGAAAATGTTCTCAATCACAGCTTTAAAATAATTTACTAAAAATTAGTTTGATTGACTTCGACACTTTAAGCCAGGATTGCCAGATGTCCTTTTTAAAAAGATTTGTTCTTTTTTGAGGGGGTCTGTTCTTTTTTCCCATTTTTTGTTCTTTTTTCCCATTTTTTGTTCTTTTTTTCCATGAAAAATGGCTCTCTTAGACACAGGATCAGGAGTTCCCAGAAGTATTAATTCTTGAGAGAATAAAGAATCTGACCCGAAAAGTCAACGAAATAGACCAATTCAGATATTTTTAGAAAAATCTTTTTTGTTCTTGGAAATTATCAATAAAATATTTTTTTCGTGCCCAGCCGTTCTTTTTTATTTTATTTTCGTCTGGCAACCCTGCTTTAAGCAATAAAAGCAATTTGCTTCAAACATTTAAAAAATATAAATTTTACGAAATTTATGACAACTTTTTATACCTGGACGAAGATCGGGATCCTCTGACCAACACAGCGTCATTGTCTCAAGTATATAATTTTGGCAATCAAGTTCGTCAGTAGACGGACGATATATGAAACCGGTAGTCTTACCTTCAGCAACTCGTCGAACTACGTCCCGTACTTTTTGTTCGCAAATCATATAATTGATAACAATTCCTAAATATTTATTTTAAAAAAAAATGTGTTCATATATACAACCATATAAATAAAAATCATAAAATTATGTAATACCTTCCGTGGAATAATCACATACGGAAGTTTCTTGTTGTTCTTGATAAAGTTCAACAATATTAAACGGACCTTGACGGACCAAAATTTCGTGAAGAATAATTCCAAATGAATATACGTCACCCTTTTGAGTGCCTTTTACAGCATGACAAAACTGACTTCGTCGCAGCAATTCCGGTGCCGTCCACAAGTAGTGTCTCCACTAAAATAATTTCATAATAAAATCTTAATCTAATGGTTGAAAAAAAAAGTTGAATATACCATCAAGAGATTGTCGTCCCATTCTTGTCCATCGCGAATATCATGCAGACCGAAATCCGCAACTTGTAAAGCCCATCGGGACGTGATAAGACAGTTAGTTGTTTTAAGATTTCCGTGCACTCGAACTTCCGATTCATGCAAGTAAATCATTCCCTACAAGATTCATTAGTTTAGTATGCGATATTCAGTTATTTAATATTAACTATTTTTTAAAATAATTTTATTATACAAGTAAAAATTTTTTATATGCATACCTTAATAAGATCTTCCACGAAAGAAGTGATGAATAAACTATCTAATTTGAGATCTTTATTTCGCAGTATGTCGAAAAGACTGCTTTTTGGGCAAAACTCGCGCAAAACATAAATTGAAGACGGAAAAATTATAATTCCTAAAATAAACTTAAATTCAATTCAAGATAAGTAAAATAAAAAAGTTAAAAATTATTTATTCAATAAAATACAACAAATTCATGCCCATAAATGCGTTCACGTTGTCGTGGCGAAGTTGGCGCATTGCTCTCATCTCAAGTTTCGTCGATCGCGCCAGCTCACGTACCTTACGCGCGTAGCGAATTTCCTTAATTGCGACAATCGCGCCCTTGTAAAGTGCGTAGCCGCGCAAGCCATAATCGCACTTCTTATTATCATCGTTATCGCCATTTTGTAAAAAATTCGTCTAAAATCGGTATGAATTATTTTCTCAATGAAATTTAATTTAAAAGTGATGCGGTTTGCAAAGAAAAAATTGCTTTCTTTGTTATTAGCATTAAATTGTAAAGCATATTACTCCAGCATAGTAAAGAGAAGTGGCCGAAGTGTTAAATTGCACAATCCGTTCGATTTCTTTCCTATCAATGCGCCAAATTGTTGATAACTCACGCTCAAACTTTCGATTTCTAAATGATTAAAATATAAAATTCTCAATATTAAACATTCTTGTTTTAACTACCTGTACATCATAAATGCAGAAATTGAGCCGATTAACGCGACAGCGGCCACAATGCCCAATAAAACTATTATAATCGATTCTGTAAACTGATCCGATAGATTAAAATATATACATATATATAAAGTTTTTGGTACCGCTTTTGCTATGACAAAGCTCGCCGTAAAAGCCACACGGCGGCTCGTCCAATGGCACTCGATTGGCAGGCCAGTTAATTTTTCGTTGAAAGCGCAAATGTGGCAGTTCACTGGCGTCATCGATGGCGACAAAATCCGCCGTTAATGTCAGTGCCGCATTAAGCGGATAATAGTTCGGATCCGATTTATTAAAAATTGGTTTTACAGGCTGCAATGAAAGCAGCGTATAATTGCCCTGAGCGTCACCATTCTCGTCAATCTGCATGTCAAAGCCTTGCATGCCTTAAAAATAGCAAATTAGCAAAAAAAAAATCAGAGTCATTAATAGAGTCTATTTCACATTAAATAATAATTCACTCGAGTATTTCCGGCCCAAAATACGTTTAATAATCGCGGCACCATTGTTAATGGCCGACTCGGCTGTTGCATTGCTCATTACTTCATGCAATGCTCTAGCGTAAAGAATTACCGAGTCATACAAATAGCAAGCAAAGCGATTAGCCTAAATTTTTATGCTTTAATCACACAATTTATAAAATATAATTAAAAATAAACATACCTTAATGGCTTCACTAAACTCCTGACGTTGAAGGCCGAATTTGGGCAAATAAAAATTGGCACGTCTCCAAAATTCGTTGAATATTGGTGAGTCAAGATTCACCGGCGTGGGAATAATAGCCAGCGCTGATCGAGAATAATTGACCACACGACGATCGAGCGAGTCGGAAATTGCCCATGATTGTGTTAAAGAAGTGAGAGTATCTTCAGAATTTATTTTACAATTTTCTCTAAAGTCAATATTTTTTAAAAAAAAACCTCTAAGAAAATGATTATTCATTGCATGATAAACATTCAGCCAATTATAGTTTGTATCCAAGTATAGAAGTACATAGTTTCCATTGTCCATCAAATGATTCGTTCCCATTTCCAAAAGAATTTGCCGGAATAAACGAACGTTTCCAAAGGTTAAATAAACTGAAGAATTAGTGGTGATTAATAAATACTAAAAAGTTTAAAGCCAGACATACTTCTTGTTGTTGTAAAAGTTTCCTTTATTATCTGTGCCACCCTTTGATATTCATTTTCCTCCACTTCCGAAAACGGATAATCAATAGTAGTGACGTTTTGTATAATATATCTACGCAAGTTACCCGATTCTAATCGTCCATTTTCAGCTTCAATAGCAAGTTTAATCGAATTATAAAGCTCAGAATTGGCCGCCTGCTCCTCATAGATAATGGTAAATCGTCGCCAATTGTGATAAGCTAGTAATGCCATTAAAGATTTGGTAATTTTCGTTTGGGCCGGAACAGTTCGTGCAAAAGTAGAATATCTATTTTTAAAAAATTACAATAGAATAAATTACAAAAGCTTACTTTTTCTTGTCCGAAACAATTTGATCTTTGCATTTGTGCGAAATTATTGGTAGATTTTGAGCGGCGGCCATTGTTGCCTCTGTTCTGCAATTCACCTCAGGCCCAATAAATACTTTTGCGCCTCTTTTCCAATGATTCATAAAATATTCCGTGCCTAAAATGTTAATTTGATACTTCCGGTTGTCGGACCCTCAAAATTAAATGACCTTTTTTAGGTTTTCTGATACGAGGAATTCGAATTTAATGACGTTTCTCACCGATTTTGTTGTTTTTGTGCAGTTTTTGTGCATTTTCTAAGCGATCCTTTCACCGTCATTTTGCAAACATCGGCGAATTTTGGCCCGTCTAATTGTTAATTATTTATCGTTGTTGTGTTTACTTATTAGAAATTATGCTATAAAATTCTGCCTCGAAAGTGTTAAAAACTGTACAAAAACAGCAAAATCAGTAAAAAACATCATTAAATTCGAATTCTTCGTGCCAAAAATCCTAAAAAAGTCATTAAAAAAAATTTTTTTTAGGGTCGGATAACCGGAAAGTACCGTTAACTTTTCTAATTAAAAAAATTTTCAAATATATATAACAGACTTCTCATTTCGTTTCCGCACGTATTGTCAAATATGTATGCTAATTTGTAATTCGGTAATAGAGTATGATTTAAATTTACATCGTCAATGGCCACTTGTAAAGCACCACTGATCATAGAACCTATAATTCTTTGTGTAAAAAACAGACATATTTACATACACAAAATATAACCTACCTTCAAAATCCGTTTGAAAGCAATTTGTTAATTTATCTATATCAACACCATCGAGATCAGTAGATGAACCATTCGTCGATATGGCATTAATACTATCAAATGAGGATGTTGAAAACTGACTAACAGCACCCAAATAGCTGATCAAAATTATCTTTCTTGTATCATTAAATGAGTTTGGATCTTCGATTTCATAGTCCAAATAGTCAGCATTCAACTAAATAATGTTAAATGTTAGTGTATGTTAAATGTTAGTGTTCATTCAAAAATATAAATATACTTTTTGTGAGAATTCCGCTGCACTTAAAGTGAAATTTTCCTCAGCAAAATATGCTTTTAATGACAAAGTCCAAATAAGAAATACGTAGAAAAAGTGTCTCATCTGATTCGTTTAAATGCTATCCAATTGCGATAAGAAAGACGTTTGTTGAAAAAAAACAAACAAAAACTTATAATAATTGTCGATCGTCCACAAAAATTATATGAAGAAGTGGATGAGCAGAAAGACCTGTAGCAAAAAGACCCGTGGACAAAGTTAAATATACCTAAATAAATATAAAGTTAAAGGACGCATGCCATTCAATATAGAAAATTGCAGGTTGGCCCAAAAGTTTTGATAGATTTTTTTTATACGTTAATAAAAAATTTTTATTATCATTGGTATGTATGATAAGTATATGGTTTGAAAGCCCGTTTTCTTGCAAACATTTTGGTATATAAAAGTTCGGCTTAATTTAAAAATCAACAAAAATTTTTGGAACTTTTCCAGATAAATTATGATATTTAAATTTGTGTTTGGCATCTCATCAAAATTTGTTAAAAAATTTCTAATTTTTCAAAAAATTAACTTTTCTCTTTTCTTTTCTATATTATATAATTTCGCATGCATGAGCCTCAACCGTTCGAATGATTCTTGAATTTTTTGCTGCTTACTATTTTTATTATGTATTGAATGAATACAAATAAAAATTTGGAGAATAAAATAGAATTAAACGAAAGACCAAAATGAAAAACTTGTCTTCAATTAACAGACAGACCAACAAAAAATTCAAAAATTGGCTTATATAAACGAATTTAAAATCATAAACGAATAAATTGACTATTACTTTATTAATTATCCGTTTTATTTATATGTGAAAAAATGGGTCCGCTTGCGAGTGAACCTTCGTCCAACGTGTTCATCACGCTAACAATGGATATGGAATTAAGTGAACCCGCTTATCCGATCACTCTTGTGGAGGAAATGATTATAGAACAGCGTGGGTCACGCGAAGTAATTTACTTTTTTTGCTACTTTAATTCATACATATAACGAGCATCTGTTTGATCAAATTTCAAAATTTGCCGTTTTCTTCATTCTAGTGACTTGATTTATTTTGACTTGAGTTATTTAGAAAAGAAAATAGACAACTGACCTTATTTTAAACTTGGGGGTCATTCAGAGTCATTATGAGGCATTAAGAGTTATTATGATGAATCTGAATTATTTAAAGAGCCAAATTCCAGCTCTGCTTCATTCTGTTATCTTGAAAGGTCATACAAAGAATCCGATATCGAGAGTATTTAAGTAGATTTGAAAAAAGATTTATTTTTTTAATCCAAATTGAAAATTTTTTTGAACCTTTGCTCGTTATACGCCTAAATTAAAATATTACAGGGCGTTCCAAAATGATAGGTTCACATAAAGTTTTTTGTATAGTTTGTGCATGAACATCGCTTAGGGGCTAATTTTTTACTAGTGTGTACCAAGAATTATTTCTAATATGTTCACTAAAATTCAATTTTGTTTTTTTTCCAACCTAACATTTTAGATATTTTTAATTACTATTTAACATTAATACACAATTAACTGATGAGAAAAAATAAATAATGAGAAAATGAATATTATTTTTACTTGAATTTAATAGGTTTTTTGTGTAGGTGCCTTTTCCTGGAATGGATAAAAGCGGACGAGGTGTTTGTTTGAAAAATGAGCTCAATATGTGTCAACTTGGGCAGTTGTGTCCGTTCCGGCACATTGTCAAAGACAAGCAAGTTGTGTGTAAGCACTGGCTACGAGGACTTTGCAAAAAGGGTGATCAATGCGAGTTCTTACATGAATATGATCTGAGCAAAATGCCCGAATGTTTTTTCTTCTCCAAATATCGTGAGTATTTTAAATATTTGCCTTTCTTTTACTGCCGAAGTAAAATATTTATTATAAATCTAAATTATTTTTAGTTGCTTGCAGTAATCGCGAATGTCCGTTTCGTCATATAGATCCGGAAAGCAAAATAAAGGATTGCCCGTGGTATGATCGTGGATTTTGTAGACATGGTATATCTTTGAATTTTTATTTTAAATTTACATTATCGAATTGAAATATTTTTTTATTGATCCTATTTCTTGAATATTTAGGGCCATTTTGCAAGCATCGTCACCGGCGACGCGTGCTATGTCCACTGTATTTATTGGGTTTTTGTCCGGATGGTCCGGAGTGCAAATTCACACATCCGTCGTTCGACTTGCCGGATCCGCGTTCCTATGTTTCCACCTTCTCCAAGTACTCCAACCAGGGCGGTATCCTCTGTCACAATTGTCACGAACGCGGTCATAAGGCCACGCATTGTCCCCATTTACCACAGCATACGCAACTGCCGCAAATAGACCAGAAGCAGACGACCATTCATCATCACGGCCGTTCCATCGTGATTCCGAACGCGGAACAGCCAAACTTCATGAATGATAAGAAGAGTCTCTCGGAAGTCACCTGTTACAAGGTTTTTTTCACATCTTTTTTAAAGCATCTTTAATGTTTTAGATTTATATTTAATTTTTATCATGCATTTTAGTGCGGCGAAAAAGGTCATTACGCGAATCGCTGTCACAAGGGTGTACTCGCCTTTCTCTCCAATACCGCACATTTGGCCGCCGAACAACGAGAGCGCGACCAGAAGCGAGCGGGTAACGTGCCCTTCTACATGGCTGGAAGGGGCCAAGAAAACTAATTTATTTTTTTTCTTCGTTTTTTTCTGAAAAATTTTTGCGAAATAAATTTTATAAAATTTATTTTTTTTATGTTTCATTTGAACATTGGTAAAAAACCATAGTTTTTTTTTCCTCAATTGTCGAAGGATTGAACTGTAATAATTAAATATTCCAAAAAAAAAAAAAATTAAGGTGTTTATTAGCTATTTTATGAAGGTTCAATTGTAAATTGCAAATTTTTTTTACATTCGCTTCGATGAATTTGGTGCTAGTGCAACGAAGCTTTCGACGCTTCGTCGAGTCGAGCCGTCTGCCGCCGCGTCGCGTTCAAAAGCGCATTGCGCTCGCCGGCTGTGTTGTATTGTTGATGTTCATATACATGTTTTTTTTGCCGTTCTCACCCGATTCTAAGGCGTCCAGATCGCGATGTGTGGCCGATCAGTTATCAAAAGGATCGCTACTCGGACTTCACGAAGCGTTCGCCCCGTCGCCTACCTCTTTTGTCGGCAACGGCTTTGTCGGAATGGACGTGGCCGCGGACGAGCAGCTTCTCGTCGCGCGGGCCAACGACACCTCGTTGAAGGCGCCAATATACACCGCGTTTCGACCGCTCGTCGACGTCTCGTTGACAACCGTCGAAACGATAGACAAGTTCCAGTATGTCTTGGATTTTCATCAGGGCGTTTCCAGAGCTGTTCGATGCGCTAGTTTTGTAAGTGATTTGAGATTTTATTTACATTTCGAAAGTACACTTTTATCTTTTTTCAGGAATTTATTTTTTCCCTTCTTTTTAGTCAGACAAATGCTTTTGCATTCAACAATCCGTTTATGCTCATCGTACGAGAAGAAATCTCATAGTTCAGGAGATTCGAATCTCCAATCCAACGGTATATTTTTTAAAAATGCTGTATTTGTTGTATTTGAAATTTTTATATCTTCCAGACTTCATTTATCGAAATTTTATTCAAACGCAAAGGCAATTCGGATTGGAAACAAAGATTAGGGTATACTTTTTCTTTACATCTTGTAATCTTAATTTTACTTTTAGTTTTTTTTTATCCTTTTATTTTTAGCGGCTCGCTTCCCGCAATGCACACAAAAATCTTTGTAGAGTCTAAAGCAATTGTCGGTGTAATTTGCTCTTCCGTTCCCCTATCAACTCTTTCGATAAAAGCACAAACGTATAATTTCCTTAATTGAATTTTTTGTCTCGTTTATCGAAATTTGCCTTGTAAAATATTTTTTAGAGAGGAAACTTTTCGTTTTCTATGCATCGTCGAAAGAAGCCTTATGTCCAATAATGGAGAAAATGTGTTAATTAACAAGCTCTCCGAACAATTCACACAATTGAATACGTTGAATTCCAATGTGTTGGACACCGAGCATTTCGAAGCTTGGGAGAAGGTCGCGTTTTCTTTTCTTTTCTTTTTGTGTATGATTGTAAATTATTTTTAGTTAAATGCGCCAGCCTTCGAGATTGATTATTCAAAAGCGCCGAACGCCCTGAATTCGTATCAAATCAATGTGACACGACACGGCCTATTGAGCGTTGTGCCTTCGCCAATTCTGGAATTAGGAACGGACTCCCAGAGATTGAACGTATTTTTTTTTAAATTAAAAAATATTAAAAGATACATATATTTTTTAATCTTCGCACTGACAATTTTATAAATCTATACACGACTTTTATGAAAATTTTCTTGTTACAGTATACTTTTACTTATATTTATTTCATAATATCCCGGTCATCCTCCTTTAAGGTACTTCTACAAGCATTGTCTCGTACGGAATTGTGCTATTCCGGACATTCAACATTGTTAAAGCCGTCAAAATTATGGCAAGACTGGGCGAATGTTCAGGAACTGCTACAAACTATGGAGATTTGGCTTCTCACGTTGGAACACAATGGCTGCATGCATTTGTAATTTCTTTAAAATAAATGAATATGTTTTTCTGTTAATGCAATTTTTGTATAGATTGGAATCTGGCGCTAACGGACTAGCTCATGCTTTTCTTCTAAGCCTTCTTGCAGCCACATTCACGCAGCATCGCCTGGAGATTGCGCTCGATCCGGAGTCCGATCTTCATCGCCAGATTCATGTACGAAATTTGCGTGTTGGTGTCACGAATTTGGGCATATTCTTTAATTTGGAAGCCGCATCGTATAAGCCCTTTGTCGAGGTGCAAATTCTCGGCGACACCACCGGCACCGGTCTGACGTTTACCAGCGTTGCGTCATCATCGGTGAATCTATATGCGTGTGGCGCCGGTTGTCGTGAAATGCCAATAATCATTAGCCGAAATCGTCCGACTCGCTTGGCGCTTAAAATCACAAAGCCACCGACTCCAATTCTGTTTATTGCAGAAAATCGCGAGCATCTTCTCCGAATAAAAGACACGCTTCATGTTTCGGAGGTATTTTATTTTTGAAAGTGGAATTATGTTTTAGTTTTACGAAATGTAAAAGCAATATAGATGCTAAAACAAATACCTCAACTCCTATTATAAAATTTTATTTATTATCGAAGGAGGGCGCAAAAAAAAACTTAAGGACATACATAAATTAGCTTATTTTAAGGTTCTTGATGCGCCCGCCGCCGAACTCCACAAGGTCGAATTGCACAAAAACGGCGAGAATACTGGTCTACCAACCATTTTTTGGGTAATATTAATAGTTACCCTCGTCGCCTTCCACCTTTTCCTGTTGCGTTTGCTCTATTCCGAATGGCAAAATTCCAGCAGTGTGCCGTACACAAGATTGAGCAAACGATTTTTACTTAATAGTTAATTTTTTTAAGCATATACTTTTGCTTACAAATTTAATTTATTCACTTTCTTTTAGCTAATTTATACTTCATTTTTTAAATTTATTAAGAAAAAATTTGTTAAAATACTTCTATTTTTATTTATGCATGTAAATTCAATTTATAAATAATGTGAATGTATCAATTTTTTCCTTTTTTACAATTATAACGTATTGGGGATGCGCTTTCTGTTTGTAAATATAAATTGTGCTCGGCCAAAATATTGGCCAAAATTATTATGAACGAGTACGGGTTCTCTTGTTTATGATGTCTTATAATCAATTGCTTATAATTCCTTAATAAAAATTTATTATAAATATTTATTGAAAACCCATAATAAATGAGCAAAAAATTGTTTGATTTTTTACAAAATTGTTAAGCAAGAAAATCTGCAATTTTAAAATTTTTCAAGACTTTTTATAATCTACTGCCGCCTAGAAGTGGGTAATCGAGCCTCTGAAGCACCAAAGAATTTCCCAAAAATATTGCCGATGTTAAATATATTGCCACCCGGCAATTGATTATTTCCGAGACCTGGTACAACTAAATGGGGAAATTTTTTGAAAAATTGCGAAAAAATATTACCCTAAAATTCCATAGATAAGAACGGTCCATAGATAATAAAGGATGAATAGGAAAAGTGGATGCCAAATAAAACCAATTCAAAGTTACAAAAAGTGGGATCAGAAAGGAATGAGCTATCAAGAAGTTGTATTTTTAGTTGGCAAAAATTTTTCTTCTATCTCTTTTGACACTATCGTGCATCGTTTCGATAAAGCACTGTGATGTTGATAATCTCAAAAAGGATTTTGAGAATATGGATATATAATAATAATAATGAAATAGAAGCTGAGAATAGAAATTAATTCATTATTGTTAAATTTTTGTTGTTATTGTTACTTTTGTTTAAAATTTTAAAAAAATTAAAAAATAGTTTTTTTTTTCAAAAAAAGTAGGTGGATTTTTCAAATATTAAACCGCTCTTATCTATGGAATTTCAGGATATTAAGATTTTTACACAATAAAAATTATTAAATAACTTACGAGATTGAACAGGAGGTTGTTGAGTTGTAGATATTGGAATGGGCATACATTTATTAAAAGTTTCGTTCATACGGAATTTACAGCGGCATATGCATCTACCTCGATAGCAACCAGAGTTCTCTGGACATTGCTCTTGGACAAAACATGAGCCACCCAATTGCGTGAGATTGAGGCAGGTTGTATCACGACTCAGGCTTATTTTCTTAAATAATTTTATTAAATTTAATCATATAGATTTTAAATATAAAATTATTTTATAAACCAAAAAAATAGAACTATTAAATTAAATAAAAATATAAATTCCAACAAGAAATTTGTTTGAAAATTTAATTCATTTTTTTGAAAAATTTTAAGGATGAATTTTTGTTCATATTTAAAATTAGATATGAAGAGAACCGGATTTTAACTTCGTTAACAAAATACTGCGTATAATATTAATTTAATTTACCTTATCACAATCAATAACACATTGTTGACTTGGGTTTTTAACTGGATGAGTGATAACATCGACAGAAGGGAAAAAACCGGTTGCGCATTGGCATTGTCCTTTAACGCATTCCATACCTTCCGCTGCGGCGCATTGCTCACTGCGTTGACATTGCGCGTTCAATTGACCACGTGCCACACATTCACCATTAAGATATAGGGCTGCAGGTGCCATTGCATTACACGGTCGTTTACAGCATACTGCCTAAACTGGCACATTAATATTATTTAATAGAAAATATTTTTTTCATATGCAAAATAAGTAAATTATATTTTTTATTTTTTTAGCTGTCAACCAATTTTTATATTATTTTTCGATGTCACTTATTTACATAGTTTATTTGTAAATTTTAACTTTTAAAAATAACCTGTGAGAAGGTTTCTCCATTTAAGTAATGACAAAAGTGCGTATCAGCCGGACATGGTTTTTTCAATAATGGTAAAATTGGTATTGGTGGTGCACTGAAATTTGTAAATACGTTAGGTTCGATGACAGGCGCGAAAGGTGGTGGCGGAAAAGTTGGTGTAGGCGTAGTAAGTGGTCGCGATGATGCAGGTCGCTTATTTCCGTTTGTTATACCCGGGACGCATGTATAATTTGGATCTACAGCCTATAATTTCCTGACATAGTTTATGTGGAAAATGAACAATAATGTAAAACATACAGAATTTAAAGGACAAAGAACCGGACAACAATGTCCGACAGGTGATTCAGGCGTTGTAACGCAATATTGTCCAAAGGCGCACGTATCCGCATCTTCTATGAAATTTGCAATCTGAAATTTGCTTCCAGCTTGTTAAATTATCAAATTCAATAATAATTTACTTGACTAAGTTGTGCTCGACGAATACAGGCGGCACCGGGTGAACCACCCATAGGACAGTTATTATCAGCTACACATTTTGTACCACGTTGTGTAGTACCCGAAATGCAAACACATTGATGATTCACGCAAGCGGAAAATGGAGACGTGCAATCATAATGTCTCGAACAGCGATCACCAACTCGCGATGCTATTTATATATATATATATTTCAGAAAGCGCGCAAACCATTGGATTGTAACATAATTATGGGTTATTTTTTTCATAGATTTGTAAAACTTTTTGTTTTTTGTTCACAGTTTGTTCATTCATTTTTTTTCTTTTTATGAGTTTTCTGACATACTTCATTATTTGATTCTAATTATATAGAGTCATTGAGAACACTTTTCAGGAACGATATTAAAGTCCAATTCCTTGCGAAATAAACGAAATGTTTGGCCGTAATGTTATATCGAAACTAATTTCCACATTGTAGTTGATTTTACCACATTTCGTTCATTTTGCAAGCAGCTGATCTGAATTTATCATCTTGTCTAAATTGTTTCTCTAAAAATCTTCTCAAAGATCCTCAATTACTCTTTATTAATTACTTATTATTACTTATGCTTATTCGAATATCTTCGAAATAAATAAAACAAAACATATAATGAGCTACACCATAAGGAAGCTCACCTAATAATGATGCATAAATTGGATAAAAACTACTGTGTTTTACAAGCTTCTAAAAATACGGCGGCCCATAATTATGTTACAATCGAATATTTTTTATATTTTCTACTATTATTACGTACATAATTAGGATTCCAGTGTTATCACTTACTGAAAACACATTCCCCGTTGACTGCAGAAGTTGATCCACGTTGAACACATTGGCAACGACCGTTTCTGCAGAAAAGCGGTTCTCTACATTTTGAAGAACATTCCTGGCCAATTTTTGCCGGCACTAACAAGGTAAAATGCTTACATTAATTTTAAAATATGTTTGAAACATAACAAAACATACGTCTAGAACAACGTATCGCTCCTTTTTCAGTTGTAATACGAACATAATGCGGATGACATTGGCAAGTTCCGCGTAAACATACGCTACCTTTGTTTTCACAATCGGTATCTATCTCACAACCTTCACCTAATTGAGCTTTTCCTAAAAGATAAATTAGGATAAGATTTATACGTATTATTTTTTTATATTAACAGTTAATTACCTTCACAAGGATTATATTGCCCGGAAGTATAATAGAATATATTAAAAACTATTAATAAAACAATCAATTCTGTCGAAAAAAATTTAAATGACTTTTTAAATAAAGGTATTCTTCTATTATGTAAATAAGCTTCTATTCTTCGGCATGTTCGAAAGTTTACATTTTCAGAATCTATAAAATAATTCATGGCGCGCCAGCAGTAATTTGTTTGTGTGAGGAGACTTTCACATACATCAGCTGCATGCATAAGTCATATAATCATGCAGATTTCACGCAACAAAAGTATGTCACATACACACACGCATACACAAAATCATAAAAGGACAAGCACCTTACGTAAATTTTTTTTTTATAAATGTTGACGATATTAATGCGCACATATGTCAATGTGCATAGCCACCAGTGATGATTCGATGGTTCATTTCTTTTTCATGTAGCTTTTATTATTTTTTATTTCTCTATTTATCTTTATAGAATTTTTCAAGATTTTGCAATACATTATTCTACGTCATTTTGATTATATCCATATTTTTTATTATGTACATGCATAATACGGTGTATCAGGGATATCGCGGAAATAAATTTGAGATTTCGGAAATCGGCTCGAAAAAATCACCGGAAATCTGAAGTCGGAAATCCAAACAATTAATAAAATTATTTTTAAAAAATTCTTAAATTAAAAATGTGACACTTGATTTCAGTGTGATTGAAAAATTGTAGATATTTTTGCTTAATAATTTTGTGAAATAAAACAATTTTTTGCTCATTTATTATGGGTTTTCAATAAATATTTATAATAAATTTTTATTAAGGAATTATAAGCAATTGATTATAAGACATCACAAACAAGAGAATTCAGACTCGTACTCGTTCATAATAATTTTGGCCGAGCACAATTTATATTAGGTATATTTAAAGATCTTTTTTCAACTTTAGTAAGTCTTATTTAGAATTTCTTAAATGAGTCAATTTATAATATTTTTGGAATTTTTTATAATTCTCCATTATTATTTTTTTAATTAAATTTTTTCTTCGTAAATTTTTAATCACTTTTAAAAAATTTTAAAAATAGCTTTTAAAAAAATTGATCGTATTCAGCCACCCTTGCAGTTCCGAAAGACAAAATAATTTAATTAAAATTTCGAAAAGATGAATATATACAATTTATATTATACAACTACCGATGATAACACACTCATAAATCTAGAAACTAAAAATCGTGCCCTTTTTATAGTTAAAAACGTTTCTATAAAAAATTTAATTCAAAGACCAGACTATTCACGATTTTTTTTCTTTACGATTAAAAAATATTTTTTTATTTTTGCATATATTTTCCTTAAATTTTTATTTTTTTTATTCATATTCACTTGCTATTTTGAACAGACAAATAAAACATAAATTTAATAAACATTTGCCTAAAAAATTGATGGAAAGAAGCAAGAAACGATGGATTATTTCCAATCGTTTGGCTAAACATTTTCGAGTCGAAAAATTGCATTAAATTATTTTTTTATTAGCTATCGATTAGTTTTTTTTCAAATTACATCTACCCTTTTATTCTACAATATTAATTTAATTTATTATGTGTATACACATTTTTTAATTTCTAAAATTTTATCAAAAAAGAAGAAAATAAAAATGAAATAAAAGTACACGCATATATTTATGCATAAATTCTCAATGTAAAAATTTTGAATGCTAAAAATTATTTGTAGATTTGGTGTTAGTGATATTACAATTCATATCAAAAAAATCTTGTTTATATTTATTTTAATAAAATATTATATAATAATAATATCATATTTGTTTTCATATTCACATATGAAATTAATAAATGATCAAACTAGAAAGATAAATAAGATTAAAATTATATTTTCCTTAAATTTTTATTTGACAGCTGTCATTGAGTTTGCTAGTTATCGACTAATAGCAATGCTTTACCTCGCAAGATGTTTTCACAATTTACACAAAAAATTATTTTATAGCTTTAAATTATTTTTAAAAATTAATTTTATCAGATATATGTTAATATCAGCAGGCAATTTACTAGTTTAATAATTATTCAAAACAGAGTTATTAGTCTTCATTGACTTACAAGGTTAATCAACAATAAACAAGCAAATTAAATATGCTTTAATAAATCAATTGCAATCTGCTAAATCCAATATTTATAGCAATATACATATTAAGCTTAAATAAGTTTTTAGATGCTTAATTTATAAACTTAAATTGAGTTTAAATAGTTTGTATGATGAAACGTTGAATTTATTTCATATTTCCAATATGTGTAAACTTCATGACATTAATTTGATATTAGCGTAAAGCAAAAAAAATCAGAATTGTTATTTTACTAACTACTTTACCTAATATTTTAAGCAATTTGAATATATTTTTATTGTATATTATTTTTTTTAAAAGTGACCTGTTATTATTGATGTATAAAGAAAAATAAAATTTATTCAATTTTTTTTTAGAAGACAAATTTTAGAAGACAAAATGACTTATAAAATATTTTTCATTATTGGAATTTTAATTCTTCAAGGAGTATGTGCGCGAAAAGTGTGTTTTTAGCTAGCAAATGATTAAGTAACTATTTTTAAAAGATTTTTTTTAGAAGGTAGAGTTTGAAGAATTAGAAAGCATCCTTGAAAATATTGATGACACCAAAAAGATTCGAGATGCATCCAAATCACGTCATAGTCATCAACAAAATGTCGATATTGATCGAGGTATAATATATTATGTGCATATATTTATTAAGTATTTAATTCATAATAATTTGAAAATTTATGCATTTATTGTATATATGTAGAATAAATATGTGTTATATAATGCTATGTATAATAATCATTTGAGAAGCACAACGCGAGGCAGCCGAAATTTGTGCAAACCATGCATGCGGATGGGGAAAATCTTGTGTCGCACAAAAAGGACGACCCGTTTGTGAATGTGTTGCACAATGTCTCGATGCCGGAAATGACCCGCTTGATCAAGTAAATTATTAAGCTGTAAAATAATTAAAAATAACAATTACGATATTAAAGGTATGTGCTAGCAATAACCAGACATATGCATCTCTTTGCGAACTCTACCGCCAACGTTGTGTATGTAAACGCCGCAGTGGTTTCGAGTCCGAATGTGAAAATCCTGCAAATTCGAAGATCCATTTGGAATACCTCGGCGCTTGTAAGCAGCTTGATATCTGCACTAATGATCTAATGGTTCAGTTTCCTCAACGCATGGCTGATTGGCTCTTTCAGGTATGCAAAAAGCCTACTTCCATTTCATTATTCTCCCTAATTCATTTTCTTGTATTATTTAGGCTGTTAAATTATGAACGTCGTTTTTAAAAGTAAAGAGTAAACAAAATTTGTTATAAAAAATTAATACATACACAACATTTCAATTCAAAAAATTTTTTCAATATTAATGAATCTTAGTCATCATTGCTATAAAAACGAATGGCTTCCAGAAGAACTGAGATAGTAGTGACTTGAATATATAAACGAAGTTCTTAATTTAGCAATATAATGTTTTTGCTATACCTATTTAATAACGAAAAAATTTAAGGTTATGAAAGAATTAAAGAAACGTCGTGAACTTCATGGTGTTGAATGGGAGGAACTCGTTTCGGAAGCCGAAAGTGATAATGAGAAAAAGCACGTATATCCTGTGATCTGGAAGTTTTGCGACCTCGATATCAAACCTCATGATAAACACGTTTCCCATCATGAACTTATTCCGATTACGGGTTCAAATGTTTTAATAAAATAGTAGAACATTAAAAAATAATTTAGTTAAAAGTTTAGCTCCGGTAATTCCAATGGAATCGTGTATCAAGCCGTTCCTTGAGCAATGCGATGCTAATAAGGACGGTTCAATTACTATTCAGGAGTGGGGTATTTGTCTTGGTCTTAAAGAAGGTATGTTGATTTGAACGAACCTGTAAACTAAATTTGATAAAAGAGTCAAAAATTGAAAATTTTTTTATTCCGTCACAAAAACTATTTTTAATTTAATATAATTTTTTATTACAGGTGAGATCCAGGAACGTTGCTAAAAATAATAAAAGCATCTTAATTAATTATACTTTATTTTTCTAATTCTTGTTTTCGTTACATTATTTGAAGTATATTCGATAAAAATATTTTTTATTAAAAACGAATATTTTTGTAAGATTCACTTTATAAACTGCCGCCGTTTTCTCATCTATTTTTATTCTGTTCTTTGTAAATTCCCAAACCTACATTTTTATACTCGTGCATTGTTAATTTTAAGAAAAAATACAAATTTACATTATTCAAAAAAAAAATTTGATTCAAAATAAAAAATAAATAATATTATTTTTACAATCAAACATAAAAGCTTCTTTTTTCATTGTTGACAATGGATTTTTATTTTTGATGCATTTTTATGCATTGCTTTTTATGATATTATATGCTTGACTTCATCGCCTTTGATGAGATTCAAAATAAAGTATTTTGATCATCTGTTGTGAACACGTGAATTAATTAAAGTTGATTGAAATTACAATTAAATTTCTGTCATTGCACTCCACAAAACCGATAAAACAAAGGCCAAAAATAAACTTTGGAGTGCTTTCGATATTAGAGTTGTATCTCATCAACATAATATGAACAACTTTTAGTTTTCTGTAAGTTAAAATTTTTAATAATACCCGATGTTCGGGAGTATAAGCTGCGGCTTATACATTGAACTCGTTCTAACGCAAAATTTACTTTTCGATTTTCAAAAACTTTTCGAAAATTTTGCACTTTTTTGGAAATTTTGCATATTTTTGCAATTTTTCATCGTATTCCTTACTGAATCTGAAATGCCTATTGAACACATATTTGTACCTTGTTAATTTTATTATATTAAAGAATAGACTTTCTTTTATTGTACGTTGAACTTTTATATAAGATTAAATTGATGCACATTAGTATTATCAGCAATTTCATGTTCATAGTACACAAAATATATTAGAAAACAATTGTCTTATTTGACCACAAAATTTGTTTCGTTTTTTGTAAAAAAAACGGGAGATGACAAAATTTCGATTCTTTTGTTAAAAATTAATTAATTATGCATTATGTATTAGGTCATCAAGAAAGTATTTTCTGTTTTTATATGGAACGACATTCATTATAAAAATAAAACTACAACATCCAATTAATAGGTATTTTCTATCATGATCTATGATTCATAGTCAACATTCATGCAAAGAATGAATGGTCTTCTTTAAGGACTTGGCCGGCTGTGACTCAAAGAATTTGAACCGCCAAATTTTTACAATGTCAAAATTCTTGCCTCTATTTCAGCTACTGTTTATTATAACGGTTGGAAGTGATGGGGGATAAGAAGCTATTTTTCTGGGTTATTTGGTGGTACCAAAACGGCTCTTGTATCTAACATATTAGCTGTGTTACATACAAATTTCCATTTTAGACTTTAAAATTTTTGAATACTCGATACTCCTATATGGAAAATTTTAAAGCTTTTCAAAATCGTTCTTTTTTGCTATGATAGTATTTTATTAGGTCTAAAAAAAGCTAAAAAAAATAAATTCTTCAAAAAGTACGTTTTTATTTCAAATTCGGCACTTTTAAAATTTTAATATTTACTTTTAGATCTTTTTTTAGAATAATTATAGAATTGGATTTGTAATGAATAATGGCAACCGTACAACCTATTTCGTTAGCGACGAGCGAATGCTATTACATAAAAATGAGTGGGATGAACACCATATTGAGACTCCTGAAAGACTTGCATCTATTCTCAAAATGTTACGTGCAGAGGGAGTGCTTGAAAAATGTACAATACTTGATTCAAAGTATGCTACTTTGGATGATATTCTTCTTGTACATAGCCAGCATTTAATTGACGAATTTCGTTCTACACAATTTATGGATTTAGTAAATTTTTTTTCATAAAGATTCATAGTTTAAATATTGCAAATATTATTGTTATTTTTAGCTCAAATTAGAAGAATTCAGTGCCACTAAAGAAGACGTATATGTAAATCAACATTCGTATGAAAGCGCTTTACTTGCGGCTGGTTCTTCTCTTCATCTTCTTGAAACTGTACTTGCAAATCCGTAAGATTTATTTATATGTGTATGATAAGTATGTATATAATAAACAATAAAAATGTATAATAATGCATATTTACATAGTAAATAATTTAGTGGTAGCAATGGTTTTGCCGCAGTGCGTCCGCCAGGCCACCATGCCTCTTATGACGATCCTTGCGGTTTCTGCATTTTCAACAACATCGCACTTTGTGCCAAAAAAGTAATATGCTCCAACCACTCCATTAATCATCAGTTAGCATATTTATGTATGCGAATTTGACATCAGAATAATTACTTTATACAAGAGAGAGAATTCGAACTTTTTAAATTAAAAATATTAAGCTATCTTCTCATTTATCTTTAACCTGCATTGTTTTAATTTAAAAAATTCGTATTTTTTAGTTTTATAAAGCTATATTTTTTTACAACTTTTAAATTTACAAACCTAATTAAGTTGAAAAAATCTAATGCGAAAAAAACTTTCTATACCTTTTATTTATATCTATTTTATGGAAAAAAATTATAGGCACGAAAAAGTGGCTTGGAACGTGTACTAATATTAGATTGGGATGTACATGCTGCTCAAGGGACACAATATTGTATTGAAAATGATGATGGCATTAAACTGATTTCTATTCATCGATATGAGCATGGCAATTTTTGGCCCGAGCTTGCAGAAAGCGCCGTAAAGCAGCCATGTAACTTTTATTATCAAAGCAAGACTTAACAAAATATAATATTTTTCCAATAAGTCATAGAGACTAAAAAAACGTACTATTAGGTTGTCCCATAAATTTGGAAACATATTCTATATTCCAACAGAAATTAATTTTATAACAAAACGAAACAAAACTGATTTAAAAGAATTAATTGTCGTTGTTATCGAGGACCTTTTTCCATTTTTCGTGCATTGACCGAATTCCGTTCGTGTGGAATTTACTTTACTTAAAAAAGTCGTAGAGCGCGCTTTGACTCGTCCATTTTGATTGAGCTCCTACCACGAACCATCTGATCTATCGACCCGAACATATGGTAATCGGATGAAACAATGTCCGAATTATATTGATTTTAGTCCAGCTCAGTTGGTCGATTTTTTTTTGATACAAACCCATTTATGAAAAATGTCATAAAATTTGGCATTGTCCTTGTGAATGATTTTAACGACTATTTTCACCACTTCCTCGTCCAATTCAATCAATGGCCAAAAGTGATTTTTGAAGAATACAAGTCGACTTTTAATGTACAGATGGTTTGGATTACGATTACGGTAATCCAGTGTAAATATGGATGTCATTTTTCTTTCTTGCTTCTCAGTTCGAGTTAAACTTCTGATCTCATTTTTAACTAGTCGGTTCATTTACATACAAGTTGTCGATGATCGTCTAAATGTTTTTGGTCATTGGGTTAGCCCCGAGCTAGAGCTGTTCAAAGTCTAAATTATGCATTTTTTGGAGCCGCCTTAATATGATTTAAACGAGCATATCTTTTGACAAACGACACTTAATCCAACATTTAATACCTTAAAATTACCGCAAGAAAATGAGCTTTCAAGCAGGGTAAAATACTCTACAAACTTGCTTCGAACGATTGAAAAAACAATAATGTTTACAAATTTATGAGGCAACTTGATGTTTTGCAAAAGCTTTTTCTATGTTTGATTTTCCTTGAAATAAAATAAACTAGCAAAAAAATGAATGATTTCTTAAAAGTAAACATTCCTTAACATATTTCAGACAAAAATACCATTAATATTCCATTAAACGATATTGGCTATGGTGATGCCGAATATGCCGCTATTATGAATCTTTTCGTTCTACCAATAATTGTAGCATGGGAGCCACAATTGATAGTTGTTTCATGCGGTTATGACGCCGCCATTGGTAAACCTCTTTTTATAACAAATAAAGATTAATGAATAAAAAGAAGTTCCTAGGCGATCCACAAGGAGAAATGAATGTTTCACCAGGTGGCTACGCTTTTATGACGGGCGCTTTGGCTTCATTAAACATTCCCCTTGTATTATTTCTCGAAGGTGGATATTTTATTCACAGCGTAGCGCTAGGATCACTTTACACTATGAATGCTCTTATTCAGAGAGTAAGTCAAAAAAAAAGGTAATAAATATTATTACAACTTAAATATTTCAGAGTCAACTTGATCTTAATCTCGATATTTCAAAACCAGACAAAAAATTTATGGCTTTCCTTGAATACATCATTTCAACTTATGCTGCATCTTATGATGTATTTTCGGTGTGGAGTTCATCGCTCAATTATTATCGAAAGAAACATAAATTATCTAAACCTGAGGTAAGTAAAAGTAATGTGTATTAAAGTTTTTTTTTAAATTTTTATTTTGACATCTCTATAATACTTTATATAGATGATAGGCGATGAGTTTAAAGGAAACAAAATACTTCCAATTCCCTATCCAACGAGAGGTCTCTACACGCCACGCACCGAAGCTCAAACTCGTGCATTTGATGGATTAATTGCTATACAAATCGCTCGTTATAAAACTCCATTTCCAGAAGTAAATTTTTTTAAAAAATGTGCCAAGTAAATATGAATACGATATAAATATTTAGAAGGAAAAATTATATTCAAATTACGATGATATTAGTTCAATTTTTAATATTGCAAATATATCCATTAAAGTCGACAGTGATGCGCAGTTTCGTGTTATTTTTAATTATGTAAGCAAATCTTTTTCAATTTTGAATTTAATTAATTTTCTTTAAACCTTACATATTTAGTTGCTCATACCGTTATCTTTTATATACGAAGTGATATTTACCTTTAATGGCGAAGCCCAGATAATGAATAATGGCCTTTATCGGACAGTGAACTGCAGGATTTCCAAAACTAAAGTAAAGACATCGACCGAATTTTTTGAGAAAATCACGGAAATTTTGAATGCCTACGAGTTTATAAAAGAATATCTCGTTGTGTAATTCAAACACAAAAATCTTTATTTAAACTCTACAAATGTTTACTTTCAAAGTTCGTAAAACCATTTAAATAAACATCCATATCACAAAAAGAAAAGAAATGTGAACACAAGATGTTTTGAATGGTTACAAATATCGGAAAATAAATTTGACACTATTTATAATGCATGTTGTTGGACAAAAAATTTCACATATGTCTAAAAAAAGAAAAGAAAAACAAATTTAAAGCTATACAATTTATTAGAATTTCAAAGTGGTATCGTTAATTTTAATGCGCGTTCGGGTAGCTTCAAATTCAGAAGCAACAAAAATAAAAATATGTAAAGAATCAGCAATTCATCAAATTCGCACTTGAGGATGAAAGTTGAGGAAGAGAGCTCATAGATTAAAAATTTTGATAAATGTGCAAATATGAAAGTGTGACTATAAAAACAGCATTTTTATTCGCATCCAAAAAAGTAATTGAAGACAAAAGACAATAGAAGTAACGTGAATGCTTCAACAATCAATATTATCAATTATTACATATTCGAATTTCGATAATATGCCATCGAAAATAAATGGTCTAAAAATACCATTTATCGACAATTGTAGCGGAGAAATATTACCTAAAAACGTATATATTACATACAAATTCTTATTCAACTAGGTTACATACAATGATTTGCAGAATACAATAAACCAACTGACTATATGATTCATAAACATCAAACACATTAAACAATAAAAGAAAAAATGCACTTAGTGCGGTCAACAGGTACAATTCGAAAGAGAAATGTAGATATTATTGAAACTTTTCAATAGGTTCATTGAGAATATTAGACATCATCTCGCGCTGTTCCTTTTGATGCGTATATTTGTTGCCGGTTGCGGGGGAGGCACTCGGTTTGCGTCCGGCATAAATAATGCCACGATTTTGACTGAAAGAATAAAAATGCCCATTAAAATAATAAATTATAGCGAAGAACAAGTCTACATTTTAAGGAAAGAGAGGAAACGCGGCTGGATGAACGTCCAAGCGCCCATATTCTTGTGCTCTTCCTGTGCCCAGATGACGGTGGCATTCGGATACTTGTTGCATTCCTCCACAATTGTGTCATATGGAAATGGTGCAATCTGCTCCACACGAGCTATCGCAATTTTTTCCTTCAAATTGGCCTTTTCCCTTTCATTAAAAATGTCGTAATAGACTTTGCCTAAAGAATTTTTTATGTTCAATTTGTTTTTGCTTTTTTGATAATACCAGTGCAGAAAATGAGACGTTCAACTTCGGAGGCATTTTGGCTGGCGGGTCCATCGTCGGGGATTACTCGCTTAAAGGATGTTCCCGGAAGAAACTCCTCGACTTTGGAACGAGCCAATGGATGACGTAAAAGCGACTTGGGTGTCATTACTACGGCGGGTTTACGGAATGGAAGCAAAATTTGACGACGCAACAAATGGAAAAGGTTGGCCGGCGTGGTGCAATTGGCCACGATCCAATTCGTGTCGTACAACTGACGAGCCACAAACGCCTCGTCAAATTTCGCTTTCTATAAAAAAAAATTTGCGATAAAAAAATAAGAAAGATTTTGAAAAAAGACTCACATTCAAATCAATTCCATCGTCCTCGTTACACATTTGAAGGAAACGCTCTGGACGAGCACTACTATGCTCCGGTCCCATGCCTTCATAGCCGTGTGGCAGGAGCATTACAAGACCCGTCTGACGAATCCACTTGGACTGACCGGACGAAATGAACTGATCAATAATGCACTGAGCTGTGTTCGAAAAATCGCCAAATTGAGCCTCCCAAATTACCAACGAATGTGGATTCACCTATACACCGTATAATAGTAAAATATTACTTTAAAAATACAAACACAAACCATTGAGTAGCCGAGTTCAAATCCAAGAACAGCGTACTCACTTAACGAAGAATTGCAAATTGTATATTCCGCCTGATTTTCCGACAAATCGTTCAGCGGATTATAAACCTTTTGATCGATTTTCTGGTCGTGGAGAACGTGATGTCGATGCGAAAACGTGCCGCGCTCCACATCCTGGCCGCTCACGCGAACATGAATTCCTAAATGAAGATTTATGCATGAATTCGAATTTCAAAGTCAAAGCTAACAAGCTTTTAAACAAAATTTATTACCAGCAAAAACAAACCTTCTTTTAGCAAAGAGCCAAAAGCCAACGCCTCGCCAATGGACCAATCCAAACTGTTTTCGCCGAGCATATTTCGACGAGCTAAAAGAAAATTTTCACTCTCGATAAAAACAAATTTTCAGGAAAAAAACCTTTAAGCGTGCGCTCCAAACCGCGATGCAAGTGAAAACCTTCGGGAATGGTGGAAAACTTGACAATAATTTGCTCAAGATTATTCTTCTCAATTCCGGTCGGAAGCAATTGATTGGGATTCTTGTCACGGAAAAAGTCGTCCCACGGACTGTCAAGCCAATCCCGATTTCGAACCTCGGTAATCTTTTTCGCATCTTCATATGCATCCTCGAGAATTTGCCCGTATTTTGAGAGTTCGTCCTAAAGAAAAAAAAACTTTATATCCTTCTCTTTCGGTTAATACAAGTAAAATCTGTCTATTACCTGAACATACTTATCGTCGGCGACGCCTTCGCCGATAATCTTCTTACGATAAAGCTCCAAAACCGGCTTGGTCTCTTTGATGCGCTGATACATAAGTGGTTGAGTGAACATCGGCTCGTCGAGCTCGTTGTGACCATGTCGTCGATAGCTAACCAGATCAATAATCACGTCTTTCTTAAAAGTCTTTCGCCATTCGGCAGCCACTGAGCACACGTGCATAACTGCCTCCGGATCGTCCGAGTTAACGTGGAAAATCGGACATCCGACAACACGTCCCACGTCCGTGCAATATGGCGAAGAACGTGAGGAACGAGGATCCGTAGTGAAGCCAATTTGATTGTTAACCACCGAAAAAGCATATTATAATTATTTATTAATTTAAAAATTAGTGAACTTAATTTGTGAACTTAAATATTACAATATATGGATGATGCCGTTAGTAGTGAATTATTCAAATTGACCACGCCGGAAATGGAATACCCAAGAGGCAAAAATCAGCATTTTCGACACAAACTCTTTGCCACTTTTTTTGCTTCATATTATTATTGATGTATAGACAACATTTCTCATCTCTCGCGACGATCCAATACAAAAAACGGTCCACGTGTCGCTCGTTGACTGGCAAGATGATGTTGGTTGGCAGCTTTTTGGCCGATGAAAAGTGAAGAAGAGCAAATATGCTGATTTTTGTCTCCTGGGTATAAAAATTTATTATCAATTTAAAAATAGGCTCGTTTTTAACCTAATGCTTTAATTATTTCGAAAAAAGAAAATAATTCTCGAGGTAAGTTATTCATAAGACATAATGTAATAAAAAAAAGGGTAAATTTTCGTAGAAAACCTTAAAGTAATTTAAGAATTTCTTTTAAAAAAAGCCTTTTTGCTTTCCGATTGATCCTTTAAAAAAAGTCTCTCAATCACTTGTCATTCTAATTCAAGTTGCTTCGAACATAAAAAACGTAAAACAAATATAATGAAATACACTCAAAAGTTTACAAAAAACCTATCGAATGCCATATAAAACTTGGCCTTCTAACCAAAACAAGCAAGAGTTTAAAAATAACGCTCCAAATAATGCTGAAAACCAATAATTTATTACCATATGAATGGCGCCATTGATCGTGTAATCGGGCAGATCATCCAAATTAAACGTTTCCATGACCACGCCCTGACCAGAGAAAGCCGCATCGCCGTGAAGCATTAACGCCAAATGACGATCAAATTTAAGGTCATTGCTATAGAATGCTTCAGCGCGCACTTTTCCCTGCACAACGGGATCGACAGCTGCGATTAGTTAACAATTATTCATTGATTATAAAACATTTAAATCAACAAAAATGTAACGAAATTGCCTATAAAAAAATCCCCTATAGTAATTTTAAACACGTTTTAAAACCTTCCAAATGCGAAGGATTCGCTACGACCGCAATTTTGAGATTCCTTTGCGATTGCCGATTAAAGCGTTCTATGCAAACGCCCAGGTGGTATTTGACATCGCCTGAGCCTTCGTCCTTAGCCTCCAATGCGCTAAACTGCGAAAGAATTGTGGACAATGGCTGACGGCAAACGTTTGACAGTACGTTGAGACGGCCACGATGTGGCATGCCGATAACGACGGAATCAATTCCAAGCGTCGACGAACGATCGATCACTTGCTTAATCGCCGGAATGAGAACCTTAAAAAACGAATAAAAATTATTACTGCTTCAATTGTAAAGCACTCACCTCACAGCCTTCAAGACCGAAGCGCTTTTCACTGGGCCATTTTGTGGCCAAAAAATCCTCAAATTTTGTGGAACGAATCAAACGCTTAAAGAGAGTTTTTTTCTGCTGTGGAGTCAACTCATTTACACGTGGCGCCTCGAAATGGCGTCGGATCCAGTCTTGTTGTTCGTAATTGGTCAAATGCATGTACTCAATTCCCATATGATTGCAATATATTCCCTAAAAAAAAAATTCGTATATGTTCAAAATTAAATAAAGCTAAAAAAAACCTTCAATCGACCGATAATTTCCTTCAATGGTAAGGCTTTTCGCTCGCCGCCAATAAATGTGGAAGGTGGCAAAAGGAATTCACGATCGAGATCGTCCTCCTTGAAGCCGTAAAAGCTCAGTTCCAACTCGCGAGGAATCGTATCGTCCAAATCCGCGCTATTAATGCCCAATGGATCCAAATCGGCGATATTGTGCCCGCGAGTCTATTTAAAAAAAAAAAGTCAATGAATTTGTTAAAAAAAATTTTTTTTTAATACACCTGATAGCTTCGAATCAAAAGCTGAATCTTTAAATGATCCTGAATGGCCTGCGTAATGTCGTCATTCGGCACCAGTTGCGTGCTCGTTGCTGCTGCCGGCGATCGAATGTTCAAAACGGGTTGAGGAATATATGCAATAGTTGGTGGAGGCTAAAACTGGTGTATTTATTCCGGGATTATATACATACAATCTGCAATTTGGGGGTTATTTTCCCGCCTCCTCTCACAAAAAAAATTCTCAAATTTTTTTTTCTGTATTTAATAGTTTTTAATGATCGATATTTATTTTTCTAAAAAATACCATATAGGACCACTTAAGACCAAGTCTTAAAAATAAAGTGAAATATTTTTTTTCATCAAATCACGTCATTCGACATCTCATTCGATAGCTCTTAAAAAGCTGATCAAAAATCGTTTAGAATGCAAAATTTTTTCAATCACTTAGCCGCTAAAACACCTCAAAAGTAAAAGAAAAAAATTCGGCAAAAAATTAAATTTTCAGAGGCGGGCAAAAATATATTCTTAATAAGATTAATTAAAAAAAAATTGCTTAATAGTTTATACCTGAAACGCTTGACCCGGAGATGCGCCAGCTTCAACGTTTGTAAAGAAAACGTCCCAACTTTTATGTACTGATTTTGGATCGTGAAGCCAGCTTTCGTACATTCGCTCAATGTATACGCTCGACGAGCCGTTAAGAAATGGCTCCATTGTCACCGGAGTTGCGGAGCTGCGCAAAAGATGAGACGAACCAAGCGAAAAACATCGTTGGTTTTTCGCTGCCGCCCATGATCGTTGCACTGAAATAAGGTTTGTGCGTAGTAAAGCACTAGCCCGATGCATCGACTAAAAACGTATAAATCTTGACAAAAATTAAAAATTTATAAATTCTAAATTTTGATTCTCTAAAAAAAAAGTTCATAGCAAGGAACAAGAATCTTGTTCTCTTCGTATTCCTGCACTATCCAAAGTGTATGGTGTTTTTGAGATAAACAATTCGTAACTGGACATTTCGGGACAGGCACAGATAATAGGCTGAACTTAGGCTTAGCCATTAGGCCTCTTAGTCATTGGCTTTATGCTTAAGATAAGCCTCAAGGTAAGTTGTTTTCACCATCGTTATGAATTATTATAGTATCTTTTGTGTGCGGGCGCTTAACAGTGCGGTGACTTCTGCTCCGAGTTGACTCCGAAAATCCATGGCAGACGAGCAGAGCACTTTTATATTTCGTCATTTAAAAATGTATAATGGGCTTCTCTGCTCGTCCGCCAAAAATGTCGGAGTCAATTCGGAGCCAAGTCACCGCACTAGTGCATAAGATGCCGTCACTTAAACACTCACACACTTATTTCTTAAGAACAAGAAAATTTTGGTTTTTCGAGCTCAAAGTGCGCCAATTCAAATTTTTATTTTGACAAAATGTCACAATTTAAATTATTTTTATTTTTTTAAAAACAGAAAATTTTCAGCTTGAAAAAATAATAAAACATTATAATGCACATAATTTATGTATTTTTTTACCCATTTTTAATCTTTTGAATAAATTTAAAATTTTAAAAGTTAATTTTTCATCCTAAAGGTTTTGCTCGTTTACTCCAATAATCAAGTTTTTCTATATCTTAAGAATTAAAATAAATAATTTTTTCTGGAAGATTTAATAAAAAAACGACGTAATAAACTGCATTTTAATGAAAAAAAATAAAAATTAAGTATGGTTATATTATACATATAAATAAAAGTACTATCTAAGTAATTTAATACACGTAAATTTAACGCCAATAAACAACTCCTTAGATTAAGTCTTTTTGAATTTTTTCGATTGAAAATGGATAAAACCGTTGATAAAAATCTTCAAGCAATCAAACGCATCGATTTATTTGCTGCAGAAATTATTACAAAATCGACAAATGCGGCAATTTTCGATTTTGATGTCGTTAATAAACGATGGGTGAAAGCGAATATTGAAGGCTCGCTTTTTATTTATCGTCGATTGGACGAGCCACGCTATTCCTTGATTGTTGCGAATCGAAATTCTCGAGTCGACTTCATTCTACCGATTTCAACAACGTTGAAGTTGAAATATGTTTCTCCGTACATCTACATTTATAAAAAAGATGGCAAGCATTGTATTTTTAAAATTTTTCATTCTTCACTATGATTAAAAATTATTATTTTTTAAATTTAGGAATTATAAAGTCATTGTTTTTGTATGGTGAAGATGAATGCAAACGCATTTTGGAACTAATGATTTCATTGCAAAAATCACTGCAATCTGTTACCAAAACCGAACCTTTTCCTAGAGCACCGCTAGCGTCCACTAAGAAGAACAACAACGTAAAGAACGTATAAATTTTAAATTTTTATATTTTTGTGTTTTATCTGATAAAATCACTTTTTATTTAAATTAATAATAAAATTTACTTTTACAAATCTAAAAATATCTATCAGTATTAATTTGAAAAAACAAACTTTGACTATGAAATTATTTCCTGAATACACTTGAGTTTAAATGTTATCTTTTAAGAGACTTTTTTAATCAAATTATGTATATTTTATTTTACTTTTGAAATTTAGACTTCACAAGTTACTAAAAAAGTATCTTCAGTGACTGTAAATATTGTGCCGACACCAGTCGCTACAACGAGCACGCAACTGGTGCCGAATGACGACATTACGCAGGCCATTCTGGATCATTTAAAGATTCAGCTTTTGATTCGAAGCTATCAGGTGTATTAAAAAAAAAATTTTTTTAACAAATTCATTGACTTTTTTTTTTTTAAATAGACTCGCGGGCACAATATCGCCGATTTGGATCCATTGGGCATTAATAGCGCGGATTTGGACGATACGATTCCTCGCGAGTTGGAACTGAGCTTTTACGGCTTCAAGGAGGACGATCTCGATCGTGAATTCCTTTTGCCACCTTCCACATTTATTGGCGGCGAGCGAAAAGCCTTACCATTGAAGGAAATTATCGGTCGATTGAAGGTTTTTTTTAGCTTTATTTAATTTTGAACATATACGAATTTTTTTTTTAGGGAATATATTGCAATCATATGGGAATTGAGTACATGCATTTGACCAATTACGAACAACAAGACTGGATCCGACGCCATTTCGAGGCGCCACGTGTAAATGAGTTGACTCCACAGCAGAAAAAAACTCTCTTTAAGCGTTTGATTCGTTCCACAAAATTTGAGGATTTTTTGGCCACAAAATGGCCCAGTGAAAAGCGCTTCGGTCTTGAAGGCTGTGAGGTGAGTGCTTTACAATTGAAGCAGTAATAATTTTTATTCGTTTTTTAAGGTTCTCATTCCGGCGATTAAGCAAGTGATCGATCGTTCGTCGACGCTTGGAATTGATTCCGTCGTTATCGGCATGCCACATCGTGGCCGTCTCAACGTACTGTCAAACGTTTGCCGTCAGCCATTGTCCACAATTCTTTCGCAGTTTAGCGCATTGGAGGCTAAGGACGAAGGCTCAGGCGATGTCAAATACCACCTGGGCGTTTGCATAGAACGCTTTAATCGGCAATCGCAAAGGAATCTCAAAATTGCGGTCGTAGCGAATCCTTCGCATTTGGAAGGTTTTAAAACGTGTTTAAAATTACTATAGGGGATTTTTTTATAGGCAATTTCGTTACATTTTTGTTGATTTAAATGTTTTATAATCAATGAATAATTGTTAACTAATCGCAGCTGTCGATCCCGTTGTGCAGGGAAAAGTGCGCGCTGAAGCATTCTATAGCAATGACCTTAAATTTGATCGTCATTTGGCGTTAATGCTTCACGGCGATGCGGCTTTCTCTGGTCAGGGCGTGGTCATGGAAACGTTTAATTTGGATGATCTGCCCGATTACACGATCAATGGCGCCATTCATATGGTAATAAATTATTGGTTTTCAGCATTATTTGGAGCGTTATTTTTAAACTCTTGCTTGTTTTGGTTAGAAGGCCAAGTTTTATATGGCATTCGATAGGTTTTTTGTAAACTTTTGAGTGTATTTCATTATATTTGTTTTACGTTTTTTATGTTCGAAGCGACTTGAATTAGAATGACAAGTGATTGAGAGACTTTTTTTAAAGGATCAATCGGAAAGCAAAAAGGCTTTTTTTAAAAGAAATTCTTAAATTACTTTAAGGTTTTCTACGAAAATTTACCCTTTTTTTTATTACATTATGTCTTATGAATAACTTACCTCGAGAATTATTTTCTTTTTTCGAAATAATTAAAGCATTAGGTTAAAAACGAGCCTATTTTTAAATTGATAATAAATTTTTATACCCAGGAGACAAAAATCAGCATATTTGCTCTTCTTCACTTTTCATCGGCCAAAAAGCTGCCAACCAACATCATCTAGCCAGTCAACGAGCGACACGTGGACCGTTTTTTGTATTGGATCGTCGCGAGAGATGAGAAATGTTGTCTATACATCAATAATAATATGAAGCAAAAAAAGTGGCAAAGAGTTTGTGTCGAAAATGCTGATTTTTGCCTCTTGGGTATTCCATTTCCGGCGTGGTCAATTTGAATAATTCACTACTAACGGCATCATCCATATATTGTAATATTTAAGTTCACAAATTAAGTTCACTAATTTTTAAATTAATAAATAATTATAATATGCTTTTTCGGTGGTTAACAATCAAATTGGCTTCACTACGGATCCTCGTTCCTCACGTTCTTCGCCATATTGCACGGACGTGGGACGTGTTGTCGGATGTCCGATTTTCCACGTTAACTCGGACGATCCGGAGGCAGTTATGCACGTGTGCTCAGTGGCTGCCGAATGGCGAAAGACTTTTAAGAAAGACGTGATTATTGATCTGGTTAGCTATCGACGACATGGTCACAACGAGCTCGACGAGCCGATGTTCACTCAACCACTTATGTATCAGCGCATCAAAGAGACCAAGCCGGTTTTGGAGCTTTATCGTAAGAAGATTATCGGCGAAGGCGTCGCCGACGATAAGTATGTTCAGGTAATAGACAGATTTTACTTGTATTAACCGAAAGAGAAGGATATAAAGTTTTTTTTCTTTAGGACGAACTCTCAAAATACGGGCAAATTCTCGAGGATGCATATGAAGATGCGAAAAAGATTACCGAGGTTCGAAATCGGGATTGGCTTGACAGTCCGTGGGACGACTTTTTCCGTGACAAGAATCCCAATCAATTGCTTCCGACCGGAATTGAGAAGAATAATCTTGAGCAAATTATTGTCAAGTTTTCCACCATTCCCGAAGGTTTTCACTTGCATCGCGGTTTGGAGCGCACGCTTAAAGGTTTTTTTCCTGAAAATTTGTTTTTATCGAGAGTGAAAATTTTCTTTTAGCTCGTCGAAATATGCTCGGCGAAAACAGTTTGGATTGGTCCATTGGCGAGGCGTTGGCTTTTGGCTCTTTGCTAAAAGAAGGTTTGTTTTTGCTGGTAATAAATTTTGTTTAAAAGCTTGTTAGCTTTGACTTTGAAATTCGAATTCATGCATAAATCTTCATTTAGGAATTCATGTTCGCGTGAGCGGCCAGGATGTGGAGCGCGGCACGTTTTCGCATCGACATCACGTTCTCCACGACCAGAAAATCGATCAAAAGGTTTATAATCCGCTGAACGATTTGTCGGAAAATCAGGCGGAATATACAATTTGCAATTCTTCGTTAAGTGAGTACGCTGTTCTTGGATTTGAACTCGGCTACTCAATGGTTTGTGTTTGTATTTTTAAAGTAATATTTTACTATTATACGGTGTATAGGTGAATCCACATTCGTTGGTAATTTGGGAGGCTCAATTTGGCGATTTTTCGAACACAGCTCAGTGCATTATTGATCAGTTCATTTCGTCCGGTCAGTCCAAGTGGATTCGTCAGACGGGTCTTGTAATGCTCCTGCCACACGGCTATGAAGGCATGGGACCGGAGCATAGTAGTGCTCGTCCAGAGCGTTTCCTTCAAATGTGTAACGAGGACGATGGAATTGATTTGAATGTGAGTCTTTTTTCAAAATCTTTCTTATTTTTTTATCGCAAATTTTTTTTATAGAAAGCGAAATTTGACGAGGCGTTTGTGGCTCGTCAGTTGTACGACACGAATTGGATCGTGGCCAATTGCACCACGCCGGCCAACCTTTTCCATTTGTTGCGTCGTCAAATTTTGCTTCCATTCCGTAAACCCGCCGTAGTAATGACACCCAAGTCGCTTTTACGTCATCCATTGGCTCGTTCCAAAGTCGAGGAGTTTCTTCCGGGAACATCCTTTAAGCGAGTAATCCCCGACGATGGACCCGCCAGCCAAAATGCCTCCGAAGTTGAACGTCTCATTTTCTGCACTGGTATTATCAAAAAAGCAAAAACAAATTGAACATAAAAAATTCTTTAGGCAAAGTCTATTACGACATTTTTAATGAAAGGGAAAAGGCCAATTTGAAGGAAAAAATTGCGATAGCTCGTGTGGAGCAGATTGCACCATTTCCATATGACACAATTGTGGAGGAATGCAACAAGTATCCGAATGCCACCGTCATCTGGGCACAGGAAGAGCACAAGAATATGGGCGCTTGGACGTTCATCCAGCCGCGTTTCCTCTCTTTCCTTAAAATGTAGACTTGTTCTTCGCTATAATTTATTATTTTAATGGGCATTTTTATTCTTTCAGTCAAAATCGTGGCATTATTTATGCCGGACGCAAACCGAGTGCCTCCCCCGCAACCGGCAACAAATATACGCATCAAAAGGAACAGCGCGAGATGATTTCCAATATATTGCATTCCAAGTTTAGATAAAAAATCTATCTTTTTTATTCATTTATTGTTGTAAATTATTTATGAATTAGGCTGGTCCAAATTATTATTTTTTTCAATTCCGTTTCTCAATAAATGCATTAAAATATTACTGTAATTGTCTTCATGAATTTCCTATCTAATTTGTTTTGTTTTTCTAACTTATGTATGTTTTTTTAAAATTAAATTTTGTCGAAAATTTTTTTGGGCGCCATCCAATAAAATGCTATATTTATTATAAATATTTTTTAAATAGTTAATCTCTTCGATTAATTCGCGTAAAAACAATAATAAAAAATTGTATGTACTAAATGAATTTCTTGGAAAAATATAATAGGAAAAAGTCAAGAAGAACTGAGATTAACTATGACTTAGTGAATTGTGCAGCGCAAAAAATAGCAAGATTTTGAGAGATTTTTCAAAAAAGGCATCGAATTACGAATTTCTTAGAAAAAAAACAAAGGACGGCTTTGTAAACTCATTCACAATCGTTGACAACGTCGAATTATTTTTGTATTAATCACAAAAAAATTATTTGCTGGATAAAAAATAATATATAATAAAAACTTAGAATGACATTACATAATATATACAGAGTGACACAAAAGTTCCCGCACACATATTTTTAACAATAACTTTTTTATTAAGCAAAAAAATATAACAAAAAATAAATTAAAAAGCAAACGAAATTCTCTACAACTTCCACTTTAAACTATTTTTAAAATTTCCGCCTTCTGATGCCATACAAGCTTCGAGACGCTTCCTAAAATTTTTGACGATGGTCGATAGTTTTTTGTTTGAAATTTGATCCCATGATCGTTGGAGAGATGATTTCAAAGATTCTATCGTTTTGTGTTGGATAAAGCATGCTTTTTGCTCCAAAATTGACCAAATTGAGAAATCCATAGGATTAAGATTCGGCGAGTTTGATGGCCATAAAGTTTTGTCCCAAACGCGAATTCCATTTTCTTAGAAAAAATTCATTGTCGAACGCGCGGAATGAGCTGGTGTCCAGTCTTGTTGAAGCGTCCAAGGTTTACCATTAAAATGTTTTCGAGTCAGGGGAGTACAACGTCCCTTAAAATTCGATTTTGGTAAACTTGGGCATTGATCTTCACTCCCTGTTCAACAAAAATCAACGGGATCAAATTTCAAACGAAAAACTATCGACCATCGTCAAAAATTTTAGGAAGCGTTTCGAAGCTTGTGTGGCATCAGAAGGAGAAAATTTTGAAAATAGTTTAAAATGAAAGTTGTAGAGAATTTCGGTTGCTTTTTAATTTATTTTTTGTTGTTATATTTTTTTGCTTAATAAAAAAGTTATTGTTAAAAATATGTGTGCGGGAACTTTTGTGTCACCCTGTACATTATATAACATATTGGCTTTCATTTAAAAAATTTATCTTTTAATAAAAAAAAGTTATGATTAAAAGAGTGTACAAGGGTTTTCTGGTCATCCTTTAATGTTGTTTTATTTCTATGTTTTTGTATATAATATATACCTGCAAAAGAAAACTAAAAATTAAATCTTTTTAAGCCAAAATTTGAAATTTTTAGGTCGCTTATAAAATATTTCCCATTAAATTCCATACATAAGGAATATATGTAGTTAAAACTTAAATTAACATGATAAAAATGTTGAACAATAAAAATAAAGTAAAAGATGAAAAGATTTGAGGGCTAAGAGGGCGTAAGTAAAAAATATAAGTAATGTTTATTTTGTTAAAATTTGGTAATCTTTTCGTCCTTCAACCCAAAAAGATGTCGCAGTCCGCCAAAATTTCGAGGCGCACCATCACTCAATCCTCGTTTCTTGTAGTTGTCGTTAATTAGCGTGAAAATTTCGAGAAGAAAAATTGACATGTGTCGTAAGAATACTCTATTTCTTTATTATCGTAGTGTTTTTCATTGTTTATTTGCTGAATGAATAATCGGTTAGTTGCTCACTGGCTGGTTGGGTGAATTTATTTTTTCTAATTACAGTATGCAGAATTAAATATTTGGATTATCACGATGTGAACATTCACTTACAATTGCTTATTACTCATCTTAACTTTATATTTGATAATTTTATTAACCTTTATTAATCATATTATCTAATAAAAATATTAAAATTATCATAGATATTTTCAATAAATGCAAATTAATTAAAAATTATCACCGAAATACGTGTCGAATATTTTTCAAAGTAAACTAAAATTATGCTTGAAAAGCATTCTTTGCATCATACTATACAAGATAACAATGAAGTCATTATCAGTAAAAGTATGCTTATATGATTTTTGAAATTAATAAAACATGCGCACAAACATATGTACCAGAGACAAGTCGCGAAATTCCAATTTCCAAATTTCAAATTTATTTTCGCGACATCTTTGATGTGTATATACCAGGGATGGGCCGGAAATTTTACTTTATTTCTGAATTCCGATTTCCGAAATTTAAAATTCATTTCCGACGCACACCTGCTATATATGTACATATGTAAAAAAAAAATATTTCGATATAAAATGTAAAATGACCATAGATAGATTTACGATCATATTTTAATAGCTGCGTTTAGAAGCAAATAATCCAGACGAAATTTTTGACCTTTCACGCAAGCACACAATTGATAATGTATCAACAGGAAATAAACGCGATCGATCTCGGAAACGTATTGAAAATAAAATTCGCCGCAACCGCACGACATTTACTACTTTTCAATTACATGAACTTGAACAAGTATGCATAAATTACATTTGCAGAGTACGGCAAAAATTCAACCTGACATTCTTTTAATCTCAATTAAAAAGAAAAATTTAACAAATTTTAAAAGAAAACCAACAAAATTCTTGTAGAGAATTCTTATAGAGAATTTTGTTGGTTTTTTTAAGCTATTATTTGTTAAATTTCGTTGTTAAATATAAATTTTATGATTAAAAGAATGTGCGCACAAGTTTTTGTAAATCGTACATAATAATGTCTTTTAAAAAATTTATTGATAAAAAAATTTAGGCATTTGAACACAGTCATTATCCAGGTAAATAAATGCGTATTACAAAATCAAAATAAGGTTTTCATAAGCTAATATTTGTAGATGTATTTGTACGAGAGAAACTTTCAGCAAAAATTCAATTGCCCGAAATACGCGTCCAGGTATTACAAAATATTTGAAATATAAACAATAATTTTATATTTTAAATTTAGGTTTGGTTCCAGAATCGTCGGGCTAAATTTCGGTAATTCGGTTTTTTTTACACATAAATTGTATATTTATAATATTTGATATATTCAAATGGGTGTACTTAAAAAATAAATCAAATTAAAGGCGACAAGAAAAACAAGAAGAAGTAAGCTTAAAGGAATTAGCATCCTTGCGATCAATGGATGGTGCTGCGGCTATGTCACTCAATGATTATGCATGGTCAAGTGGCACTGAGTTTCCTTACGCCAGCTTTACTCCGGGGTTATTATTATAAATAATCTTAAAAAATATTTAAGAAAAAATCAAGCAAATAAATTAATTTTCAAGTTTTTATAGTTATTTTTAGAAAAAAAATTTTGAACTAAATAAAAGTAAAGAAAGACAAGAAAGTAAAAAATTAAAATAATTTTCATTTTTTTATTTTTAATCGAAACTAGTTTAATTTTTTTAGATGTTATCCTACATATTTCGATCCAGCAACAGCGGCGGCTGCATTCAATCCAATAGGACTGACGTCGGCGGAAACATTTGCTTCATGTGCGGCTGCGATCAGCAGCGATATGAATGCCGATTCCGCTTTTATCAATGCGATGTATAACAATCGCGCCACAAATATTAATTCTGCCACAAGCACACCTTTTTATTTTCCATATTTTCCGACACAATCGCATACAATATTTTTAAATAACAACAACGACGTTGGAAATAAAACTAGCACTGCAATTGACTTTGGTAATACGCCTTTCGTTATAGATGGGAAAAATCAATTTTGTAATTTGTCAAATAATGCGAATGATGATTTAAATTTGGATTGCAAATGTCTGCCTACAATGAGTCCGAAAATGTCCCATCAACATTGATCGAACATAAATCAATATTGTATGAATTTTTTAAATCTTATTATTAAAAATTTTAAAAGTTAATAAATAGATATAGAACATTTTTAACGCACGTCACAGATAACTATATATGATATACATACCTTAATTTTTACTAGAATTTAAAAAAATTACTTAATGTAATTATCACTTAAAATTCTTATCCATACTTTCAAATTCGTTATTGTTAGTTTATTTTATTTCTTTTGACCGATTTGTTTCGTGGAAAATAATAATTAGCATTTAACTGTGGCAATTGCCAGCTTTAGTCGGCCAGCGTGGCTCTTCGTTTTTTCGTGTTTGCGCGCACCATTGCCTCCACGCAACAATTATTGTTTTCACTAAACGCAAAAGTGAAAAAATTTATTACTTTTAATTTAGCTCGCATTTTCGATATTTTTATTGAAAAAATTCTTTTATTTACTATTTAATTTACTTTTTCACTTTTACTTATTTCCATATCAATTTCTATGCATTTCGGTTAACTAGTTCATAATTAACTTTTTATATAAGTACATTTTACAGATAAAATAGTGTATGAATGAAAGAAAAAGACAATTTAACTATTTACAATATGCATAATGGTTTTAAAGTATACATTATTACGTTTTATTTTTCAACAAAGAAATTGTTTTAATCTTTAGTGGGCCACTATTTTATAGAAAAAAATAAAAATTAAAGAAAAAAGATAGAAATAGTTGAGGAGTTCAAACGTTAAATAGACAGCATTAAGATAAATAAAATGACAGATAAATGATAGTAAGTACACAGTGTAAATAACTAAAAGAAAAATCAACAAAGTAAAATTAATAAGTATGACAATTTTTTAAATAATTAATTTTACTTATTTAAAAATTACGTGATAGTTTTAAGAAATGCATATTAAAAATTTGTAATATGTATTATGTATGTTGTAAAATAAACTAATTTTTTTCTATTAGAGATTTAAGTTTTTTTAAGATAGGATAATTTTTTTTATATTCTATTCTACGCGCATTTAAATGTTGACTTGTTTTTATATATGTATTAAAATAAACTCTTTAAAAGATTTTATTGTGATGAAAAACTATTAAATTTATACCCAATCTAATTTTTATCTAATTTTTAAGAAAATTTATGTTGTTTTTAATATTATTTGCAACAATTAAACATTATTATTTTTATTTTTTAATTCGATTTTAATAAATGTTCATATTTAATATTTATCATTCAAATTTGTTTTTTTAATTTAATATTCTTTTCACTTCATTTCACGTTGTAAATTCGAATTGATGAATAGAACATAGAGAAATATAACAAAAAGAAAAACATTGTAATGATATTAATTTGTTGAAACATTCGAAGTCATTAAAAGCTATTCTTAAGCCTCAAATTTGGCATCTTTTTAATCGATAAAGACATAAAATGATAAAATGTCAAAATAATAAAAGATGAACGACGTAAAATTTGTGCAAGAAAGACGATGAAAAAAGCTAAACAAATATGTATATATTTAACATGTATAGTGTACATGTAAGCATACGCTGATCAGTGTTTATTTTTTATAATTTATGATTGGAAAAAAAGGATATGTAAAAAATGAATTTACTAAATAAATATAACGCTTTTATTTTTGTATTTAATGTATATTTTTTATCATAATGTTAAAATATTGTATCAGAATTTTGTTCTGATTTTTTCAAAATTCCACAAAATCGCTAAAAGAAATAAAATAGAGAAAATAAAAAAAATAAAAACGCATTAAAAGCAGAGAGTCACATTCGTTTCAAACACATTTGCGCACCTTTTTTTATTTCTTTTACTTTCATTTTCTTTCTATTTCGTTTTATGTTATGACTGCCGTATTTATAAAAAAAGAAAAAAAGTACTGAACTTTTGTTCTATTTCACTTCTTTAAAATAAGTATTGAAATGTTAATTTGCTTTTCTCGAGCTTGTTTCCCCACACTTTTGAGCAATGCATAAAAAAATGAAAGCTGGAAACAAAGTAATAAAAATAAAAAGTTAGTTATTTAAATAAAAAAAAACAAAAAAAAAAGAATGAATAAAAAGAAATAGACGCGTGCAAAACGAATTTCACGATACGCACTAGGTGCTTTTACTTATTTATATAAAGAGTCGATAATTTAAAAGTTGCGCGTTTAAAATATTTTTAAATAATTTTTATTATTTTATTCCTTACCAATCATAGAAATAATCACCAATTGGATGAATAAAAAGAAAAAGATGTTTTAAATATGCAAAGAAGGAAACAAGTAAATTAAATCGATTTGCAACCCTTCAAAAGCATAACGGACGTGATGTTAGGCATGCGTTTTTCAATTTTTCGTAAACGTCAAAATAAGACGTTATCCTCTTCTGGCATTCTTCTTTTCTTTCTCTATAACCCTTTATTTTCTATTTATTTTCCATTTTTTCTTTACAACTTAAAACTTATTCTTCTTTTTATTTTCTCTGCACTTTTATATTTGCTTTATTTTTTTGACTTTTTTCTATTAACCTCTATTTTATTCTTTATGAAAAGGACGGAAGTTTAAAGTTCCGTTTTCAACGTCTTATTTTATTTCCAAATTTCTTTTGTTATTTTGATTTTGATTTTACAATATTTTTTAAATAATATTTAACTTTACCGCATTAGCGAATGCTCAAAGTTTATTAAATTTTAATATCTTAATTTAATGTATACTAATGCTTGCTTAGTATTGATAAGAAAGGTTGACGTACAACTTTTGGCATTATTTGAATATACGCGTCTGACCTAATTATACGAAAACGAAAAAAATATACACGTATAAAGATGTATAAAGATGTTTAAAATTTATGTGCTCAGAAATTTATGGCAAGGAGTATGCTTTTAAAACTTTATTTACCCTAATTTCGCATGTATAAGGCCGGGTGTTTTGAGCCAAATTTAAATTTGCACCAATGAGTTCATTCTGTTGTATCAAATCCGTTGGGGTCCAAATTTTGTACCCGCTTTTGTCTCGGTTTCATAAAAGTGGGCACAAAATTTGAACTCGCTTGGATCCAATACAACAGAATGAACTTATTGCCGCCAATTTAAATTTGGTTCAAAACACCTCGCTTTATACACGCGAAATTAGGACAAATTGATCAAAAAATGTCCAAAAAATGCGGTAAACCTAAAATTTTTGGACACATTTAAGAATATTTTTTTCTTACAATTTTGTGTTTTAGATATAACTTTAAAATAAAAATATAAAAATATAAATTGAATTTGTAATTTTTGAATGTTTTAAGACAAAAAATCTAAAACTTCTAAGCCTAAGCGTAAAACTGAAAAAAATCAGACCAAAAAAACTAAAATCAAATAGACCCTTTAAAGCTTAGACTAGGCATAATGTACACTCAAAATCAAATTGACCCAGCAAATCTATGTCTAAAAAAATGAGCCTGCAATAACTACGATATAACTTTTTTAAATGTTATAGAAAATGGTAATGTATTTACGCCTCCAGCAAAAAACAAAATAAAAAATATTAGAATTTAAAATGTTTGAACATTTTTTTAAATTTTCGAACATCTATATTTAAATTCCGACGCGTATATTAAAAAAAAGCCCAAGAAAAATTCGAAAAATATTTAGAATTCACATATTTTCCATGTTTTTCATAAAATGTATATTTCTATTTATTTTTCTATATGTTTTAAAAGAATTTTGCCAAAGAATACAATTTAGTGATTAAAATATTATAATAATGAACGTGGTTATTAAGAAAAAATATTAGGAACATTGTTGCAAGCGCCTAAATGTTTCGTAATCGAGATCGAGTAAATTTGCCCACTAGCGGTTCATCATCGATGGCATCTATAGGTAGTAATAATGTTGGAATCAATGGACTTCTGCCAACGTCAAATTTCCTAAAAACGTCAAAAAGCTTGCGGAAATCATCCATGCCCGGCTTAAATAAAAGTAACGACAGTGTCCTTTCTGAAGGAATATTACTACCTGAAAAGGATAATAAGATCCGCACGCTTGTTATGATTTTCTCCACACTTGATGGTAATTTAACTCACGAAAGAAAAAACAATAATAAAACTAAATAAATGTAAATTGTTTGTAAATTATGCAAAAAGATCATGTCACTTTTAGTTATTTAATTTTTTTTAAATTATTTTAAAAAATAACTTTAGAATTCTCTGCTGAACGTGAGCTTTTACGCGCTCACGTTTTACCTGAATTACAGCAAAATTGTTGTGATCGTGATGTAGACTTGGAATGTCTTACATTATATGAAACTGGTGATCTTATTGAGAACATTGAGCAATTATATCTCTTGCAACATTTGTTATCTCATACGATGTCACCATCGATTGCAGACAACATTTATGTTTTGGTTTGTAATTTTTCATTTTACTCATTTTATCTTTGCAAATATATTATTAATATTTTTTGTATTTATTCATACTAGAGGTGTAATTTTAAAAAATTCGAAAATTTCAAATAGGAACTTAGAAAAAAATTAAAAAATCGGAAATCGGAAAAAATTGGCCAAAAACATTAGAAAATGGAAATCAGAAATTTTTTAAAAAAAATTTTATAATTAAAAAAACACTGAAAAAATTTTGCCCATTTCTTTGGCAATTGGATTGGAATATCTTTACATTGCTAATACAGTCAAACCTCGATCTAATGACACCCCGATCTAATGACACACTCGATCTAATGACACCTAGGCTCGGTCCCCGCGAAAACCTAACGTAAAAACCTTCTTTCAATGACAGTTGTAAGAAATCCAAACCTCGGTCCAATGCCACCCATTGTGCTCAGCTAGCCATTTTTTTACCTTGGTCCCCCAAGGTAAAAATGCATTGTCTGATATCAAGTATAGTAATGGAGACACTGAAAGCCAAGCGAATTCATCTCACGTTGGAGCAGAAGCTGGCGATCATCGAAGCTGCAAAAACGGGGCCCAATCAGTCGGAGCTAGCAAGACAGTTCACGAAGAAGTGGAAATTCGACGTCAAGCAAACGATCGTGATCAGCATCCCGGCCTCGAAGGACTCCATTGAAGCGGCTTTCGATTCGGGCGTATCAACCAAGCGAAAGAAGCTGCAACCGGCACATGATCTGAAAAGGGCGGTGCTGAAGTGGCTGAAGCAAGCGCGAGGCCAGAATCTACCGCGATCGTGGACGAGGAAAAGATTTCTTTCGAAGAGGCCCAGCGCTCAGCGATCACCGTCCGTCATTTTCTGGAGCAAAACGGCAGCAAGCACGAAGCGATGAAGGCCTGTGATCAGATCGACAAAGAGATGCAAATGCTCCATCAGAAGAAAATGCGTCAGCCAACCATTGCCGAGATCTTTGACAAGCACTAAGAGGAAGAGGATGAGAAAGAATCGCTGCTCTAAGAATTATGCTTCCCGATTTTATTGCTTCACAGGGTTTTTGCTTCCCTAGTCTTTTGGCGAATAAAGTGCATTGATCGACAGAAATTGAGACAGGAATTCCTCAGTGGTGCTAGCTAATTTCGAAAACCTTGATCTAATGACACCCTCGATCTAATGGTACCTAGGCTCGGTCCCTAGGGGTGTCATTAGATCGAGGTTTGACTGTATATAAAATCTTCGAAAATTGAAAAACGCAAACCGAAATTTCTCTGGTATATATGCACCCCTGGTATATATGTTACGGGAAAAATAGGATTTCGAGAAATTTTTAACTTTTCCGGGAAAATTAGTTCGTTCTTAGCCAAAATCACAATTTGATATTCCAAATTAAAATTTTACATAAATTTGAAAAAAAAATTTTGAAAAATTGCCGCTATAAGTAGATAATAAAAAATACTATGTAAGTAATATAATTTTTAATTTTTTACCAATTTATTCAATATAACTATTTTAAATTTAAATTTAATTTATTTAACTAACTGCAATTAGATACGATCAAATTAGTAATATTTTATTAAAAAGAAAAACAACAATTCATTTGTTACTGCAATTTTGACTATTGTGGCAGCGACTATTACAAATTCTACTATTTTTACGACGTCCGTAACAATTTTTAACGCTTTGGGAAAGAACTAACTTTCCCAAAGTTCTATCTTTCCCGTAACATATGCATACAAAATTGAAATCTCTAGTCTTAAAAGTGTCTTATCCTAATTTTTTGCTATTATTGTTAACAATTTAGTGTTTTATTGGTGATAAATATGGCGAAGCAATGCTTCCACTAGAAATGCGCACCGATGAATATGCCGGTATTCAAGCTGCAGCTTTAGAACTTTCTTCAGGTACGAGAAATTACCCCGTAACTTTATTAATTTCCAACATTATGTTGTCAAAAATTATTTCATTAAAACAATTTGCTTGGATTTATAATTTTATATATGATAATTGAAATGTCAATAAATGAATATTACAATAAAAAATAAAATAATATTTATTATATTAATTTGTAGATGCTGCGTTGCTTGAACAATTTTATGGGCTGCGTAAAGAAGCAGATAGAAGTGTTTACAGATTAAAGCCGACAACATCGCGAGACCCAGAAGCTGCGCGACGTTTATGTATCCTTATACAAGAAGCATCAACAAAAGCATTTCAAGATGGATCAATTTACCAGGCAAAATTTTATTCCACTATATATAGGTTGTCCATAAATTTGGAAACATTATTATTTTTTCAGTTGTTCGAAGCGAGTTTGTAGAAGTGTTGTAACACGTTGGAAAGCTCGTTTTTTTGTGGTAATATAAAGGTATTAATTGTTGGATTAAGTGTCATTTGTCAAAAGATATGTTCGTTTAAATCATGTCGAGGCGGCGCCAAAAAATGCATAATTTAGACTTTGAACAGCCCTAGCTCAGGGCTAACTTAATGAATGAGACCAAAAACATTTAGAGGATCATTGGCAACCTGTCTGAAGTTTTAACTCGGATTGAGAAGCAAGAAAGAAAAATGACATCCATGTTTACACATTTACCGTAATCGTAACGGAACGGATCCAAACCATCTGTACATTAAAAGTCGACTTGTATTCTTCAAAAATCACTTTTGGCCATTGATTGAATTGGACGAGGAAGTGGTGAAAATAGTCGTTAAAATCATTCACAAGGACAATGCTAAATTTTATGACATTTTTCATAAATGAGTTTGTATCAAAAAAAATCGACCAACTGAGCTGGACTAAAATCAATATAATTCGGACATTGTTTCATCCGATTACCATATGTTCGGGTCGATAGATCAGATGGTTCGTGGTAGAAGCTCAATCAAAATGGACGAGGTCAGGGCGGTGCTCGACGACTTTTTTAAGTAAAGTAAATTCCACACAAACGGAATTCGGTCAATGCACGAAAAATGGAAAAAGGTCCTCGATAACAACGACAATTAATTCTTTTAAATCAGTTTTGTTTCGTTTTGTTATAAAATTAATTTTTGTTGAAATATAGAATGTTTCCAAATTTATGGGACAACCTAATATATTAACAAATAGATATTTAGTAGGTAAATAAATTGTAGATAAATGAATCACGACAAGACTATTTTCATAAGTCGTTTATTGAGACATTGGTAGACGTTTTGCTTGAAAATTCGAAAAATCACACGTTTGTAACGCGAAAATTAGCTGGTTAATTTTAGCATTTTATTTTTGTTTTTGTTTAAACAAGTGAACACATATGAATATATTTTGTATTGTGTTGGTCATAATTATAGATTCACCTGAATTTTTTAAATATCTATCTTTTTAATAAATGAATTTTTTCATTCTTATATGTGAAAACAAGATTATAATATATGTATAATGTAAATCTGTAAAAAATTGTTGCAGTGGCCCGAAAAAAAGAATCAACATAAAATTCTTTATATTGAATGGATTTTCATGATTTAAAAAGTATTAGATAGTTAAAATAGTCCCCAATCGAATGCTTTTTATTAAAACTCTTTAACTATTAAAATAAAATTTTTATGGCAATTTTAGTTCCACGCCCTTTTTTTAAAGCTGACAAAATGCCCCAGATCACTTTAATTGAAGAGCTTAAATTGTAAAATCAATTATTAAGTTGGAAAGTAATTTCTGACTCACTGTGGTAATAATTTTAAAAATTTATTTTCGGACATCAAATTTTTTTGGTTGTGTAGAGCGTTCGAAATTGTGAAGAACATGTTTTAGCGATTTTAAAAATATTCATTTCTAGTATTTTTACACCAGAAAACGCATTACAAAATACAAACCATACAAACCGTACAATGCACTTTTTGCGATAAACAATCGTTAATCGGACCATCCTGAATTTTTGCTGAGGGTCCTCTGAACCGTACAATGCACTTTTTGCGATAAACAATCGTTAATCGGACCATCCTGAATTTTTGCTGAGGGTCCTCTGGACTAGCTAAGAATACTCCTTAAATTTGGAGTGAATCGATTCAGTAGAAGTCGAGTTATAAAAATCCAAAAAATGCCAAAAATCATTAAAAAAATGTCAAAAACGCAAAAAATGTCAATTTTTGGCATTTTTCGGATTTTTATAACTCGACTTCTACTAAACCGATTCACTCCAAATTTAAGGAGTATTCATAGCTAATCTTGAGGACTCTCTCTGCAAAAATTCAAGTTTATCCGATTGTTTATCGCAAAAAGTGTACGGTCTGTATTTTGTAATGAGTTTTCTGCTGTAAAAATGCTAGAAATGAATATTTTTAAAATCGCTAAAACATGTACTCCATAATTTTGAACGCTCTACACAACCAAAAAAAAATTTGCTGTCTGAAAATAAATTTTGAAAATTATTACCACAGTGGGTTAGAAATTATCTTCCAACCTAATACTTTTTCCTAAAAGAATTTTTAATATTTATTGTCTATAGGGGTCTAAATGTTTCAGACTTCTTTAAAAATAGTTTTTATTAAAAAAAGGGAGAGGTTACAGCTCCAAGAAATTGAGGCGCTATACCTTAATTACCATAAATTTACCCTGTTTTTGACCCATTGTAGCTTTTATATTAGGAATAATTAGGGAATTCTAGATACTATGTTTTATAAAGCTCAAAAAGCTGTATCAATGAGTAAATTTTGGTGCAAATTGAATATTGACTTAAAAAGAAATTCATTTTAAACCCTGCTCAAAATAGCCGATTTTGAAATGATTGTATGCTCAACCAATTTAAACAGGATTTATCGAAATTTTTTTTATTAATTATAGACTTGTCGAGAATAAGAAAATCGACTAATAGAATAATTATTCACACGTCAAATATTTTTATTTTATATTTTTATAATGTCAAAATGTTATATGTAACCTGTAATGCATATTTGACGTTTAAAGGACGCATGCCATCCCGTACAGATTTTTGCATGCTATTTCTCTTCTTCTCTTTTTTCTTTTTTTCCTTTTTACCGTAAACGTGCGTATGCACTTTTTCTTTTCTTTTTTTTTGTTTTTTTTTGTTTTTTTTTTGTTTTTTTTTTTGTTTTTTTTCTATTTCACCAGTGCCATTTTTGCGGTCATCAAATCAATGAATTGTCTTTGCACAAGTGAGTACCAATAAGTAGTGAGTGCGTATATAACTACCCTCGTAGGACCCTCGTAGAATTTGGGACCCTATTGAGGTCCATTAGGAGCCTCCAAACACATTTTACACAAAAACCAATATCAAATTCGTAATCCCCGACACGAAATACCCCATATAACACGATAAAAAAGTGGTGGCCGAAATTTCGAATTTTCATATTTTCGACCATAACTCGGGACATCGAAGGCCAATCGACATCAATTAAAGCCTAAATGATGGATCTCAATGCGCCCGATGTGATGCGATAAAAATTTTTGAAGAAAAGTTGCTGTGAATGGTGTTCTAAGACAATTTTAAGCATTTTTGTGCAATTTTGGCCCAATCCGACCACTGTACGAAAAGTTAACGAACAGGGTCCCGGAGGACCACGGCGACCAAAAATTCGGCCAATAACGCATATAGAGCTATTCGTTGATGACATTTTTAGCATAAAAATTTTTGGACCCTATTGAGGTCTATTGGGACTCTGTTAGTGAAAATCCCAAAACCAATATCAAAATCGTAATCCCCGACCTTAAATACCCCATATTACACTTTTCATACATACAAATTGAACAAACTTAAATTTGGGACCCTATTCAGGACCACTTGGAACCCTCGAAACACAAAATTACAAAAAACCGATACCAAATTCGTAATCCCCGACCCGAAATACCCCATATTACACTTTTCATACATACAAATTCAACAAATTTAAATTTCGGACTAAAAAAGAAATACATAAAAAAAAACGTTTGTCCTTCACAAGTAAAATGAAAGAAAAAAAAAAAGAAAGAAGAAAAAAAAGAAACTGTATTTTTTCTTTTGTCTTTTTTTCTCTGGCGCATTTTTTATAACATGCAAAAATCTGTACGGGATGGCATGCGTCCTTTAATAAATTAAAATTAAATTAAAATTAATTTAATTTTTTGCCCGGTGAGTTTGGCTAAACTGATCATTTCTTTAAATTTTATCTTAAAATTGTTGCTTAATCATGCTTTGAGCTGATCATAAACTTTTAATTGTTTGTGATCTATATTATGGTACAAAACTGGTGTTTAATCAATTTATAAGTGATATTTTAAACTTGTTTTTACATATTAATAACAAAAAATTTCATTCCTTAAAAAGATACTCAAAAAATGCAAGTGAACCTATAATTATGACCAGCATTATATTATATATCAGGATATCAACCAGCTGATGTCGAGTGTTGGGTTGACAGTAGCAAAGTCGGTTATGCAAAGGTAGCCGAATTGAAGAATCGCATTAGCAGTTGTTTATCAAGTGGTGATGGCGGCGGTTCATCCATTAATCATTTCCCTTTCATTTTTAATTTGGCAGGAGTAAACGCTGCAAGGTGGCTAAAGTCGAAAGAATTTCTCGCATATGAGCGACAACTTACTCAAAAAGTGATTTATTTTTATTTTGAAATACATATTTTATAGAGAGAGTATTCTTATTGTAAATAAATTACATTTTACAGCTTGCTCAATTGTTTTATGTATTTTTTAAATTATTTTGCAACAAGTAATCTTTTCAGCGAAAAAAAAACTTACCAGTTTAAGTGATTAGGTAAAGATTAAAGTTTATATTGTTAAAATTTTGAACAGGGTGAACTGAAGAAATGTCCGTTTTACCACACGCTATAAACATAAAAATATATTATTTAGTTAATCGATCGACTCAAACATGTGTTTGCAATTGCTGCTCCTATACCTAACACACATTTTTCCGTTTTCACACCAGCGAAAATTCTGAATTCAGAACACGTGGCACATGAATCAGTGCTTTTGGCAAGAACTCCTGTCAACTGGGTAGCGCGTCCTGCGCTTGATGCAAAACTTGACGAAATTGTTGACGCAATTTTTGCACAAAAACCCGAAGCAAATTATTACCACTTTTATGGAGGTGACGGATGTGGTAAAAGTGCTCTTTTATGCCGACTTCGACAGCTTATTCAAAAGCGTGCTGATGAGATAGCTATTGCAGCGTCCACATCTGAAAAACAAATTACAACAAACAAAAATAGTACTACTGATAATGCTGCCAATATAGATGAATTTGAAACGTGTCCATTAAATAATTGCATTGTTATGTCAAGATTTGTTTGTTTAACCGAATGTTCTGCATTTGCCAATGAGCTATTCCGAAATATTTTTCTCAAAGTTTGTTTTTCATTATATTACATATTAGATATAAGTCGGAAAGCTTTTTTTTATTAACTGTTAGGAAAAATTTAGTGAATAAGAAAACTCTTTATAATACTTTGTCTAAATTTAAAAAAAAACCTACAAAATACAACGTTTTCGTTATTACAAAACTATTAAAAATTCACCAACAAATAATTTTTTAATTAGCATTATAAATATAAATATAAAACAATATTACTTTAAGGCTTCTGATCTGGCTAAATTGCCAGAAGAACTTACTGCTATGAGCGAGTGTTTTTATCTACACTCTGTATTTTTACGAGCTGAATACATGATGCGAAATTTTCCCTGTCCGCTAGTTATTCTCATTGATGATGCACATTTATTACGATATGGTAGTGTGTTATCAAAGGTTTGTTATTCTATACAGGTAGAAAAAAATATTATTGATATTATACATGTATGTATAATATCAATAATAATAATAATAATCAGTAATCAAACTTGCCTTTAGATAGAGAAAGCAATATTTGATCGATTGCCATCCAATTTAACAATCGTGTTATTTTCAAATGTAGCGAATTTGCCACAAGGTTTTCCTAAAGGTGCGCAATTAATTGACATACCATTTCCTAATCAAACGCTAGCAATTGACATTTTACGTGATGGTCATGATGCATCTACAAACTTCGGCATACTTAGACAAAATGTAATCTTAAACTAAAATTACATAAAGCCAAATTAACCCAACAATGCTGTGCCTAAATATTTATAAAAATTGCATATTATCTGATTATTTCAAATAAAAAATTCTATTAACTATTTGTTTTTTAGTTTAATTTTGTATTGTTTCAACCAACGAAATTAAAAAATGGAAATACAGCTAAAAAGAAAAAATCATCGGCTGTAGAAGAGGAAGAGTCTCCAGCAATAAGTTTGCTCATAATGGGCTCAGTACAGCGTGACGAGCTACTCGACGGGCAACAAGAAATTAGTATCGATTTGAACGCACGTTTTGCTCTTATCGAATTGCGATGCGGTGCAGAAAATCTGCGTATTGTATCGCAGTTAATTAGCTGCTGCGCACCATTTGGAATTAGTCGGATCGAGCTATCTGACTCATTACGATTGCGCAAACGAACTATTGGCATGTCATTCGAGCCAGATGATGTGATAAATGCTTCTGCTCCACATGTGCTTAGGCATTTAGGTATATTTCTAAAATTAAAAAAACATCACATTTTAACCACATTTATGAATAAAATGTCTAATTAATATTAAAGGTGGCCAAGCCGGGTCGGACTTTTTAATATGCCGATCGTTTGCACGGCCCGACTCGAATTTTTTAAACAAAAAATTTAATAATTGCTTTTTTTAATTAAATTTTTTAACAACATTTTTGCAGTCATGAATTAAATTATATTCAACAAAGTTTATTTAATTAATTCATTAATCATGCTTACTAATCATGCTTTTTTTTAAATATTTGCTAACATGGTTTATTAAACTTTTTTTATTAATTAATTCTTATATTGCTTTTATTTATGACAGCAAAAAAACGTTTCGTTATAAAGTTTTATTCATGAAATATCAAAGGTTTATTTTAAAAATTTTTTAATTTAAAAATTGTATAAAATTTCATGCCGCGCCAAAACACGGGCCAAAACGGACCGACTAGCTCGGCCCAGCCTTAGGTTTAATTTTTCCGGGCCGAGCCGGGCTTTTTTTTATTTTGACGGGCCGAGCCGAAAAATACCTGCTCTGAGCCACCCCTTTTTTAATATTATACAAATTTGAAAGTTTTATTAATTTTTTAGTCTATACTTTAGACTATAAAAGCAAAAGAGTTTTATTTTTAATTAGATTAAGTAGCTTGATTGAAATATAAGCAAATAATGGTATATATTACTATTTATTAAATTTTTTTCTATTAAAAAGAATTACCCTAAGTTCCTGCGTTTAATAAACACCATTATTAAAGCAGACCCAAGCTGTTTAAAAATTATGAGCTCAACTTCGTTTATAACAGAATGAAGGCTAAGAAAAATTTAAAAAGTTTTCGAACGGCTTATACTCCGAAATTAGGGTACATTTATTCTTGAAAATCTGCAAATTCATTTTTTATTTCATTTTGTAATTTTCTTTAAGAGGTTATTTTTATTCATTGGTACTATCTTCTTTATACGGATAATGTATTTAAACAAATTTTTTAGGTAGTTTGATTTCGTATCACTTTGTTAATGGTCGTGAATTAATTACTTTTTCACATATGAGCGTACTTAATTTTGTAAGATCACGATATTTACAGTCTGCAGGAGAGGTTTGTTAAAATACATAGATAAAGAATGAGAAAAATAAATAATTTAATCAAACAGATCAAACTAACTCACGAGACACTTGCTCGAGTCATTGGAAATCCAACTCACGGTATTATTTATGACACAACAGTAGGGGGCACACTCACCACAAATGATAATGAAGCCATTACTGCATGTCTACTCTTTCCACAACCACTTTGTAAAGAAAATGGTATCGTCAATTTAAGACGTGTTCGGTTCCATTGGTACTATCTACTTTATACGGGTAATGTATTTAAACAATTATTGGGTAGATAGACATTTTGATTAGTAATATTACTTGTTGAATCCCATCACCAAAAACTAAAGATGTTTTAAAAATTAATATAACACTTTAAAAATTAGTTTTAAATCTCATATAAAATATGTATGTAATAATAAAAAATTAAATTTTAAGTGCTGTTGTAATTAAAAAATATTTACATAATACTGGATGTTTTTTTAAGATTCCGATTTTTATTTTTTAATATTTTTTGTCGCGCTGAAATTTTCAGAATAGAAAAAAAAGTTTGCGCGTGCAAAAAAAATATTTTTAGAAAAAATTTTCATGAAAAGATGCCTATTTACTATGGATGAGTTGGGTAATTTTAAGCTGAGCGATCTATATGAGAAATTGCGCTTGTCGAACAAATATTTGTAAAAAAAAACAGAAATTTTCTACAACTTCTGGTCAAGTCGCAACACAGTACTCAATTCAATAACTAGTCAATTAACAATATTATTATGTTGTATCATTTTGTCTAGTCATTTCTTTAATTGTTTTCGTCTCAAAATAAACAAGTTTTTTTTATTATCTAACATAATATGTAAAAAATATTTACATAATTAGGTAATATTGCTGCGCTAAAAACGGAAACTCTTTGCTCATTCGATTATTTGGAATCGGCATTTCGTGGATGTGGCCTTGCACATTTACTTACCATGTTTGAAGAATGCCTATTGCAAATTCTCGATCACGATCTCTTAGCGATATTCGAAAAAGTTTTAATACCCTCTATCCCGACATTAACTCGCGATCCACATCAATTTGTTTCAGAATTTCTCAATCGACTTCGTTATACACGATGTTAGTTTTTCTTTTATTTAAAAAATTTTTATAGAAATTAATTTGTGTAATATTTTAGCAAAAAATAATATATATTTAAATAATTTCGTTGAACAAGCTATGCATTGGACTGATAATTATAACGAAGGACCATTGTTTGTTCCACTTACTTGCTGGATCCCACCACCAAAAACTAAAGAAGTACGTCAAAGTAATTAATTTGTCTGTTCTTGACAAGTATTTCTTGTGTATTTGAAAATTTGAAAAAAAACGTTTGAAAAAAGTCATTGAATTAATAAATGTAAAAGTTATGCATAAATATTGAATAAAACACATGTATGTGTAGGTAATATCATTTACAATTCCGGATTGGAAGTCTTCAAAAACTGTACTACAACCTACCTACAATCATCAACATCTTTTGATAGCAGGAAATGATGCTAATCCAGGAATAATTTACATGTTTCATATTGCTTCTCAACAATTACGTCAAACTCTTTATGGTAAAATTTTCCAATTTTCTAAATAATATGCATGCAGAATGAGTAAATAAAAGTTTCTACTGAATACACATGTGAATTTAATTGATTCAGGACATGAAAGCCGTGTTTCATTTATTTGTACATCACGGGACGGTCAATTTTTTGTTAGCTGCGCATACGACGGTAGTATTAAAATATGGAATATTGCGCAGGTAACTAATAAAAAAATATGCCTATAATACATATGTAATTTAATTTAATATTAGTCAGAAGAATGTATAAAAACTCTAAAGGTGAGTGACTCGCGTATTTTGTGCGCGCTTCTTAGTGCCGATGATAAATGGGTTGTAATTGGATCCGTCGATTCAACCGCTCGTGTAGTAAGCATTGAGAGTGGTGTAGTATTGAGGACTTTTCGCGATCATACCGGACCAGTTGTTGGTTTGCAGCTATCATCTGACAATGAACTTCTTATTACCGGTTCTGGTGATTTTGTTGTCATGGTGTGGGACATTGAAAAAAGCACCATTATTTTGAAAATGGGCGGCCTTATGGCGCCAGTTACTTGTTTAGCAATTACAAGGTTTTTAAGTTTTTCTTTTCTATTGCAATATACATGTATTATCTACTTATTTATTGTAGTAATGACGCTTTTCTCGCAGTGGCTTGCGAGGATGAAACATTACGGATTTTTAGTATGGTTTCTTCGCAAGAATTACACGAACTTTCGGTTGGTTTAAAAAAATGAAAACATATTAATAAATGAGTTTGCAATTAAGGGTCATGACTCACGGGTAAACGCGCTGGCAGTTTCATCTGACGATTGCCAGTTATTTGCAGCAACACGTGGAAAAGTAATCATCTATGATATTCATAACGCACAATTGTTGGAAGTGCTACCTTGTCAAGCTTCTATTCCTGTTACATCGCTTAAAGTAATATTTTATTTAATACATATTCATAATAATTAATTTATTAAATTAGCTAACCTTACTCCAAAAAATCACGACTTTTTAGATTAGCGACGATAACTCTTTTATTTTGGCGGCGTGCGGCGACCGAGTGCATATGTGGAACATGAATTCTATAGAAAGGGATTCTTTTCAAAATGACTGCAGCTCACTTGCATGCATTTGCATTTCGCCGGATGAAAAAGGCGCTGGTTGTGGTACAATCGATGGAATAATTGCATTTTGGGACCTTGACGTGTGTCAATGCTTGTGGACGGTAATTCAGTTTTTTTTTGCAGGATTTAGGATCTTGAATATTTTCTCACGTAACATATATTATTGTAATACATACATTTGTGTATGCGTAGTGCTTCTACATTTTTTTTGCTATGTAAATTCAATATAAAAAAATATTTTTTATTTGTTAATTAAATTACAAAATGTATCTTTTGTCTTAAGCAAATTATAATATACATACATATATTACCCTAATTTCGCGCGTATGAGGCAAGGTTGTTTGAGCCAAATTTAAATTGACGCCAATAGGTTCATTCTGTTGTATCGGATCCGTTGGGGTTCGAATTTTGTGCCCGCCTTCGTTTCAGTTTCATGAGTGGGCACAAAATTTGGACTTGCTTGGATCCGATACAACAGAATGAACTGGCGCCAATTTAAATTTGGCTCAAAACACCCGGCCTTATACTCGCGAAATTTGGGTAGTTATTAGATATATAAAATTTACTCAATCTTAAATAATTCAAATTGTAGTTATCGCAACAAAAAACTGGCGCAGTAACGGCACTCGATTTTACAGTTGATTCATTATATCTATTGGGCGGTAATGCACAAGGAGGAATTTCCATGTGGGAAGTAGCGACAGGACAATTTATTAAACAACTTCAAGTCCATAGCATCGGAGAAGTAAACAAGCAATGCACAATATCATTTTTAACTTAGCATACTTACTTTAAAATTTAAAAACTCAAATGTCAAAGACAATATTCACAAATAATCCCTGACAAAAAAAAATAATATCAGTTTGAATTTTTCTATATGTAGACTAAATCAATATGTAAGCCCAATTTCCATCGAAGAATCAATTTTATTTCAAAAAATCATAATGAAAAAAAAGGTTGTAATTGAACTTTCTTAGATAAAAGAGACAATATGTAAATTACTTTTTGTTAATAATAAATAATATCCTAATTTCGCGTGTATAAGGCCGGGTGTTTTGAGCCAAATTTAAATTCGCGCCAATGAGTTCATTCTGTTGTATCGGATCCGTTGGGGTCCAAATTTTGTGCCCGCCTTTATCTCGGTTTCATAAAAGTGGGCACAAAATTTGGAATCGCTTGGATCCAATACAACAGAATGAACTCAATTTAAATTTAGTTCAAAACGCCAAACCTTATACACGCGAAATTAAAGTAATAGATAGTTGGCAAAAAGAAACTTGATTTGAGCAAACCTAAAATAACTCAAGATCGAGACTAGATAAAATTGCAAGCCAATCTAAAATTATCAAGCCCAAGCTCGAGCTCTGGGAATCGGAACAACTTTAATAATTACATATTTCATTTAAAGGTGACATCAATCACTTGTTTGGCCGATAGTTTTCGAGTTCTTAGTGTTGATAAATCTTGTCAAGCGCAATTATGGAATTTATCTACATTTGTTGATGAAGCATTTGCTTATGCAAGTGGTAGTGGACCTTCTGGAATTGGAAATAGTTCTGCAATAATACAGTTTAGTGGTTCAGCACCTCTACCATCTTTGCCTAGTGATGATTTGTTCGCTACTATCCCGGATTTGCGTCCACCCATTTTTGTTCGTTATTCGGCTATTTCCGAATCATTTATTGTTGTTGGACAAAATTCAAAGAAATACAAAGAGTAAGTTTTTATAAATATGATGTGTTCATTCCTATCATTGTTCATTTAGAATAAATATTTGGTCAGTGAATATTGAAAGCCGAGTAGTGCTGAAAGCAAAGATATACCATAATTATGATATAATTTGCTATCACGTAAATCGGTCTGGAACAGCACTTGTCACCGGTGGGTCTGTAGATAAGTCACTGAAAGTATGGCAACCAGATTCCGGATTTCTTACACAGGTGATGCTAATAAATGAGCGTATAATTTAAATATTTACAAAATATGTATGTATTAAATAAAATTTAAAAAACGTATCTAAAAATTACACGAGCTTTTTAAATAAAATTAAAAATTTGCTTTGGTAAATTGAAAAAATGAATTTTTACTAAATTTATTTAATATAAAGGCGTTAGTGGGTCATACGGAAGATGTTACGTGTTGCTGCATAGCCGAAGACGCTCAACTTGTTGTAAGCGGCGGACGTGATAAGCAAATTATTGTATGGAACGTCTCAATGGGCACAATTACTCGTGCTATAAACACTGCATTTCCGTTAATGCACATAGAGCTCAGTCAGGACAGTACAGTCATTCTTTCTGGTAATTTCTACTTTCTATCCATTTTGCAAACATTTGTTTTAAAAAATACATTTGCTTCAAGCCGAAACTATAATTTAGCGGATAAAAACGGCTGGATTGAGGCATGGGAGGCAATGACTGGTAAGCTTCTTAGTTCATTCAATACACATAGGCGTATTCAACAATTAATTATGAACATTGATGGAAATCGCATATTGGCCCGATTATCACAAACAGCCCAGCTTCCTATTTTGTGCCTGCACAACACGCCGGCTACGCTTGTACCAGTTTGCGCTTCCAAACGAAAATTTAGCAATAACAATCAACGTCCACAAGGCGCAAATTTGGCTCGTTTACAAAGTAATTCAAGCTTCACAAGTAGGTGCTGTTCTATTCCTTTAACTTGACTAAAATTACTAATGATACATGCTTTAAAACAATGTACCTTACTTTTAATTATTTTAGGCGACGTTAACATGAGAGGAGAAGAAATTAAAACAAAGAAAATTTCGAATACAGCTGATACTGGTACGAACGCCGAAACACGTCCCGGATCCGCTCTTTCGGCCCGCTCACGACGAGCACAACAGAAAGACGCCGCGGGCGAGAAGAAATTCGGCGAAAGTGATGTAACCGCGAAAAATAGAGAAGCAAAAGCTGATACGACCAATAACACCGATCTGTCGGCTGTGACTGCAAACGGAGGCACAACCACTAATCGGAAATCAGCCGCGTGTTTGATTCTTTAACAAATAATTTAATTTAAATCAAAATTTTACTTTTAATTTTTTCTTTTCTCTAATTTCATTTTATTTTAAATTGTTATAATTTATATTGAAGAAATAGGACTGTGATTCTTAAATAATATTTAAACGTTGCTCATTATTAGAACACGCGTGCTTCCACGCGTTTTAATTTGGAAATTTTCCATACTTTTTCATAAAGACCTCTAGTAACAGGAAAGTGGAGAAGAAGAGCTGCATTTGACCTGTCTATAGCCAGTAATTCTGTAGCTTTCGAATAACACAATAACACAATCACAATAGCATTTCATCTCATATTCACTGAGAATAAAGCAATTTCATTTCAAATTTTCATTTTCACCTAAAAATGAAATGGCAAATAAATTCGCATCTAATGAGTTAAATGATATGTATCGTTGGTATCATTCAAGAGCTACAGAATTGCCGGTTATAGGCAGATCAGGCTTAACCCTTCTTCCTCACTTTCCTATTACTACAGGTCTGTTGGGTACGTCGGGAGCTTCCAATCTGTCTGCTCGTTCCCACCAAAACCTAGTGCGCTTTTCTTTTTTTTTGTTTCCTTTTTCTCTGCCACACACAACCGGATATTCAATAAAGAATTAATTTATTTGCAAAAAGAAAACAATAAACAATACGGAATAAAATAATTAAGGTCTCAGAAAATTAATATTTTTCTCCAGAAGAATAATAAAAAAAACTGCGTCTCCAATTATTATTTTCGCACAACCCCACTTGAAGCGACAACCGAAAAACTTTGAGCGCTAATTCAAATTATCTTTTAATTCTCGCGTCATACGCGATAAGGTCTCCAAAAAAAAGTGCGGAAAATTTCCAAATTCAAACGCGTGAAAACAATGTTATTATTATTATTGTTTTTTAATCCCAAAAAGTTTAGACGACCTTTTTTAATTTTTAATTTCCATAGAAAACCCAAAACAATCCATTTTAATTATATAATATAATGCGATAATAACAAACAATTACTGACGCGCTAAATCACATATACAAAAAATACTAAAATATTTCGATTGCCATATGCGAAATAATCTTTCTTTTTTTCCATCTTTAACACAGAATTTTCCATTAAAAGCGTCGAAAAACGACACAATTAAAATAGTTTTTAAGAAAAGAAATAAATAATATTTATAAAATATAATATCCCAGAAAAAATCAAAATTTTTTTCACACATTTAATCGAAGAATGCAAGAAAAGACTAATTATAAAATTAATACACCTATGTTAAAAGATTGGCGATCTCACGATGTATAAGACACAAAAAGTCTACATATGTAGTGGTATTGGCAGCATATCGGTCTTCAACGAGGAACTTCTTCATCCATGACTCAAGTCCGTCGTGTTGTTTGATGATGAAAAGCTTTGCACGACGCGTTCTATGAGCGTTCAAATTGTCAATGAGACGACGAAGAGCCTGAGAAGCCGAGTTCTCGTTTTCAGGTAACTCGTGCTGAAAAAAAAACAGCAAATTTCACATTTGAAAATAATAAAATAACAAAATTTGTTTTTAAAAATGTAAAGAGATATGAAAAATATAAAATGAAACGTATTATTATACAATTCAAATTGATAAAAAATAAAAAGACTTGCTTGCTCCGAATCCAAATGTTGAATAGCGTTTACATTGAAAATGTCGCGAAGCCAGTTGGCTGGTACATTCTGTCCAACCCAAATAAACGAAACCAGTCCGTTATCGATCAAAAACGCCTCTTCGGGCTTGAAGAAATCGATTGAAGCGCGGATCAATGGTAAAGACTGAGCTTCGTCGGTCTGATCATTTTCGCCGTTTTGGATTCCTAGTTGAGTGATGGGAAGAATGCGCGGGTATAAGAAATTCCACACCTCCTTTACTGTCATCGATGGTATGAGACTCATCATCCACGCACGATCGTCAACATTCAATTCACTGCCTAAATAAAAAACATTTAATAAAAATTTTAATCTCAAAAATTCGAGGGGAAAAAAATATAATGAAAATGTATGTAAACCAGGGTTGCCAGATGAAAATAAAATAAAAAAGAACGCTGGGCACAAAAAAAATATTTTATTGATAATTTCCAACAACAAAAAAGATTTTTCTAAAATCATCTGAATTGGTCTATTTCGTTAACTTTTCGGGTCAGATTCTTTATTCTCCCAACAATTAATACTTCTCGAAACTCCTGATCCTGTGTCTAAGAGAGCCATTCTTCGTGGAAAAAAAGAACAAAAAATGGAAAAAAAAGAACAAAAAATAAAAAAGAACAGACCCTCTCAAAAAAAACAAAGCTTTTTAAAAAGGACATCTGGCAACCCTGATGTAAACTGAAAAAAACCAAAAAGTCCAATAATTTCTAAATCAAAAGCATTTTAGTTCATTTCACCAAAAATTGATTTCCCTAATATTAAAAAATGTTTTTAACATTTTTTTAAATTAAAAATTCTTTAAGGACGTACCGCCATTCAATGCATCGTTTTTAAGCATGCAATTAACATGGATCGGCAGGAGTTTCAAACATTCTGGAAGTATCAGCTGTGATTTGGGCTGATCTTTTCCGCATTTCTCCCGATACGTTGCAAGAATATGGGTGCAAGCGGTGATCAAATCATCACGCATTTCTTTGGGCGACTTGTCACGCAACGAACGTTCCGCTAAATTGTTTCCAAAATTTTTGCACATCAATTTATGGTGCTTAAAGTCCATTTGCAAAAATTAATAATCTCTATGTGTAATTAGAAATAAACAATTTTTGAATTTACCATTTTTGAACAAATGCGTAATGACAGCGCCCTCATCGGGGAGTCGATAAATGACGTTGAAGCTGGAGCTAACAGTTAATGCCAAATTATGAATGCGAAGTCGGCGTTGACCACCGCAGCTAGTGAATAGAATAGCTGTCTGGAAAAATGCGGGTTCCTTATCGTCCAACTTGTCGTCGTATTTCATCTCCACTTGAACTGCTTTGTCGCTGTCAATGGCGGCAACTTCAATGTCTGTTGTATTTTGCATATAGAACGAACCGTAAAAACCCGTTGGACGAATTCCTTAACGTATACTGTTATATATTTGTCCATTTACTTGTCCAATAATTAATACTACCTGTAGAAGTTCGCACACGCATCATGACGTCAAAAACAATAGGTCGGCTAATGCAACGCTTTAAGTCGTGCAAGAAACGTTTTCCATCGACTGAGTGCTGGAATGATAAAAACAACTAGTTAGTAATCAAAATTGAAAATTTACAAAATGAATATTATAAAACAATTAAAGAAAATGTTCCTACGTCAAAGTACTGATATTTGTAAATCGTCCCGCCGCTCAAAGTTACCGCTGGCGCAATTGAGGCTACGTCAATAAACGAGTTCGGAAACAAGAATAAGTCAATAGAACAACCAAATTTCACACATTTCTCTCCCAACTTTGTATAGAAATCAGTGGCTGGTGTGAGAACATTCTAAAAGTAGTTTAAAAGTTGGTAAAAAAAAATTTGCAAAACAAAATAAGACTAGAAACCTTTTCCTTATCCGTTCCGAGTACTTGCCGATCCTCACGATTCTTCAACTGTCCAGGGCATTCAAGAGTCGGAAGAGATGTATGAAAAATAAATAATTTACCGACTCGATCAACACTTTTTAAGGCGTCGAGTCCGGCCTGCATGACTGGTCCAAGTATTGTATCAGTGATTCGAGTATCCGAAAAGTTACGAACAATTTCGCGCAAACAACTAAAATAAATTATGATTAATAATTATAAATCAAAAAACCTTATATGCAAACGTGATTATCACTCAACTCGAGTATTCAAAAAGAAAAACAAATAAAGATCAAACATAATTTTCTTAATCTAAACAAAATTACACACCTAATCATTGAAGCTTCGGCCTGCTCGAAATTGACAAGAAATTCTTCAGCCAACGGCGCGAAAATATCAACCACATCCTGAACAACGAGCATGCATGGACGAGCGCCGTTCTCGCCCAACTTGTAAAAATGAATAACGTTGTCGTAGGTGGCAAGTCCTACTTTCATCACAGATTTGTCCATCCCATAATCCCTAAATAAAAATAGTATTTGTATTGTTAAAAAAAAAAAATTACCCTAATTTCGAGTGTATAGGGCCGGATTTTTTGTACCAAATTTAAATTGGCGCCAATGAGTTCATTCTGTTGTATTAAACCCAAGCAAATCCAAATTTTGTGCCCATTTTTATGAAACTTAAACGAAGGCGGGCACAACATTTGGACTCCAACGGATCCAGTACAATAGAATGAACTCATTGACGCCAATTTAAATTTGGCTCAAAACACCCGGTCTTGTACACGCGAAATTTGGGTAAATAAAGGTAGGCTAGTCCCTAAAAATTTCCAAACTCCCTCTGTTCACTGAGAAAGGTTATTACACAGAAAGTTTGTACTGAACTATTTCAATTTTATATTGTATTTTTAAATCGAGAAGTTAGAACACTTAATCAAAAATAATAAATACAAATTTAAAAAAGTTACTTTGGTAAGTTACGAAGAAGATCTATAATATTGCGACAAAAGAGCTCAAGCAGTCCGTTACGAACTGCATTATAGGAAACATCTAGCATAAAAATAAATGCCGGCTCTTTTGGCCTCACTCCATTCTTACAGTATTCATTTGTAGCGACAAACTCATAGGAGCCTAGGCAAAGTTCCGGACGATAGGAAATGTCGGTACGACGGCCAGTGTGATCCAAGTGCGCAAAATACGAGTCAGCAACTGAAATTTCAATAAATTTGAAGAAAATTGATTAACAAAACAGAGAAATTGAATTCGTAGAAATGATTAATTTAAGAAAATATTAAAATTATCAGATAAAGAAAAACTTTTCGGCAGTTGAAAAATTGAGACACAAAAAAGTTATTTATGTATATGAAAATAATTGTTCAGCTAAATTACATCCAGAAAAAAATAGTAGCCAGGCTTAAAACAATTAAATAATTTAAATTTAAAAAAATCTCTTATAATCCAAATCCGTCTAGACGAAAATTTATTACCCGATGTAACGGATTTGCAAAATGGACAACGAAACTTTCGTCCGCCATCGATAAACTCCATAAACGAGCACATGTAAGCCTTGCAACGCTGGCAACGAACCGGTCCCATTTCGCCCAAATCGACTACGGGTGGTAAACACTAAAAAATGAAATTTTAATAAATACATTGTGTGGCACGCATTGGAACAATAATAAAAAAAAATTTTTTTTATTATAATAAACGCATGTACATATGTTTAGTCAAAATTAAACATTTGTAAAAAAATGAAAAAACATTCGTCAAGAATGAAAAAAAAATTAAAAATCTAAGCTTAAGAATAAAATTTAAGTCAATTGAAAAAAAAAATTAATTTTCTCGTTAAAATTCGCTAAATTTTGTCCAATATTAATTTTGATTATTTCCGCATTTTTAGTCTAATTATTAAGTTCAACTCAAGTTAGGTCAGCCAATAAGTCAAGCCAGCTAAAAATCAACTAGATTCACTCTTGTTGATTTTTAGCTGACTTGACTTATTGGCTAAAACACATAAAAAAGTACCTCCTGCTCGGAAAGCTCAGAAAATGGCTCAATCGATAGAGAAATCGGCAAGTTGAAGTTTTTAAGCATGTCCTGACTTTGTGGAACCGCGTAAACAGTAGAGCGAACAAATTTCGGATTGCAATTACCTAAACAATTGCAATTTAGAATAGGTTATATTATCTTTTAAAATATTTATAAAAAAAACCTTGATCTTGTGCAAAGAAATTGGTTGTGACCAGTGGTGGCAACTCAGCCGTCGGATAGCCGGTCGGAAATGCGCCCGATCGTGACTGCTTATCGTCTTCAATAACTTGGATCTAAAAAAGAAAAATGCTTTTGTAATTCAATCAAAAATTCAATCAATTAAATTGAATTTATTAATTAAATTAAATCGGGGTTGCCAGATGTCCCTTTTAAAAAAGATTTGTTCTTTTTTTTGAGGGGGTCCTTTTTATTTTTTGTTCTTTTTTTCCACGAAGAATGGCTCTCTTAGACACAGGATCAGGAGTTTCGAGAAGTATTAATTGTTGGGAGAATAAAGAATCTGACCCGAAAAGTTAACGAAATAGACCAATTCAGATACTTTTAGAAAAATCTTTTTTGTTGTTGGAAATTTTATCAATAAAATATTTTTTTTGTGCCCAGCGTTCTTTTTTATTTTATTTTCATCTGGCAACCCTGAATTAAATTGAATTTATTAATTAAATTAAATTGAATTTATTTTTAAACACAAATCGAAATTCACTTACCACACTCGGCAACGTGTTCGGATCGAGATTGCGTTGTGCGTCAGCCGAAGGCATCATTCCGGGATGCGGCGGCATAAAGTTACCCGGTTGGGGAGGCATTACGCCGAACTGATTTGTACTTGAAATCATTGGTCCTAAAAACAACTATTATTGTCATTAGAATTAAAATAAAATCAAAATCCTTAACCAATAATTGGGCCGATGCATAATTACCCGTGAATTTTTAGGCGCTTATTTTTAGTATGAAAGTTAACATTTTGTTTAATTTTTTAAAAATAATCTTCATTACACCCGTGGAATCGATCTTCTGGAAAGCAAATGCAAAGCAGAAATTGAAATGGTGAATGCAATCAAGTATAAGCATTTAAACATGCTTTTTTCATAAGAAAATTTGTTTAAAAAACCGAATTTAAAAAAGCAATAACTCAATATTAAAATTAAAGCAAAAAATTAATAAAATTTAGTACAATCCAATAATTTTTCTTTTCCATTCATTAGATAGATTTTATTAAAAACACACCGAGCTGAGGTGGTTGGCCGGTTTGTGGCATCATTCCCAGCTGCGGCGGCCCAAATTGATTCGCTGATCCATTTGCATAAAAATTTGGCGGTCCCGTCTGAGACATTTGGCCAGGTTGCGGCGGTGGCGCTGGAACACCAAATTGATTTTGCTGATTTGGTGGTCCGCCTAGAAATTCCAATTCCAGAAATTCAAATTCAATTTGATGAGCAACAGCCTCGTGAACAAGCGAAATTCAAGAGTGAATTTTCAACGCTAGATCATTTACAAACCATCAATCAAGTACTGGAAAAGTGCAGAGAATGCCAAATTCAACTATATATGGTGTTCGGCGATTATGAAAAAGTCTTCGATTCAATAGAAATTAACGCCGTCATAAATGTACTCGCGCGCCAAGGTATATAACACAAGTACGTAAAAACACTGCTCAACGTCAACACAAACTGTGAAAAAGCTATATTGCTTAAATATTTGAAAATATTTTATTTTATTAAAAACACACCGAGCTGAGGTGGTTGGCCGGTTTGTGGCATCATTCCCGGCTGCGATGGCCCAAATTGATTCGGAGATCCACTCGGAAAAAAATTTGGCGGTCCCGTCTGAGACATTTGGCCAGGTTGCGGCGGTGGCGCTGGAACACCAAATTGATTTTGCTGATTTGGTGGTCCGCCTAGAAATTCCAATTCCAATTTCCAAATTCCAATTGAAATTTTTAGTGAAAAACCATATTGCTGATTAAAAATTGCCTAAATACTTAAAAATTGCTTAAATATTTATTAATTCTGCCTTATAGCTTTTTTTACGTAGAAAACAAATTCTCATTGTTATCACTTATTGTTTTCGACAAAATAATTTGTGGAAAAAAAAGCTTGTACCAGCGAAAGGAGAATTTATAATGGTCAATAAGCTTTCGTATCAGAAAGCAGAGGGTACCTAATTTAATAATCAAAATAGAGTAGGGTCGAACAAATTCATAATGATATGAAATTCATAGCAGCTACTGAATTCAAGATGTATATATATATATATATTAGGTTGGGGAATAAGTTCGTAGCGTTTTAAATTTTATTTTATTTTACAACGATTTATTCTGTATTTGGTAATATATTTATATGTATTTGAAAGCGCTTTTTCTCCTCTACAAAACTGTGTTATTTGTTTTTTCTGAAAATTTAATTTTTTATTATTTTTCATGCTTAGAAATGGAGTACCCAGGAGGCAAAAATCAGCATTTTCGACATCTGCTCTTCTTCGCTTTTCATCGAGGGCAAAAAGCGGCCGAAGCCGCTCGGGACGTATGCAACGTGTATGGAGAAGGTGTCATAGGCGAATCTACAGCAAGAAAATGGTTTGCAAAGTTCAAAAACGGCGACTTTGACCTCGACGATACGCCTCGCAGCGGTCGACCTGTCGAATTCGACGAAGAGCATCTGAAGGGACTTTTGAAGGAAGACGGTCGTCAAACAAGCCGTGAATTAGCCGAAAAAATGAACTGCGATCATAAGACGATCCTGAATCATCTTCATTCGATGGGATTTGTCGAAAAATTCGGAGCTTGGTTGCCTCACGAGCTTAGCGAAATCAACAAAGAAAATCGCCTTCAAATCGCGGCTCAACACCTCGCCCGCCATCGAGCAACACGCGGTCATAAACAGCGTTTTTTGTACCGAATCGTCACAGGAGATGAGAAATGGTGCCTGTACGTCAATATGAAACAAAGAAAAGAATGGGTGGCCCCTGGAGACACGCCGAAGCCGAGAATCAAGCAGGATCTCCACCCAAAAAAGGCTATGATCTGCGTTTGGTGGGACTGGGAGGGCATGGTGCACTGGGAAATGCTCGAACGAAACGCTACGGTCAACAAAGAGCTCTACATTGCCCAGTTGCGCCGTGTAAACGAGGCTATTCGACTGAAAAGACCCGTGTTACCTTCGACGGCGAAGAGGACCTCAAAAACTGGCTCAACAACTTCTTCGATACCAGACCGGGCGATTTTTGGCGAAACGGCATCAACAAATTGGTCGAGAAGTGGGAGGAGGTCGTAAACAGTAACGGAGAATACATCATTGATTAATTTGTTGTAATAATTATTGTTTTTTGTTTAAATAAATCTTTGTAAAAAAAACGCTACGAACTTATTCCCCAACCCAATATATATATATATATATATATATATATATATATATATATATATATATATATATATATATATATATATATATATATATATATATATATATATATATATATATATATATATATATATATATATATATATATATATATATATATATATATATATATATATATATATATATATATATATATATATATATATATATATATATATACGAAAAAGCCTTCGAAAAAATTAAAAATATACCAATTTGAGATGATTTGCCGGTTTGTGGCATCATCCCTGGCTGCGGTGGCCCGAATTGATTCGCTGATCCACTCGGAAAAAAATTTGGCGGTCCCGTCTGAGACATTTGGCCAGGTTGCGGCGGTGGCGCTGGAACACCAAATTGATTTTGCTGATTCGGTGGTCCGCCTAGAAATTCAAATTCCAAATGAAATTTTTAATGAAAAATTATATTTAATATTCTTAAATATTTTAGAAAATTCTCCTATAATTATAGGGTGCAAGAAAAAAAACCCGTCAATGACATTTTCCGCAATAACAACTTTATTAACGACGAAAATTGAGACTAACAATAAATATTAGTAAAGAACAACTGAGGGTATAACATACTCAGTCGGTTTCGAAGTGAACTCCTTGCGAGTCCCTACAGAGCAACAAATGCTTCTTAAAATTCGGAGCAGGAAACGCTTCAGCGCCTTCAAACTTTTGTGAGATATGACACAGTTCCTGTCCTTTAAGATTTACCATAGGTTGTTGTGCATCGAATTAAAATCATGAAGCAATCATTCATTTTCATTTTTTTCAAAATTTCATAAATTTTGAAATTTTCGTTTTTGAACTATTTTTGTTTGCCTTGTGAGCTGAGGAAGATTATGCTGCAAGGTCCTATTCGCATCTACGGTATACTGCTGGATCCATAAAACCTTGAAATTTTCGCAAAAGTGCACTTTTGTGTGCATCCTTGCTATTCGTTGACCCCTCGATTTTCATGCTTCAGTGTTGCGTGGCGACGGACGAAAAATTTTTTGATTCATACGCTCTTGTTTTTGTGAGGAGCTGAGCTTTTTGGAACTTGTAAGACTTGAGTCATTTTTAACTATTCGGCGGACGATGATACCGGTTTTACGGACGATTTTCCTCAATGAAACTCTCAAATTTTGATTCATCTGCTCTCGAGGGGCTTCCGGTTCTTTGCGGTCCTGATGGTGTGCTTTCTACCACTCCCTTGACGGCGGGCATTATGACCAAGCTCCTTGTATCGTTTGATGGTCCAGCAAACAATTGCCGATTCGATTCGAAGCAAAATTGGAGGTGCGCTATTTGAGCTCTTGTAACGCTAAAATTTTTGCACGTTTATTTGACATCTAAAAAAGAAATATTGAACAAACATAAAAAAACATGAAAATGCTCACGGTTGTACAGAAAAAAACTGAGAATCCGGCAACATAAAAACTAGAACAAAAAAACTTCAAACAATTGCGTGAGGACTATACAAATTTCAATGACGGTTTTTTTCTCGCACCATGTATAAATTGTATTTTATTAAAAACACACCGAGCTGAGGTGGTTGGCCGGTTTGTGGCATCATTCCCAGCTGCGGCGGCCCAAATTGATTCGCTGATCCATTTGCATAAAAATTTGGCGGTCCCGTCTGAGACATTTGGCCAGGTTGCGGCGGTGGCGCTGGAACACCAAATTGATTTTGCTGATTTGGTGGTCCGCCTAGAAATTCCAATTCCAAATGAAATTTTTAGTGAAAAACTTGAACACTTGAAGATCCGTGTCACACGTTGTTGTCCCGCTTTGGATCATACAATCGCCGCTTATATTGTTTTCTGTTTTCTGCTAATTGTCTCCAATTAGATCATATGCGCTTTTCCATCAACTTTCGACATCTTTTCGCTGATCTTGCGGGTGGTCGTTTGCAGTCGTATGGCCACCAAAATGTCGGTCGTGTCGTCCATCTGTTGTCCTTTCTTCTGGCTACGTGCCCTTCCTAAAGAAGTTTTCGTATTGTGGCTGTCTCGTATGCGTCTGCGAATTGTGTTTTCTTTCTGGCGTTAGCTTGTGTTCCCGCATTCCCTCATATTCCACGTTTCTTATCCGTATTCGAGTGCAGGTATTACCGTGGTGTTGAAAAGATGTGTTCTTGCTTTTTTGTCGTTTGTTTTCTTTAGGACTTCTTTTATGTTGTTAAAGCTTAACCATGATGTACTTCGTTGTCTGCGTATTTCGGCGTCGATTTTGTGGTCCAATGTTACCAGTTGTCCGAGATATAAGTATTTGTCCACCAAGGCAATTTCCGTATCTTCCAGCTTTATCAATTCAGTTTTTTAATTGTTGCACATTGCCTGTGTTTTCGCCCGGTTTATTCGTAGTCCGACGGCTGTGCTTGCATTATTCAACTCTTCCAACATAAGTTAAGATGTTTTTGCATCGTGTGCGAATAGGACGATGTCATCTGCAAATCTGAGATGGTTAAGCTTTTCTCCGTCGATACTCTTCCCAGTCTACTAAGGACTGGATAGCACGCCAGGGCTAGTAATCCGTACATGCGAAACATTCATATTCTAAAAACAATCAAATGCTGGAGCCCTCAAACACATCCGAAGGTGCATAGGACGTGACCAGGGACAATTATCATGCATGTGAACGACTTCCCCCGAAAGTGATGCACACGAAAGCGGAAAACGCTGGCCGACGTTGTTTTCGACAGAACGACCGGCACGATGAAGAGGACAACGGAGCGTCATTTAGACGGTCATATTATTCTAAGCCGTCTACGACAAAAGGAAAACGGACCAGCATAAACGTCCAGACATTCAATCTAAAAGTTGGACTGAGGGAAGAAACGACAAATTTACTAATGAAACAACTACGCGACAACAACTAGACATCATATCGGTTTATGCGAAACACGTACTACAAGCGAACATCACGGGAAATAGAGCGCCACAGAAGACGAAATCATAGCTGAACATGGAGACCATCACGTCGGCGAAGTGGGCTTCATAATCAACAAAAAATGGCAGAAAACGAGAATGCCAAATTCAACTATATATGGTGTTCGGCGATTATGAAAAAGTCTTCGATTCAATAGAAATTAACGCCGTCATAAATGTACTCGCGCGCCAAGGTATATAACACAAGTACGTAAAAACACTGCTCAACGTCAACACAAACTGTGAAAAAGCTATATTGCTTAAATATTTGAAAATATTTTATTTTATTAAAAACACACCGAGCTGAGGTGGTTGGCCGGTTTGTGGCATCATCCCTGGCTGCGGTGGCCCGAATTGATTCGCTGATCCACTCGGAAAAAAATTTGGCGGTCCCGTCTGAGACATTTGGCCAGGTTGCGGCGGTGGCGCTGGAACACCAAATTGATTTTGTGGCCCACCAGTAGACATCATTTCCGTCTGTAAAATTATTAACTAAAAATAAAAATCTTAAAAAGCTAAAACATGTTTTGTTTTACTATAATCCGTAATTTTTTATATTTTTTTAAATTTATTGGTAAGCATAGTTAAACATTCACTTTAAATTCATTTCAAACCTGCTTTTTCTTTAAAAAGTTCAAATGCCAACAAAGCATAAAATTTAACAAATTTTTATGGAAAAATGCACATCGTACCAAGACAAATACACTTTTTAAATCATTCTTGCAAGTGCAAGCAATTCCTCTTCAGACAAACACCTCTATAAAGCAGTGTTTGAAAATTTGCCGACAAAGTCGCGCATGCGAATCAATAAGCGGCATAGTGCCTCATCCAGAGATTATAGCTTATGAAGACATGGATTGCTTATTTAGTATCTTCACTGTTTTAGCTTATATATTTTTTATTTTCAGAATTTTTTTACCGAGCTTTAGACAGCTTTTATGCTGTATTTATCAGTCAAAACAATCCCCGAATTTATTAACATTTTTTATTCAGTGGTCAATAACTATGTTAATGCTTTCTATCGTAAAGTTGAAGAAAATAACCATTACAATCTTTTAAAAAAGTAACAGTTATATACATACATATGCATATGTTTAACGGGTATATTTAAACAATACTCATATATCATGCTTAAAAAATTTATTAATAATTTCAATACTACATTAATTGATTATAATATTTTTTTTTACTATTTTTTAGTTGAGAATGACTGCTAATAATAATAATAACACGAGTTCATTAATTGTATTACATTTACCTTTTAATCAGCATTCGAAAGTTAACGTCGATGCCGGTACTTCTGCACGTGACGCTATTTCCAGCATTCTCAAGAAACGCAATATTACCCCGGCAATATGCAAGGTTTGTGTCGGCCCTGAGTTTGAAAGTGCTCAAATTGACCTAAATATGGACATGGCGACAATCGCAAAAGATCTAGGCCGAAAAGAACTATGGGTTCATGCGGAATGTTTGGAATTGTTTCAACGAATAGACCACAAATTCGTTCAAAAGACATTTTTATCTGTTACAAATTGCGGAGTTTGCCGAAAGATGATTTATTTTCTGGTAAGCTTAATTTTATTAGCTTAATAACGTACATGTACAATATTTGATTTCTATTTTGATTCCTCGATTCAACTTTTTCTAGGGCTATCGATGTGAACGTTGCATGTTTAATTTTCATAAAAAATGCTGGGGTCAAGTGCCTACTTTGTGTGAGTCAGATAACGGGTATTACGACTTTGATTTTATTCTTCCGTCTGATTTAAACTCCCCTGTGCTACCCCCTAATGGTAATGCTTATTCTATAATATATTGGTAATGAATATTCTATAATATAATATTTTTGAGAAACGATTTTTATGTTTATATCTTTTTATTTGACAATACATTTTAAAATTAACACTATTGGTTGCTTTTGATTAATTAAAAGAATCCATACGCTCTTTTAATTGTCAGGCTAAAATGAATTTTTGCCTGTTTATGGCATTAAACTTTGACGAAAAATTTCGAATTTTATATTTATCATCTTTATTATATTTTTTATTTCTATATTTATTAGGGCTTTAGATAAACAATATTTGTTTAGGCGACGAGGTGCAAAACACAGCAGAATTTCAGCGACGAGGCGGTGAAAAATATACCAGATCAATCGAGGACTGGGATATTAATAACGACAATATTGTGTATAAGGAACAAATCGGAAATGGCTCCTTCGGCATGGTTTATAAAGCCGACTATTTTGGTAAAATTTTTATCCGCAATGATTTTTAGCGGTCGGATTTATCTTACCCACTTATTCTAATGAATATCTCTGCAAACTAATAATAATAATAATAATAATTTATTAAATCGAGACTAGTTCATAATGTGATTCAATGTTAAGTATTGAGTGAGAACAAATGGTTAAATGGAAACAAACAAGTAAAATAAGTAAGCAAAATAAAATAATTAAATTAAACAATTCATCAAAACAAAATGGGATGAGAAATGAAGTTAGAGTGATTAGCTTTTATTTAATAGCTTAGGTAAGGGAAAGCGAAAAATTTAGCTTAGGCAGAAGTAGTGAGGTATGATTAGTTTCAGAAGTGGTCGAGTGATGGTTAGATCCTTTTAGCTAATTTTGGTTTTTATGCCAAGATAAAATTAATATCCGGCGACGCCGTTTCACCCGTCTTAAATTGAATTGACTTAATTATGTCGTTTCATTTATAGGAACCGTTGCTGTGAAAAAGTTGAATATAAAAACACCGTCTCCCGCGTTACTGCTTGCCTTCAAGAATGAGGTCACCGTACTGAAGAAGGCACGCCACGGAAATGTGCTCAACTTTCTTGGCGTGATTCGCGAGCCGGAATTAGCGATTGTCACACAATGGTGTGACGGCTCCAGTCTCTATCGGCATATTCATGTATTGGAACCGAGGCGAGAGTTCGAAATGCAGACCATTCTCGAAATTTGCAAGCAAATATCACAAGGAATGAATTATTTGCACTCCACAAATGTTATACACAGGTAAGAAATTTTTATTTTCATTTTAATCGCAAAAAAATCAACAAATTACTTCTTAATTACTTCTTACCAAAAGCCATTTTTTACTGGTTTACAATCTCTGAATTTTAAAGATAACATTCTTGGGACATTGTTTTGGCATTGATTTGGTTTTCGAAGGATTTCATCAATTTGTTGGAATGCTTAATTGAAAGTGTTTAAGGTGTCGAAAAAATATAAGAAATTTTCATATTGGAAACAATTGATAGTTCTTATAATCTTTAAGAAATTTTATTTCTTGTGTCCAAATTCTATAAGATTTCGAGCCTATTTTAAATTGTTTTTTAGAATTTTTTTCTACAATATTTATTTGATTTGTATATTTGTTTGGTAAAATAGAAATATTTTTGATTATAGAGATTTAAAAACGAACAACATTTTTTTAACGGAAGGAACCGTTGTAAAAATTGGCGATTTTGGTCTGGCGACAATAAAATCGAGGCGGAGCAATCTTCAGGACGGTGCTTCCAACCCTAATCCTACCGGCTCTATTTTATGGATGGTAAATTTTTTTTTATTCGACTTCTTGGTAAGTTTTGATTAAATTATTTGAGTAATTACCAAAATTTTAAGGCTCCTGAAGTAATAAAAATGGCGGAAAAGGATCCCTATACTACGCGATCGGATGTTTATTCGTTTGGCATTTGTTTATACGAATTACTCTCTTTTAAATTGCCGTATGATGACATCAAAAATAGGGATCAAATTCTATTCATGGTCGGTAGCGGACTCCTACGACCAAATCTCGCAAATCTTCGACGAGATACGCCACGCGCTGTACGAACAATTCTCGAGCGGTGTATTCAATATGATCGTTCGATGCGCCCGGAGTTTAAAGAGGTTCGGTTAATGTTAGTAATATTGTTATTGTTTGTTTGACATTTTTGAAATTGCTTAAATTTAACTATTAACTTTTAGATTAACGATAAAAATTATTCGAATAATCAGTAATCCTTTTTTAATTTAAGCTGTTGAAAAATCTGGAGGATATCCGATTACCGAAGTTAAAAAAATCGGCGAGCGAGCCTAATTTGGTGACGTGATATTTCGATAAAGAACTTTTAATTCTTATCCCATGTACATTCGCAACCAACGGGCTCGAATCACTCATGCGTTTTTATTTTGTCTAGCATAATTTTATAGATTCCGATTAATGTGTATATAATTACTCTTATGTGATAAACATGGTAAAATACATATGTATTGAAACCGGTGCATTTTGACGTATGTATATGAAGTTTTCAAGCTAAACATAAAAATAAAAAACTTTATTTATGGTATACTTTTGCTTTTTTTTCATTGTTTTACATATTCCATTTATCAGATCACTATAATAAAGTGGATTTATTTTTTCTAATTCGTAAGTGCGAAATTAATTCCAACAAGTTTAACTAATGCAAAATGCAAAAAATTTATTGTAAAAAAATAATTAAAATTAAAAATTTGTTTTTCGAAATGTCGCAAATTCGTGATAAAAAAAGTTTTCCTTCAAGGCTGAGAAGAGCATCTTGAAAAATCTTGTTAATTGTTGATTTATTATTGGTTATTACTGATTTTTAAAAGAAATTTCGATACGTTCGTGCGTTAGTTTTTTTTGCCTGTCTCGTTTGCGCAGTAACTTTGTTTTCATTCTATCGAAAAATTTAATTGCAATTAACGGAAGAAAAAATTTTGAATTATTTTCTTTGAGTTGCATATATGCTTTTCAATAAGCGAATAATTGTAAATGTGGAGAGGTCACGCGTTCCAATTAAAAATTTCAAATCAGTTCCCCGTTGTGTTTAAATAGGAAAATAAAAAATTTCACATAAAGACAAACGACATAGAAACAACCCACGATTCGATTCTGGGAATCCGTCATTCGCTTCTTACAACCTTTTTAATTCTTTTTAGTATTTTATGGCAATATTCAAGTAAATTTATTTAATCCGTTACGTTAAATTTTCAAATATTTATCCCTACAGTGTTTATCATTAGCCCAAATACACGTCGCATACAGTGCATACATACACGGTGTTTCATCTACAAAAATGCACGAGTTCATCTGTTATACATGTAAATATACGGTTGATATGAGCATTTTATTTATGATAAAATAAAGTGAATAATTTTTGATCTAACAAAATAAGACGAAATGAGAATTTTGAAAATCATCACAAAATTAATTTATCTTAAAAGTTTCATTGAATCAATGATTATGATTTTTAAATTAAATTGACAAATGTTAGGACATAAATTATTTCCATTAACCTGAAAGAATAATCTTATTCGAATTGTGATGCATTTAGTTATTTATGCTTTTATTTTATGAATATATATTTAATTAAATTCGGTATATATAAAATACCTATTTAATGTTCGGTAAAAATGGTTTAGATGAAATTCATAAATTAAATTCGAAACGTATTTTAATCAAATAAAAATAATCTCCTTCTGGAGATAGAAACCATGAAAAAAGATTCCACTAATTCGCGATTGCAATTCCTTTTTGACGAAGAACGCAATAACGATCATAACATCGAAAACATAAATAATTGTACATGTATATCGCGTAAAAATGCTATCGCGCATACGATGCTACCGATTTTCTTCGAGCGTGCCAATAAAAAAAAAAGTTCGTAAAATTATATTCATGAATCGAATATAAATCTGCGGCACGATTTATAAAATAATAAACCAAATATTTAGGTGATACAAAAAAATCTGAATTTGAACCAGAATTTGAACACCTTCCGGGATGGACGCCTAGTGAATTTCTTGGTTTACGAGCAAAACGCTTATTATTAGACCAACATCCTTCCAACACAATATTTCGTGTAGGTAGTCTTGATCGTGGCGATGGGTTGAGCTCGTCCGCATCTCTCTCATCATGCGGATCGTTGGGCACTATTTCAGCTGCTTCGACAACAAATTTAATGAACAAAAGCCGAATTCCCGGCTTAAATGATTTTGAAGATGATATCATATCCACTCGTAAAAATGCCGTTCTTTTCCCATCCATGCGTTTGTTATTAGCCGCATTATTATGTTGTTGTTACATTACTATTTCCATCAGTTCATCGAATATTGCAGTAGCATTAATTTGCATGATTAAATGTCCTATTCATGGATATATTGGTGATTTGGAATGGCACTCTGACCAGGCATGTATCAAATAAATTTATGATTTTAGTATTGAAATATGTAATTGGTTTATGCATTAATGATATTTTATTTATCTATATAGGAAGGACTGATATTAGCAGCACAAAACGTCGGATCGTTACTCATTTTACTAGTTGGTTATTATGCCGACCGAATTAATGGCAAATGGATGGTTGGTTGCAGTTTATTGTTATGCTTCCTCGGCAACCTTATTCTTCCTTTATTCGCCTCTAAAAACTTCTGGCTTGCTGTGATCGCTCGTTTAGCAGTGGGAGCGTCAGATGCATGTATGTCACCGTCTGTAAATTCGCTTATTACACGCTGGTTTCCTCAAAACGAACGTGCTGCAGCTATAGGAATTATCACTAGTGGACGTCAGATTGGTTAGTACAATGGATGAATGATGTATCTTCAGCTCATAACAAGCATAATTTTTCTAATTATTTTTATTATTTGTTTTATTATTACAATTGTGTGGAATGTTTTTCTACAATTTTAAATTATCTTTTGCGGTCCACATTTTAATTAATAATTCCTGTAAGGCATTTCTGCACTGAATAGGCCTTTCTTTTTGACTAGATCAAAACAACCTCACGAGAACTTGTCGAATGTTAAAATGATTATTTTTTCAAATGTCAAGAAAATCGAAACTTCTCCAAGGTAAAAAAAAAAACACGATTGTAACAAATAAACAAATAACAAAAATACTAAGAAAAATTATACTTGGTATGAATTGATGTGATACGAGTTTAAGAAGCACCCAACGAATATATATAAAAAATTTACTATAATCGAATGAAATATGCGATATGTAAATGCTAAATATTTGTGGAATTAAGGAACATTATTTATATTACCAACGGCCGGATATTTATGCACAAGAACCGATATCCAAGGTGGCTGGCCCGCCATATTTTATTTATCAGGACTCATATCTGGTCTAGTATTCATATTTTGGATACCAATGGGAGCCGATAAACCAGCAAAACAATATTGTATTTCAAATAGTGAACGCCTTTTTATTGAAAGTAGGTATGTTAACCATACATCATATACTGTTCATGATAATTATTTTTATTTTATAGAATAGCTTGCGAAAGTATCGGTAAGCGCAGTGCGCCTCGACAAGTACCTTGGGCTCAAATTGTTACATCCGTACCACTGTGGGTCAATATATTCACACTAATATGTCATGAATACCCACTCGTGATAATGTTACAATTTCTACCAAACTATATGAGAGATGTGCTTGAGTTTGCACCTACAAAAAACGGTTTCCTTTCTGCACTACCGATTCTTTTTTTATTTATTAGCAAAACTGCATCTTCAACTATTTCATCGTGGTTAAGTGCTAAGCAAAAATACAACAGTACAATAATATGTAAAGTAGGAAATACATTATTACTTATTGACACATTTCTGGGATATAAAGTGAATTTAAGGTATTTAATGGAGTCGCGTCACTTGGGTTATCTGTTAGCATTTTTGCCGTTTCGCAATTTAAAAAGGAAACCGCACATCTGGCAATAATTTCGTTGTGTTTTGCAATGGCTTTTGCAGGTATTTGTTTTTCAAATGTATTTATCAGCAAAAAATCCAATATCATTTCTAGGCATGCACACACCAGGTGTTCAAACTGCGTTACTACAATTGGCTCCTCCGTTTTCTGGTATAGTAACAGGAATCTCATTTTTCTGCGTGGCATGGTTTAGTATCGGCAATAAGATTCTCACAAAATGGATTGTTCAACATGGGGAACAGGAAGAATGGGCTATAATCTTCTATATTTCGTCCGTAGTCGCAGCGATGCCCTGTGTTATTTTTACATTATGGGGAACAGATCGACGTCAGTGGTGGGCGGCGCCAAGCTCAAAAAATAGCATTGTTTCCACATCCACACAATTTACTTTTTCGAATAGCAGTACAAAAACAATGAAAACGGGGAACGATAACGCTTGTTGAACCTAGTCTTTTTTTTTACCTAAACATTCTAAACTCAGGTATTAAATGATTTTTATGGAAAAGGCATTAATTCGTAGGTCCGAAATTTCGATTCAAGTTTATGAGTGTTAAATTTACACACACACATCTCATTCCAATCGATATCCATTCGTTAGAGCTAATTATCCTCGACATTAAATAATCCTCCAAGAAGCAGTGCTAAAAATTTAAATTCGAATATTCATTACTCTACACCTGCCACTCAATACTTTTGCAATAAAGTTTTTGTTATAAAAATTTCAAATTTTGCCCACTTCAAAAGGTTAAAATCCCCACTTATCGCACTCCTGATCGAAAAAAGCTAGTGCTATCTGATCGATTCCTCGATAATTGAGCAGCGGGATCGAGATCCATATTTGCTTGTACAAATATAACGGAAATGTCCAAGTCCTCCCCCAATATCCTAGGAAATGAAGTCGTTTGTCTCCATCCAAAGAAATTCGAGTCGATCGAAAAGATTCGATACTCTAAAACTCTATTCGTTTGTAGAAAAATGGTAACTAAAAACAGTGTTTATTTGCCAAAATATTTGCAGAAAAAATTCTGAATTGTGGGCTCTAGCAGAATAGATAATAGATGAAAATGAGTGGATTTACATTTTAGACTACTTAAATTGAAAAGATAAAAAAATATCCGAAAAATTGGTAAATAATAAAGTGCGAAAAATTGTATAAGATAAATAACAAAATGAATAATGTGCCAGATTTTATAACAAGCTTTTTATAATAAGGTTGAAAAAAAATTCGAAAACAACTTTTGAAATAACTCGATTGCGCACCAATTGAAATTGTCGCCCAATTCAGAAAAGTAGAAAGAACATTTGAAGCTCAATAAGAATGAGACGAGCTTCGCGAGCCGGACGGAGGCGAACGAGAACGCGAGGCGGATCGAGGTGTGCGAGAACGAGAGCGCGGCGAACGCGAATCGTCGCGACGACGGCGCGGAGAGCCACGCGAGCGACGCGGCGGAGTGCGTGAGCGTGAACGCGGCGAACGGGAACGAGACGAAGAGCGACCGCCATCCGCTTCACGGACGCGGATGTAGCCGGTTTCTCCCTGGAAATTAAAAAAATAGAATTTTGCCAATTAAAAAATTTATATTCTTGCTAAATTTTCGGTTTATAGAACCGCAAAAAATTTTTTTATTGTGTTAAATTTTTTTTTTAATTTTCGAATCTTTGTCCTATTTTAGAACGCATTTTTATAAAAAAACGTCATATTCAAATTCAGCTGTAAAACTCAGGAATACAAATTTCTACCGCAAAATAAAAAAAAATTTTTTTTGTGGTCCGATAACTTTTAAAAACCAAATTTTCGTTTACAGCTTTAGGAGAAATCCAAAAAATATAATTTCCGACTAGCTCACACTTTTCCAAATATCTTTAGTTGAATAAAGTTCTAATAAAAAAATTCCTAACCTCATGTGTTTTGAATTTTGTGTCATCCAGCTTGCGAATAGCGTATTTCATGTCATCAGAGCGTGTAAACTCTACAACACCTGTACCGTCACGAAAAACATCCGCATAGCAGACGTCACCCGCCTCACGCATGTGATCCTTCAAGTCTTGCCACGAACCACTTAAAGGAATACCTAAAAAGAATTAATAATGATATAGATAAATGTTTTAATTAATTAGAGATGAAAAAACTATCCAAACAAATATATCAGCAACTTTTCTAATTTAATTAAAAATTTATCATAAAAAATCACAAACCAGAAACGTTGACTCGATATCCGCCACCGCGACGAGAACGCGGCGGAGGTCCGCGATTGTAGCGACTACTGCCGCCATACTCGTGAAGCGGACGTCCACCCGGACCACGAGGACCGGCACCACGTGTAAATTCGACACGCAATCGATAGCCGTCAAAATCATATCCGTCGCGAGAACGAACCGCGTCTTCGGCATCTCTGAAAAAATAATACTTAATATTGCTAATAAAGGTTAAAAATTAAATTATAATTTCTACATATTATTATTATTTTATTAGAAAATTTAACATACCGTGCATCTGCATACTCCACAAACGCGAATGGCGGACCACGACTCGGACGCGCTTTGACGTCGACAAATAGAATTTTTCCATATTTCAAGAAAATGTCTTCCACATCCTTCGTTCGAATATCCGGCGGTAAGTTTCCAACGTAAACACGTGCGTCACGCGAACCCATAATTGTTATTAATACTAAGAATGGTTTTAAGAATTTTACTAAATAAAATAATTATTTTTTGAATATTCATAACATAATTGATAATTGGCAGTAAAAAAAGATTTACATGCAAATAAAAAAAAACAAAAAACAGTTAAAAAAGAATTTCAAAACTAATATGAAAAAACAAAGGAAAAATAAAACGTTTTACTTTTTTGTTTTAAAACATCAAAAAAATGATCAAAAAATTGGCCAAACGTTCATAAATTAATACGTAAACAAAGAGCGCAAATTTAAAAATTTGATTAATGCCTCAGGCATATAGTAAGGGTTGAAAAAAGACACAAAAATTTTCTGATTTTTTTTCAAAATTTATTAGCTTAGCAAAAAAGTACTTCGACAAAATTTAACTTTTTTTTCAATTATTTATAACTTTATTCAGAACAAATAATTTTAAACAATATATTTACCGTTGACATCAATAACTTTTACCCATTTATCAGGTAAAGCACCTATGCCTTTTTCCCAGAATTCAGAGGACTGAGATAAAAAAAAGTTGTCGACTGCCATTTTGAGGTCGTCATACTTGTCGAACTTTTTTCCGTGCAAATAATGCTTGAGCGGTCGGAACAGGTGGTAGTCAGAAGGCGCAATGTCCGGTGAGTACGGCGGATGGGCAACCGTGTGCCAGCCAAGTTCGGTTAATTTTTGGCGGGTGAAGGAAGCAACGTGTGGTCGAGCATTGTCATGGAGCAAGTGAACTGTTGAACGTCTTGGACGTTTTTCTTGCATTGCATCAGCCAATTTCTGGAGCTGATCGATGCACACAGAAGCTGTGACAGTCATGCCTACGGGCAGCAACTCGTAGTAGATCGGTCCCTTCGCATCCCACCAAACACACAGATGATCTTCAAGGCTTGTATCTCCGTTCGCAAAGCGGTTGAACCAATTGTTGACCGTCGCACGATGAACAGTCCCTTCACCAATTATGCTGTTGATATTTGCAGCAGCCGCGCTTGCACTCTTGCTTTGGAGCCACTCGTAGTAGATGATAGCTCGAATATGGTCTTTACTAATCATTAGTGAAAATTAACAAAACTCTGCGCGCGTGTCCTTATATACTCATATAATAATAGTTTCGAGAATGTTCTACAAGGCTATCAAACTTATAAAATTATTTGAATTATTTCCAGAAAATTTTAGAATTTTGAAATTTTTGTCGAAGTACTTTTTTGCCAAGCTAATAATGATTGATTTTACTGATTGCCTTTTAAACATAATTAGGATAAATTATATTTTTATTTTAAAATAATCGATTAAGCAAAGAATTGTAAAAAAATATTTTTAATATGAAAAATTTCAAATTAGGTATACAGGGTGACCAGAAAGTTCTTGGACAAATTTTTTTAACCATAACTTTTTTATTTGAGAAGATATTTTTACAAACAAACATTTAAATGAAAGCCAAAGAAATTTTCTATAGGATCTTTTAAAATTTCCGCCTCTAGCCGCCACGCGGGCTCCAAGATGCTTGCGGAAATTTTTGACGATGCTCGCGAGTGTTTTTTCGGAGATTTCGTCCCACCCTTTCCGTATAGCTTCGAAGCTTTAGCTTGATTCGGGCCATTTTTCGGATCGATTCGCGCCCAATCTTCATTTCTTTAGATAATTTTCTCAACGACTTATCGGAATTTCCATGAATTCGGCAACGCAACTTGTTTAGGTTTTCGGAAGTCGTAACGGTACTCGGTCTTCCACTGCGGTATCTTTCAGCGGTTGTACCCAACTCCTTGTAACGCTTAATGGCGTAATAGACGGTTCGTTTGGAAATTCCCAGGTCCTTTGCGATGTTTGGCGCTGATTTTCCCGTATTGAACAGTTGAATGATCGCAATTCGCTTGCCTTTCGAGCTCATTTTTTCGAAAAGTAAAATTGACAGTGAAAAACAAATAAACATAGAATTTTACGCGCCACAAACTACACTGTAACATAACGATACAATATACCGAAAACTGTACTAAAATTTAAATTGAAAAAATTTGTCCAAGAACTATCTGATCACTCTTTTTTAGAAAATAATCATCAAATAATAGAATTTTCGTAAAATTTAAATGTTGGCAAATAAGTTTTTGTGCGTTTCACGAAGTACATTTTTCTGAACCTTTCCGAGAAAGTTTCGCGGTAGAGCCTCTACAAAAATATACTTTTTAGGACGCTTATAAGGTGCTAGGCGCTCTTTAATGAGAGATTGAAATTTGATGGTTAATGTCTCATCTTGACTGTTGTATGACGAATTTTTACGTACACAAACCGCGACTACAGCCTCGCCGAAATCGGAATGCGGAACACCTGTATAATAAAACCATAATTTTTGCTAGCTTATCACTTTTAAAATCAATCTGAACCTATTATGGCACTTTCTTCAACGTCTCCCGTTGCATCGATAATTTCTTCAATTTCACGTGGATAAACATTTAGGCCTCCGCTAATAATCATATCTTTTTGACGTCCATTTAGAATTAAAAATCCTGCAGTTTAATCATTAAATTCCATAAATTTCCTCCATAAAAAATTTATTTTGCAAAAAGATGAACCTCTTTCATCTATATAGCCAGTATCGCCGGTATTGAAAAATCCGTCAGCAGTGAACTCTTTTTGTGTCTTTTCGGGTTCCTTCCAATAACCTAAGAAAAGTGTATTGCTTCGTACGAGAATTGCACCATTGTCAGAAATTTTCAACTAAATTTACAATGTGCTATGAATTTGTATTATTTTTACAAAATGTCGTTTTCAAGAATATTTAGTTAAAATTCCAAAATCTTAACCTCAACACCAGGAAATGGTTTTCCAACATTTTCATATGTCCTTTCAATAGGTTCCATAGGCGATGTAGTAATTGCGTTTGCTTAAACAAACAGTTAAATTATTGGTACACATTAGATTAGATTGACAATAATTAAAAAAATAATCCAACCTTCTGTCATACCAAAACGTTGGAGTATTGTGTGGCCTGTTCGCTCATGAAATTCATTAAAGAGTTGGGGAGTCAGAGGAGCACTCGCACAAATAAAAAGACGAATATTTGCGGACAATTCTTTGGTAAATTCAGGACTACTTAAGAGGCGGCTAAAAATTGCAGAAATTAAAAGATATTAATACATACATAAAGCGATTTTAAATTTGGCAAACCTATAGAAGGTTGGAACACCGAAAAACACAGTACATTTTGGCATCCATTTAATGACATCGGGTACGGTGAATTTGGATAAAAATACTGTAGAAGATTTGGAAAATATCGTGCAATGAAAAGCTACAAGCATGCCGTGAACATGATAGAATGGCAAGGCATGTAGCACCACATCACTTGAAGTAAATCTACAATGGTAGACATTGGATTTTTTGTAATAGATTAATTTATTCATGTCTGACCTCCATGTTTCAACCAATTTTTCTGCATTTCTACACAATGTACCATGACTTGTTGCGGCTCCTTTCGACTTTCCTAAAATATTTTTTAATAAATTAAATATTATATTTGATATATATGGCGTACCAGTTGTTCCGGAGGTAAATAAAATTACGGCTGGATCAGCGTCATCTACAGGCTCTACTTTCAAAATTTCATCAAATGATTCGGCCTCATTAGCTATCTGATTTTCATCAACAATACTATCGATACCGCCAGCTACTAAGCTGTCGAACACTTTATCGCCTGCCGCATTACATGTTACAAACACTTTTGGTTCAACTGTCTATACAAGTTTTTAAATAACAAAATTATGAAATTTTAATACAAAATTATATAAAGAAAACTATTTATTACTTCAAGAAAATGTTTTGTTTCTCCTTCCGTATACATTGGATTGAGTGGGACGTAAACAGCTCCCATCCGGAGGACGGCAATGTAAAGAAAAACGGAATCACTTTTTGATGTTCTGCATAGCACGGTATCTCCTTTCTATTCAAATAGCTTATAACAAAATGTAAATAAAAATTTTCTAATATTTTACCTGAACTTTATATTTGTTCTTTAAGCAATCCGCCAATCGAGCTGATTTCAGGTTGACCTCATTATATGTTAATGAAGAATTTTCGTCGAAAATTAATAAGGTCTTGTCCCCATACTCAGAGTTAGAAGTTTCTTGTGAAAAACCAGCTTTTTCAATAAAATTGCAAGATTGGAAAGGCATTGTAAATAAAGCGCCCTAATTAAAAAATGTATATTAAATATGTAATTGCTAATTTATCAGGAAAAATACAGGGTTGGTGAAAAGTTCCCGTACTTTTTCCAGATATTTCAACAGTACATAAATACTCTATACAAAAGTAAATGCAATCAACTTTTTAAATAATAACATTTATTAGATCGATAACCACACGATAAAACAAAAAAATTACAACAAATGCTCAAAATTGCCTCCTTGGGCCTCAACACATTTTTTAATACGCTTTGGAAAATTGTTGACGATGGTCGCACACTCTTCCACCGTAATCTCGTTCCAGGCGCGCGTCAGAGCCGTTTTAAGCGCTTCAACGGTAGCGTAACGTGTAGCCGAGATTTTTTGCTCCAGGATTGACCAGACGGGTTGAGATCCGGCGAGTTTGGCGGCCAAACGTCTTTGCCCCAAAAGCCTGGAAACAGCTCTTCGCAGACGGCGATTGTCGAATTGGCCGAATGCGCCGGCGCCCAGTCCTGTTGAAGCATGAATCCGTCCGGGCCGAAGTGCTGCGACGCCCACGGGTCCAGGACGTCGCGAAGGACTCGCTGCTGGTAGCTGGCGGCGTTGATTTTCACGTTCCGCTCGATGAAGATCAGCGGCGTCTTTCCGGTGGCGCAGATCCCGGCCCAAACCATGACCGAGGCCGGAAAGTGACTGCGGCCGATGGTTTTCGCCGCCGCGGTTTTCTGTTGTCCCTTCTTCAGCAGTTGGCGGCGATTCTGGCGGTTGTGGAGCGGCTCCACCGTGAAGATCTTCTCGTCAGTGAAGAGCACTTTGGACAGGCGACCACCGCCGACCAGCCGACGCATTCGGCGGCATCTTTGTAGCCGCTTCGCCTTCATGGCTTCGTTGAGGAAATGAACACGGGCGATCTTGTAGCTGCGAAGTCCCAGCTTCTTTTTGACGATGTGCCGGACGCGTAAACACATTCTGGACCAAAATTAAATGAGGAATTCAATAAAATCATCAGAAATGACAAATGACTTAACTAACTAAGTCAAAAATACAGAAACAAAAAAGTACGGGAACTTTTCACCAACCCTGTATATAAACTTATAAAAGTAAACATTAGTTAAATATTTTTAAAATTGATTTGATAAAAAAAATTTAAAAAATGAATTCAATAATTGAATTTATAAAACAAAGAACAAATATTATTGTCCATAAAAAATCAAAAATTTTTCATTGAAATGTTGTAGGAAATAATATTCTTCATTATTGATTGAAGGTACAAAGTATGAAAAGATGACAAAACATTTTCAACAATTTTTATTTTTTTTACGTTGACATCGAAAAAAAGAATTGTTGAATGATTTGAATTGCTCCGAATTGGCGCAACATTCATTCCACATGTTGAGATGGAATTTTTCGTCTCTTTTTCGTTTTTGTATTGCGGAAGGTAATGCATACATGTGGAGATTTTTTGCCAAATGTTGATATTTCAATTAAACTGAATATATTGCATCTGGAATTATATTAATAAACGAATTTTTGAATCTACGTTTGTATGTCTAAGAAATGATCTTTAATTTTTTATTTTTTATTTTAAGAAACTTATTCAAGTGAAAATGCGAAAAGACAAAAAGGATGACGAAGCTGCAGGGGCCAATCCGTTTGCGCATCTTGACAAAAGTACGGTCGTTCAAGAGGTATTTGATTTTTAAAATATAATTTTGACGCATTAAACATTATTATTATCATTTTATTACAGATATTACTACATAATGTTTTTTTTTGTTATTCTTATGTGCTTGAAGGCAGGCTTTATAATAAAATAGAAGTATTAAATTATTTAGACTCGCATTTTTAACGACACGCCAGTTAATGCTCGCAAAGCTGGTCCTGTTTTGTGCAAATTGTTATATCTTCTTCAACACGGTGAAACAATTGGAAAAACGGAAGCTACGGACACTTTTTTTGCCATTACAAAATTATGGCAGGTAAAGGATGTGACTGTTCGACTTTTGGTGTATTTGGCAATTAAGCAATTGTGCAATATCTCCAATGATGTTATTATTGTGACGAGCAGGTAATTTTGAAATGTTTTTGTTATATTTTGGTTTTTTTATAATTTAGTCGTTTTGTTTAGTTTAACCAAAGATATGACCGGACGTGAGGACATCTATCGTCCGTCCGCAATTCGCGCTCTATGCCGAATAACGGACAGCGGAATGCTTCAGGCTATTGAACGCTACATGAAACAGGTTTGATTTTATATATTATATTTTTTTAAGTTAAATTTATTTATTTTTTAACAAATATACAATATATGCAAAAAAATAAAAGTATTGTTTAATTGAAAGTAGGAGTGGAATTTGACAGGCTTTTTTTTTTGTCTAATAGTCTACATTTAAAGTACACATTTTTTAAAACTGACTTGATATTATTATTATTTTATACATTCAATTACAAGTTTTAATATATGTCTTTGAAGGCGATTGTGGACAAGGTACCGGCGGTTTCGTCGGCCGCGTTGGTTTCATCGTTGCATTTATTGAAGAAGAGTCCGGACGTGATTCGTCGCTGGGTGAACGAGGTTCAGGAAGCGGTTTCCTCCGACAATCACATGGTTCAGTATCACGCACTCGGTCTTCTCTATCACATTCGCAGTAGCGATCGTTTGGCCGTGTCGAAAATGGTGCAGAAATTTAGCAAGTCCGGTTTGCGCTCACATCTCGCAATTTGCTACTTGATTCGTATTGCCGCGACGTTGGTTGAGGAGGACGATTCAAAGTATTGCCTTGATAAAATCATTTTATAATACATGAAAAAAAATAGAATTTTTATTTTAGAAATGATCGCACACCTTTCGCATTTATCGAGTCGTGTCTTCGTCACAAAAATGAAATGGTTGTCTACGAGGCTGCATCCGCTATCGTTAAGTGCTCGCGAATTTCGAGGTAAATTTTTAAGCGTGTTATTATTTCTAGTTAGCGAGTTTGTAGGCTTTAATAAATATTTTTTATGTATAAAACTTAACTTTTTTAAATTTCTGTAGCGGTGAATTGGCGTCGGCCGTTAGCGTTCTTCAAATGTTTTGCTCGTCGCCGAAACCGGCGCTGCGTTTTGCGGCAGTGCGAACGCTCAACCGCATTTCGATGACCTACCCGCAGGCGGTTGTCTCGTGCAACGTTGACTTTGAGCAACTCATCACCGATCAGAATCGTTCCATTGCGACATTGGCAATTACGACGCTTCTTAAAACGGGCGCCGAAGCATCCGTTGAGCGACTTATGAAGCAGATCGGCACGTTTGTCAACGAGATTAGCGACGAATTTAAGGTGTATTTTTACTTTTCTAATTTATCCGCGGACTTTATTATAACTCAAAAATAAATTGGCTCAGAAAAGATGCTCCTAATTATTATCGCTTAATACTGCATTAATTTCTTTCAAACATTTCCAATTCGCTCAACATTAATATGAATAAAAATTTGAGTCAGGTTAGATAAAGGAAACAATTTAAATTTAATCTAAATATGACAAATAATTTTTTAAATAAGACGCATTAACTTATTTATTTTCATATTAAAAGTCAATTTAGACATTTAGACGTAAGCTTTTTGTGATTGATTTTACAAATTTGTATTTAGATTGTTGTCATTGAAGCTATTCGTTCGCTATGTGCTCGCTATCCGCGCAAGCACACGACAATGATGAACTTTTTGTCGGTGATGTTGCGCGACGAAGGTGGATTTGAATACAAAAAAGCCATTGTTGACACAATTATTTACATTGTTGATGAGGATTCCGAGGCTCATGATGCTGGTAAATATTGACTTATTTGATTTTTAAGACAAAATGTATACATTTTATATTTTTTTAAGGGTTGTCGCATCTTTGCGAATTTATCGAAGACTGCGAACACCCAACTCTAGCCACGCGAGTACTTTATTTGTTGGGACGCGAAGGACCGTCGTCCATAAATTCAGCTCGCTATATTCGCTTCATTTATAATCGCGTCATTCTTGAGACCACCCAGGTATGCGATAAAAATAAATGAATTTCTAAAATTAAAATATTAGCTATCTTTGTATTCTGAGAGATTTTTTTTATTATAAAATAAACGTTAATTTTTTTTTTTGTTTGTTTATAGGTACGCGCTGCAGCCGTAACTGCGCTAGCGCGTTTCGGAGCCGAATGCGTTAAGTTGCGCGACAATGTGATTGTGCTATTAAAGCGCTGTCTTTTGGACATCGACGACGAGGTGCGCGACCGCGCTACGTTTTATCTCTCGATTTTGAAGAACGGTGATCCGTCCACTATTTCTGAATACATTCTTAACACATTAAAGGTATTGAGTTTTTAAAAGTTTCTAAATTTATTTGTATTTAACTTGATTTTTTAAGTTTTAATTTCTCTTGAGAAGTAAACAATTCAATAATAACTTTTTGGTATTTTTAGGTGTCTGTTATCGGCTTGGAGCGATCGTTAGTGCAATATTTGGCTGACGCAAATTTCGATGAACCTTTCGATCTCAAGCAAATTCCACTTTCCAATGAGCCGATCACTTCGACCGAAGTTAAAAAGACCACATTGACGGATGAGACACTGACGAAGAAAGAGGAGAAAAGCAAAGCCACTCGTCAAGAAATTTATGCCGGTAAATTTTTAATTCTGTAAAATATTAACACTTTTTTCGATTGATAAATTTTTTTTTAAATTTTAGAACAAATTTCTGCAATCCAGGAGTTTTCGAAATTGGGTCCTTTATTCAAATCGTCTAAGAGTGTTGAATTGACTGAATCGGTTACGGAATATAATGTCTCGTGTGTGAAGCACACATTTAAAGAGCATGTTTTATTACAGGTTGGTAATTTTTGAAATTATTTATGATAATTTATACTAAACAAAAGTTTTTAGTTTGACATTTGTAACACCTTAAACGATCAACTTCTCGAAAATACTTACGTTGCCGTCGAGCCAACTGAGGATATTGGCTGGGAAGCAATAAAGATTTTGCCGGTTGCTTCGCTTCCCTTCTCACAGCCTGGCACCACCTATGTTTTGTTGAAAATTCCCGAAAACGGTCAGCTAACCGGCTCTTTCAATTTGACACTCAAATTCGCTGTTCGAGATGTAGATCCAACTACCGGTGAGCCGGAATCCGACGATAGCTATGACGATACTTACGCTGTAAGATTCTTCACTTAATTTTATGTAATCATTAATGTATTCAATTTTTTCAGTTAGAGTCATTAGATATAGCTATCGCGGACTATATTTTCCCTATTGCTCCATCCAAGGGATCGTTTGCTACTACTTGGGATATTTTAACGGACCAATGCGAAGCGGAAGAGAACTACACCTTATCTTCCATCAATTCTATTGAAGGTATTAATTTAAATTTTTCTTTTTTGGTTGGATTATTATTTATTAAATTTTTTAAAATTAATTTAACTTAATTTATTTGTTATTGAAATTTTTTTATTTGCTTTATAATTATCATTTTTAGAAGCCGTAAAAAATTTACTGAGCTATATTGGTCTGGGTCCGTGCGAACGCACCGAAAAAATTCCTGAAGGCAAGTCTTCGCATACACTTCTTCTATCCGGCGTTTTTCGTGACGGAACCGAGATATTATGTCGCGTGCGTCTTCTATTGGATCAGTCTAATGAATCCGTTACAATGAATATGACCGTAAGGTAGAGGCAGAGTTATTTTTTAATAATAATATGAGATGTTTTATTTAGTTCATACCATTTATACTTTTTTCAGGTCGACCGATGAAAGTGTAAGTCAGTTAATCAGCAACATCATCGAATAATTAAAGGATACTCTTCATATTCATTTCTTTTTATAATTATTGGGAGAGGCGAATACCATCGAAATTGACTGCGTATTTTTGAATTAGATAAACAGAAAAAACATTTTCTTAAATCAAAAATTAAGTGATTTTTTAAAATTAGCATATAATGAATTTTGATGGTGAATTATTCTCGTTATAATGGGATCGTTATATTATTTATTATATTTTTGGAGAAATAATAAATTATTCTTCTATAATTAAATAATAATTTTTTAAAAGTTTGCAATTATATCTACACAATTATAATTTTATTTTTTATTTTATTAATATAAACTTTATTTCAACAAACAAAAATTTTTGATTTTTTAATGCTTGTGCATAAGCTATTTTTTTTATTAACCCACGCCAATTTCGAAATGGTGATAGGGTAATCTCGCACAGAAGTTTTTTTTTACCGAAATTTCCGATTTGATGATACATGTAATTGGTCGAACGGTCGCATGTGAACTTAGGGTAACAATATTATTATGCTATATCATTTGTCTAGTTATTTCTTTAATTTTAATCATTGTTTTCGTTTCAAAATAAGCAAGTGAAAAATCTCATTAATTGGACACACAAAAATTACATAAAATTGCGTTTTTACAAAATTTACAAAAATTTAATTGGACTATAGTTGGGCCTATTAGAGACATTAGGACCTAAATTTTTAAAATTCCAATATCAGATTCAAATTCAGCGTACCAGAAAATCACATAGCCCACAATTGCAGGAATTCCCCGAAAAAAGGGTGGGTTTTTATTCCGAAATAATACCTTAAATTCTATAACAGTGTATGATTCGTCTGATTAAAAAAATTTTTCTTTGATGGGAATGAAGCTAGGGTTTATTTCTAATGTCGATTTTTTTCAAGAAATGCCATAAATCTCGAGCAAAGTGTCTCGAGAAGCTCTAGCCGTTTTGTTATATCGTTAATTTTCATGTTTTACTACTTTATTGCTATAAACACCAATAAATAAATGCTGAAAATGTTGGTTTTTCGAAAATTTGATTTGTACTAACATATTTTGCTAAAATAGCATCAAATCGTAACATGTTGCATGTCATTAGGCTCAGAAATGTTCATTCTCTACGAATATTACACTGATTTAATAAGGGAATGTGTGTAAAAGGAGTTCTTTGCATTGAAAACATATACATAGATATGTTGTGCAATAATTTCATATTTTCTTTAAAAATATTCAAAAATTTAATTAAAAAATTAGAAAATTAATTTCGCTGTGGACCATCCTATCATCAAAATTTAGCTGGAATGAAATTAGCATAAGGTTATGGTTAATAAAAAATAATTAAAAATTAAGAAACAAAAAACTTCAATTTAGACAATCTGTTCACTTTTTTAAAGGACGCATGAACATCAATATAGATTTCCACACAATTTATTCTATCTTTTTTTCTACGATAGATAGAAACGTGGGTTTTTTTGCATTTTGTAGAGCGTACTCAATTTATGGGGGACGTGTTTCAGCGATTTTTAAAATGTTTATTTTTAGCATTTTTATGGAGGAAAATGCAACGAAAAAAGTGCATGTGGCTGAGCATTTTTTTCAAAGAGTGATCAAATGGACCTGAAATTTTTGCTATGCCTTACATACACTATTACACTCTATAAATTTGAACCTGATCGATTGGATAGGAGCCGAGTTATGAAACCTCAAAAAACGGCAAAAATGATAAATTTCCGCATTTTTTCCGTTTTTTGAAGTTTCATAACTAGGCTCATATCCAATCGATCAGATTCAAATTTATAGAGTGTAATAGTAAGGGGAGCTCATAGCAAAAATTTCAAGTTCATTGGATCACTCTTCGAAAAAAATGCTCAGCCACATGCACTTTTTTCTTTGCATTTTCCTCTATAAAAATGCTAAAAATAAACATTTTAAAAATCGCTGAAACACGTCCCCCATAAATTGAGTACGCTCTACAAAATGCAAAAAATAATGGCAAATATTATTATTGATTAAAGTTTAAGGTCTCTATCTATCGTAGAAAAAAAGTTAGAACAAATTGTGTAGAAATCTATATTGGTGTTCATGCGTCTTTTAATATTTTTTCATGTTTCTTTTTCCCAACGAGAGTTTACAAGAAATAAAAAATTTGTTTTTCATTTTTTGCAATGAAAGGCAATATGAAATCGATAAACGTGTTATTTTTTGATCAAAAAATGGTTTGACAAATTTTCGTGTTTAAAGATGTTTCTTTCTATTTGTCATGATTTTTAATTAAACATGCATATAATATTCATATTCGATTGTATATTTTCGACAACAAATATGTGATTATAATAAGCACAAGTTATACGTGATAGTTTAATGCGTGAAAATCTCCAACATAACTGCATTTGTATTTTAGACATCTAGCATTACAAGTCGGGCGTAAATCAGAATGGCGCACAATCATGGAAACGAAGTGAATGAAACGTGTGATGGATGTTTCATTTTGAAAATGGGACTCTTCATCGCTGCATTTTTTCTCTTCTCCTTTTTATTTCGCTTTGTATTGAAGTTTTTCAACATTACTGGCATCAATTCAATAAAAGAGATCGTCAACGAGGTCACATCACGCCGTAAATCTTTTCTGTCATCGATTTTTCGGGTTAGTAAAGGAAGCAAATTTATAGTCTAAAAACCAATCAAATTTAGACGATGTCAAAATGCTAAAAAATCGAATAAAAATATAATTTTAAAGCTCGCAAGAGCGAGAAAGTAATTTATAAATTTATAAAAATATTAGGTTGGAAGATAATTTCTGGTTCACTGTGGTAATAATTTTCAAAATTTATTTTCTTTATTTCTCTTAAATTTTAATCAATAATAATATTTGCTATTATTATCAACAATGTAAAGCCGACAAATTGGGAAATCATTAATGCCTTTCTTGTAGAAACTCGGGGATTTCTGGTCGAGCAATGCCTATATGCAAGTTTTGAGGTCGTCGTCGATTTTAAATGTTTTTTCGTCTAGGAAATGATGAAGCGATCGGAACCGGAGAATATGGTGGGTGGGGCAGCGTTGTCCAGCCGAAATCCTGGAGTTTCTGCCTTCGCAACGTGGGAGCGGATGAAAAAAACTCGATCCATTTTCCTTCGAAGTTTGGCTTTCACGATGTCGAGCTGCCTGCAATAGAGGGCTGTGACTGTTGTATTCGTAGGCAGGAGCTTCCAGTGGATCGGTCCCGCGACGTCCCAATAGACACACAGTAGAACTTTTTTCCCGTGTGGGTCGTTTTCCGGTACCAAATGTCCCAAATCCTCCGGTTTCAACCATTGTCGACGGTAGCGGTAGTTCACGTAGAATCTCCATTGCAGGTGATCAGGTTGTTAAGCCACGCAGTCGTCCGCTTGAGCGAAAGCAACGTCGCATCGCATCTGATACTGCGTGGCGAAGAGTTCATGAGGAATCCAAGCAGGCATTTTCCAAGCATAGCCCAGTTCTTGAAGATGATGAAGAACCGTAAAATGAGAGTACTTGAGAGTAGCTCTGCAATATATCGGCTTGATTGACGCGAATCCTCCTCGACCGCGGCTCTGAGAGCGCCAATATCGAAGACTACACAGGGCAAACCGAGTGCGGTTTATCCTCTAACTCCATATGCCCATCTTTAAAGCGGCTGAACCATTGAGTGGCGGCCGGTTGAGAGACCGTGTCAGGGCCCATCGTCTGATTGATTCGGTCAGCTGTGACGCGCGTCTATGAGCCGAGACGGTGTTTGTGGCGATCACTTCTTTATTTTTCTTATGGTCCTTGTGCTTATTACTAAGTGATGCCACAAAAATTTATTTTATTTTGTTTGTGTTTCGAATTTATATTCTCTTTTTTATTCAACAAAAGTGCAGAGCACCAATTAACAACAATTATATGAAGCCAAAAAAAACTAGACTGAACTTAAAAACTAAAATTGGACCTAGAACATTATGAGCGAACAAATTATTGCAATAAAGGAATTTCGCGGTGAAATCAACAAAAGCTTAAATAATAAACTATGGCTTAAGCTACAAACTGAGATTATTAGATTTTCATCGCGTTCGCGACAGTGTTCGTGAAGAAGAAGAACCCGCAGTTGATCTCGCAGTTAATTCGTTATTCGTAGAAACTATTTGTGTAATTACTGCTTTAAATTTTAGTGCTACGCACGTCCTTTATATACTTTTATTATATAAAAAGTGAATCAGAAATTATCTTCCAACCTAATAATTTACATGTGTTTTTTGTAATACATTGTTCTAAATATTTTGTATTGATTTAGGTCGATGAAAAGACGAAAGAAAATGGTGGTAGCTTGGTGGCCAAGGTGTTGAAGGTATAAAGAACAAAGCAATAAATGTTATGACAATTTCAACTTATATTTTGAACCAAATTTTTTTATTAGGCGCACAACGTGAAGGAAGTATTCACACTTTGTGGCGGGCACATTTCGCCCATTCTCACAGCCTGCGAGAAATTGGACATTCGCGTAATTGATACGCGTCACGAAGTGTCGGCTGTCTTCGCAGCGGATGCGGTCGCTCGTTTGCGTCAAACTATTGGCGTGGCCGCCGTCACATCCGGTCCCGGAATTACGAACACCATCACGGCGCTCAAAAATGCACAAATGGCGGAATCGTCCGTGGTATTGCTTGGCGGTGGATCACCAACGCTACTCAAAGGCTCCGGAGCTCTCCAGGCATGTTTTTAATTGCTTTAAGGCTTTCACTCATTACATTATTGAAAAATCAGATGATGATGGAGCAACATAGAAATTTAAATGTCATTTTTGTAAAGTACTTTATTTCGTCATGTAGGTATTTGTTCCACTTTCTCTAGGATATTGATCAAATGGTGCTAATGAAACCTTTATGCAAGTATGCGGCCAGAGTTCGTCGTGTATGCGATATTGTGCCCACACTTCGCAAGGCGATCTATGAAGCTCAGTCGGGCACACCTGGTCCCGTGTTTGTGGAACTTCCGATCGATGTGTTATATTCTTACGAAGACGTCGTGAAGGAGGCCGGTCTTTCTAAGAGCAATGCCGGATTGCGCGTAAGAATTGATTACATTTTTTAGCCTATATTTATTTATGGTAATCGTAAATTAAATTTTGAAATTAATAAAGGTCATTTCATAGTACTTTATCAATACATACATCTACGGCTACATCTCGTGGCAATTTTCGGCGGCTTTTCATCCATGCGACATCATGCCTATTCCAATTGAGGTGCCAAAACCGACTGAGAGAGATGCAATTCAAGCCGCTCATCTGATTTTCCAATCAAAACGTCCTCTTCTAATTATCGGCAGTCAGGCGATAATCTTTCCAGTTAATCCCGAGGACACTGCTGCATTGATCGAAGTTTGTTTGTTCAAAAATTTATTTTTTTTAACAAAAGAAAAAGCCACTAGTAAAATTATTATAATTCCTTTTTAATGACTCAACTTTTAGGATCTTAAAATTCCGGCCTATTTAAGCGGGATGGCGCGAGGATTGCTTGGCAAAAACTCAAACATTCAAATGCGTCATGCTCGCCGAGACGCAATTCGTAATGCGGACCTAATTATTTTGGCAGGTAATTTCTTTTAGTTAAGAAGTAATAATTTTTAATTTTATTGCCGTATACAATAGTCGCTTTTTATTAATGCTATAATTATCCTAATTTCGCGTGTATAAGGCCGGGTATTTTGAGCCAAATTTAAATTCACGCCAATGAGTTCATTCTATGTATCAAATTCGTTGGGGTCCAAATTTTGTGCCCGCCTTTATCTCGGTTTCATAAAAGTGGGCACAAAATTTGGACTCGCTTGAATCCGATACACCAACCAATGAACTCATTGGCGCCAATTTAAATTTGGTTCAAAACACCCGCGGCTTATACACGCGAAATTAGGGTGATACTTATGACATAGTTATTATGCGTAATTTATATAGGTACGGTGTGCGATTTTCGCCTGAGCTATGGAAGAATATTTCCGCCAAACGCGAAAATTATAGCAATTAATCGTAGCAAATCACAATTGAAAAAAGTAACTTATTTTTATATGTAATAATTATTTATTTTTATTATCTATAAGTTAATATATTTTAATAAATATTCCTAAACTTATTATAGAATCACGGAATTTTTTGGCGCGGCGAAGTTTTGATTCAAGCGGATGTCGGTTTTACTCTCTTCGAAATCGTCAAAACTCTAAAACAATTCGAATATAAAGGCGCATCCGAAGAATGGCTGGAAAATCTGCGAACTAACGATGCGAATAAAGAGGCTTCCATTGCGAAAAAGAAGAGTGAGGCATCAGCCGACGGTCGCTATAATCCACTAAAGGCTTTGCATATTCTCGACGAGGTTAAATTAGAATTTTTGAAATTAGAAAATTGGACATCATTTCTATTTAGGAATAAAAATTAGAAAAATTATAAATAATAATCAATTGATTTTTTCAGTGATGGGACTTGACTCCTTAAACGATTTTAAATTATTCCGGGTCAGTGAGTCATTTGATAGTTATAATGGCTCTTAAATGACTCTCATATTGAAAAGGACTAAACTATTTTAATTTGGACTCACTGGAATCAGCATTGAATTCTTTGATATATGAGGCATAAATGATATGCGAGCTTATTTGCGAGAATAATTACAACTTATAGTGGAATAGGTCAATAAAAAACTATAAAACTTTTATTATTCCAGGAACTTCCCGATGACACAATTTATGTAGCAGATGGAGGTGACTTTGTGGGTACTGCAGCATACATTTCTCGACCTCGAGGTCCGCTTCGATGGCTTGGTAAAAATATTTTTTTTAAATAACAAAATATGAACGACACAATACAAATATTTTAGACCCTGGCGCATTTGGAACGTTGGGCATGGGAGGTGGTTTTGCGCTAGGTGCAAAAGTTGTTTTTCCGGATTCGCCTGTAGTTATTCTGTATGGAGACGGGGCTGCTGGGTACGTGTTTTCTTCAAATTATATTCTGAACATTTCTGATTTTTATTCATAAAATTTAAGTAAAAATAATTTATTCATTCTTTTTTAGCTATTCGATTATGGAGTTTGATACTTTTGTTCGCAATAAATTACCAGTTATTGCTGTAATTGGGAACGATGCGTGTTGGACACAAATTGCACGCGATCAAATTCCCCGATTCGATTCTCGAGTCGCTTGCGATTTGGCGGTAATATATTCATTTATCTAAAGCAAAAAATATCGACATAGCACTGTAATTATACTGAAATGATACTTTAAAAAACATATGTAAAATATTTTTAAATTTTTAAATAACATAACAACGATAAACAAATACATAATTACAGTATTCCAACTACGAGAAAATTGGCGAAGGGCTGGGAGCGCGAGGCGTAGCTTTTGAAAGGGACGATGACGACTATGTTTCGTACCGTGCGGCCATTCGAGATGCCATTAGTGCATCTAAAGAAAAGGCACAGTCAACAATACTCAACGTCTTTATTGCAAAATCAGATTTTCGTAGCGGAAGTATAAGTCTTTAGATCATTTTTAGTTTGTTTTATCGATTTTATATGACATATATTCGTATTTTTTATGTTATTTCAATGTATGTAATTTTTTATTATTATAATTAATATTTAATACACTATTTGATGGTTATTATTTTTGTTTTTCAAATTTCAGAACTAACAAATTTTAATATTCTAGTTCTATGAAATAATAAAAAAACAAATACTTTGAAAGCAAAGTCAACAAACAATTACAGTCACAATAAAAAAAGTAATTTGAGGAAAATAATTCTAAAACTGTTTTCAATCAAATTTTTTTGAGCCATGAAAAACTTAAAAAATAAATAAATAGCTAAAAAATAATAGTGCATACATATTTAATGAAAAAAATAATGAATATTGATAATAAACTATATGCCTATATAGATTAATTAAAAACATAATTAGCAAACCATGTAACTTACATAGTTGATGTATAATTACATAGCTGGTCCAATGTTCAAACGTGTATGTACGGAAGCATTATAATATTTCATAGTTATGACAAACTTGATATAAGTATGTGAGGGTGTTTTATATTTTTCTTAATTATTATAGATCACGAAATATAAGGAAAAAAATACTCGAAATTAAGAAATAAAGAAAAACACGAAAGGTTAATTAGAATCCATATCAACTGATTTTTACTTATGCTATAGTTTATCATTACGTGAACTCATATCTATTACGCTTTACATCATTTGCCTTAATTTTTCTCATTATCTAAAAGTGATAAAGATAAAGAAAAGAGGTCCTTCATCGAATCTTGCTTTAACTTGATATGTGCGTTTATACTTGCATTCATTTAAATATATATTATATACATAAACGTGAATGAGGTAAAACAAAAAAATTCGTTTTTTGCAATTGTTTTGTTAGCTGTCTCAATCGGATCGTGAGTGTTGGTTGCATTCTTAAATATTTAACTGAAACCCGCTATATCTATTTTTCTCTACTAAATTTTATCTCTGCCATTTATTACATTAACGAACTTTAAGCGAAAAAGCAAACAAAAACGCGTGTAAAATTTCCCGCATTTGTTACAAAATATTTCATGAAAACAAATGAACTTCGATTTAATTAAAAAAGATATAGAATTTGATTTTTTAAATGTGCATACTCGTGAATTTTTGTTATATACATTTTTATTAGGTGCACAAATATGAAAGTCCGTTTTATTTTGTCTAATATTTTTTCATGAATAAACTTTTTTTCAAAACATTTGTCTGTATCTATCTTGTAGAATGTTTAAATCGCTATCTAATGCTTCTTGAATTTTTAAAAAGGTTTGCATATAAAATTTTAGGACAATTTTACAGATGACCACCGAAGCGCCAATAAAAGAGCATCTACGGGAAGTTCTCTTAATCATGTTTAAGAAAAGTGCCGCCGATTCTCACAAAATGATTGCTGAAGCTTATGGCAAAGATACGATCACTGCCAGAGCCTGTCAAAAGTGGTTTAAGAGGTTCAAAGAAAGTGATTTTTTTTTGAGCAACAAAGATTCGTATGGTGGGATAAGAAGAGTATTTTGTATTATAAACTTCTTAAACCTGGCGAAACTCTTACGGCGGCTCGTTATAAAGAGCAATTAATCAATCTGAACAGAGAAGTTGCCACCAAACGACCAAGATGGACCACAAGACGCGAGTGCCCAATATTGCTTCACGATAACACCAGACCTCATGTCGCAGAACCGGTCAAAAATGCCATAAAAGAACTGAAATGGGAAATCTTACCCCACCCGCCCTACTCTCCTGACCGCTCCGTCTGATTATCACTTATTTCGATCAATGGCTCACGGATTGGCGGAGCAGAAGTTCACAAAACAAGAAAAAGTGCGAAAATGACTCGATGAATGGATTGCGTCGAAACAACCGAAATTTTTTTTTTTTGATGGAATCCATAAGTTGCCCATAAATTGGAATAATGTTGTTGTTAATAATGGTTGTCGTTGTTAATAAAAGTTTAATTGAAAATTTTTTGGAATTTTAATTTTTTGAATCGTAAAAAAACGAACTTTCATATTTGTACACCTAATATTTCACGAATATTAGTAAAAAAATTTCATTGTTTTTTAATGAAATATTATGGGGATTTTACATGTGTATGAAATTGAATGTTTAATAAAATATTTAAAATAACTTTTGGTTTATAAAATTATATTGTAGCTAACAAAAATCGTTTTAATTTTATAAAGTATTATTATTTTCTTTTTTGCTTCGGTATATATTATGTAGAAGTTATTACGATAGAGGACTAATTTCTCATTGAGAAATGATTTCCTCACTATTTGGAGGTCGTGATAGTTCATCAAAATTACATAATGGTGAAAATAATACAACGTCAAGCATAAATAACGAAGAAAAGGGTGGCTTTGTTGAGCGCTTTCGTAAAAATAGAAATCTAGAAAAGGTAAATATTATTGGCCGAACATATCGTAAATGACAATTTTTTTCTCTCAGGTTCAACGCGTTGGCAGTGGTCGTTCGGTATCGACAAATGCGACAGTATCATCATCTACAACACTCACATCACCGCGCATCACTACGACGATTACTCAAAGCGCTTTTGCAAGACGAGTGGCGGCCGCAGCGCGTGGCAGTGAAACACAAATTTCTAATGTTTCTGATCCACGGAGTCGCTACAAAAAACGTGCTGCCTCAACAGCACTCACATTACGCAATGGTTCTAATCTTACTACTTGTAAATTGCGGAATGGTTCTACAGTATTTTCGAGTGCTATTAGTCCACCATCACTCCCCAATATAACCGCTTTATCATCAAGCACTCCAACAGGACCTCGACGACGGTCACCCAAGCCGGGCCTACGCGCTATGCTTTATGGAATTACACTAAAAATGTATTTAAAACCTTAATTATTAACACAATAACGTTCAAAAATTTTAGGGAACGCGAAGAAGCTCATTTTCAAAAAATGCAACACAAAAAACAATGTGAGTTTTATATTTTATAATTTTAATTGTATGGGGTGTAACAAGATAGTTCCAATTTTACAGTGAAAATTTAAGCTTTTTTATGCTAGGCTTACAATTAACTTTTTTTGCGGTTTGCGGTTTGCGGTTTTTGACGTCGATTGCTCTCAACATAACAATTTTATTGGCCAATAAAATTGTTATCATGGGAACAATCGAACATCAAAAACCGCACTTATTAAAAATGCTTTTTTATTCCAATTTAGAATTTTATCTTGTTGCACGCTGTAGTATCATAATATTTTTAAAAATTTTTATAAAATTAAAAAGATCTTTTATTAATATTTATTTTTTTTAATAAATTTTTAAAATACTTTTTATTTTTAAAAGAGAAATTTTTTATATTATTTTTTTATTGTTTTTCTTTATTGTATTAAATTTTATACATATTATATACATATATAATAATGTATTTAATGTTAAAAATTTATAATTTATACATGTGTAATTTTTTATTTATGTTATTTACTTTTTACTGTATATTTTGTATGTATGTAAAAGTTTTAAAAATTATTATAAATATCACAAAAGTTCAAAACAGAGATTAAAAAACAAGCAAAAGTACTGCATAGATTTTGTTATATTTTTTTTTTTGAAATTATTTATTTTAAATTTTTTAATTGATTTGTAATTTCAAGAAGCACTATTATTATTTACAATAAATTGATAATGGTTTTTTTGAGATAAAAAACTGGATTTTTCTAATTAAAAAACTCGATAAGATAAACTTGGATTTTTTCAAATTCCCACGTACATAAATTATCGAAATTGATGAAGTAACATGATCATATGCTAGATTATTTTTGCACATAAGATTATGGTTAATTAGACGGGATCTAAACTAGCTGTTTGGTCAAAAAAGCAGCAAACAAGATTAATTTCGAGAAGTTTCAATATATAAAACCAATGCTACCAAGAAAAATGGTAAATTGTTGGAAATTGGATAAAACTTTTTTAGAAAGTCTTCGAAATAAAAAAATTATAACAAAAACAAATTCAAGCGCAAATTTGCCTCACTTTATAAATAAACATATGTTAAACCCTCTTCTATATCTATGGTCTCTATAATTAAAATATTAAAAATAAGTAGCAGACAATTGTCAATCAAATTATAATGAAAAAAATACTAATAATAAATATTGATTTACTGCACTAAAATTTTCTAGCTTTATTATATATGTATTTACATACAATAAATAGATTTTTTCTTGAAACCACTATTATTTGAATGCAACAAAGATAAGCAAAAATAACTTCTTAATAATTAAATAACAACAGCGAAAATTCCGTCTCTTTTTTTATTTTGCTTGAACAGGAAGTGCCAAGTTGAAGTGAAAAATTTTCTTGGCGTCGAGTCCAATTCGGGAAGTGGTTTTCCCTCCACATTCAATTTGCGTAATCTTTCCCTTCTTTTTTCATAAAGTCAAAAATTTTACGGGATTAAACTTTACTAAAAATTGTCAATTTTTACTAAACAAAGATTTATCTTTATTATGATTTTTTTACTAAACTAACAAATTTTAATTTATCTTAAAAATAAAGGAAATTACTTATGTTAGTCATCTTATTTTATTTTTATATTAATTATTTTATTACATACATACAGTACATATATCAGCATTTCACTATCAGCCATTATTAAGATTCGATTTGATTTTTAGTTATTTTTTCATGTTTTGTAATCATTAAAAAATTTTTTCTTTTAATGAAAAAAATTGTTTATTTTTGTCCAAGTAGGTAAATATAAAGTTGTATAAAAAGTCCTTGCGGTTTTGTTCTAACTTTTTTTCTACGATAGACAGAGACGTGGATTTTTTTGCATCCTGTAGAGCGTACTCGATTTGTGGGGGATGTGTTTCAGCGATTTTTAAAATTTTCATTTTTAGCATTTTTATAGAGGAAAATGCAACGAAAAAAGTGCATGTGGCTGGGCATTTTTTTCGGAGAGTGATCAAATGGACTTGAAATTTTTGCTTACATACACTATTACACTCCATGAATTTGAATCTGATTGATTGGATAGGAGCCGAGTTGTGAAACTTCAAAAAAAGGCAAAAATTTAAAAAATCTGCAAAAAATGACAAATTTCGTTATTGTTCCAATCTCCAAAAAAAAATGCCCAGCCACACGCACTTTTTTCGTTGCATTTTCCTCCATAAAAATGCTAAAAATGAAAATTTTAAAAATCGCTTAAACACCACGAGTACGCTCTACAGGATGCAAAAAAATCAACGTAGAAATATCTATCGTAAAAAAAAGTTAGAACAAAACCGCAAGAACTTTCTATTCCTAATAATAACACTGTACAATGAATTTAAACAATATTTTTTATTGCTTTAAAATTAGTATAACGACGAAAACAATATAATCGAATAGGCCTAGAAAAGCTTAATTTATTAAACTTCCAAGTAATTTATTGTGTCATTTAGTTTGAACGTTAAAATTTACTTTTTAAATTTATTGTTTTATATGCACTGTATAGCCTTACTATTTGTCTATATTTATGAACAAAAAAATAATTTATTTTAATTAACTTTAGTTTTTTATAATATCCTAATTTCGTGTGTATAAAGCAGGGTCTTTTGAGCCAAATTTAAATTGGTGCCAATGAGTTTAATCTGTTGTATTGGATCCAAGCGAGTCCAAATTCTGTGCGCATTTTTATGAAACTGAAACGAAGGCGGGCACTGTGGCGATCACTTCTTTATTTTTCTTATGGTCCTTGTGCTTATTACTAAGTGATGCCACAAAAATTTATTTTTCTTGTTTGTGTTTCGAATTTATATTCTCTTTTTTATTCAACAAAAGTGCAGAGCACCAATTAACAACAATTATATGAAGCCAAAAAAAACTAGACTGAACTTAAAAACTAAAATTGGACCTAGAACATTATGAGCGAACAAATTATTGCAATAAAGGAATTTCGCGGTGAAACCAACAAAAGTTTAAATAATAAACTATGGCTTAAGCTACAAACTGAGATTATTAGATTTTCATCGCGTTCGCGACAGGCACAAAGTTTGGACTCCTTCCGATACAACAGAATGAACTCATTGGAGACAATTTAAATTTGGCTCAAAACATCCGGCCTCATACACACGAAATTAGGGTATTTTCATAAGTTCCAAGAATTAGCACTTAGTGTTAAAAAAGTTCACAATTCATTTTTAAAATTTTATTGCTTGTTTTTATGTAATCATATTAATATTTTGATACATTTTTCAATTGAAATTTAAAATTATTCGATAATTTCTTTTTGTGCAATTTTGCCTTTTTTAAGTTAAAACTAATTAAGCTAAAAAATGTTGTACAAAAGGTACATAATATTATTTTTAATGGAATTAAAGTGTCCTTCATGTTTTTGTTTTTCTTTTCTATTTTTCAATTTCCTCGGCACTTTAAAATATAATAATTAAAATTTTTTATCTTTTTTCAATGCTTTTTTTTCGTAAGTTTTTTTGGAAGAATTGAATTTTTTTCTTATTATGGAAGAATTGAATTTTTTCCTTATAAATTATTAGTAGCGAATATTGGTTAAAAAACAAAAAGTTATACCAAAAACAAATCTTATTGAAATGTTGCCTCTCCTGTACTATTTAAAAAAACTTTTTATTGTATGTACTTTTGAAAATTTTCAACACGCCTACCTTTAATGTATATATATATATATACAGTCGCGGACAAAACATTGGCAAAATTTTTCACTTTTTTGTTTTTTCAATTTTTCCATCAAAATCAGAAACTCCTGAAGGAAGTCAAATATGCCATTTTATAGAGGATTTTCTTAGCTACAAAACCAGTATACTTACTTTCAAAATAACTTTTACTAACAAGACCTAATAATGTATTAACCAAAATCACTTTAAAATTCCATCGGACAAAACATAGGCAAAAAATTTTATTTGGGTTTTAAACCCATCCGAAATGATTTTTCGATTTCGGTAAATCTATTTCTGGTTGGTTCATACATTTTTAACTATACAAAATGGCACCTCCACGCGTTCATCATCGAATGGAGTCTTTAATCGTCCGACTGAGGGATGACGATGGAACGACATGGAATGACATTTCGGACCACGTAAAGTTGAACCCGGGGACGTGTTTTAAGATCTATCGACGAGTGAAGAACCCAAAGGAGCTAAATAAGGGCGGTCGACCTCGAAAACGGATGAAAAATAGATTTAAATTTTAAATTAAATTTTGTTTTCTTGGCAAATTCGCTTTAAAATCGGTAAAAACAGAAGGTTCTTTGTACTTGTTAAAGTAAGAGTACACTTTCAGAACTGACAGAAAGATTGCGCGCAAGTCGTCGGAAAATCCTCATTTGACAGGGCCAATGCTCAAATCGGAATTGAAACTAGCAAATGTGAGCTCCAGGACCGTTCAACATAGCCTCTGCGAAAGAAATTTCATGGCCGTCGTCCAGCATTGAAGCCGTGGATATCGAAGAAGAATGTGACTGCGCGACTGAAATTTGCTCAAGATCATATTGATTGGACTGTTGAGGATTGGAAAAACGTATTATGGTCCGACGAATCAAAGTTTAACCTTTCCAACAATGATGGCAAAGGTTACATTCGTAACCTAAAAACACAGATACAATCCGAAGTATACAATACCTACTGTAAAGTTCGGAGGAGGTAACATTATGGTTTGGGGATCGTTCTCATGGCACGGCGTTGGTCCGCTTCATCGTATACACGATAAAATGGATCAAATTCAGTACCGTGAAATTCTGGAGACCGTTATGTTGTCATATTCGGTGCAAAATATGCCGATGGGCTGGTTGTTCATGCACGATAACGACCCCAAACATACGGCAAAAACCGTAAAAACATGGATCGGCAATAATGGTGTTTCCTTATTGGCCTGGCCAGCGCAATCGCCCGATTTGAACCCCATTGAACATCTTTGGGCGGAGGTCGAAAGGCGGTTGAAGGGTCAGAAATTCAATAATGGAGATGCCTTGTTTGAAGCCGTAAATAATATTTGGGGTTCGTTAAATATTGATTTCATCCATCGTCTGGTTGAGTCCCTTCCTCTTCGTTGCCTAGCCGTGGTGGCAGCGAAAAGTTTCGCGACCAAATATTGAATATTTCGAGTGGTTGTTATTTTTTGCCTATGTTTTGTCCGATGGAATTTTGAAGTGATTTTGGTTAATACATTATTAGGTTTTGTTAGTAAAAGTTATTTTGAAAGTAAGTATACTGGTTTTGTAGCTAAGAAAATCCTCTATAAAATGGCATATTTGACTTCCTTCAGGAGTTTCTGATTTTGATGGAAAAATTGAAAAAACAAAAAGTGAAAAATTTTGCCAATGTTTTGTCCGCGACTGTATATATATAATATATATATATATATATATATATATATATATATATATATATATATATATATATATATATATATATATATATATATATATATATATATATATATATATATATATATATATATATATATATATATATATATATATATATATATATATATATATATATATATATATATATATATATATATATATATATATATATATATATATATATATATATATATATATATATATATATATATATATATATATATATATATATATATATATATATATATATATATATATATATATATATATATATATATATATATATATATATATATATATATATATATATATGATTCCATCTTTAAAATATTTTTTTTATAATTTACATTATTTTTTATAATTTTTTATATTTAACACAAATGTAAAATGTATACTGTTTAAGCTTTTCAGTCAAAAATCCAGAATTTCAACTCAACTCAATTTTTTTATTACTAAAAACATGCAAATTTATTCCATTTAAGACAACTTTTAAAAATGTAGTATTACTTAAAGTTACGGTTACAACTCTACCGTAAACCGTACATTTTTGAATTATGTGAAATTATAATACAACAAATAGAATTCCATAATTATAATGAATGATATTGCAAATCAGAAATTTTTTATGATAAATTCTCCGTATAATATTAAAAATGAACAGCCGTCAAAGAATCAAATCATGCTACAAAAAAAATTATCTAATTGTCCAGCAATTGTATTACAAAAGATTACAGGAACTGAAAGTGTGACGTTTTTTCACGTGCATAGCAAAAGCGCTGACGAACAAGGAAAAAACATAAAAAAAAACGAAAAACAAAAATGTTTTGAAAATTAAAGAAAAAAAAATTTTAATAAAGGAATTATTATGTGATCGAATATTATGTGATGCTAAAAAATTAAAAAAGAAAGAATATCGACAAAAGATTCCATGAATGCGATGCACTAGATCAACTGAAAATTCTCGTAGGCATCGAAAAATGACATTACCAAGCTCATTTGATACATTCCAAACCAGTAATTACCCATCAACCATATTTAGCACAAAAAGAAAAAGTATTTCATTTCATAATCTAATTGCTACAGCCAGCCAGTTTCCGTGCATGTTACGCTCTGTTAGTCCGAAGCGTGTACTCGCTACATCTTCTAACGTACTCAGCTTCTCTATAGCTCTTTTACCAGAAAATTTGCACGCATCAGCGTCATCAAATTCAAGAAAGAGCTCCAAAAGTGTGGACGAAAAAAACATAGTTAGTATAGAGAAATTGACGTATCGAGAAACACAAACTTTACGCAAATCTATTAGCAACTATCTCATTGAATGTAAGTTTGGCAAGCACATAAATTATAATGGTTCTTTAAATGCTTTTAATTAATATACAAATTGATTGATTTATATGTATATAAAGATTTTACCTAATTATTTTTTAAGACTTGTTTTAAAATATATTCATAATGAGTTCGAAAATTTTCAAATAACTTCGTAAATATGATCAAAGTTTTGAGCCTTTGAGGTAAATTTTTTTGCGATATTAATAAATATTTTCATTAATGAATATTCAGAAAATTTTTAAGTTCTGTTTATAAGCCATTATATGTTTGAAGATTTGTGTAACAGAACTTTGTTGTAACCCTGTAATTAATTGTAAACAAATCAAGTCCCAATGAAATTGTTTTAGGTTTAGTTAAAAGTGCCTAGATTTTTAAATACATACGTATGTATTTTATTCATTTATAAAAAAATATAATGATAAATTTTTCAAATTGTTAAAATTTGTTTGTCAAATTCAACCTATTATGTATACATATATCGTGGATAAATAAGTAAAAAAAATCTAGCAAGATAAATTAATTCAAAACAATAACACCTGTTAATAAAGAGAATAATTTCCTTAAGCAAGAAAAAATAATAAAAGGCACATTATATCAGTCAAAAAATCAACGTTTAGTGATCGACTGAAAATGTTTTCTTTCTGAAAAACGACTGCTAATAATAATAAAACGAACGATAGAGTGAATGAAAAAGCAAACATATTGAAAATTAAGAGAAAATTTCATAAAAAAATATTAAATCCGAATATGCCAGAAAAAAGCAAGTTAAATGACAAATGAAAAAGCAAATAAAATAAAAATTACTTCTCTAATAAAAAAATCTGCTGAATCAATAAGGCCAATGGCAATCAATTGCGACTTTTCTTATTATACATTATTTAATCAAAAAGAGTTGCTATTATTCTAAAATCATTATTTAATTATTCTCATTCTTATTAAAAAATCAAATAAAACATATGCAATAACTGCTTTAATAAAATGTAAGTCGTTGAACTGTACGTTAATTTGACTGAAAAATTATTTGCCGATCTACCTCACTTATCAAAAAAATCACCAAGGATGTTACATAAAAATTAAATTCACTATAACAATGAGAATAGACATCCAGATGTCGTAGTGAAATTATTTGTAAGCCATATGAGCAAAAGCAGCTTACCAACACAACAAGATCCAGAAAAACAACAACAACAACGTTATATTAAGAATCAAAACAAGAGAAAGGGCAATGCAGCAGAAAAACAACATTTACTAAATATTTCACCACCATCTGCAACCATAATTCCATCAACCTCAGAAAACAGTGCTCAGATCGCAGGATTTAGTGGAAGATATTCTAAAGAAGATGATGTTCAAAAACAAATTTATTTCGCAAAAGATAGTGGTGATATTTATCAGAAATCAGAAGCAAAACAAATTTCCTACTATCAACAGGCACGATACACATTTAATAATGCAACATCAAACATTGCGGTAGCAGGACTTCCGCCACCCAGTCCGACGTATTCACGAACGACTCAATCTATTGTACGTGGATCGTCAAATTATGTCGACATGCCATCTCAATCTCATCTTACAATTCCAACACCTTTTTTCATGAGTAATTTTAATTATACCAATAGTCAGAAATTACCATCGCCAACGTCACCCGCACTAGAAGAGACTTTAAATCGACGAAAGACTTGTAATTTACCTCTACATTCATTTGCTAAACTCAACAATATTCGCAAAAAAAGTATTTCAGAAATTAGTCTAATCCTAGAAGTGATACGGAGTGCAGCAAAACCTTCCATCGAAGACATATCAACAGCAAATACTCAACGTTCTAATCAGCGCGTTGTAGCTAGCGCCAGTCCTTATCCCGTAAAGAGTAAACGGTCATCACCATTAGATACTCAACAGTTGGACATGGAGATCAATAAGAGCAATGCAATTAATCTCAGGAGAACTTCACAAAGTGCTACGAATTTGTTGGCACAAAAACCTGAAACCACAAAGGATTCGATAGAAAATAGACAAAATTCAAATTTTCTTAACGTTGCACAATCCACTTTGCAACGCCAAGCATCATGCAAAACTGCTGCGGGTGGCTCTCGCTCACTTTCTCCTACTCTTTCTCGAATCTCGGCTTTTTTGCGTCAGAAAAAAGGAAATTCTCATAGTATTCGATGGGAACGTCTTTCTCCTCATCACATTCACAGACAAATGATTATTGGTAGGTATTGCTAATCAAAAATTAATCACAAATATGAATACATTTTCTCTATATTGAAATAAGCTAGCTTATCAAATAATTATAACAATTTCAATCAATTATCAATATATTTTTAATTATATATATTTATATACCAATCGTCGATATTTTCACCATCATTATAATAGACAAAGGTTGTAAATGCTGCGTTTTGATTTTTCTTAGTTCAAAAATTTTTTTAGTTCACGTAAGACAAGAAAAAATGTTTTTTTTCTAAACATTATGGAAGCAATTACTTAAATGAAGCACATATTAGAATCACATAAAACAAAATAATTACAGCGACCTAAATATATATATATATATATATATATATATATATATATATATATATATAATTTTATATATATATATATATATATATATATATATATATATATATATATATATATATATATATATATATATATATATATATATATATATATATATATATATATATATATATATATATATATATATATATATATATATATACAAAAAACAGATGTATATCTCGTAAGATTATATTTATTCTTCAATAAAGTTCCATCTATTTTGTTTGACACAATTATTCTTTTGTGTGCAATATATTTGGTTATATGTCAAATAACTCGATCGATTAACGATATAGTAATTTTATAATAAAGTTTTGTTTTATTCAAAAAAAATGCGAAATCCTTTAACTCGTGAATTCACTCGACAAAGAGTGGCGCTACCGAGGACAAAGACATCGACATTAAGTTCCATGCACCTAGTTGTACCTCTTACGCCAGATATATTTGATAGCATATCATTCCTTCTTCCAGAAAACTATCCAATAAAGTATCGCAAATAGTAAATTGCGAACCAAAAAGTATTGGTGATTATGTGTTAATACCATTATGTGTTAATACCATTATGTAAATATCACGACATCACCAAGTATAAGTACAAGACCACAAAGGCATGATGGCACTAACACGAGATCATAATTGTCTTTGTGGATAGATGACCCACATGTACACAGCACGACATTCAGCAGAAGGCGTGAGAAGATTACACTGGTATTGTTGAGCCAGCAAATCTTTTTTTATATTATCGTATTTTTATTCGAAGCCGTAATAGCAAACATCGTTTAAAATATATGACATGTAAGATTCACGGATGAAATATTTACTTTTTTTCTGCATCAGGTTATTGAAAAATATTAAATTTATAATTAACAAAACTTAAAAATAATTTTTCTAAATAATTTTTTTTAAATGATAAAAAAATATTTTAGTGCAAGAAGAAAAAGCAATGCAGTTGGCACCAACATCACCGATTGATGCTTCGAAATTTGTTGTATATGTACAAGAGCGAAGAAAGAAACGGATATTATTTAAAGGCGAATATCTTGTAAGTCATAAGCTAAATCAAATTTAAATATGTACATATGTATATAATAACGCAATAACGCAATTCAGGTAGTATTACGGTCGATTGATCCTCAGAAATGTACAACGACAATAGGCGCGCTAATGGGCGAACGTAACCAATATCCGGATACGCTACCATATGATTACAATCGAGTTGTGTTGCACACGTCGCGAGAAACAGATGTAGAGGAACCATATCTTAGTTATATTAATGCCAGTTATGTGCAGGCAAGTAAATTTACATTTTTTTATTGTAAACTATTGTATTTTTCAATAATTTATATTAAAGATAATAATATATCTTTTCTATAAACTTTTTCTGAATATATTTTTTAGAGCTGGCTCCATGAAAGGGCATATATTGTTACACAGGCTGTCAAAACCAAACAGGCTAGCAATCAATTTTGGCGTCTTGTATGGGAAATGCGATCCAATTGCATCGTCATGCTCACAAAAGTCTTCGATTTTATGCGGGTACATTTTTTATATTGGGCTTTAAATCCGATATTTAAACTATATGTTTAGGTAATGTGCCTCCAATATTGGCCCATTGGAAAATTTCAATTTGGCGAAATCGAGGTCGAAACATTAGAAACGAAATCTTACGCTCATTTTGTAAGTTATTGTATAATACATATGCTATTTTTTTGTTATATATTTTAATTAAGGATGACTGAGCCGAATCTAGGTTTTGCGGGCCGGTTCCGTTGGCCTGGCCCACAGCCCAATTTTTTTCAGTCACAAATTTTTCAATTTTTGCTGCCACTGATTTTTTATGCAACAATTTTACCTACTACTAAATTTTATTTTAAAAAATTTCCATGTGATCTTAAATAGTTCATAATTTTTATTCATAAGTAAAAAATTTATTTTTTTTATTCCAAAATTTTACAAAATTTTTTTTACTATATAAATTTTGAAATTTAAGAACCAAGCCAAAATCGAATTACTCTGCTCAAGTTCAAGGCCGCAAAAACAGGCCCCAAACCACATTTAATTTTAATATATTACATTAATGTGCCTAAGTATTGTAAAAATATTAAGGTAATACGAACATTCAGTCTCCGACATGTTATTGGAGTGGAAGGCGAAGATGGAGTTATTATTGATTCTGAGCCACGCATTGTCAAGCATTTCCACTTTACTGAATGGGAACTTAACTCCTTTCCTTATATTAGTGCATTCATTGAACTACGGCGGCGGGTTCGTCAGTGGACAGATCAAAATCGCACCGATGCTCCCATCATTGTTCATTGCAGGTAATAGTTAATAAAATTAATTTACTAATGTAGCGACAATTTTTGTCCAATTTTTTACTTGTTATAAGTTTATTCGCATTATTATTAGCAGCTAAATATCAAATAAATCAAATAAAAAAAATTAAAAATTGAGATAACTGACATCCAAAATGAATAAAGCTAACTAATGTTTAAATAATACAACAAAAGGCTATTTCTTTATTTATTACAAAATCTTTTTTTTTTTTGATGATGCTGTTTTAATTATGATTCCTGATAGAGTTTAATGTTGTTTTACAATTAGTACATAGTTGTAGTCAGTGCTGTTACTTGGCTCATAGTCATTTAGTGGTTAAATGGCTATTTCTTTAAATTTGGAGTCATTATGATTCCTAAATGACCCATCCGCCAGGGTTTATTTATGGAGTCGTGCTTTTTTTTAAAATGCCTTTTCTTCGCTATTTTAGGCATTTAAAAAGTCAAGTCCTGGCACTAGTTGTAGTTATCGTTTGGAGTATATCACGTTGCTGTAAATTTCGGAAACTATTTTTATCAATTACGCTTTGCAACGAGATAACTGGCATTTTATTTTTGCCAGAAAATATGCGGTTTACAGCGTTTGTGCTAGACCTACTAATCGTCAATATTGTTGGTGATGTGGTAGAAATATTTTCGATAATTGCGGTGCAATTCTGTGTATCAAAATTATCGCAAAAAAGTCTAGAACATGTAGATGGAATAAATTTTGCGATAGATTTATTTAACGCTTTTGATATATCACGCATCCATGTTGATACCTAAAATATGTGGTATTTGATAAATGCATTTATGTAAATAATAAAATTTTTTTAATAAACCTGTACTCGTGAATAATCGACAAGAAATTTTGTTGCTTTTCTTCCATATTGCCATCCGCATTGAGAAAAAAGTACATTTTGCATACAACTGAGATCGCATACTAATGATTTACATCGTTGTGCAAAACCGGCTAGCGAAACTTCTAACTCTGTGTATGGCCCACAACGCTGCGCTCCACATTTCCGTTTTAATTGTGCAGCCGCACGATTATAACAAGAAAGGTTTTCCGTCATCTAATAATTGTACAATTCTTCATAGGTCTAGATTGGGTTTTTTCAAATCCCGAAGCTTTGTATTCATACATTACACGTATACGCAAAAAAATAAAAGCAAAAATGAAAGGATTATTCATTTCTTAACTATTGAAGAAATTAACTATCTAAGATTAAAATGCTCATAATGAACCTAAACACGTGCTCTAAAAACACAGCAATCTAAAAATTTACCAATTCAAAATGATCGCGGCATATATAGTCACGCATATTAAAATGTATTTCAAAACCACAATCCTTAAGACATCGATCATGAGCGGAATCAAGACGACAAAACATTCGAAGGTCTAATTCATCAACTACCGATGGTACTCCCACACTGCCAAAAGCTGAATGTGCCTAAAGATTAGAACCAGTGTTGTGACTCGCCCCCCGAGTTGACTCCGTCAACCGAGCAAAGTACCATTATGTTTCACCATTTAAAAATATATAATGGGTTTCTCTGATCGTCTCTCAAAAATATCAGAGGCAACTCGGAGGCAAGTCACAAAATGATTAGAACATACATGAAAACAAATTCTTATTTGAATTTTATACTAGATGTTTAATAAATAGTAATAACTATGCGGAGTTATTATCAAAGTTAAAGTCGTTTTAATTAGGTCACAACATATCACGACACTTTAATTCTTGTAAATTATACATCTAATCATTACCTTGACCATGTCTAAACCACTTCGTAATTTTTCATTGCATATTCTTTGACATTTTTCATCAGTTAAAGCGTCATCTCTGCGAATTGTAGCATCATCTAAAAAACAAAAGCAGGATATTTTCGATTAAATATTAAAAATACATCATAAATATTAATACGTGTCACTTGTCGGCCACTTTGTTTTTTTACATCGATAATTGCATTATCATTATTAATTTGACTTTCGAGCTTTAACAAATCGAAAGCTTGTTCACGTTTAATTCGCCTTTGTAATTGATGAATACGGAAGAAATTTCTAATTAATAATGATTTCCGATCTTCTTCATCTATACTGCCTAAATCAAATATTTATTCACAAAAAATATTGCATATGATTGCTTACCGAATAATTGGTTGTCAAAAGCGCTAGTTATTGTGCAGAAAGCGAATGTGAACGACAATATCGATAAAATCATTATACATATATATTTTAAAAAATTGTATTCGATTGCCGAATAAGTATAATTAAAAGTCAATAAAATTTACTTTTTTAAATAGCCATAATTCTATATCAAATTATTTTTAATATACAAGGTAATTAATTTAATTCACAAATATAAAGTAGAAATGTTACATGACTTTCCAAGTTTTTAAAATATAACCTTTAAAAAGTAGTCGTAATATAAAACATTTCAGTTCAGAAATAAATTTTTCTAATAGGAAAATTTTAATGTTAGGAAATTCCTACCATTAAAATTTTTCTTTAATTAAAAAATAAATATATATGCATTAATATTTCATTAAGTATTTGCATATGTGACAAAAGTTGAAAAAATTAACAATTCATAAGAAAATAACAGCTCAATAACTTTTGAAAAGCGCAAAAATGTCAGCATGATTAAAAATACAAAATTGAAAACTGAAATAATCTTGTATCAAAATAAAAATTTAACAGTTTTTAATATTCATAATTGTCTTTTATTTTTGCAATATTATTATTCTAATAATTTATTGATATTAAAAAGTAACAACTTCTATATGATAATAACATACAACATTGCTATTACAAAAATAAATTTCATGACACAATAATATATATCTTATACATAAATAAAGAAAAACCAGAATAAGACCGCAACATGTTAAGATTAAATAGAACTATTAATTTTAATAAAAATATCTCGTTTAAAAAGTTGTTATTGTTCAGATTTTAGCTTGTGTGATCATTGTCATTTTTAACAGTAATATCTTTTTCTATTTTTTTCTTTTGTCATAATTTTTTATTCACTCAAAATGTGACCTTCTCTTTAAAATATTAGGTATTTTGTAATTAGTTAATAGCGAATTATGTGAAATGGCACAAGCATAAAAAATTTTCCAGATATGTTCAACGGTTTCAAATATATTAGATCATTTTTAAGTGTTGATAAAGACTGGAAAGTAAATTTTCTTGTTGTACATGCCAACTTATACTATAGCAGATTGTATGACGATCCCTTCAGTTTGCCATTTCGGACGTGTTCAACATTGAAAAATTTCATATTGTGTCCAAAAGAGAGCAGAAGAATATTCGTTTTGAACCTGTTTAAAAAATTCAAGTTTTAACAAATTTGTGTAATTTTAATATTTTAATTGGCAAATTTGATATTTTTCTATTTTTTTAAAGTTTGTGTTAAGTTCGAATTAGAATTTCAAATTGTTTTTGCCCTTTTACCATTAATTTAACAATAAAGAAAATGATTAAATAATAAGTTCAAAAAAAATTAAAACCATAATAATAACTATTGCTAAAAAATGAAATAAAAATATTAAAAAAATTTAAAAAAGAGAAGAAAAACGATTTTGTATTTTATTTTTTATTAATCATTTCTGTTGATCATTTTACGCTTTCTTTGCTGTCTTTATGTACTTTTTTTAAACTTTAGGCTCATTAAATTTTTATTTAATTTTCATCGAAAAACCTTTAGACGTATCTTCCGTTTTTTTTTCCTTTTTATTTCTTTCTATTTATGTTTTATGTTCTTCCGTGTATTTTAGTTGTAACATGAATAACAACAAAATCAAATTACAACAATTCAATTCCAAACTGAAGGGCGCCAATTTGTCCGTGGAAATATTAAAGTTAAAAACTTAACTTCATTTGTTTAGTTTTTTGTCCTGATTATTTGATTATTTTTATTTTTTCCCTATGAAAATAATATCATAAAAAGTGGAGCTAAAAATAAAAAAAATAATTTTAAAAATTTACTTTTTAAAAATACAATTAACTATTATTATTTAAGAAAAAATTTCTTAATTTAATTAAATACGAGAAATTACACCTAATTAAAAAAATTACACCTAATTAATACTTTAAGATTGATTCAAATTGCAAATTTTGCCAGAAATAACTTAATTAATCTAAAAGTTTATTACATTTTTTTTATCTATCAATATTTTCCAATATATAATTTTGTTGTTATCTTTTATAATAAAAATTATAGCAATGGGGGAGGACGAAGTGGAGCTTTTCTCGCGCTTGACGCAAATTTGGAACTTTTATCCCGTACCAATCAAGTAAATGTGTTCGAATATTGCAAAACATTAGTAAATGCGCGTCAACATCTCATTGACAGTGTCGAACAATACACATTCATTTACGATGTTCTCTGTGAGGCATTGCTTTGTAATATTCAACCAATTGCAATGCATCAGCTAAAAGATCGTTCATCAATGTACAAATCGAAAAAAGATCGTGAGCTAATGGAAATACAAGATAGCCATGAAAATAAGGCAAATATAAAGATAAATTAACAAATTTATGATTTAAAATAATTTTAAATATTCCAGTTGTTATTAATGCTCACTCCAACATTGCGAATTGGAGATTGTGCAGGAGGTCACAGATTAGAAAATCGAGGAAAAAACCGTGACGTTATGGTTGTACCACGTAAGTGTTTATTTTTAAATACGTAATTTTACATTTAGGCATGCTATCAATATTTTTTTGCAGTTAAGCATGAACACTAATTTTTACAGCAGATCATGCTAGGCCCTATCTACAAACGCTACATGGCGAAAGTAAAGACTACACTTATATCAATGCTGTTGAAGTGGATGGTTTTACTCGAAAAAGCGAATTTATTGTTACAGAATGGCCAAAACAACAAACGTTGGATAGCTTCTGGACTCTAATTTTTGACCACAGTGTACATACTGTAATAAATCTTACAAATCAACAATCACCACATAGCAAGGTTGTAATTATTTTCTTCTCAAAATGCATTAAATAATTGGCATTTGTTTTTAGTTGTATCCACCATTTATTCACTCAAAAGGCAAGAAAAACTATGGCCCTTTCATGATCGAAATTCTTAATCATCAACAATACCCGGGTCTATGTTCATATATGGTGAAAATTACAAAAAGGGTTAGTATGTATATTTTTAAAATATTTAATAACTTGTACATTTTCAATTTTAGAAAAAAATGTAATGCACAAAGATAATACCTTAATGCTAATAAATTAAAGATGTCCCTATCTTAAATTAGTATTTGGTATAATCTTCTGGACTATTTCAATTAAGAATCTTTTTAACAAGTATTATCATTACGAGAAAATATTTTTGAATATGAACTCTTAAAACATTAGACAATAACATAAATACTGTGTAATAAAATTGTCTAGAAAATTCGATCACAAAATTTTTTAAGCATGTATAATGTTCCATACAGTAAAGACAAATGTATATATTATGTACAATATGCATGCCATTTTATATAATTTTTATAAAATTTTACATAAATATGTATAAACATGAAAAATAAAAAATATTATTTACAATTATAATTTTTGCTCTATAATTTTTCGCCAATGGAAACAATGCAAAAGCAAGCGCGCACATCGGCACTTTTGGAAAAATGCTTTGGAAAACGAAAACCCTCCAAAAAATCCATGCAACGTCGTCCTACGCTTCGTCATTTTCTCGCCGACTGTGATAATCGTAGACGACGCCGTAGTAATACTGCTCTTTTTACCGACGACACAAACAATTCGTCTATTCTTGATCCATTCGGCGCGCTACTTTTCGGTGGCGCTCAACAACGCGATTCAATGATAGCTGCAAACTTTCGATTAAAGCAAAAATATTGGGGACGTGTGCGCTCATCGAGCATTTTTAGCGATGATGATGAAGAAGAAAATGATAGATCTTCAAATACGACCACTGATGAAGAAATATCATTACATAACAAAAGCAATAATAATGACGAAACAATAAGCCTTGCTGACTCAGAAATTTGTCGGCTGCCTCGTCCACATTCATTGGAGAGAATGACAGCACGAGAAAGGGAATTAGCATTAGAAAGAGAATTCTCTCGTGTTCGTCAATCGACAATGCGTGCAGAACAGCGTGCACGTTTCAAACTGCGTGCTCGTCTTATGCGAGAACGTCGTCGTGTGCGCTCACATTCACAACCAGCTAATAGCGAAAGTTCGACTACTCGTGTCCCACCAAAGTCGCCTTCTACAAAATCGAGAAAATCATTAAAAGATGGAGAAACAGAGAATGATGAACTCACTTATCCCGCATTGTTATATCAACGACGTGCAGCTTTCAGCCATGCCGATTTAAGTACTCTGGAGCGATTTGAAAAGGTGCCTTTAGGAGTTTTCACCAAAATTCCACTGATCCATAGGCTATTACTATAGGTTACATTAGTCCACCAAAAACTAATTTTTTTTGCAACTGGCCAATTTGAAATTTTGCAAAACTACAGTAACAGCAGCTTGTTTAACAAAATTATTCATCATAATCTTTTATTTTTTTAAATTAAATGTATCCTTTAGTAATTCGATTCTTACTTTTATTGTAGTTCCATTTTTGGCAACTTTAACAGCGATTTTTTGAGAAATCTCAATTTTTCGCTTTATAACAAAATAATCCCGCAAATTTGTTGTTGTGTTGATTGATATCATTTTTGCTGATTGATTTTGTTGGCTGGCTGGCTGTAAGGCTTATCATTTTAAAATACATACATAAATATTTTTAGGTTTAAGTTTAACATTAAAGATATTTTATATTAAATCAGTGGAACTAGAACTGCTTAAGGCACCTTTTTTTAAATCTTATCTTTTTAGCAAGACAATTGTATATTTGTTATGACTATTCTTATTCTTCTTTCATTATACATATTCGATACCTCTAAATATTTTTAATTTCCACAAAAAAATCCACAAAAATTAAGTAGCATGTTGAAATTGCTAAAGGTTTGGTAAATTCTAGAAGAGTTGACTTTTAGCCAACGGATTCCGTACCTATGAAACATGAAGCTGAACGAGCCATGAATAAAGATCGTGGTCAAGTTTCTAAATTAGTAAGTGTGCTATGTTTTGAAACTTAATTCTTCGAAAATTCTTTTATTTTTTCTAAAATTTTCATGTCAATTTCTTAATTTTTATCTGTCTAAGCAACAGCCTTGACTGCTTTATTCTTTGTGCTTTTATTTTAAAATAATTCTTGTGTGGTTTTTTATTGTCGAATTACATAAAAATTTTATTTATTGCAATGCTTTGTTAATATTGATCAATTATTGAATTCCATTTTATTATTAACATTGGTGTATTCATTGAAAGGCGTGTTATTTTTGAGCAAAAAATGTGGATTTTTTACACTACATTTTGATGATGTGAGTGGAAGTTGCTTTTAGCGTGCAGATGAAGATATTCAAAACTTACTGAACGCAAAACGTAATGTGCCTAAGAGACGTGACTTTGCTGAACAGCTTGAGAAAATGGTATTGAGTTTGCAAAAATTGTCGATTTGCTTTGACATAACGTTAATTTGCTATTTTTATACTAACATTTTATACAATATAATAAACAAATGCTTAATAAGTAAATAGCGTTTATTGTGCTATTTTACAAATAATTATAACGGCAAAGCATAAACTAAGAGATACATAACCTACTTTATTACACATAAATTTCTATTAAAAACTTTATATCTATTTTTAGTCTAATTGTAATAAATATTTTAGACATTTATGATATCGGAAATAATGTCTTCAAACGCCAATCAACAACAAATTGATGTAGAAATTCGTATTTGTTGCGTTATACAGGTGGTATATATATATATATATATATATATATATATATATATATATATATATATATATATATATATATATATATATATATATATATATATATATATATATATATATATATATATATATATATATATATATATATATATATATATATATATATATATATATATATATATATATATATATATATATATATATATATATATATATATATATATATATATATATATATATATATATATATATATATATATATATATATATATATATATATATATATATATAATTTTTTATGCAGTCATTATTATTTAGTTAACACACATTTAAAAACAAAAAATAAACAAACATTTAAATTACCCTAATTTCGCGTGTATAAGGCCGGGTGTTTTGAGCCAAATTTAAATTCGCGCAAATGAGTTCATTTGTATCTAAAATTCTGTTGTATCTGAACTGTCAGAGCCCAAATTTTGTGCCCGCCTTTCTCTCGGTTTCATAAAAGTGGGCACAAAATTTGGATCCAATAACGCAGAATGAACTCATTGGCGCCAATTTAAATTTGGTTTAAACTTGGCGCCAATTTAAATTTAAATTTGGTTCAAAACATCCGGTTTTATACTTTTCTTATAAAAATGTTTCAAAAATGCTTTAGGTTAAAATGTGGCCAATTGAAAATAAAGTTCCATTATCAACATCTTCACTTATTGATTTGATTCGAATGATGCGAGCTTGGCGCAAACGAGCACCTGATCGACCTGAAACTAAACCAACTATCGTCATGTCACAGTAAGCATTAAGCATTAAACTTTTATTCTAAATTTTCAAAATATTTATAATAATTTGCATTTCAGTAATGGTGTTAGTAGATGTGGTATTTTTATTGGAGCAAATGTGTGCATTGACCAAATGGATATGGATCACGAGGTGGATGTTTTTCACGCAGTAAAAATGATTCGCTTAAATCGTCCTCAATTAATTGACATGAAGGTTTATATAGCAAATTATGTATAAAAGATCTGCTACATAACTAAATTATTATAGTAATAGTAAAGAATTTTTTTACAAAAGTAAATAAATTTTATAAATGCTTATTTTTTATTACTTATTAGCTATTAATTAAAAAAAAATTTACAAAAAAAAGAATGATAAATATTATTTTAGGACGAATATAAGTACTTATATGATTTAATGTTGCATTGGTATATGAATAATCCTGAATATCGGGTTTACGAACCACCCGAACAATCCCCTCTTCAAGATCACTATGAGGATGACGAAGAAGACACCACAACAGTAACGCATGATAATGCTGATATATCGTTAATAACTAGACAACTATCGCGTTCACGCATTGGTAGTAGACGACGTACAACATTGCGTAATCGTTCACTTCGCTCTAATAATTATACTCCAACTAGTCCAACTAATACAACTCCTCCTGATAATTCGTTGTCGAGATCATCTAGCGGAAAAAAACAAACTATATATCTCAACTGATTTGTTTATTTACATATCTATATATGCACGATTTCTATATATATATATATATATATATATATATATATATATATATATATATATATATATATATATATATATATATATATATATATATATATATATATATATATATATATATATATATATATATATATATATATATATATATATATATATATATATATATATATATATATATATATATTAGGTCTAAAAGTTAATTTCCGCGTTTTTTTACGCTTTTTAAACTACATGAAACTAGAAAAACTTAAACAAAACTTTTATTCAAAATAATTTCCGTCATTAATAACAACATTTTCCCAGAGTTTGGGCAATTTATGGATTCCATCATAATAAAATTTTTCTGGTTTGGCCGCTATCCATTCATCAAGTCATTTTTTGACGTCTTGACGATCTTGAAAGCGCTGCTCCGCTTGACCATGAGCCATTGACCGGAAAAGGTGATAATCCGACGGGGCGATGTCCGGAGAGTACGGCGGGTGGGAAAAGATTTCCCATTTCAGTTCTTTTATGGCATTTTTTACCGATTTTGCAACATGAGGTCTGGCGTTGTCGTGATGCACTCGTGTCTTTTGGTCCATTCTGGTCGTTTGGTGGCAACTTCTCTGTTCAAATTGATTAATTGCTCTTTATAACGAGCCGCCGTAACAGTTTCGCCAGGTTTGAGAAGTTCATAATACAAAATACCCTTCTGATCCCACCATATGCAGAGCAGCACCTTTTTTCCATGGATGTTGGGCTTGGGAGTCAATTTTGGCGTCTTTCCTGGGTCTGTCAATGATTTCTTTCGTTTTGGATTATCGAAATAGATCCACTTCTCATCACCAGTGATGATTCGATGCATGAATGATGCCGTTCAAGCAAAAGTTCGCACGTTGTTTTTCGATCGATTCATATGGAACTCATCGTTCTTCCTTCTGAATCTTGCCCATGTCATGCAAGCGATTCGAAATTGTTTGTGGACTCACACCTAACGCGTCAGCTAGTTGTTTTTGCGTTTGAGCATCATTTCATCAAGTAAGGCTTGCAGTTCATCGTCTTCAAACTGCTTCAGTGGTCTACCGCGGTCTTTATTGCTTAGGTCAAAATCGCCTTCTCTGAACCTCTTAAACCACTTTTGACAGGCTCTGGCAGTGATCGTATTTTCGCCATAAACTTCAACAATCATTTTGTAAGAATCGGCGGCACTTTTCTTCCAGTTAAACATGAATAAGAGAACTTCCCGCAAATGACGTTTTCCGGCACAAAAGTTGACATCTTCTAAATTAAAAATAACACATGTTTATAATGTTATACAATGAAAGTCATATACTGATAGAAAGCTGATAATACAGAGAACATTACAACATAAAATTCGTTATATAAAAATAATTTTATTTTGGCAAAATATCAACAACAAAAAAAACGCGGAAATTAACTTTTAGACCTAATATATATATATATATATATATATATATATATATATATATATATATATATATATATATATATATATATATATTTTATATATATATATATATATATATATATATATATATATATATATATATATATATATATATATATATATATATATATATATATATATATATATATATATATATATATATATATATATATATATATATATATATATATATATATATATATATATATATATATCGGGTTTTTATTGTAATAGTATTTATTAATGATCTCCCTTTAAAATTGTGATTTGTTCAAATTTTTCTTTCTTTATTAATATTTTATTTTTTTAACAAATTTAGAATACATTTGTTTTTGTTTTTTTATTTATCTAATATCCACTAAAAATGAAATAAGTTATTCGAGCTTTTTTTAAAGAATTTGTGTATTCAAAAAAATTTATCATATTTATATAAAAATCTATAAAAATCGAAAAAGCATGAATTATTGAAAGTGCCTTTCTCTTCTTGCAAAAAAAATTCACTAAGCATTTATTGTTGTTTTTGTTGATAAAATACATTTTTATATATATATATATATATATATACTTTATAAAAGAGATTATAAAAGAGATTCTAGTAATAAATTCTTTTGATACTTATCTTTTACGGAATTGGTTTATATACATATATCAAAATTGAAGAATTGATGTTCTAAATTTAAAATTAAAAATAGATATTATGTATTTTTAATAATTTTAGTTGTTTATTTAAAAAAATTTAACACAATTAGACAAATACATCAGTGTTTGCATTTTTCGACTTGTAAAAAAACTTCATGAAGTTTCATTTCATATTTCGAAATTTTGTATTTAATATATATTAAAAAAATTAACTATTCATTTTTTTTAAATATACAAAAAATTTTAAAAATTTCACTATGATTTTGCTTGTTTTAAAAATTAAATAATTGATCAAATCTTGCTGGTTTTGTCTTTTTCATGTTTATCTCGCAGAAAACGTCGTAAAATCTTGCCAGATGGGCTTTTAGGTATTTTGTCAACAAATTCTATTCCACCTTTAAGTTGCTTATAAGTTGCTACCCGATCTAAATATAAAAAATATTTTTTTATTTTTTAAAGCAGTCACATTTATATGAATCTGCAAATTATTTTCATTTATGACCTTTAACGTAATGGTGAACGGAATTTTCTGTTAGCGATTCATTATTGCGTACAATATAAGCCTTTGGCAATTCGCCATATATATTGTCCGATACCCCAATCACTGCGCAATCAGCAATTTGCATATTAGAAAGCAATACGTCTTCCAATTCTGCAGGAGACACCTTTAAATACAGCAATACAGTAAATTGTTTAAAAGTGAATAGAAAACAAAATTTAATTATTATAAATGGGAAAAAAATCTTATTTGGCCGGGAATCTTATTTTCCCGTAACATATATAAACATATATAAATATGAATGTATCATGGATAAAACGAAATCAACGATAAATTTTCGAAAATAGTTAAGCTAAAAAAATATTTTTATTTTTTTTTATTACGCCATTTATTTTTTTATCAGGTGTGTAACGTTTGCATAGCTCAAGCTGTAATTCGAGTATTTGTTTAAAATTTCATTCACTCAGTCAATAAATAACTATTTTAAACGTTTTTTGATTTTCAAAAATAAATTTTTCCGAATGGATAAAAATTCAAGTCAAATTGCAATTTGACAAATTACAGCTCAAGCTGTAATTTGTCCATTCAAGTTGAGCTACACAAAAAAGTTGGGTACCTGATAAAAAATGATACATTAAAATGGATTTTTTTTGCAACATGTATGTATGTATATGCTACCTGATAGCCTTTAACTTTTATGAGTTCCTTATACCGATCTACAATCCTTACAAAACCATCTTCTTCCAAAATTCCGATATCGCCTTAAAACAACAGTTAATAATGAACAAAGTCAAAACCACCTCAAAAAATTTCACACCTGATTTAAGCCATCCATCATTGTCAAATACTTCAGCTGTAGCTTCTAGTCGATTTAAATAACCCATCATGATGGTGGGACTGCGAAAACAAAGTTCTCCACTTTCACCTGGAGCAACTTCCTTGCCGGTTTTAACATCTACAATCTAAAAAATACAGTTTTAAAATTTTAAGAGCTAAATTTTGATATATCATTTGTCATACCTTCATTTCGAAATTTGATATGAGCTTTCCAGATGTTTCATAGCGATGCTTTCCATTTTTCAAATCTGGAAATAAAGAGCCAAGACATAGCTCTGTCATTCCATAACCTGTAAAAAACATTTTGTTACATAAAAATTGTTATAAAGTTGTCATAATTTATTTTTGATAAAATACCTTGAGCAACAGAAATAAGATTAGGGTATTTTTTAATAAGTTCTATGCAAAGATCTCGTCCAGTTGGTGCTGCACCAGTAAAAATAAATTTCACACTTGAAAGGTCAAATTTTTCAGTAAGTGGATTTTTAGCTAAGAAAAGAAGAACAGGTGGGACGACTTTTAATATTTGAATCTATAAACATATGCATTCTTATTTAGAATAAGTTTTTAAAGTTAAAAATCAAATACCATACTCGATATTTTTGTATTGTTGAACAAAATAAATGTGGATCAAAGCCACGCATAAATACAACTGTCATTCCTCCGTATAATTCCGTAGCTGTGACTATGAGACCGTAAATATGATATAATGGTAAAAGCATTAAGCTGTGTTCTTTTGTCATATCAAATTTTTCGTCAATATAAGGAAGAATGTGTTGCGCGAAGTGACTAAAATTTGTAATTATTTTCATTTTTTAAAATTGTTTTTTTTAGAAACTTACTAATCTTGAATGGAAAGCATTGTAGCAACGTTACAATGACTGAGCATTACCCCCTTTGGCGAACCAGTTGTTCCACTAGGCATTTAAAATAATTATATATAAATAAAAAAAATTTTAAATAAAGCAAAAACCTCGAATAAGGCAATAGATACAAATCGTTTTTTAAGTCAACATATTTTTGCTCATCTTTGTGTTGCTGACAGTGTTTCAAATTAGATCTAACTACATCGTCGTAATAAAGCAGTTCTATATCAGTATTATTGACTGGAAGTGGCTTACGTATATTATACTCTTCATTCACAATAATTATAGTCTAAACATTTGATCTTTTTTGTACATAAGTTAACTTTTCTATTTAATAATTATGCTGCCTGTTTAAAATTTCATTATTTTATTTTTTAATTTAAAATATATGAATATTTAAAAGTAAATTTAAATTAAATTAACCGTTATTTGCGGGATTTGCTTGGCCGCAGCAAAAACTCGCGCTAAATTTGCATCGGTGCAAAATATTAATTTCGAATGTGAATCAAGAAATTGATGATAGAGCTCATCTGAATATTCGTTAAATATATTTATGTATTGCGTTAATGCATAATAAAGGAACATTTTTTAAGTAATCGTTATTTTTAATGTTTTATTAAAGTTTTAATTTAATTAATTTTTTTATAATAATATGTATTTCATTTTGTTTATATCTTATGTCTCTAGAAATTTTGATATCGCATGGCTAAACATATGCTTATTGATAATCGTATTCATATTCGCCTAATCATGTGTTACCACTTTGACAATGGTTTAATAAACGTAGTATTAATTTCGATTAATAACGTTTCTTCGCTCAATCTCAAACTTGGGTAATTAAACCTTTATTATTAACAAGTAAATCAAATTACAAATTACAAATTTAAAAATTATTATATACAAAGAATCTTAGATATATCAAGCTACAGTATAATTTGTTATATTTTTGTACATGTGTGATTGTTGTATAAAATGATTTCTTTAAGCTTTCCCAAGAATCGAATGAAAAATGAAAATAATAAAATTGCTGAGCAATGGGAATTGTAAAAAGGCAAATGATTGAATATTACTAAGCAGAATGAAGTGCAAAAGGAAAAAATAGGTTTTAAATACTATACAACAAAATGTACTTTTACATTTACGGTTTTAAACATTAAGGAACCAAATATATTTTTACATTTACGATTTGATATTAAGCAACCAAATGTACTTTTACATTTACGGTTTTAATAGTTAATAATTAAGAAATGGAGATCTGTACAAACTTTTTGCCAAAGAAACAATTGAACACGACTATGCTTGATTGGTTTAAATTCAACAAATATCTAATCAGGAATAGGACGACCATCGGATTTCGATGATCAAACACTTCTGGAGATCGTAAATAAGATTTTTAAAATTTTTATTTTTTTAATGAATGAAAATATTGGGCTGATTATACATCAGCCCAATCAGCCTAATAAATATACGTATATTAGTTTTAAAGTAAGTTTTTATTTTTTTTTCAATTTTATGAAAAGTAAAATGAGTGACTAACATTCAGTAAATGCATTGCTAGCTGGACTAAGAGTTGCACCCTGAAGACCTATACCAACAAGTACGGTGAAAAATTGCCAAGAATTTGACAATACTGCGCATGCAGTATCGCCTCGTCCAAAATGACGTGTCTCTAGAAATTTTGAGATTGCATGGCTGAACATGTGCAATTCTCCAAAAGTAATGCGGTCATTTTCATCTCTTGCATTTATCTATAAAAAATATATAGAAAATATACATTTATATCAATTAATAATCCAATAATAAAAAAATAAGGAAATATATCCAAAGTTGAAAATTTAAGAATTATTTATTTATTGTTCATTTTTATTCAAACTGTGATAAAAAATTTTCTAATTAATAAACCAAAAATAAGACAAGGTAAAATTATGGAACCATAGCATAGCGTGTCGCATTTTTGCAAAAATGATACCACAGACGATCAAGAAATATGCGTGAAAAAGGTTGTGTAGCTATGGGTACGGACTCAAATTCAGATTTTATTGGCATCGTCTTTTATTAAGTTTAAGTTATAAATCTATATAATTGTAATAATTGTAATGAAAATAAAAACACGAGATGCTCCAAATTTGTTTCGGAATTTGTTTTTGTTATAACTTTTTTTATTTTGTAACCGAAATTTTTTTATTCTCATTTCAAGATTTTAAAATTTTATTTGATACCGAGCATGTCAATTTTGGTTTCGATTTACAAATTTTATAACTGTTCAAATTTTTTAGCGCGGGATTTGAAATGATTATAACTTTTTTACTTTTTAACCAAATTGTAAAATTCTTTTTGCATTCGATTCCTGAAACCTATAGGATTTTATTTGATACCAAACTTGTCGATATTTATTTCGAATTTACTAATCATTTAAACTTTTTTGCTATTTTTTCGAAAACATAACATTTTCATTGCATAGGGATCAACTCATCCTAAGCACTAAATCTATTTTAGACTATTCTAACTTTTTAGTTGAAGCTGAAGGTAAAATTCGTTTTAGAAGACATTATTTAAGCCATTAAATAAGAAATTAACAAAAATCAATTCGAAAAATTGCGCCAATTTAGCGTCAATTTTACACATTTTTGACCTATGGAAAAAATGTCAAAAATGTTTAAATGATTAGCAAATTCGTGGTGTCAAACAAAATAGTAAAGCCTTGATAATCGAAAACAAAAATAATTTTGAAAATTAGTTGCGGAATAAAAAAGTTATAAGTTATAACTTTTTATAACTTATAACCAATTCAAATCCTGCGCGCAAAATGCCGCATCCTGTATTGAAATCAAAAGTAGTGGAAAAAACCGGACTAACTTATGAAACTTTAAACATCTACTGCTCGAAGTAGATGTGGTATCTATTTTTTTATAAATATGTTTTATCTATAATTTTTCATGCTGGATTCCATTTTCCGTTTTTGATTACACTTTATTTTTTTTAAATTTATTACATTTTTGCCAAAAACTCTCATTTTGAAAAAAACTGGACTGTATCTCTTGTAAACCAAAAAAGATCCTATTATTTTTTATGAAAAAGTAATAATTATGTAGACAAAAAATAAGTATATTATGTCATAAAAACAAATTTAGCATTTGTATACGTCGATTTTACATTAAAAATTGAAATTAATTTCTGATCCGAATATGGATTTAAAAAAAAATAAATTATCTCATCTTAAAAAACACAAAATTATTTTTGAAATTAGAAAAATTGGTCTTTTAATAAGCTATAAATATTTTTAATTATAAAATTTAAAAGAGTAAAAAAAATTTAAAAGAGTATTTTTAAGGGAAAAAATAACTTTTTCAATTTTATAACTTTTGGATCATTTTTATTTGTATGTTCTCGGAATTAAATTTATTCAATTTCACAATATATCACGAAAAATTTAGTGCTCCTTAAGATGGAATAATTTATTTTTCTAAAAAATCCATTTAATTATAATTAAAAGCTTTAAATGTAATTTTAGCAAAATCCAAATTAAAAAATTGATTTAATTTCAAGTCAAATTTTTTTTTTCAAGTCAAACGTTTTTGATCTTAGAAAATTATAAAAAATGTCCGAAATATTCAAATTTATAATATTGATAAGTTTAATATTAAACAAAATGTTAAATTTTAAAAAATCAAATGCAGAAAAAATTTTGAAAATCGGTAGCAAAATAAGAAAGTTATAGCCAAAACAAATACCGGAACTAATTTGGAACACTCTGTATTTAATAAAAATAGAATAACATATTTTATTCAGCCGAAAAAAATTTGACAATAAATTGCAATAAAATAAATAACCGCAATTCAGACGATAAAATATTAATTTATTGATAAGTAAAAATGCTGATAAAATGCCATTACGGTATTTTTATACATATAAGGTGGCCCATTTGCGTCCTTTTGTTTTTATTCTTTTTTGCAATCGATTTTTTATTCGAATTCCAAAATTGTAGTTTGATACCAAACACATCAATATTTGTTTTGATTTCTGAATTTAATAAGTTTTTTGGACATCTTTTGAAAATTACAATGCGAAACTATCCATATTGAACTATTAGGTTGGTTCAAAAGTTTTGATACACTTCAACAATTTTATAAAAACTTAAATTTTTTACAACAAGAATGGATTGTTTTAATCAATATATTCGCCATTATTTTGTTCCACTCTTCGCCAACAGGGGCGCAACATCAGGATTCCGTGTCGGTAAAAAGCGCGCGACTTCTGAGCTAAAAAGTCTGCCAGGGCCCGTTCGACTTCGTCATCATGCGTAAAGTGGCATTGCAGGAATTGCTCCAGAGATCTGAACAATGTCTGCGCTATATGGCGGGTGCTTGAAAACTTCCCAGCTCGAGTTTGGCGCGCGAGCGACGCGAAGTGTGTGGTTTCGCGTTGTCCTGCTGGTAAAAAACTTGACGCCCTGCAATGCTGCGACGCTGCAATTCGGCTTGTACAAGATCTAGTTGGGAACAGTAGACCTTTGAGTTGATAATGTGATCTCGTGGAAGCAGCTACCAATAGACCGGGCCCGACATCGACTACCAAACACACTTCTTTTGGTGTGGACCGGTTCGAGGGGCTCGCACTTCGCTCTGACGTGAGCTGAGCTACTGGAATTTGGCTTTTCAGTTGTCGTACAAGATCCACTTCTTATCACAGGTGACGATTCGATCTAATCCTACATGGCTGAATTTGTGCAGCAGCCAATTGCAGTCGGAAATCCGCCGAATTTTTTGCCTTTTTCGACAGTTTGACAGAGTTTGCTGTTTTTGCTCAATTTGTGGAGATGACGAGCGATGGTATTTTTTAAAGAGTGGGAGTCTCTCTCTTCAATTTTGCTCGTGGTTTATATTGGATCGGATTCGATGGAGCGGAGCAGTGCCCGTTTATTAATGGTCGAGGGTCGTCCGGAACGTACCTTGTCTTTTCGATGTATTGCCAGAACGAAATTTCGCGAACCAGCTGCGACATGTGATATGGGTAGTTCTTTCCTGCCCAATGTGGCGCAAATGTTTCGGGCTGCCTCGGCTGCATTGTGCCCCTACATGAATTCTTGAAACATGAGCATGCGGATTTTTTGACATAATGAGCTTCCTTTGAAAACCTATAACTTTACAATAAATTAAACTAAACCGAACTTTTTATATACCAAATGTTTGCAAAAAAAACGGGCTTTCAAACCATATACTCATCATACATAGCAATGATAATAAAAAAATTTTATTGACCTATAAACGCAGGTATCAAAACTTTTGGACCAACCTAATAGATAAAAAAATTTATTACTACAAATGAGCTAACAATTGTCTAATTATTGCTTAAGAAGAGCTATACAAAAGTGTAATTTTAAATGGAATCACTTTTCAACTTTAAAATAGAATGCAAAAAAAATTTCTGCCAGAAAAAATAAATCATCGTTTTTATCTTATCGTCAAAAATATAAATTTAAAAAACCATTTCTATTAGGTGCAAAAAATAGTCAAGAAAAATTAGCATATTAAGATTTTTTTTCATTTATCAAAATTCTTCATTATGCATCTATGTATTATTTTTTTGACTTTTAAATTTTTTAGTTTATTTATAAAAGAATAACTTTTTTGTCATTTTTAAGTCAAAAAATGGATATTTTTAAAATTATATCCCAAAAAATTTATTATTTTTATCAAACGTACGTCCATGTTCTTCTGAAACATTGGCACTTTGATACATTTTAATATAAGTTTGGTATAAAGCAAAAACTAGAGAAAAGCGTGAAAAACTGTTATTATGTAGTATGATGTAACATGTAAGAAAAAGACGACTTCTTGCTTCATGCATTTTTAATTATTCCAAATCAATTCACTTGCAGCTTCATGCCGGCACACGCTTTTATACATTCTCGCTCCATTTTTCTTTAGTTCTCATAACGTTTCGCATGTTTATTTATGTTAAAGCTTGATGCGGAAAAGAAGTGCGGGTGGAGACTATTAGATGAAAGGGATGTATAGTCAGGGAGTAGAATATAAGAAATTGGTGGGAGAAGCAAAAACTAAAATGAAATTTTTTGTTTATTATACTTTTAATTTCTTTTTTCTTAAAAATTTGTATCAAATTCATTTTTATTTTATTATTTTAAATTTTAGACAATTTCATTCTTTAAAAATTATATAGTATGTATCAAGTTTATAGTTTATTAACTGACTACAAACAATTTATACTTTTAATTTCTTTTTTATTAAAAATTTATATCAAATTTATTTTTATTTTTTTATTTTAAATTTTAGACAATTTCATTCTTTAAAAATTATATGGTATGTATCAAGTTTATAGATGAATAAAGGCTTATAGATGATAAAGTTTATAAATGATTAACTGATTGCAAACCACGCATTAATAATCATTTGAACCCTAACCTTAACCATTCGATTAATGCATATAAAATATAAATATAATTGTTATTTAATTTTTTTGAAACAATGATATACTTTTAATTTGTGTGTTACGCTTATAGCAAAATTTTAATAAATTTTACTAAAATATAATTTTATAGATGATTTTTTTATTTTTTCCAAGTTTGAATAACTTTGTTGAATGAACCAATTCTAATAAACTTTTTTTATTTGAAAGCTAAGATTTTAGAAAAGCGTTTGCTATATTGTTCTAATTCGTTGTGTTTTAAAGTGAAAAACTGTTCTAAAAACAACGGAAACGAGTTGCAACTGATGTATAAAAGTGGTTTTCAACAAACCACAACAAATTCTGGCCTATCTTGAGGCGTATATTTCATTTTTGTCAAAAACAAGAATAACGAATTTCGATTATAAAAATTTGCAACTTTTGAAAGAAACGTAATGTTTTTTAGAATTACTCTAAAACACAACGAATTCGAAAACCTGTATATACCAAACACTTTACTAAAATCTATGGAACGTCATTTTGTCTAATATAAGAAAAACACAAGAAAAAAATTTCTTAAAAATGTCTTATTTCAAAATCGTTTAAGAATTTCTGAAATGAGAAATTTTTCTGAAATAAGAAATTTTTCTTGTGGAAACATTGGCAGAGTGTAAAAATTTAAATTTGAGAATTCATGGTTTATATTGCTTATAATTCGATTGGAAATGGTCAGATCCACATGGATTCTTTTACACTTTGATGAGACAATATGTTGGCTTTAAAACTTGATTATTTTCATAACCATTAAATTCGTCTTAAGGCCACAAAAATCTATTTTTGTAAAAATGCTGATTTTTGGCTTCTGTAGAATTTTTATTTACACACAATGAGTATACTAGTGTAGCTCGACAAGCACTATCGATTGGCAATGGTCGCGTGGCTCCGATTTAATCCAAGTGTACAATGACAGAAGAATCATTACAAACATAATTTTTAGAAAAAAATATTTTTAGATTTTTACATTATGCCAAAAAACTTGCCGAAAATTTAAAAAGTATAACATCACTTTTTGAGAATACTATATTGTGTATTTTGATAAAAAAAAACTTTAAATTTTTACATAATGCCAATGTTTCCATAAAATTTCTTATTTCAAGAAAAGTTCTCATTTTAGAAATTCTTAAACGATTTTGAAATAAGACATTTTTAAGAAATTTTTTATATTTTTTTATATGTAAATCTTCGTTAAGGACAAAATGACGTTCCCGGCTATGAACTCAGCTTATAAAAAGTTTGTTAAAATTGGTTTACCCAGCAAAAATTATTCGAAAATTTAACTTGAGAGAAATAAAAGAAATTTACAACGTATATTTTTTGTAAATGTACATATTTACAATGTAAAAATAACTAAAATTTTCTTCCATAATTTTCCATATATTCCATATATTTCTACTATTTGAATTTTTTTCATTTCCACTATTATTTATCTTGTTAAGCTTTTTCGGTTCGTTAATGTTTTCGTAAAACTTGCTTTGTTGACATCGTTTTGGAAATTTTTTGGTTTATTTTATTTTCTAGCATTTAATGTTTAACGGGAAAAAGGGGGGGGGCTTTCCGTCATCAAATGAAATCATTTTATTCCAAAAATAAAGATAGAAAATATTGCCATAAGCCTTAACTTATAACAATATTTTATTTAATTCAATGAAATATCAAATAATAAAACAGAAGCAAGAATATAACAAAAAAAGAAAGCAGCAAACATGAAAAAAGCAAAAGAATGAACAAAAAGGTAATAATACCCAGTAGTGCTGGGCGGCTTTTCCAATATTTTATGTCTTGTATTTTACTGCTTCACGACGGCGTGTCCTGCTCGCAGTTTCTACTTTTATTTTTGGTGGCTTATTTGTGCATTTTTTGTTTTCATCCATTTTTCTCCGTTGCCTTATAAGCAAGGAAATGCTATCGATTTTTTTCTGTTCTAATATCTTCTATCAAAAATTAGTCCATTTTTTGTTTAATTTATATTTTTTATATTTGTTTTCAATAAAATAAATATTTGTAACTATTAAAATTTTATTTTATTTTAAATTTCGTAAATTTAATTTAGCTAATTTTTAATTTCAAGGTAGCGCATCTTTGTTATAATGTTTAAATATGTATTGAGTGCAGATGGTTGATAATAAAATACAATTTATCGCATTTTTATCAAGAGTCAACATTCCATTTAATTTACGGACACATTAATTATTCATTCCATAGCAAACGACTTTTTTGCACTTACTGGCATTGTTATATGAATTTTCGTTTTTATTTGCACTTTACTGAAAAAATTTACAATTCTAAGTGGTTTTATGTAAAATTTTTCATTAAATTGGCATTAAAAATAGATAAACATTTTGATTTTTAAAACATATCAATATTATGTATAATAAACAAATATTTTCTTTCAAACTAAAACAAAACTTCTATTAGTTTAATTTTTTTACTATTTAATTTTTACTTGGGTTTTTTTTATTGATTCTATCTGACAAATGAATCTGATAATTTAATTTAATTGTTAAATAGAATTTTTTAAATTTGAATATTGTTTGAATTAAATTCTTTTTAAGCGATTTTTTTTTAATTTTCATTAAAAATAGATAATTCAAAATAAGAATTTATAATATTGTTATTTCCCTAATTTATTGTGCATAAGCAGAGACTTTTTGTTTGTTTTCATTCTGTTATAGCCAATCAGATCACTACAAAATGTTGCATTTTTATTTGAATTATCATAGAAAATATCTTAAAAATAAAACTTTAACATTCAATTATAACACAATGGCGAAAAAAAAATTCTTGAATCGCTTCGGCATATACATGAAATTTGGATATTATATTATTATTAGGTTGGTGCATAATTATCCACAATTTTTTTCAACAAATTTTTTTCAAAAAGTAATTCGACAAAAATTCGGACTCGATCGGCTTTATTGTTAGAGTTTGCGTCCAGCCAATTCCCGTATCTTTCCAAGCTTTTTGAGGACGGACAATCGTGGATTAATCAACGATTTCAGCCGTCTTCTTCCATCGCTGCCAAAAGCGCCTGATCGTCAAAATCCGATGGCTTTCCTCTTTCTAATTCGTCTTCCAAGCATGTATTGGCTGATTTGAAACGGCCAAACCATTCTCAACATTGCCTTTGGCTGAATGTTCCTTCGGCATAAAGTTCCTTGAGATCGCGAAATGACTGTGTTTCCTTTCATTCTTTCTCGAAGCTGTACAATATGACGAATATAGAGTTCGACGCGCATTTTTATTAACAAAGTACAAAGTAGAGAAGATTAATTTTATAAAAAAACAAACAAAACTCAAATTTTCACTAAAATAAACGCGCCAATAAAAATTGCGGATAATTATGTACCGACCTAATATTTTTATTATTAATTAAAATTTAAAAAAAGCGAATAAAAATTTGAAAATAAAACATAAAATAAAAAATAAGAATACGAACATAACAAAAAATTTAACAATTACGTTTTATCATATATGTATATAACTTTATAAAACAATAATAATTTTATATACTCTAATTTCGCGTGTATAAGGCCGGGTGTTTTGAACCAAATTTAAATTGGCGCCAACGAGTTCATTTTGTTGTATCGGATTCAAGCGAGTCCACTTTCATGAAAACGACACAAAGGCGGGCACAAAATTTGGACTCGCTTGGATTCAATACAACAGAATGAACTCATTGGCGCGAATTTAAATTTGGCTCAAAACACCCGGCCTTATACACGCGAAATTAGGGTAAATAAAAACAAAAACTATTTTCAATTCAAGGAATATAGCATTTAAATATACATAGTATAGTTTTAGTATAGTTTTAGTAATCATAAATATAGTATAGTTTATAATCATAATACGTACAGCACATCAAATTATTAGGTTGTAAAAATAGTTCTGCTTCAACAATTTCTTTTTTACTAATATTTAATATTTATTTATTTACAATATATGATTTATAATTTAATTTTCATACTCACTATTCGATTCAATGATGCAAATTTAAATTTAATTTTTTTTATTTATTTTATTTTATTTTTTTTAAATTTATTAATCTTTCTTGGAACTTTCTTTATGACCTAATAATAGGTCATAAAGAATTATTATATTTACTACATGTAAATATAATATGGATATTTTCAATAATTATTTAACTTTTTTATAAATGAATTTATGTCATTTTTTATGTTTTTACCTCTTAAAGTAAACATTTTTCAGCTTTATGAAAACAAATATAAAAAAAAAGAATTTTAAAAAAGTATCACCAAATATTACAGCATATTTTTACGTATCTTATTTCATATATATATAATTCGGTGTGTCTTCAGCAAATAAAACTTCGAGTGGCGGCTGCGATAGCGCGACGGCTACTAACGCCCAAGCCAATGGCGCCACTGCCACTGAAAATAGCATTGGAGATCGACGCAAAAAGACTGTTGGTACGTTAAGTGGTAATGGCGCGACACCAACGCCACCGCCCTCCTCACCTGCACCAGGCGCAGCTCCATCAAGCAGCTTAGAAACCCAATTAAACGCAGATTATAGGTTTGTTCAAACAAATAAGTGTTACGGGAAAATATAATTTCCGGCTATATACGTATTTTTCAGGTCATATAAGATTTTTTCTCATTTAATTAAATTTTGCTTTCTATTCACTTTTAAACAACACATTTTTACTTTTTTTTCTATTTTTTGATGTAATAGTTATTTACAAAAAGTTATTTTTTAGAGTAGTATATATTTTATAGTATAATGTTTTTTTTTAATTTCATTTATACAACAAAAAATCTTTTTAAAGAATGTAAAATTTATTTTAATAATTTATTTTAAAATCAAAAATTCAGTTAAAATCATTAATGATCGAACATTATTAAAAATCATTAACCTGATGAAATGTTATTATTTGTTGAAGTAGCTGTGGTGACAACGATTATTGCTTTATCGACACAAAAACGAACTGATGCATGGGTCGATTTAGATTTGTGCGTAGCCTAAGATATTACTCAATGTTTAGTGCCGACCATGTAGAATTCAAGAACAACGCCCATTACGTCGTTTCGATCGATCTACGGCGTGAACCAGCACTCAAAAATTTTTTGCATTTTCTAGAATTAAAAATTTGTTTTGAATACTCTTTTTACATATTTTTTTTTATCAAAATCACATTATAAAATAAAATTTCAAAAAATTATAAGAAGTACCAAAAAATTACTTAGAAACAATTAAAAGAATGGTAACGTCATAAAAATTGAAAAAAAAGTAAAAATGTGTTGTTTAAAAGTGAATTCTAAATATTTAGTTAAATGCGAAAAAAAATCTTATATGGCCGGGAATCCCTTAACATATATATCAATTTTTATTTTAGGGTTACATTTTTTGGGGCTGGTGGTGTCGGAAAATCTTCCATCATTACGCGCTTTATAAAAAATACATTTAGTGATGCATACGTTCCAACTATAGAAGACATATACCAACAGGTATAAATAATTAAAAACGAAAAATCATAATAATTGATAAGTGGGGTGATCTCAATTTTGATCGTGGTGGTCTACATGTAGAATTAGTTTTTTTTTTAATTATATTGTTATAATTGGAATATTTATTTGGCTATAATAATTTGGCTGTAATAATTTTTTAACTATAGTTATTTATTATATAATATATATATGAAATATTTTATTGTCCTTAGCTAGAAAAAAGTTGAAAATATGGCCACATGCTTTTTTTCCAATTTCCTAAGATTATAAAAGGAAAATTACTTTTTGCTATTTTTATTAAATGTAAACTTTCTTTTGGTTTTTTACATTAAGCGAATATTTTAAAGGCTTATTTCCAACGTATAATAAAATTATTTTTATTCTAAATGTTTTATTCTAAAACGTATACTAAATGTCATTGTTATTTAGGTAATAACATGTAATCAAAAAAATGTATGCACATTGTATTTAATTGATACAACCGGTAGTCATCAATTCCCAGCTATGCAACGTCTATCTATTTCTAAGGGCAATGCATTTGTGATTGTTTACTCCGTTACATCGCGTCAGAGTCTAGAGGAACTAGGGCCTATTATTTTAACGCTTAAAGAAGTTAAAGGTGAGCAAATGGCGGATGTTCCTGTTATGCTTGTGGGCAATAAAAACGACGATTTGCAGGTTTCATTTTAGTCTTTGGCTAGAAATAGGTTTAAAATTTTCTACACCTATATACTAGGAATCTTTTCCGTTATCGAATCCCAAAAAATTTTTTTTATTTTGCGGTAAAAATTTGCATTCTTGAGTTTTTCAACATGATGAATTTGAATATGATATTTATTTTTTATAAAAATATTCCCATGAGTCCTAAAATAGGACAAAAATTTCAAAATTAAAAAAAATCTACCGCAAAATAAAAAAAAAAATTTGACGTCCGATAATAATAGAAAAGAATTTATATGTACTTATTATAAATAATATACACATTATTATTATCCATATGTATTATAATATCTATCTATAAACGTTATATTATGACAGACAGCATTTTGCTCAAAAGTTTGGAATTTAAGCAAAATAAAATTTACATATAATTTTTTGTTGCTTTGCCATAATGTTTATTGTGGTATATTGGTTAATACTTTGCATTTTACTTTATCTCACTTTCTTCATAGCCTCAAAAACAATGGAAGTGTCTTACTATTTTCACTTTCATCACCAACTAGGCATAAATCAAATTTCGACCACGTTTGGCCGAAGTGTGTGTTTGAGCGCTTCGATAATGCTTGTGGCCCATATTTTTACAAAGATTTATTATCATAATATAAACTTTTGCGGTCAAATTAAAGTTTATTATCAAAAATTTAGAAGCGTGAAGTTACTCGGGAAACAGGCGCAAAATTAGCTCAACGTTGGGGATGTGGCTTTATTGAGACAAGCGCAAAGAATAATGATAATATTACCGAGTAAGGTATACAGCGTGGCCTAATTTCGTTCAGAATTTAATCTTTGTTATATCATTTTTATTTTTAACCAATACTATGATTTCTTTTTATTCGATTTCCAAGATGATTTTGTTTGATAAAAAATATGTCGAAAAATATTTAAGTTAATATGATCATGTAAAAATTATCACATGTCGCAACTAGTTCGCGAAATTTCGTTCGAAAAGACAAGGTACGTTCCGGACGACCGTCGACCATTGATAAACGGGAATCATCAAATCCGATCCAACACAAACCACGCGCCGACGACTTGCACTCTTTATAATGTGTTGTTATGTGTTTGGTGATCGGTGTCGGGTCCGGTCTATTGGGAGCTGCTTCCACGCGATCACACTATCAACTCAAAGGTCTACTACTCCCAACTAGATCTCGTACAAGCCGAATTGCAGCGTCACGGCATTGCAGGGCGTCGAGTTTGTTACCAGCAGAACAACGCAAAATCACACACTTCGCGTCGCACGCGCGCCCAGCTTGAGGAATTAGGCTGGGAAGTTCTCAAGCACAGACATCCCGCCATTGGATTATCACTTTTTTAGGTGTCTGAGGCAATTCCTACGCGGACGCCACTTCACGCATGATGACGAAGTCGAACGGGCCCTGGCAGACTTTTTAGCTCAGAAGTCGCGCGCTTTTTACCGACACGGAATCCTGATGTTGCGCCCCTGTTGGCGAAGAGTGGAACAAAATAATGGCGAATATATTGATTAAAACAATCCATTCTTGTTGTAAAAAATTTAAGTTTTTATAAAATTGTTGAAGTGTATCAAAACTTTTGAACCAACCTAATAGTTCAATATGGATAGTTTCGCATTGTAATTTTCAAAAGATGTCCAAAAAACTTATTAAATTCAGAAATCAAAACAAATATTGATGTGTTTGGTATCAAACTACAATTTTGGAATTCGAATAAAAAATCGATTGCAAAAAAGAATAAAAACAAAAGGACGCAAATGGGCCACCTTATGTGTACTGTTTTCTCCAATTAAGTACAACTTTTTCAATTTTTATAGACTTTTTCAATCATTGCTGGCAATGGAAAAACGGCGTAATTTAACTCTTAACGTTCCAAATGACGAACCTGAAAAAGTTAACAATCGTCGACGATGTACACTTTTGTAAATTAAATTTCTATTTAAAAAGATTTTAATTTCACTTAAACTTTTAATTGTATGTTTAATTCTCTTTTATTTATTAAAATTATAATATTTTAATTGTATGTTTAATGCTCTTTTATTTATTAAAATAATAATATAAAAATGTTTTAATAGTCTTTTAATTTTTATTTTATCTTATTAGATAGGATTTAAAAAATTTATATATGTATTTTAATGCCTTAAATTCTTTTCTTTTCACTATTAATGCATAAATATATAAAACTAAAATAAAAAAATAAAGAATTTTATAATTTTTTATTATCAACCTGAATAATAAATTGCAAACATTTATTAATTAAATGTACAATAGAAAACTTTTTTTAGTGTTCCTAAAATTTAGTGTTCCTTTGGATCATCCGGAGACATGTTGAAATTTTTTTCTAAAATTAATACCCTTGCGTTTCCATTATCCGTAAAACCTGATTCTGTTGAAAAAGTACTACAACGACTCCCATCAATAGTACTTCCATTACAATCTGACGATGATATGCTTGCCGAAGAACACTGTATAAGCGTTGATCGGCCAGAATCTTTATCATCGATTTTCTTTTTATTTTCTTCCAATGTATTTTTTAACTTTGATCGTAATGCAAAAATAGTATCCGTTGGTTGTATATTCGTTTCATTAGGTATCAATTTTGTAGAATTATCATCTATATATGATGTAGATGGCATGCAAGAAATTATTGTATCTCTACAAGTCGTAACGTTTGATGTTGCAATTGTGGAAATGGAATTCACGGAACAATTAGGAGAATGTGGTGCAGATGGCGTATTTGATGAGGATGAATTACCACTGTCTTCATCGGATGGACGTGATGGCGGAGTTTTAATATTATGTGAAGATATTTTACGCGTGCAATGTGATAATTCAGATGGTTTTAGAATCTAAAGAAAAATTTTAACTAAAAATTATCTAACATTTTACGAGTTAAGTATATATGTATTAAAATCACAACAAATTAATTATATGTATATAAAAATTAATTTTTGAGTAAAATGGGCATTTAATTTTTAAAATAAACCGGTCGTTTGCCAAGCATTCGGTTGCTAGAACGTGGTGGTATCGGAATACGCAGTACTGAATTTTTACGCGAAAAGTATTGCATAGTTCCTCTACATGTCTCGCAATCGCTATCATCAACAATTATATTTTCTTTGTTATAATCGTATGCCTTAACATGATTGCGATTTGTCACAGTTTCTGCATCATTGTCTACATAAAGACGTGTTATCGGGCCGAAATTTCTTAACGAAGAGCATTCATCCTAAAAATTTTGCAAAAATTAAAAATGCAAAAATGTGAAAAATATTGGAATTTAGGATTCGGTATAATCAAGAAAGAATGTTTTTGCAAAAAAAACTACATGTGTTGAAACTTTTATAAACTTTCAATTTGAAAGTTTCAATTTGAAAATTTAATCTTTAAAACAAAAATAAATAATTTAATAAATTAATTTAAGTGTTAACATACTATGAGTTCATCATTTTCATCATTATCATTTTCTTGTACATTGATTTTATCTGTCTGACGCGCTTCACGAATTTCTTGAATTGTTTCACCAAGTACCAACAACTTTTTTAAAAGTTGGACATCATTTTCCATAATAGAAATCTAAACAAGTATTTTTTAAATTATTTAATTTTTTAAAATATGTTATATAAATTAAATTTATCAATATCAACCTATGTATAAAAAATGTCTAAGAATACTAATAACTGCCTGTATTGTAACAATTTTCTTATAAGGAACTTCATTTCTATAAGTTATTAAATCCACATAAGTTATATATCATTGGACCGAGAATTTTTTTCACAAGATAAAATAAAAAAATTTTTGTTTACTTCCCGTTACTTTGTAATAGCATTTATGCTAGTCGAATAATTTATGTTCTGCTATGTTTTTTTAACATTGACTTCCCTAGCCTTCCTAGCCTACTGTTCTATACAAAATTTTCATTCTGGTTCAAATCCCTGTCGAGATAAATGTTTTTTTTCACTTTTTTAAATTATTTTTTTAAAGTTTTTATCCAAGGATATGCTTACCTTTCAAATATTTACGTTACAGAATAAAAAACAAAGAAGTTAAAAATATCTTGGTTCCACCAAGATTTCAAATTCAAAGAAAAAACGCATAGAGGAAAAAACTAGGCTAACAGTGTTACTTTATTAACCGTTTAAAAAAATATATCTGAACATAAATTATTCAAGCTATTTAACATAAAAACTACAATTAATTATTAACATTGTTGTGATTTGGCTCTATAAATGGGCGCTCTTCATTTTCGCTCTATAATTTGATCCTATTTTAAATAAAATATTTTTTTAATTTTGTGAATAAACAATAAATAATAATAGAATAAAGCCAAACCAAAAGTTCAAAAATTTTTCGAACTGCCGTGCGTTATACGTCTAAAATTAGGATATTCATTCAGGCCAGCCTATAAATTTTTAAATTCGGATCCTCAAACTTTTTCAATTCAGTCAAAAATTTTAAAAGGCAAAAAAATTAAAAAATTTAGGTATAACACATCAATTTACCAGGCCCATTAAATTCTCCAGACTCGGAATTTGGTTAATTCAGGCCGGCCTTTTGAACCAAAACAATTCAGACAGAGCCGGATCAGAACATTAGTAATAAATGGTCTGATTTTTACCAGGAAATTTTAAAAATTTTGAATAGGGTTGCGCCGGTCCGGAACATCCCTATTTTATATGCCCTTTAAATTAAGAAGAAAATTCTCAAAGATAAAAAATTTTAAAAAGATTTAGACATAACACTCTGATTTACCAGCCCATTGAATTCTCTGAAATCGGGTCTTTGATGTTGTTAAAGGCGGAGCAACCCAATCGACCGCAAGTCTCAATAATGACGTGGAACACGTTGAGACGTGGGGAGTGTCGAGGGCGAGAAAGTCCCGGATAAGTCAATAGGTTTTTTTTACTTAGTGTCCAGAAAACAAAGACGCGGAATGATCTAGGTAATGGATCGGTGTTGTGCCTTGGGGTGAGTTGGAATATCGGTCGCTCATATCGCCCGGATATGCAATGCGAAAAAACGGTGATGGGTTCGACGGCGCAGGAAAAGAAACGAGACATTCAATACTATTCGCTATTTGGTTGAGCATGTTTTTATTGTAAGGTTGGCCAGAGAAGTCAGATGGCTATGCGAGAAAATGGGATTGACAAAAACGAGACGAAATGAGGGCAACTTAATTAATAAACTGACGTGATACGTGAAGGACCCAGATAAATTTTCCTATGTTGGAAATGATTTTGGAATTAGTCATTTCGTGGATTTTGGACTTTCTAAAAAAGGGATCTAAGTTCTGGAAAATATGCGTGGCCAAACCCGTTTTGGACCAGGTCGATGAGCTAAGCTGGTCCTGATCAATAATATCCTGTAGGAAAAAAAATCTCTTTTCAAGTGTATATATAGCATGTGTGGATTTACCGACTTATGGAAATGAAGTTCCCTTGTTAATGATTTTGATTAAAATTTAAAAAAGAATTTTTATTTTTAAAATTTTTTCAAAATTAAAAAAAAATCAAACTTAAAGAAATTTTGAATAAAAGATTGTTCCGATGCCCTATATTAATTTTAAAATATTATTTTGAAATAGCAAATGATATTTGAAATGAAATATTATTCTTTTTTCCAACAAGAAAAATTAATCTTATAAAAGAACGAGCGTTTTTTGATTACTCTCATATTAGATTGTTGGAAAAATAATGTTGTTTTATTTACTAGGCGAAATTTATTATAAAAACAAAATTACAACACATTAATCTAAGAGATATTTTCCATCATGATCTATGACTCGTCATTCATGCAAAGAATGAATGCCCTTCTTGAAGTTGTGACTCAAAAATTTTTGCAATTTTAAAGTTTTTGCCTCTATTTCAGCTACTGTTTATTGTTTATGATAACAGCTTGAGGTTATGGAGGATAAAAAGCCACTTTTGGCAGTACCAAAACAGCTCTTGTATTTGATATATTAACCTAGTTACATACAAATTTCCATTTTAGACCTTTAAAATTTTTGAGTACTCGATACCCCCATCGACATATAGAAAATTTTAAAGTTTTTCAAAATCATTCTTTTTTGCTAAAGTAATATTAATTAGGCCTAAATTAGCCAAAAAATATTAATTTCAAGGAGGTTGCCTCAAAAAGTAGATTTTTATTGCAAATTGGGCACTTCTCAATTTTAGTCGATAATTAATAAATATATTTTTTGCACCAAAAATTGAGTTATTACAAGTAAATTTTGTATCATAATATTCGCAAGAAAATACCTTTTCAGATAAGTGTAAATCCATGGACTGAAGTCCCTTGGTAATAAAAATATAGCAAATAAAATTCAACCGACATTATTTTTCCAACAATCTAATATTTTGTAATTTATTCTTCTATTTATCCAAACTCTTTTCAATTAGAATAGAAATATGACTGTGTAAACAACAAAAATAAACAAAAAAAATTTTTAAAGTTTTTGGCAGTTATTTTTAATTTATTATTTTTTTAAAATTGTATAAAATGTTAGGTTAAGAATTATTTTTTTCCAAATTGGAATAACCATTTTCTGTGACACTAATTTAAAAAAGAAAAGCAGATTTGATATCAGTGTGCTCTGAATATTCAAAAAGAATTTTGAAGTTATAATAAAAACAAAACATGGGAAGAATTTGCCTACATTGTACGTAATATGCAATAATAGATAAATGTGAATAAAAAACAAATTTTCAAATTTATTGCCATATTAAAGTTGCTGAAATTAACTAAATTTACAAAAAAAGCTGTTAAAACTTTGATAAAATGTTGACAGCACTTTAAAAATATGGCATTTCCATTATAGTAATTATTAAGCAGTTAACACATAATTTTTTTATGCAGATATTTTTTTTTAATTTTTTGTTACACTTGCACAGGCAATACATTTAAAAAATAACTATTTACTATTAAAAAAATAAGATCCAAACCTATATTTATTTATTTTTTGCTTTCATTTTCTAGTCATTCATTTTCTCATGCAATCATTTTTTTATATTTTGCGGTAAATATTTCAATATTTACTGCAACTTTAAATTTATGTACATCTTTCGAATGATTTGATTTGTCCTTGCAAATCAAATAATAAATTTATGCTGGTAAAATGCAAATTTTATTTGAAAAAATGTGCAAAATAAATATACTTTTTACGTGAAAAATCTTTAAAAAATAGAAAAAAATTAATAAATAAACTATTACATTAACTAGATAATTATACATATTGCTTGTATACATTTAAACATAAAAATGTATGGTATTTATTTTTGCAAATTATTTATTGAGAAATTAACTATGATCATATTATAACAAAATAAAAATATAATTATACCATTTTTTCGCGAAGAATTTCGAATTGAACATTAATCGGAAGTGGACGATTTTCAATTGGAGAAGATTGTAAATGCTTAAGGGTTTCAATTTGATTTACGAATGATGTATTATCATACGTATTATAAGAATTTGTTGGCATCTCCTCCGAATCGACAAAAATTGAGTCAGAGTCAGTAGTCGGCTGCATGAGTCCTGGATTTTCCTTAGCTTTATAATAGAAAATATTATTTGAAGATTTGTTATTGTAATTTTGTGTAGTCTCAATAAATGGACAACAATTCAAAAAATCTGCATTTTGTGGTATATATAAATGCGAGCAGCTTGATGAAGCAATTTTACTATTAAAAATCTCTCCTCTTTCAAACTCTTTTGTTTCTTGTCGTTTTTCGTCATTGCGAAAAAAATTGGCATTAATATTATTCGCTTCTTCATCATGAAGAGAGCAAACTGACCGTGCTTTTTTATAACGCTCTAAACGGCGTATCCTGATTTCACAAAGGCGTCGATATTGTGAATATGAATCGTCACAACTCTGTTGTCTTTTTCCTATGTTATTAATATCAGTATCATTAAAGACGTCGCTGCTATCTTCGGTACTATATTCATTTTTGTGTAAAAAGTTTTTCCGTTTTATAAACACGGGAATTATATTAGCAATAGAACTAGACTGTTCCATATTTAATGACATTTAAATCTAAAACTATTAATTATTATTCGTTTATATACTTGTAAAATATATATAAAATGTAAATTCTTTTTGTTATTTGATAATAAAAGCATAAATAAAAGTTTAAAAAGAAAAAGGAAAAATACAATACTAAATTTTATTATAAACATGAAAATATTTTTAGTGATACAAAATAAATAAATTAATTAATGTAAAAGTAACTTGAATTTACTTATATTTACATGTAATTTACATGTAATAAGGTTAAAAAATAGTTTTTCAATATAAAATCTGTACAAAGATAAAAAAAATATGTGGCTACGTTGATATTGTGGGTTATTAGTAAAAATTAATGATGCTGCGGTATTGTTTTTTTAGCTGAAGATAAAATTTTGACGATAAAGTTGCTGTTGCTGATGATATAATTTGTATTAGCAATTTTTTATTAGATTTCCTAAAAAAAATTGCGTGAACTACTCCAAGTGATTTATTTTAACTCTATTTCCTTTTTTCCGAAAAGTTTTCAAAAATCAATGTTTTCGCGCAACTTCCAGTTTAGTTTTATAAATTCAAAAGAAAAATAAAAACTAACTATAAAATTATCTTAAATTAGAAATAAATTCGTTTATATAAATTTAACAACGTTTTCTGTGAAAAAAAACTAAATACAATACAATTGGTATTAAAAATTTTTCAACGATTCAAACTATGCGAACAATTCCAGCTTGTTTTTAATTAAAAATTTAACATTGATTAGTTACCCAAAAAATGACACAGAAACAAAAAACCATGTCTTTAAAAAATGTCCTTTTTTAATTTACGTTAATGTTTTTGCGGTTTATTCGTTGATGAACAAGCGCAAGAAGCGAACAAACAAAAAAATCGAATGATCAAGCGTGAATTAAAGACTGATAATTAATTTTTGTGTAAATATTGACAAAAAAGACAACTATTTTTATTAATTGCAATGGAAAACTTGTCGTTGAATTTTCCAAAATGCCTTTACAATTATTTTTAAATACCTAAATGAATTTTATCAGATTCTAAAAAATATGAATGTTTATGTAAATAAAAACAAACGTTTATTTTATGGGCTCAATTTATTAACAAGATTTTATTTAAAAAATTTTCAATTCAATAATAGAAATCTGCAAATAGCACTGATATCATTGTTTACTTGAGTTTACTTTTCACTTGTATCTGGAATGTGTTTGGCGCAAAAAAACTTGATAAAAAAGTAAGGTCATTTTTTTTTCTCGTACATGTAAGCAATGAAAACACGTCTTGCAATATTGAAATGAAAATGATCATAAAAACAACTTTCCGCGAGAAGATAATTTTATGTGAAACTTTTGGTTATTGAAATATATTATAATGTAATTTATTTTATTGTTTGAAAATAAACTTAAAAGAAAAACATTAAAATTAGAAATAGCATACATATTTACTTCATTAAAAAAATAATCCGCACAAATTAATTATTTAGATAATAAAATATTATTTTACCAAATTTATTCAAAAAACTTTTAAAAAACTTTGTCATAAATGTGAAAAATATTTATTTTTTATTAATAAATCAAAAATATGTACAAATAACTGAACATATAAAATAATAGAAATATAATTTTTGCATAATCGTGCTTGATTTAATAGAAAGTCGTTAATATTAATTTTGTTTGAAATCTCAAATTACCAAAGCAAACGAACGGAAATAAATTGGTGTCAAGTATTTTTATGGATGTCCTCGAAATTACGCTTTTCTCTTAATACATACTCTTAATATTTGTTAGAGGAAAAAAGTATAATTCAAAGCTGGCCATTATTATACATATATTTCAGTATAATAACTTTCTTTATTTAAAATAAATTGGATTAATTATGATAAAATTGAAAAAATGAAAAATAAACATTAATTTTTAAGATTCATTAAAATGACTTAAAAGTACTTATTAAAAGTTTAAAAATTTATAAAAATTTTCTTTTAATAAATTTTATTATAATAATTTTTATGTGTTTTTACACAACTTATTTAAACGACATTAATAGTAAAAAATAATATTAAAACAATCGTCGTAAAAATATTTTACAATTTTAAGTAATCAAAATTTAAAAAAAATTAATTTTCAAAAATTTATATTTTGCAAACTTATTAATGTTTACATTAGAATATTCAAAAATCCAAGAAAAATGAAAGAATAAAAACGAACAAAACGAGTCGCATCAGCATAACTTTTGTGGGTTATTCAAAATACATTCACTTTTCACCGACCAATTGAGGATATATGGAGTACGTGAAATAAATTATGAAGTTGAATGCTATCCAAATTTATGTATGTGCGTTTGAGTGTGTGTGAATTTATAAACGAAGATAAAAATAAATAGAAAATTATACATTGTAAATTACTTTTGAAATAAGCCCAGTAATGGAAACTTAAAATCGGTGCAAATAATGTGTAGTGTAAATATGTACATATTTTAAATTACTGTCCACATCTGTTTTTACAAAAGGTTACTCTATCCATAACTACATAATTACAAAAAATATTTTTCATAAAATGTTTAAAAAATTTATTTTGTTATATAAAATTATTTATTGTAATCTTTTCTATATTTATTTACCTATATAGTATTGCATTAAAATTAATGCAATTTAATGCTCTAAGTTCGGGTAAATAAGACCTATACAACAAACTTGTCCTAAAGCGAATTTCACTTTTCAATAAATTTGCAATTTCTTTAAAAATTTTACTTTTTTTCAAGTTTTTTATATTTTTTTAGCTATTTATTTTTGAATTGCATGCACATTTTTTACATTTTAAAAGTAAAAATACTTTATTCAAAAACAAATAACAACAAAAAAGCTCAAAATCCGTCGAAATTTTCATCGGAAACAAAATGGAAGTTTTAAAATAAATCGTAAAATTCATGAAGCAATTCATCTGCCACAATTTCATTCTCTTCTTTCTCCAATTCGTAATGTTCTTGTTCTTTTGGCTGGCCTTCTTACAGTGCGTGTCGAAATCCATTCTGCACGCACTGAATAGTTACTTCGTCGAAGCTATCGAGAACCCACGAGCAAAGTTAATGATATGACGCTCGGCGCATCCTCCCGCAAGCAATATAAGTGTGCATCGCCTCGACGATTATTCATTCTTCCCATTTTAAAGGACTTATTCACGGTCATGTCTAAAGTTTCGATTCGACGCCTTCAAAACGTGGATCGCTTTACGCCACTTCCTCACCATACATTCATAGATGTTGAAAAAATCTGCAGCCACTCGGTTTCTTTTCGCTTGTAATTTGAATGCTACAGTGTAAGATTTTCTCATCGGAGACATCAAAACTTAAAAAAGTTACGTTTATTAATCAAAACTTTAATAACGTTAACGAAATTTTCGAAAAAAAAACAAATAATTTCGTCAATTTTTAAAGAAAGTGAAACTTCGCCAAACTGCGTTTTAGACATGGAGCGCCTTATTTACCCGAACTTAGAGCATTTAGATTGAGATAACATACAAAAAAATAAGTAGGGGAAAGAAGAATAAATTAAAATTTAAAAAATCAAATTTTTAAATTTATCTAAAAATAAATATGTAATTTAAATATGTATGTAGGTATTTAAAAATTTTGTTAAAAATTTGTTAAAAAATGTGTATGTGTCAAATATTGTACATTTATCAATAGTTGAGTAAAAAATATCCAAGTACCATGTCTGTTATTAAATTTTAATGCAAGGACAGCTGTCTTTTCATTTGTTCGCATATTAGAATAATACAGAATGGGCGATAAAAGAGCATATTTGGCATAAAAAAATATTTGCTTCGTTTTGTGAAAATGAAAAATATATAAAAACGACAATAATTCTCGAATTCATTTTCAAATAATTATTTGTTATAAATTTAACAAGGTTTGATTTATGTATTTTCAAAAAAAAATTTTTTTATATTTTTAAAAAATATTTTTTTTTAATTAGAAAAAGTAAAAAAGTGATAATAAGGGGAAAAAAGTAATAATGACATTTACTATCTTTGGCAAAAAAATCCCAAATGTACAAGTCGAATTATATGTAAATGAAAATAGCAATTGCTACAAAAAATTCTGCTGCTAAATGGTAGTTATGCATTTCCAATTTTTAAAATTTGCATAAATTAATCTTAAAGAAGAAAATTAAATTGTATAAAAAATTGCAATTTGATAAAATCCTTTTGTCAATCTTTAAATAATCTAAAAAGGAATTTGTAAAATGTCATCTAATAAATTAATTTTTAATTTTATCAATAGATGTTATTTAATTTTTATACTTATCCAAATGAAACATTAAGACAGATTATTTATCTATAGATTTTTAGTAAAAAAATGAGAACAACAAATATAAACTTTTTTAGTAAAAGATTGACAAAAATCTATTTGTTGATAAAAAAATTCACTCAATTGTATTTATATATGTATACTTTTACATAATTATTTTGATAATACAAATAATCAAAAATTAAATCTTACAAGCGAGGATTTTTAAAATTTATAATTATAATAATTGTATATATAAATTATAATCATCTTTTTTATTAAAGTATACTATGAAAAATATACGTTGTTAAAAAACAAAATAATTGCATATAAATAAAATATTAAATAAATAAATATAACACTTAAACAGTTGAAGATCCGTGTCAACCTCTGTCGTTACGTAGTGTATCATATAGTCGCCATTAATATTGTGGTCATTCGTCTAAAATAAATATAAATTATTTCTGAATTTCCCAAAAATTAACAAAAATAAATATAAAAGAAATGAAAATATAAGAAAAAAAAAGAAAAAGTTGCGCGATTTAAGGATTTTGAATTTGTGAATTGAAAGCGATTACCGTTAATACGCTTTACAGAAAAAAAAAGTAATTTAATCCTGACTTTTTGCAAATCTATAAACTTTCATACATTTGCAAAAATTATAAATAATAACAAAACAAAATTTTAAGTTTAAAGTTATGCAGCAGAAATGTCGCGAAATTCCGATTTCGGAAAAATGGCCAAAATTTAGGAAATTTAGGAACTACGGGGTGACTGAATATGACCAACATTTTCAAAAATAATGACATTTTAAAATTTTTTGTAAAAGTGACTAAATATTTTTTTATACTTTGTTCCTCATTATAAAATGGTATAAAAATTACATTCAAAAATTATATATTACAAAATATATGTATAAAATGGAAGAAAAATAGTAAGAAACATGAGTAATCAAGATATATTAGGTTGGCGAGAAAGTATTTTGGGTTTTTCTTATATGAAACAACATTTATTATAAAAACAAACTAGATTGTTTTGTTTTCACGATATCCCCATCAACATATGGAAAATTTTAAAGTTTTCAAAATCATTCTTTTCAGATAGATAAACTTATTTTACAAAAACTTTTATTAAAAATTATTAAATTACCCTAAAACAAGGAAAAGTCGACGAATGAAGTCAGAAATATTTAGGATGTATAAGCTACAGCCCGATCCTTACGATTGTTCCCAGAAGCAATGTCTAAGATTGTGTCTATTTCAGAACGTGAGAAACTCCATTGAACTGCGTTCGATGCTTAGAAAGGGTGAACTGGACGTGGCAATGATTCGTGCTGAAATGATAGTCGGGCCATTTGTATTATTGGCGGCGGCAAATCGCGCTATTCATCAAACAGCTCACAATCGTAAAGTCGCTGGCCGCTGAGTTCATTTACTTCTTATCGCCAACGAGAAATATTAGCGAGTCACTGGTAACATTCGGAATTGTAGAGAACAGTCGCGATCTTCTTGTAGCGACATTCGACGACGTCAAAGGCAAAGAGATGTTGAGGATGGCAAAGAAAATTGACGTCGTTGGATGGGCTCTGCTACGTCTTTGATTTCAATCTCATCAAAAAGGGGTATCAGGAACCCAAGGTAAACTCTGCTACGCTCAGTGATCTCATCGGCACGAAAATAATCTTCAAAGATCTTGTCTCGTAATTTATTTTGGCAGTGTCTCCATTTATTCTTAAACAGCTTTACTTTTAACCAAATTCCACACAAAGTGAATATTATTCTAAATTCAAAATTTGTTCTATTTGTTTTCTAAATTCCGTATAGAATTAAATTATTAATTAAAATATTAGATCCAAGAAATAGTTGTTCCATATAAAGGTCCAAAATACTTTCTCGCCAACCTAATAATAAATCGACAATATTTAACTTATTTTGTTGTACAAAATTAGATCAGATGCGTCAAATTTCTTCTACTCAAAAGACTCTTGATATCAATGTGTCTGTTACCGGTAAGTTAAATAGAATTAATCTGGTCACTAATATCTGAACAAATAATCGGACTGCAGCATTTGCACATTATACCGAAATATTTGCGCAACTGATGGATTTCAGGCTGTATTTCGACTCTGTCTTAGGCTAACAATCATCTGCATTATTATATTTATAAAGTTAATAAATTAATTTTATAATTAGTGCAGAAATGTCAAGTTGCTCAAATGTCGGCTTTGCGCTCGATTGTGCAAATTTTAAAAATGTGAAAAAATGCTTTTTTCAAAATAAAGTTTAAATTTATTGTAAATATTTAGATTACTAACCAGGTTCTTGGCTGTCTGATGTTCTTCCTTGATCGTAACATATAAATGACACACAAAATTCGACTAAATATGTCTCAAGAAGTTTTAAATTTTTTTATTCCGATGCATGAAATGTTAAAAAATAAAATTTTTTACACCTTTTAGATATTTTTGTATTTTTTAAAAATGCAAGAAATGTAATCAAAATTACATTTTTTCAAGAAAAGCAAGGGCTTGCACTAAGCCTTATTAATCAATAGAGTTCCTAAAAGGTTTGAGAAAGGCTTAGGACAAAATAGGTCAAGATGTGACCAAGATGCGATGTAACCCGAATCTTAGCACATCTAAATATCTGTATGAACGCAAATGGAGAAATTTTCGAAAACTACTTTTAAGATGTGAAATTTTATGCTCTTTCTAATACTATTATGTATTACGTTGTTTTTGTTTAATAAAATTTGCTGTTAAACTGATTATTTTAAAAAACAACGATTTCTATGCACCCTTTATTTTAATATTAAATAAATTTTTCTAGATATATACATATATGTGTGGAATTATCTTACAACATTCCAAAAACCAGTCAGTCTTTCAATGCAAACAAATTCATTTATGGAATAAAAATTTTTAAATGTTAACAATTGTCAATGCCAATATTTTGTTTCTTTTTTTCTTTTTTTTGACAAATTCAATAAAGAATTATTGAAATGGAAAAAAATATCCATTTGTTATTGTATGTATATTTAGTATTAATTACTTTTTTAGCTAATTTAATTTAATTATTATATTATTATATTTACATATAAATATAATAATGTAATAATTAAATTAAATTATTGGAATTATAATTTTTATTTCATTTATTTTTTGATATTAATGAACGTATTTTTATGATTTTTCGTTAGTCTCAATGTATTTAGGTGTACAAATATGAAAGTTCGTTTTTTTACGATTCAAAAAATTAAAATTCCAAAAAATTTTCAATTAAACTTTTATTAACAATAACAATCATTGTTAACAACAACATTATTCCAATTTATGAGCATCTTATGGATTCCATCAAAAAAAAATTTCGGTTGTTTCGACGCAATCCATTCATCGAGTCATTTTCGCACTTTTTCTTGTTTTGTGAACTTCTGCTCCACCAATCCGTGAGCCATTGATCGAAATAAGTGATAATCAGACGGAGCGATGTCAGGAGAGTAGGGCGGGTGGGTAAGATTTCCTATTTCAGTTCTTTTATGGCATTTTTGACCGGTTCTGCAACATAAGGTCTGGCGTTGTCGTGAACCAATATTGGGCACTCGCGTCTTGTGGTCCATTCTGGTCGTTTGGTGGCAACTTCTCTGTTCAGATTGATTAATTGCTCTTTATAACGAGCAGACGTAACAGTTTCGCCAGGTTTAAGAAGTTCATAATACAAAATATCCTTCTGATCCCAACATACGCAGTCATTGTTGCTCAGGTCAAAATCGCCTTCTCTGAACCTCTTAAACCACTTTTGACAGGCTCTGGCAGTGATCGTATCTTTGCCATAAGCTTCAGCAATCATTTTGTGAGAATCGGCGGCACTTTTCTTCCAGTTAAACATGAATAAGAAAACTTACTGCAAATGCTCTTTCGTTGGCTCTTCGGTGGTCATCTGTAAAATTGTCCTAAAATTTTATATGCAAACCTTTTTTAAAAATTCAAGAACCATTAGATAGCGGTTTGAACACTCTACAAGATAGATGCAGACAAATGTTTTGAAAAAAAGTTTATTAATGAAAAAATATTAGACAAAGTGTAACGAACTTTTATATTTGTACACCTAATACAATTTTATTTTTATTTTCTTGTTTGCATATTCATTTTCTTTTTATACATATTTTTATATATGTTTATTATGCAAAAATTGCACATACAAATGCGTATATTTGTGTGCATATGTTCATGCATATATGCCGCTTTTATTGCCAGATGCGAGATAGACTTTACAAAGAAATTCTTCGAGAATAATGAAGACTTTTTATATATTCCACAAAGCAAAACGAAGAAATTGTCAAACGCATGAAAATTTGTTTGCACATACACGTGTGTACATGTAATATATCAACATTCTATGTGCATTATAATTGGCATGCACAAAGTGGAATATTTTTGAGCTGGAGAAATTGGGTTGTTAGAATAAAAAAGAACATAAAGAAGTTTTGTTACAAGATATATTATTATTTTATATACATATGCATTGCTGTAAAAGCCATCCTCACCACGGCACTAAAACTTGGATTTGTTTGGATGAATCTTTATGTAATGTTTTTTACATTAATTTATATAAAAAATATATGCGATATTTTTCGTTGTTTTGCGAATGCAAAAGAAAAAAAATCGATTTTATTCCAAAAATTTGTTTCTTTTTGAATAGTTTTTTATGCTTTTAACTAGTATAATATAATCTATATTAGGTAATATACGAAAAAAGTAACATACAAAAAAAGATATGTATAATTCGAACGATATACATATAATTTTCTGATTTATATTTGCTTGCCTTAAAAAATATGAAGCTATTGTGCTTTAATTTTAAAAATTTTTATAATTATTATTTAAATTTTTATAATTATTCTTTTCACTAAATTAAATTTTATTTTATATTTTAATTTTATTTTTTCTCGATTCTACATTAATTTGTATGCATGTATTTTTAACTTTAATATGATTGCAATAATATTTTTGACTTTGAAATCAGTTTGATATAATTTGTTATTTCTCTATTTATGTGGCAACCACTTCTTTATTTTTTATTATGGTCCTTGTGCTAATAGCCGAGTGATTGCCCCCAAAATTTATTTTTCTTTGTTGGTGTTTCGAATTTATATTTTTTTTTTATTCAACAAAAGTGCTCAAACACCAATTAACAACAATTTTTTATAAGAAGCAAAAAACTTAACTAACTTAAAACTAAAAAATTGGGCCTAGAACATTATAAGCGAACAAATTATTGCAATAAAGGAATTTCGTGGTGAAACCAACAAATGTTTAAATAATAAACTAAGGCTTAAGCTACAAACTGAGATTATTAGATTTTCTTCGCGTTCGCGACAATTTAATAAAAATTATCATTTATATAATACATATTATCGCTTCATTTACAAATGCATATGTAGGTATTCTTTATGTTTTATTTTTTTTTAATATTTTAAAGTTAATGTTTTACTATTTTTAAAATTGTTTTTAATACTATTGTCGCGAATAGCGAAAACATGAATTGGATTATTTTAAAATAATTCAAATTGAATTTAATTTTTGTGGCATTTTTGGACTGCGTTTTTGTTTTTGTTTGCGAAAATAAAAAAGGGCTTTTTCGCGCCAGTTTTTTGCCGTGCTGGACTTTTTTATTCATTTTTTTTATTGTTCTTATTTTTTAATTTGTTGATTGTTGTTGTTTAAGATTCTAAGAATAAAGTGCTCTCTTTCTGTTCTTTTTCACCTAGTACATAAAAAGGAAAAAGTCGTTTCCACAAATTTGTGCACAAAGGTCTTGTTAGGAATAATTATTAAACCCGTGGACCGATTAAGAATAGTAATTATTCCCTACAACTATACACTGTTATATTACAAATCTCTCAAAAATTTAATATGGTGTTAAGTAGCTAATTTCAAATGTCGTTGATCTTATTTTTAAATTTTTCATTATTTTTTACATATTTTTTTATTTTTTTAACAGATACTTTTATAAAAAGTTACTAATTAAAAAACAATGATTTCAAGAAAAATTATTTTAACTTTTGGTGGCTCTCTAACAAAAAAAGTTAATTTCCGGGCCGTCAGATCTCAATACAACATATAAACCATTAAAAAAAGCTTATTTTTATGCGTACAATGAAATAATTTCCACGTGCTAATTAAGCAGTATAACTTTTTTACAGACCATAACAGTAATTGCGTTTGTATTTAATTCTTTTTATTATGAGTTTATTAGTCGCGGCAGTGGCTTAGTGGCTAGTGTGTCCGTGCCTTCCTTTTTTCCTTTGAGTTAGAATCCGCTCTGACTACATTTCTGTTTTTCGTTTCTTTTAGATTTAAATTTTTGTTTTTCTTAATTTTAAAAACATTGCGCTATCGTCACTTCGTAAATATGGTCTTGACTTCAATTTTTAACGCTGATCAGTCTGGCTTTCTAAAAGAGTTCCACTCAGCCAGATCATTAGCTCCAGTAGGTCAAAGGACTGTAGAACGCAACTGTTTTTTGTTTTTCGTTTTAGATTTGATTTTTGTTTTTCGTTTATTTTTTTAATATATTCTTTATTTTAATAAATTTATTTTAATAATTAATAAATCAATGAACATGGTTATTTATAATGAAATGATTAAAATATAGTATTTGCTCACAATACGAGCATTTGATAAATGACATAAAGAAACAATTCATGAAGCAGCAGCGTGCTAACAATTTATCCTCAGGAAAGCAAATATCCACTAGTGTATTAAAACACGGTGGCTCTATGTCAACGTAGCTGCACTTATACCAAAAGTACTGTAAAAATGGACGAAATAACGGATTCTGAAATTGGAAATATACGAGTTCTAAAACACGCAACAAATTCTCCCGCTGATGGATAACAAATTCCGGATTATTCGACATTATGTAATTGTGAATTCGACGAACGAACGCCTTGAAAATTCGGGAAAAAAGACATCAAGCGGCTGATAGAGTGAAGCCCAGAAAGCCAGACTGATCAGCGTTAAAGATTGAAGTCAAGACCATATTTACGAATTGACGATGTTTTTAAAATTAAGAAAAACAAAAAATTAAATCTAAAAAAACGAAAAACAAAAATGTAGCCAGAGCGGATTCAAACTCAAAGGAAAAAGGAAGGCACGAACACGCTAGCCACTAAGCCACTGCCGCGACTAATAAACTCATAATAAAAAGAATTAAATACAAACGCAATTACTGTTATGGTCTGTAAAAAAGTTATACTGCTTAATTAGCACGTGGAAATTATTTCATTGTACGCATAAAAATAAGCTTTTTTTAATGGTTTATATGTTGTATTGAGATCTGACGGCCCGGAAATTAACTTCCCTTGTAAGAATAATTTTATTTGCATAAAAGAATATTATATTTTACAAAATTATTAAAATAGAAGATATTATATATGTTTTAAAATAATAAATTAATCGAATTTCTAATATTTAATATAATAAAAATTAAATTTTGAATTCTGAAAAAATTTAGTTTTTTTCAATACATAAATATTTAAAATAGCATCTATATATTTTGCATTTTAAGGATTAATCTATAACGAAATGCTAACTAGTTTTTTTATTAAATTTTAATTTTATCAAAATGGCTGATTACAAAGGGCCGCCACAACAAGAAGCAAAGCTTCAGTCGCAAGCAACAGATGATCCTCAGGCTCAAGTGCAAGTGCAACCGCAAAAAGTTTGTTTTTTAAATTTGTTACTATTTTGTTGTAAATTTGATTGATCGTAATCATTTTACTATATCATTTTACTATATAGAATCAAGTTGCCCGCATTATATATAGAGCAATAAGAATAAACTATGGCGAAAAACTTAACTTAGAAAAACTAAAAATGTTTTATTTTATTTATAGCGTTCTAATGACCAAAATGCAATGTTTTTACGTGCCTCGCGAGCTGGCAATCTCGAACAGGCAATATCGTTTTAAATTTTCTTACAAATTTTTAATTCTTTAAATATAGGTCCTAGAGTATTTGCGTGCTGGAATTGACATTAATACATGCAACTCAAATGGTTTAAATGCATTGCATCTTGCATCAAAAGAGGGTCACACCGAAGTTGTTCGTGAACTTATACGCCGAGGAGCGGCCGTCGATGCTGCAACTAAGGCATATATTTAAATACAAAATTTATATATGCATATTTTATAAAAAGGAAATTTTATATTTACCAACATTTTTATTAATTTTTTTACTACACATCATGATTTTTATTTTCGATATTTTAGAAAGGTAATACGGCTTTGCATATTGCATCTTTGGCGGGCCAAGATATTATTGTAACTATTCTTGTTGAAAATGGTGCAAATGTAAATGCTCAATCGTTAAATGGTTTTACGCCTTTATATATGAGCGCACAGGAAAATCATGAAACTGTTGTTCGCTATCTTCTTGCTCATGGAGGAAATCAAGCATTGGCTACCGAAGTAATTTATATATAATTTGATTTAATTATTGATTTATTTTATTGATTATTAATAAATTTTTATTTTTTGTATTTAATAAAAATATATTTTTATGCATTATATTTAATAGGATGGTTTCACTCCATTGGCAGTAGCTTTACAACAAGGACACGATCGCATTGTAGCGTTACTTTTAGAAAATGATAATAATAGTAGAATCAAGTTGCCCGCATTACATATTGCGGCAAAGAAAGATGACACTAGGGCAGCTTCACTATTGTTGCAAGTAATTAGTTTCTTTATTTGCGCGTGTATAATATCTGTATATAATAATTGTTAACCGTAGAACGAACAAAATCCAAACGTTACATCAAAAAGTGGTTTTACACCACTGCATATTGCCGCACATTACGGCAATGAAGCGATTGCAGAACTTTTATTGGAGAAGGAAGCCAATGTCAATTATCAAGCACGTCATAACATTAGGTACAATTAATTCATATATTCAATTTCTTACTAATATATGTATATTGTTGTGTATTGAGTTCGGTATTCGTTTGTTATAGACCAGTTCGTAAATTAAACAATGATTTATTTAATAAAGGCTGTAAGGTAACACAACAAAAGAATAATGAAAACAAACGAGAACAAATTGCATAGGTAAAATAGGCGCCAGAACAATTACGAAATATATACCAATTAATATAATCAGTACAAGACCAATATTATTTAAATATATAACCAAAAATCATAACATATATATTTCATGTTTTTTAGCCCTATTCATGTTGCAGCAAAGTGGGGGCGAACAAACTTAGTAGCTCTGCTACTAAATCACGGAGCTATCATTGATTGTCGTACACGTGACTTGTTAACACCACTACATTGTGCGGCACGTTCTGGAAATGACGCAGTTGTGAATATGCTTTTGGAAAAAGGAGCCCCAATCAAAGCTAAAACTAAGGTTTCATCAGCCATAAATTATTAAATCTAAAATAAAATTAAAGTGTTGCATTTTTATATTTATATTCAAAATTTTAATAATTATGTTTAAAATTGTTCTTAAATAAGTGATTTTAACAGAATGGGCTGGCTGCTTTACACATGGCAGCACAAGGAGATCACGTAGAAAGCGCACGTATTTTACTATATCATAATGCTTCGGTTGACGAAGTGACAGTCGATTATTTAACACCATTACATGTAGCGGCGCATTGCGGGCATGTGCCAGTAGCAAAACTTCTTCTTGATCGACATGCAGACCCAAATGCGCGTGCACTCAATGGTTTTACTCCTTTACATATTGCTTGCAAGTGAGTATAAAAAATATAACAATACCATAGGTATTCATGCACAACTCTAATATGCGTACAAATTACATTACACACATTATGTACTTATTTTACTTATTTAAATCATAATGTTTTTTTTTAGAAAAAATCGCCTTAAAGTAGTGGAATTGCTTTTAAAATATCGCGCATCCGTCGAAGCTACAACAGAGTATTTTATATTGTTTTTGTCTATTTGCATACGATAATTTGTAATACTCTTAAAATAATTGAAATTTTTTATAGATCTGGACTTTCGCCTTTGCATGTGTCCGCTTTTATGGGTTGCATAAATATTGTCATTTTTCTTATTCAGCAGGTAAGAATTATAAAAATACATTTTAGAGACTATAGTAGTAATTATGAGCTAGTAAATGGAAATCTGGCATTCAATAACTATTTTTTTATGAATATTAAATATAGGGAGCCAATGTGGACGTAGAAACAGTTCGCGGAGAAACACCACTTCATCTAGCTACACGGGCTAACCAGACTGATATCGTTCGAGTATTAGTACGCAATCATGCAAATGTGAATGCACAAGCACGAGTTCTTCAAACACCTTTGCATATTGCTGCACGCCTCGGTAATACCGACATCGTCGTAAATCTACTTAACGCAAATGCCAATCCCAATGCTGCTACATGCGATCAATATACTCCGCTTCATATTGCTGCAAAAGAAGGACAAGATGAAGTCGTTGCTCTTCTCCTTGATCATAAGGCTGATGTGTCGCTTTTAACAAAAAAAGGCTTTGCGCCATTACATTTGGCGGCAAAATACGGAAACTATGGTGTTGCAAAGTTGCTACTTGAACGTGGAACGCCGGTAGATATTCTTGGAAAAAATCAAGTAACACCGCTTCACGTTGCAACGCATTATAGTCATGAGCAAGTAGCACATTTATTACTTAAAAATAACGCTAGTGCGCAAGCAAGTGCTAAAAATGGTTATACTCCTTTGCATATTGCCGCTAAAAACAATCAGATGGATATTGCTGCACAATTAATTAGTTACAAGGCCGACCCAAATTCCGAAAGTCTTGCTGGATTTACCCCCTTACATCTTGCATCTGAAGTTGGTTTCAATGAGATGGCAGCATACTTAATTGAAAATGGTTCACAGGTACTTTTTTATAAATTATATAGTTAAAATACATACACATTATAGTTAAAATACATACACATGCATAATAAAGAAGCATATAAATGTAATTAAAAATTATGTACATAATTAAACAATCATAAATGCAATCAAATTTTAATAAATTTTATTATGTTGTATGAATAAGAAAAATAAAAATGTTTAATTGCAGGTTAATGCACAAGCTCGTAATGGTCTTACACCAATGCATTTATGTGCTCAAGAGGATCGTGTAAATGTAGCGACAGAACTTTTAAAATATAATGCAGATCTCAATGCACAAACTAAAGCTGGTTATACGCCATTACATGTTGCATGTCATTATGGAGCTTTTGTAAGAAGTAAAAAATTAAATTAATTGTAAAATTCATTAATGCTTTTGTAGAATATGGTACGATTTCTAATTGAGAATGGCGCCAAAGTAAGCGCACAAACTAAAACTAATTATACACCACTTCATCAGGCTGCACAACAAGGCCACAACAATATTGTTCGTTATCTTCTAGAAAACGGCGCCTCACCTAATATCAAGACAACTGTAATTTATTTTTTTATTTTTATAAGAGCATTAAATATGTATATATTACGGCCAAAATAAAACAAGATAGAACTTTACCAGCCAAATTCAAATTTTTGCATTAAATTTGAAGAATCACTGGCACACATAATGTAATGAAATTATTTTCGAAGCAAACATTTTTTTAAAATCAAATTTAATAAGTTAAATTATTGAACAATTGCTATTAATTATATTAGTCTTAATATTTTATTGAAGAAAAAGCAAAATATGATGAAATTAAATATTTTATTATGAGGAAACAATACTCGTAAAAATAATAATCAATTTGTTATTGCAATTTCGATTATTGTGGCTGTGAATATTACAAATTTTGCCGTTTTTAAGACATCTGCAATAGTTTTTAATACATTTTCCATGACAATTGCAATGGATGAGACCTTGAGTATGACCAGTTTTTAAGTCTTCACTCACAGCCGTACGCAAAAAAATTTGTTTGTCAAAAACATCAGAGGCTTTGATGAATGCTGGCGGCTCAGGTTTAAGTAAATTTCGAGAAAGACGATGAAGAATGCCGTGAATCTACCGTTTCAATCAATTTTTTAAAAGACAATCAAGAGGACGATACTCATAAAAGATAAGATTCCTATCTTTCAATGCGAATATGGATTTTGTGTAAAATGACAAAGAGTTCTTTGCGATAATGACTCGATTATCATCGTACAATTTCTCTACAACTAAACGAACTATGTAAAACGAACTATGGAAATTTTTAATTTTTTAAAAATTGGCAGATTTTTACTTTTTGAATATTATTGCGTGTGATTCCAGTGTCATTTTTCAAAATTTAATCCAAAAGTTTGAATTTGGCTGGCTATCTTGGCCGGCCAAATTCCATCTTGGTCACCCAATTTTTAACTTGGTCGAAGTTCTATCTTGGCCGTAGCATATACATATTTTTGCATATGAAGTAAATACATAAATGTAAATATATTTTTTAAATATTAATCATAAATATCACGTATTTTAGTAATTTTTAACTTTTTTAAAGCTCTTTTATAAAAACTGTTAATTATTTTGATTCATTTTTAAATGTAAATGTGATAATATTATTTATATAAATTGGTGGTAAATTTTAACTTTATTTAAAGCATATTTTGAATTTCATATGCAAAAATATGAATATAAAATTACCCATTTTCACTTGTGCTCAAGGTCAGTTGTCTCCTTTTATTTTTTCGTTCATATGTCATATTGCTTTTTTATTTTTTACCTTTTGCTTTCTGGAAAAGGATAGCAAACTGCAATCGTTGATCAATATATTTAAACTAGCTATATTAAATTTCTTGAATAGAAATTATTTAAACATAAATATCCGTTTAAAAAATTATAATATTTGATTTTCGTTCATATGTCATATTGCTTTCTGTGTTTCTGAGACTTTTAATAATATTTTTTTAATACTTTTATTTTCTACTGAAAATTCTAAACATTTTTTATCAAAATTTTATACTTTTATTAAAAATAAATATTTTTATCAATTCAATCTGTTTTATGTTTGTATTATGTATGTTTACGTCCATAAACATTCTTACTTATTTTTGTTAATTTAATTGATAAATGTTCTCTTTTTTTTGTTTGCCATATTTTTCGGCGCTTTACGATTATTGTGATAACTATAACAAAAATATTTAGAAATTCGTTTTAAAAAATACATATCCATTTACATCATTTATGTTTAAAATTGCATTTATATTTAAATTTATATATATGCAAATTTAAAATAACTTATATATAATAATATATTGATAAACAAAAATGAATTTGTACTTAGCAATGTTCATTGTTTTTATTATAAATTTATTGTTCTTTACTTTAATCGGGCATTTAGGTTTCAGTCAATCGAAATTTTATTTTATTTTAATGGCTTATTTATGTATTTTTTTACGGTCAATGCTCATCTCTATTTAATTTATTTCAAATTTCATTTTTATTCTATACGTATAACATTAGAACTTTAAAATCAATTTTTCATTGTTACTTTTTTCTTTTTTAAAAAATGGTGTTTAGTTTTAAAAATGCTATCAATTTTCAGAACGGACAAACCCCATTATCCATTGCACAAAGACTGGGCTATGTTTCCGTTGTTGAAACATTAAAAACCGTTACCGAAACTACTGTAATCACTGAGACAACTACTGTAACAGAAGAACGCTATAGACCACAAAATCCAGAAGCAATGAATGAGACAATGTTTTCGGACTCTGAGGATGAAGTAGATGAACATCAAGTTGCTGCTGGTGAACATGCACGCGATTTTAATGAGAGTATTACACAGGGATTGCGCGATTCTGCTGCAGTTCATCTTATTCATACAGGTGAACAACAACCACTTTTCACAACAGATGCTCATCAAGGCAATGCACCACTAGATACTACTGATGCCGATCTCGAGGCAATTATTAAACGGGCACAAGTAAACATTATTTTTAACATATTTTAAGAATTATCAAAAATACAAATTTTTAGAATGCACCAATACAAGAAGCTGTTCTAGATCCAAGCTTTCTTGATAATGTTCAAGATGATAATAGCCCAATAATTCATCGTGATCTTGTTCAACCAAGGTATTTCATAATTTAAGATTTTAGATTTAATGTATTAAAATAATATTTACAACAATATATTATAATCATAATTTATAAAAAAGGCATATTTGTAATTATTATACATTTTTACATTTACAGCAAACTTTCGCTGAAGACGTAAGTTAAAAAAAATCCTGTTATGTGAAGTTATTATATGCTTATACATGTTGCGAGCGAATCTGATTTTAACCGATTTTTTGTCAAATCTGAATTTACCCAATATTCAAATTTGCCCGTACATTTTGTTGTGATTATGATATTATTTTTTATATCATTATTTTTTTTTTAAATTTATATATTTAAGAAAGATTTTAAAATTTTAATTAAAAAATTGTCACCAAACAAAAAAAATTCTGTATTAGGTACAAAAAATTATACAAGATATTGTATTTTAAGGATCTATATTTTTTTTTATTTTATAGTTTCTTGATCTCATTTCTGGTCGACGCAAAAGGCGGTGCAATGCGTGGCTGTCGCCATTCAGGTGTACGAGTCATTATTCCGCCTCGCAAGGCACCCGCCCCAATGCGCATAACCTGTCGATATTTAAAAAGAGTTCGATTTACTTACTATAATTTATTTAACTTAATTTATAATTATCTTGGTTTAAGGAGAAATTATCACATCCACCACCACTTAGTGAGGGTGAAGCACTGGCATCCCGCATACTTGAAATGGGCCCGCATAGTGCAAAATTTCTGGGTCCCGTGATTCTCGAAGTACCCCATTTTGCATCATTACGTGGCCGCGAGCGTGAAATTGTCATTTTGCGAACAGATGATGGTTTGCATTGGAAAGAACACCAATTGGAAGCCACCGAAGATGCAGTTCAAGAAGTAATATTCGTCGCTTATTAAATAAATTTTTGCTTAAATTATTATAAATATTTAGGTTCTGAATGAATCGTTTAATGCCAGTGATTTGCAACAACTAGATGACTTACATACAACACGAATTACACGAATTTTAACCAGCGATTTTCCTATGTATTTTGCGGTTGTTACGCGTGTTCGTCAAGAAGTCCATCTCGTTGGGCCAGAAGGAGGCGTTATTCTTTCTTCAGTTATACCCCGCGTTCAAGCTATCTTTCCTGACGGCTCTCTAACAAAAACAATTAAAGTATCATTACAAGCACAGCCTGTTCCACACGAAATTGTTGCAAAATTACACGGAAATCGCGTAGCTGTATCGCCTATTGTAACAGTCGAGCCACGTCGGCGCAAATTCCATAAACCGATTACGCTTTACATTCCGTTACCAAATGGTGGTCAGCGCGGGATGCTCAATCAATATGGCAATGCTCAATCTGCACACGCGACTCAGCAACAAACAGGACACGATCCGCCAACTTTACGACTTTTGTGCAGTATAACTGGAGGCTCGTCCCCAGCACAATGGGAGGATATTACAGGTACTACACAACTTACCTTTACGGGAGACGATGTCTCGTTTACAACTACTGTGTCGGCACGTTTTTGGCTCATGGATTGTCAAACACCACGTGATGCGGCGCGCATGGCACAAGAGGTATATAATGAAGCGATTGCAGTACCTTATATGGCAAAGTTTTGCGTTTATGCACGTCGTCCATATCCTGTCGAGGGACAATTACGGTAATTAAATTTCTATATATTTGCATTTGTATGTGTATCAGGCGTGCAAAGGGATTCCGGTTTCTGAAACTTTGGTCATTTTTTCGGATAAAAATTAAAATATCGGAAAAAAATTAAAAGTTGAAAAAATAAAAAAAAAATTTTATAAAAAATTTCTGAATTTCGAAACTTAAAATCCTAATATGTATGTATTTAATATACATACAACATTAATAGGTATATAAACAAAGACAAAGTAAAATTTAGATTGTTCTGCATGACTGACGATCGCGAAAATAAGACTCTCGAGAAGCAAGAAAATTTTATCGAAGTTGCTAAATCACGTGATGTCGAAGTATTAAGTAACAGACATCAATTTCTCGAATTCGCCGGTAATTTGGTGCCCGTTGCAAAAAGTGGTGATCAGCTATCTGTATATTTTTTGCCTTTTCAAGAAAATCGTCTTGCATTTAATGTCAAAGTGAGCATTATTATAATTTTTACCCCAATATTTTTTAGATACATTTGTTATGAGCATTTAGGTTCGTCAATCAGACAATGAAGATGCAGCAAATGCTGGCCGTATTGCAATTATGAAAGAGCCTCGTGTACGCGCCGAAAATATTCCCCCTCAACATCCAATTTGCACTCTAACAATTAATCTCCCTGATTATAATGGCCCGTTACCATCACTAGGTCATTCTCCAGATCTTAACGTAAAAAAATCAATGTTTGACACAGATCAAACGCCTATTGGTGTAAAGTATGATATTATCTTAAAATTAAATTAGCTATTTAATATACATATTTAAAAAAAAAGTGGATTATAAATAAAAAAAATTTTTTTCAAAATGTTTTTGATATTAAAATTTTTAGATACTCAACTGCCCTTGCAATCAGTCCAAATGAAACGGAAATTCCAATCGAGTTAGTAGCGAGAAAAATTGGTCTTGATTGGTATGTTTAAAAATTGGCTTAATAAAAAGAAAATGAATTTGATAATTGTAGGCCTCGACTTGCACGATCACTGGGTATTCCAGATGTTGATGTACGCCAAATTAAGCGTGAATTAACTTCTAATGGCGGAGCAGGCCAAGAACCAATTTCAATTCTGAAAATATGGATTCATCTAAATTCCAAGGATGCAACAAGTATTATATTATATATATATATATATATATATATATAATATATATATATATATATATATATATATATATATATATATATATATATATATATATATATATATATATATATATATATATATATATATATATATATATATATATATATATATATATATATATATATATATATATATATATATATATATATATATATATATATATATATATATTATATATATATATATATATATTAATTTCAATTTTAGAAAACGAATTACAACAAGCACTTCATCGAATAGGAAGAGACGACATTGTTCGTCAAATGAACAAGCAAGAACCGGACTATTACTATTTAGAGGGCGAGTCTTTACATCTTGCTGATGTATCAAATCTTACTGGATATAATCGTTCAACATTTTCAAGTCGTGGAAGCATTCAACATGATCGATGTTATCAATTTTGATTTAAATTACTTTTAACTTTCCTTTGTTAATTTATTTATTTTTAGTTTAACTTATCATATGTATTTTAGTTGCTGCGTCACCTTTACATTTTTCGAAACCACGAGAACCATTATCTGAACTTGGTAATGAAATGATTGTAACAAGAACTGAACGTTATGTTCATCACTCGAAAGAAGCACAGCCGACTGGTACGCCAATAGTTAATGAACGTACAATAACCCGCGTATATCGCACCGGCGAGTCTCCAGAGAAAATGTTTAATGGCGATACTTTGCATCAATCAGAGGGGCCACTTATCGAAGAGCAAATTGTTGAGCGCCATAATCAACAGCCAACCGAGGAAGAACGCAGAATTTGGCGTGAAGGTGGGACATCACGCTCACGAACAGATGGTGGTGCCGAATTAATTGTAAATTCTCGAGAGGCAATGATTATTAATGACAGTGGAAATCAACCAGAAGGACGCACAACAACACTTATCACTCGACATGTAGTACCTGCTGAAGGCGATTCTGCATCTGTATCAGTTGTTTCTTCGGATGATTATGGTTCGCATCGCGTTAGTCTTGTATCAGATACACAAGACGTAAATGTAGCACCATCTCCGGTTGCACAAACAATTACTGAAGAACCACATTCTGAAGACGAGCATTTTGTTGAAAAAAATGGCGAAACTGGCTATGAGAATGTACATGAAACTCATACGAATCTACAAGAAACACCTTCATTTAGCCACGGTTGGTATCAATTAACAATTTGTATGTAGTATATCTTAGTATTTTAAATAATCGTTTTATTATTAATTAAAAAATATCGTTGCATTTTTGATAAGCAATTCAAAATTGATTTTTAGTTTTTCTTCCAGCAAATTTATATATTTTAATACTTTAATATCACATAAATTATTTTACAGCTGAACATCATAGCGATATTCAAGAGGAACAAGATCTATCTTCCGACCCACCAATTCAACTACGCGACGAAGAAGAAGGTAGTATTAGTCATCCACAGAGTCCCAACAACAGCAGCACACATAAACCTAATAGTGAGAGTCAAGAAAATCTTAATCAATAAGTTTAAGCAAAACAAAAGGACAACTCCTTTTGTCACAAATGATACAAAAAATGCATGCCATAAAAAGTGGTAGCTAAAAAAATGTAATGGATATTTTATGGCTTACTTTAATTTCACAAAAAAATAAATTAATATGTATATAATCACATATGATTATATATTTTTAGTAGGCAAAAGATTTACTAAAATGAATTTGTTGTAGACACTGTTAAACTTAAAAGAGTAAGCAATAAAAATATTTACTATCACAATTTGGTCGCTATATTTTTAATTTTTTCTAGTCCATTGCACAATTACTTTTTGAAAATCTATATAATTTTTTAAATTTTTCTAAAGAATCTCTAAAGTACTATATAGCATTTATAATAACACTGTGTAGTTTATTTTCAAAACAAAATTTAAATTCAAACAAAAGAAATTTTTTAATAACTATATTATAATACTTTATATGTATATCCACTAAATTAATGTAATGGAGCTGTTTTTCACTATAAATGACACATTTCATTTAAGAAAAATGAGAATTTATTTTATTTTCTTTAATTATTATTTTATTTTGCATTCTTGAAAATAGCGACTCCTCGATTATGTGATGGAAATTGTACCGTAATTTGTGTTGTTTTTCTCATTGCTATCAAAAAATATTCTAATCACCATGTTATTATTAACTGCCGTTTATCTAATTTTATTTATGTAAAATTATAACAGTATACATAAATCCATTAATACTATTTTATTTGACTAAAAATAGGAAATAATATTATTGGACTGCTTCGTTTACATGTATTATCAATAAAATGCAATTGATAAAATTGCAAAGTATATTTCAAGCATATGCACAAGTTCGCATACATGTTCGCGATTTATACTTTTCTTTCTTGTTATCTATTTTTTCGCATATAAACTGCTAAATCGATTGCTTTTTGCTTTATCTCCAACATTTTTTAGTTAATTTTTGTAGTTAAGCGTATTTCACTGGCGAATCGAATAAATTTCTTTATATTTATTGTGTTGAATCACGCCGGATTGGATTTTAATTGAACAATATTATCTAATTGTGAATTGGATGGCAGAAACGGAAAAACAGTCCTCGCGATATACAGATGTTTTAACGCGCTTAAATACTCTTGAACTGGAACTTGGAGATGCGGTTCGCGGTACAGAATTGCCCACAGATCCATTACTAACACAATTAGTTACACAAACACTCGTAAAACAATTTCCGCATGCCGATATTCAAATAATTGTAAGCAGCTCGCGTAAAACTACGACTACAAAGCATACCTACGAAACTGAAACACCGGGCATGGTCGGGCTTGACATTGAAAAATTACGCGACTTGCAACAGCAACTCATGCAGAAAATTAGTTAGTCCAGTAATTGTGTTTTTTTTGTTTAGTGTGGAAAAATGACATCACAGTGCTTAATTAAACTAACAAGATGTATTTTTTATGAGAATGTTACACTCCCTAGAAATTTTTCATTTTTTTGTATATATTTTAAAAATGCACTTATTTAAATAGATTTTGCACAACTTTTGAATATTTTAATAATATTTTATTTTGCAGTCTTAATTACTCTACAATAGAACTTTTTTTTACAAATTTAAAATTTTGGAGTGTATTTGTAGGCGGCGTGCTTATGTTTATGTATAACATAAGTTTTTTAGGTCTTCCTGGCTTTGATGCAAAATCCACCAGTGGCGAGGAAAATAAACGTTCTAATGGCGGAGAATCGAAGAACCGCATCGAAGGTGGGAACTCTCTTCATATTTATCGTATTGCAGAATAAGATTTAAATAAAACTTTTTTGCACGCCGCTACTATTTTCTATTACTTTAATACAACATATAATTTCAAATAGTGCTAGTGATTGTATATGATTGTGATTGATGCGATTGTAGAACCTTTGCAACACAAGTCACACGTGGATGAAGTGTTTGCCGATGATAACGGTACTAACGTGACCTCGAAACGATTGACACGTGTTGTGACGACTAGTCATTCCGCGGTTTCAGGTTTCATTTTATAAAATAGTTTATTTAGTATTTATTATTTTAGCTTTTGCATGTGGTCGATTCCATTAATTACAAAAATTTGCACTTCTTTGCCTTTTACTGTGTTTGATTTGTTTTCGCATTTCGCTAAAATAAAATTGTATTCCTCATTATTCTTTCGAAAAATTTTATTTTCTGGAAAAGCAAATTGAAAAACAGCTCTGATAAATTCTAAGTTCTATTCGGTCGCTTTTTAATTTTTTTACTGTTATTCTCCCAAATTATTCTCTTATATTTTTTCACTTTGTAAAATTTTTTATCTCGCATAATAAATTAGTCATAAGCTTTAGCAAAAAATATGAAAATTAAAAATCGACTTTAAAATTATTACACAATATTATCTTAAAATTAAAAATTACGAATCGACCACTGCAAGCTCAAACAAATCAAGTTAGTAATTTTTCATATTTGTGAAGTAAACAAAAAGTACAATTGAATGTTGGAGGTGTAAATAACTTACTAAAAAAATTTAGGACTTGATACGCAAAATGGAAGGGGAACCGAAGGTTAGTGATGAAAAATAAATATTGTAATTTTATTCTTAATTTATTTACCCTAATTTCGCATGTATAAGGCCGGGTGTTTTGAACCAAATTTAAATTGGCGTCAATGAGTTCATTCTGTTGTATTGGATCCAAGCGGGTCCAAATTTTGTGCCCAATTTTATGAAACCGAGACAAAGGAGGGCACAAAATTTGGACTCCAACGGATCCGATACAACAGATTGAACTCATTGGCGCGAATTTAAATTTGGCTCAAAACACCCGGCCTTATACTCGCGAAATTAGGGTATAATATAAATAAACATATATATGTGCCGAAAATGCTTCAAATAATAGGTATTAAAAAGTTGAAACTGTAGAGTTAATATTAGAATTTTTAAATTAATTATACTCAAGTAGTATAACGGACATGGTGTTATTTACAATTTATGTATTACGATTAAAAATAGCAGAAATAAATACAAAAAGAGATTTTTTTAATTTTTTAATGAAACACTTAATAACAATAATAATAATAATAATACTCAATGTATTTGGTTGATGGCACATACGTATGGGTTCAATAATTTTATAATGCAGTGATATTATTTTTTTGCATAAAATGCACTATATTTATTTATACAGTGATTAAATTTGTTGGAGAATGGCACTTATTATTATGTTTGTATTTACTGCTTTTATAGAGCTTAAAAAGCAAAATTTTTTTTATAAAATTTACATTGGTTTTTGTTAAAAAAAATTTATCTACTTATGCTGTTATTGGGCTTTTGGGAAGTTATAATCAAGGCACCGTAAATTGAATTTTTAGCTAAAATTGTGTGTAAGAATCTATGATTTATAAAACCAAATTTTTAGCTTTTTATATATTTTTTTAGAAAAAATAAAAAATACAAATCCATATTGTTATTTTTTATTTATTTTATTTTTATTTATTTTAAAAGAAAAAATGCATTAATGGTATTAAAAACAATACACATTGTAATGCCTTTCTTTTCAATATTGCACTATTCATTCGTGGCTCTACTATAATTCAAATTATACTTATCATATTTCACATCTCACAAAGTAATTATAATTATTTAATTTTAATTTTTTAGTTCTGTGCAATATTCAAAATAAATTATTGTTATTGTGAATCATAGTTATAATTTATAATAAATTATTATGAATAGATTAAATTGATATATAAATATATACTACTATTAAAAAAAGCATTCACTCATACTACTCCGCTGCAGTTAGTTCGTGTGTAACAGGCGAAAGCCTACTTCAACTGCAATATAATGATCCAATCTTTTGGACCTAAGGGTTTTCCTCCCCAAGGACTACAATAAGCCCATCAGATTTTTGGTCCAATCCCTCTGGGACCTTGTACAGGATTACCCCAGGATCTTATTTTTCAAAATTTACGGATTTCGTTAAAAACTTTGACTGAGTTTTTTGAAGACAATGAGTTCGAATTTTTTGGTCCGAGTTAGATAAGACCTCATCCATATCAAGCATTTCAAAAGAGGTTTTTGGGAGTCACGTATGCTACTTCTGTTATTTTAGTTTTTGTACTACATATAAAAATTTCCAACTTTTAAATCTTTTTAAGATTTAAAAATATTACGAATAATACATAGAAAATCTGAATATACTGCATTGAAATTTGAATGTAATTTATACTTTATTAAGTGTGTAGTTTTTATATTAATAACTAAAAAATAGAATCATTGATGTGTAATATTGAGCTGGCTTGATCAGGTTTGAAGTGAAGATGCATTTAGTAATCCAATAACCGGAAACATTAAATATAATAAGCGTAAAATGAGAAAAAATGTTACAGGTCCTCAAATGTGTCTTCAAAGTTCGCATCTACCACAAAGTGCATCACGAACGGAATTCAATGGCAGAAATGTGCCAGTTAGGCATCTAGATTGATTAAATTATACAAAATATCAATATCGAAATATGTTTTATTTAAAAAATGGATCAAAATGCTCAATTATACATTATTTTTCAAATTGTAAACGAAATCAAATACATATTTATGTGTTTTCTAGTTTTTTTTGCTAAAAAATAAATTTATTATTATTTTGTTTGTGAAAAACTATTATTACACATACTCACTAAATTATATTTATATCGCATTTTTAAATAATAGCTAATGATAATAGTGAATAGTGGTTGTATTTTATAATTTTTGCATATTTTTCACGCATATCAGTTTACTTACTTATTTTCAATATATATAGGCACGATAAGTATGTATAAACATGATAGGCAAAAAATATATAAACCAAATTTAAATATTTTGAACGAAATTTTTGTATAAAAACATAAATTTACTTAAAATTTTGTAATTATCAAAATCAAAGTGGTTCTCCATTATTCAATAAATAAATTATTTCTTTTTACAACTTATTTAGTAAAAATATCATGCGTATACATACATATTAGGCATAAATAGCATGAAAAATAATAAACAAAGCCTTTGCATGCCTATTTTTTAAATTGTGAACAAATTTCATTTAGAAGTTGATGACGACGACTCGTCCTTGGTGGCAACCACCTCAATGGGGTCGGTTAAAAATCGTATTAATATTTTTGAATCACTTAAAGAAGAGGCGGATCATCAAAAACGTAAACAACATGTTGCTGTCTTTCCAGCACGAAAAGAACAATCGATAAAAAAAGATGTTGAAGATGACTTTAATAAAGAAATTTTAAAGATCCAAGCAGTCAATGAAGAAAGAGTTTTAATCGTTCCTCTACAAGAAGCGGAACCTATTAAATATGCCGAATTGAGACACGATGAAAATGAATTATTTTTGCAAAATTATGAGTCCCAACAGCCGCATAGTGATCAAGAGAGTTCGGTTACTAGAGAAACTCAGCTTGAAGTTACAGACAATGAGTCGGAAACAATGTCTGCAAAATTTATTCAATTAAATAAGATTGAAGATGAGCTGCAGAAATCTTTTGAAAATAAAGATTGTATTAATACCGCAGATATTAAAACTCATTTGACACATGAATTTAAAGAAGTTCAACAACAATTGCAAGTTCTAGATGCGCATCAACTTGAACATACACCGGAAATTGATTTAGAAACAACTCATGATTTAAATTATGAACCTTTAAAATATATAGAAAGTGAAATACGCACACACAAAAATGACGAAGAACATGAAATTATGGAAGAATGTGAAATCGGTTCTAATTTAAAAATTTTTCAAGATTTTGATGAACATCAAAGAAATAATAAGCTTGAACATCCTATAGAAATGAATGATGAATCAGGTATGCAAAAAGGTTTTTCTTCTGTTATAAAAAATAGTGATGATAATGAAAGCGAAATAAGCCAGAATACTTCTCTTATACAGAAAGAAGAATATAGTAATATTTACTTAGAAAAAGATGAATCATTGCATAAAAATGTGCAAAAAGAAAGTGAATTAGAAGAATGTGAACAAAATAAAATAAATGACTTTGTACAAGAAAATTTGCCACAAAGTGAAAAACATGATATTTTTGAAAAACAATTAAATGAAAAGAGTATTCAAAATTTTGAAACCGAATTATTAAACAAACCAATAATTAAAGAAAGTTCTTCTTTAAATAAAGATGAAGAAATCAAATATGAAAAAATCAAATATGATAAAGAAAGAGAAACCAGGGATGATCAAAAAGAAGAAATAAACGAATTTACAGAAGACGAAAACACATTACAAAATGACGATATTTATCAATTAAAGTATGATACTCATCCAGAAATTTCTGAGGGAGAGAAACAATTTGAAGAAAAAATTAGATATAATAAAAATGAAAAGACAGATCAAAAGACGGCCCAAGAAAGTGAACAACTTTATAAAATTGATAAAGAAGAAATATTTACTCAACCGATAAGTTTTGAGGATGAAAATATTATAATTTCTTATCAAAATAATGATTCTTATCAAAAGGATGATGAGCTGATGAGCATGGTTGAAAGTGAAAGCTACCATGACATAAAGAAAACTGAAGAGATAAAAAATCAATTGTCGTTTGATGAACAAAGTATTCCAAAAATACCGCATGTAATTGTAGAAGAAGAAGCTTCAAATAAATCAGAAGATGAGGAAGAAACTTTATCTTATGAACATCCTCTTCCTCGATATCAACAGAAGCGAATTGAGCAACAACGACAAATGTCAACTGAACAAAACAAGTCACCGCGTAACGAAGATAATACTAATTTAAGCGACAGTTTTGATGAAGACAACAAACATATATCCTCTAATGAGTACTTCGCCGAACATTTAACGGAGCAAATAATAGATCAGGAGTTGAAATGTTCAGAAAAAACATGTACTCCGTTTTCTCAAGCAGCAATTATACAACAAGAATATAATTTGACAAATCCAGAAGAGTTTATTTGTAGCGAACTAATAGCAAGATATAATAGTAAGATTGAAAATGTCGTTGGTGATAACATAAAACTTGAAACAGTAGATTTCGAAACAAATGAAAATGAAAACATAGATCAAAATATACATGCAACAGATGCGGCAAAAACAAAACCTATAGTTCAAGATGAAGCTTCAAGTAATTTGATAGATGAAATAGTTGAAAGTAAAAACTATAATGATTTTATACCATTGACTTCAAAAGATATAGATAAAAAGGATATCTTCTCGGAAAAAAAATTAGAAGAAGGACATGAAAAAGAGGATTCGCATACATCTTATCATTCGGATATGGTACGTGAAATCACATCTATTTCACCTTCAAAATTGGTTCTTAAAAGAAAAGATTCGTTTAATGAAGAATTTGTCGACTTGGACCCACCTACTACACAAATGTCTTCATCTTCAATTATTCAAACTGCAGATGGAGAAATTCCAGGTTATATATATTTCATAAATAGTGATATTATTAAAATATATAAATAATACATTTGCTTTAAAATTATTTTTAACTAATTTTTTTTATAAAAATAATAAGTAATAAAGATTTAGAAATAAAAATTAAAAATGTAATTAGGTAAAAATATACTTATATTTATAAAAAATTCAATTTTTTTAGAAATGCAAACAAATTATGATGAAGATGATAAAGGAAACGTTCCTAAAAATCTCGATGATCGTTCATCATCAAGAGATAGTTTTAATACCCTTGATACTAATGCCATTGAAACAACAGTTATCCGAAATGAAAACAGTAGTGCTATATCTGAACTTAACTCACCAGAAGAAAACGCAAAAGTTGAATTTCATCAAGATGAAAATTATTCACCAGACAATAATGTAAAAAATGTAGAACAAACACGCTCGCTTTCTATTGGACAACATTATGAATATATTGGTAGTGAATTAAATCTATACAACAATGGTAAACGGTCGTCGATACTACCCGAAGAAAATGAAGCAAAAATAGATTTATTAGAAGACCAACCCGATGTATTCGAAGAAGAATATGATATTATTAGACATGATGAAATGAAAGACGACAATGGAACTGAAATATCTAATAATAAAGAACAAGAAGAGTTAAATGAAAATGTAGCCTCTGATGAGTCCCTATCTCAAATTCCAAATACTGAACCATTTAATGAAATGTGCGATCACATAAAACAAATTTCAGAAGATGAAACAAATGTTTCACATTTTCCACAACCTTTAATCGTTGATTCAAAAAGTGTTGAATTTCCCGAAATACAAAAAAGCATGCCCGATGACCAAGAGACATTATACACATCGCAACACAAAGAAGATGAGTACATAACATCAAACCAACAAGCCATTCAACATTTAAAAAATGAATGTCTAACATTACAAGAGGAATACCCTAAGGAAGAAGTGCCAATGGATCCTTTACCAACTTTACAACAAACAAATGACTCAATGATAAAAGACGAAGTAATACAAACAAAAAATATAAATAATGTGATAATACAAACCAAACTAAATAACAATAATAATGATTTTAAAGATAAAGAAATAAATACTGAAATTATTCAAGATGAGGAATCTATCAAAAATATGTGTTTAACTAAGGATAATAATAATGAAATTTATGCGATTCGGAAAGATTCTACATTTTCTTCTATCGGAGAAGATTACGATGTGATCACTTCGGCGGAAATAGAATCTACAGATACAACAACTGAAAATGCGATTCACGAAAAGGTGGAAACTCTTGTAAATGAAGTATTTAATGCAGTCGAAAAACAAATAAGTACAATAACTGAAATTTATCCCAATGTTCCCAAATTATCTCATCAATTTAAGTCAATAGTACGCGAAGAGACTGAAGAACTCGAATATTCCGATCATGAAAATGATGCAGAATTAGAGCTCTTGCAAGAGGCTAATAAAATCAAGCAGTCATCGGCGTTGTTTGTTAAAGAAGAACATTACCGACCAAAATCTCCAATTCCACCAGCTATTCTTAATACTGCTGACATGCAATCACATACAAGTAACGAAATAGAAGAACATTATCCGATTGTCAAACGATTGGAAGACGGTGATGATGTATTTTTAGATTCGCCCGTGCAAACTAATACACATACTGAAAATATTCCTGAATTGAAATCGAGCCCCGAATTTGTTGTAGATGTACTTTATAAATCGGAAGAACTTCATGATACGCTAACTACTGATGCAACATTAACTTCTTTAGTAAAGCCTTTGAATGATTCAAATATAACACAAAAAGATATGTCAGTTCAAAAATACACAGAATTTTCAAACGAAACTGAAGAAAGTGGATCATCCTCATCATTATCATCATTAAAACGGAGATTAAAAGAAAATGAATTAGCATTGGTGGCGACAAATTTTAATGATAATATTTCGTCTGAAGGAAGTCTTTTAGAATTTGAAAGAATCGAACAAGAAATTTTGGATAAAAAGCAAGAACAAATAAAAAGTTTAGGTGGTAGTCCAAATAAATCACATTTAGGCGAAAGCACAAAACGAGAGAGTAGCAATAGAGGTTCAATCACGAGTCTTACTGAATTTGAAAATCTTGAAAAAGAGGTAATTAAAAACACATCAAATGTACTGGCTACAGCATCTGCATCCAATATTATTGATGATGCGATTCTAGCGCAAGTAATGGCAAATGAAGATGTTATGGTTTTAAGTGATATTTGTGAAGAATCAGAGGATGCTGAAGAGATAAAAAATGTAAACATTCATAATCTAAATTGTGATATTGAAGAAGATGTAGATTCTTTGATAGAAACTCTTCCCAAGGAATTGGAAAATAAATTCCATAATTTGGACACAGATAAATTCCAAACTCTTCAAGATATAATGCTTAGTTCAGCCGATAGTTTGGAAATTGGACTTCGTAACGCTCATATGATAATGGAGACAAGTGCAGATTCGCTAGAACCAGTATATTCACAGAATCAACCCGAGATAATTACTCAGACGAAAAACGAAGCAGATGCTGATGCAGACTCATTGTTAGATTTGGCTGATTATGCTATGCATAGTAACAATCCGAGTTCTGATACTGGTCATATGAGTACTGATACAGATATGACTTTCCAGGAATATCATCATTATCCCGACAAGGATATGCAAGAAGTAGAAAAGGAAGATTCTGTGTTACGCTCCTTTCCAACGACAACAACAATTTTCGAAACAACACATACGCACGATGACGGCACAACGGACACAATAACAAGACGTGTTCAGACGCGCATAACCGATCCTGTTCACAGTCGTATTCGTTTTACTGGCACTGAGGATGAAAATGATTTTCATAATGTTCATCAAAATCGTGACGATGGACGACTTTTGGAATCTGTTGATGAAGAGGGCAATATCACCACTATAATATGCCATAAAACATAAAGTAGGGATGCGGCATACGTTCGGAAATATCTTCTTTTAATCATAAAATTTATGTTTGACAGCTAATTTTAACAAAACATAGTTTAAAATAAAATCAATAAAATTCTCTGCAAAATCACCTTAAAGCTTCCAAAAATTTTTGCCTTTGCTCGATTAACATTAATTGTATAATGAATAAATAAAAAAAATTTAAAAAATCTTTTAAAGTGATCCTGTGGAGAATTTTATTGACTTCCTTTTAAGCTATGTTTTGTTAAATTTCATTGTTAAATAGAGATTTTATCGTGTTTTCGAACTTTTGGCGCATATTTATTTTTTTATCCGTTTATTTATTTTATTTTCCGTATATTTATTTTTTTAATTATTTTTACCTAATGCCAAAGTGTTTTATTTGAAATATGTCAACTTTTCATTAAAAGTTATAAACACTCTCAATCCAACTTTTAAACCAAAAATAAGTCTTGATGATATAAGAAAAATTATTAATTCATCAGTTATTTTAATCTACATAAAATTCAGAAAAATTGTGAATTCATATCCAAAATTTTTTTAATTTAAGTTTACTAGTCATAAACAATATACATTTAGAGCCATTATATGTTTATATTATTTTTGCACAATCGTATCAATTTTTTGTAGCTTTATTTTATTTCTGAGTAAACAACGATCTAATTTTTTAAGAGTTGTGAAGCTTCTTTGAGCATTGTTCTTTTAATCCTTCTTTATACTTTTAAATCATGCGTAAATTGTTAGATAATTTTATTCGTTAATATTTTTCCAAATTGTTCTCATTTTTTTGAGCTTTAATAAAATAATTTCGCGAAAAAAAATTAATACTGACAATAAAAATTTTTTAAACAAATTTTTGTATTTATTATATTGAGAATATAAAAATATGTTTTTGATATGTCTGGAAAAGTACAATAATTTTAATTATTCTTCATGTAAAAAATTTTAATACAATATACAGTGCGTCCCAAAATTATAAGACACCTATTTTATTCGACTTTCAAAGTGCATAACTTTTGTTCAAATTAACAAAAATACTTCAAATTTTACACAATAATAAAAAAAGGAGTTATAAACTTAATCCAAAAAAAAAAAAATTGTTAAAAAATTTTTAAACCCGATTTTTAGCTAAGAAATAAAAATTTTTGAGAAAAAAATAGTTTTTAAAAGTGTCCCAAAATTATAAGACATTTGAGTTTTTTATGCATAAAACTGAAATTTATTTTAACAAAAACAATAAACAATAACAATTAATAATCAATAGGACCTCCGTTATTACGGATTACCTCAATCATACGGTTTGGCATACTGGAAATTAAATTTTTAAAAATTTCTGGCTCAATTGCTTCGTGTGCTGCTAAAATTGCTTCTTTCAGCGACTCAACCGAGTTAAATTGCCGTCCATCATCGTAAACTCTTCGCGCCAAGATTGCCCAATAATTTTCAATTGGATTGAGATCAGGAGATCTTGCAGGATGAGGAAGAAGTTGAATATTTTGCTGTTCGAACCACGTTTTGGAGGATCGACTGCAATGAATCGGGGCGTTATCTTGTTGAAAAATGAATTCCGGCTGCCAAAATGGTTCTAAATGTTCTTCCAACACGCTTTGATAGTCTGCGCTGTTCATCGATGAAGACACAAAAGTTAATGATACTGCTCCATTTGCTTCAATTGCTGCCCACACCATTACCGTACCGCCTCCAAAATTTCTTTTTGAAAAATAACGTTTTTCCTAAATCGTGCCAGTAATGCCTATTTCCATCAGGACCATCGAGGTTGAATTTGAAAACACAACCTAACAAGATAAAACAATTAAGAAAGGAAAAACGTTATTTTTCAAAAAGAAATTTTGGAGGCGGTACGGTAATGGTGTGGGCAGCAATTGAAGCAAATGGAGCAGTATCATTAACTTTTGTGTCTTCATCGATGAACAGCGCAGACTATCAAAGCGTGTTGGAAGAACATTTAGAACCATTTTGGCAGCCGGAATTCGTTTTTCAACAAGATAACGCCCCGATTCATTGCAGTCGATCCTCCAAAACGTGGTTCGAACAGCAAAATATTCAACTTCTTCCTCATCCTGCAAGATCTCCTGATCTCAATCCAATTGAAAATTATTGGGCAATCTTGGCGCGAAGAGTTTACGATGATGGACGGCAATTTAACTCGGTTGAGTCGCTGAAAGAAGCAATTTTAGCAGCACACGAAGCAATTGAGCCAGAAATTTTTAAAAATTTAATTTCCAGTATGCCAAACCGTATGATTGAGGTAATCCGTAATAACGGAGGTCCTATTGATTATTAATTGTTATTGTTTATTGTTTTTGTTAAAATAAATTTCAGTTTTATGCATAAAAAACTCAAATGTCTTATAATTTTGGGACACTTTTAAAAACTATTTTTTTCTCAAAAATTTTTATTTCTTAGCTAAAAATCGGGTTTAAAAATTTTTTAACAATTTTTTTTTTGGATTAAGTTTATAACTCCTTTTTTTATTATTGTGTAAAATTTGAAGTATTTTTGTTAATTTGAACAAAAGTTATGCACTTTGAAAGTCGAATAAAATAGGTCTTATAATTTTGGGACGCACTGTACATATAATCATAATCTAAAAAAAATTTAATTAAAATTTAATAATTCAACAAAAGTATTACAATATCCCGTATTTTTAAGTGCAAAATTTAAGACACTATTAACAACAAACCTAAAAATTGATTATTCAAAATCACTTAAATACAATCTTATTAGATAAAAATTAAAAAAAAAACAATAATTTAAACGTACAGTCAAACCTCGATCTAATGACACCCCTAGGGACCGAGCCAAAGTGTCATTAGATCGAGGGTGTCATAAGATCGAGGTTTTCGAAATTAGCTAGCATTACTGAGGAATTTCTGTCTCAATTTCTGTCAATAAATGCACTTTATTCGCTAAAAGACTAGAGAAGCAAAAAAAACTGTAAAACAATAAAAGTTCAAATAAATAAAAGTTTCAAATAACGCTTGGCTTTCGGTGTCTCCATTGGTAAATTTGTTAAATTGGTAAGAATGTTTGTAAAAATGAATAAAAAGAAAAAAATATTTTGGTGGCAAAATTTGAACATAATGCCAAGAAAAGATGAGGGAAAAGAAAATTTGAATTTAAAAAAGAAATTTGAGATCAGACAATACATTTTTACCTTGGGGGACCAAGGTAAAAAAATGGCTAGCTGAGCGCAATGGGTGTCATTGGATCGAGGTTTGGATTCCTTACAACTGTCATTAAAAAAAGATTTTTACGTTAGTTTTCGTCGGGACCGAGCCTAAGTGTCATTAGATCGAGGGTGTCATAAGATCGAGGTTTGACTGTAGTAAAATAGATGAATTTATTTAATAATTCAATTTCAAAGTTGAATTATTGTATAAAATAGATGATAAATAAACATTTCACCTGCGATCACACCTGCGATCAAGATTGAGAATATCTTTGCAATTTTTTCATAACTACTATTTTCTAAATGAATCAATTTATATTTAGAAGAGGCATTTTTACAGTTGATGTATTTTTGGTTTTTTTTTTGAAAAATACAGGATCCCGAAATTTAGTAATTTTTCTAGAGTGAATTTTTCGAAAATTATACAGGGTATATATCTAAAGCATTGAAATATCTCAGAAACTAACTGGATAAGGTGATATTTTGCTTTGTCACTCTCAATATTTTTTAAATTAAAAAAATTTGAGCTTGAATTTGTAACATAAAATATCTGGAGTTGACATACATACAATATTAACATTACTGAAATTAATTTCAAAGAAAAAATTGAATACCCACAAAAATATTGATTGGAACAAATAAATTGAATATTTTAAAAGTTTTGAACAAAGCTTATTGTTTTTTGCTTAGGTCATTTTTGGTTTCCTCATGCTGTTATTTGAAAACTGCTTTTCAAAAAATGAGTCTTGAAGGGATTTTAAAAACAACTAAATCAATAATGTATAAATCATCAATATTTCATGGTTGAAACATTTTTCAAAACAAAAATAATTATGGTGCAGATTTATTTGGTACAATTGTTTGGTAAAGGAAGCAGTGGCCTAGTGGTTGTACGATAGATTTTACTTTGCTTGGGACAAAGTTTCGCCCCCGACCTCTCCTAAGTGTCTTCCATATTTGGAAGACAATAGATATCAGATTGCACAGTGTAGGTGATATGGCGATGCTGGCCAAGCTTTACAACTTGCAAGCCGCATCAGCGATACTGCATGCTTATGCAGCAAACCAGCTGATATTTCGGTGGCTGGATGGCCCTCATCCAAACCCTCGAAATGATTAGTTTCAAGATCATTTCTAACGAAGGAGGATCGTATCACGTAATTGTTTGGCAGTGACAAATTCACCAAATGATTAACTCTTATTAGGTGTACAAATATGAAAGTTCGTTCTACTTTGCCTAATATTTTTCCATGAATAAACTTTTTTTCAAAACATTTGTCTGTATCTATCTTGTAGAGTGTTTAAATCGCTATCTAATGTTTCTTGAATTTTTAAAAAAAGTTTGCATATGAAATTTTAGGACAATTTTACAGATGATCACCGCGAAGAGCCAACAAAAGAGCATTTGCGGGAAGTTCTCTTATTCATGTTTAACTGGAAGAAAATGATTGCTGAAGTTTATGACGAAGATACGATTACTGCCAGAGTTTAAGAGGTTCAGAGAAGGCGATTTTAACCTGAGCAACAAAGACCGCGGTAGACCACCGAAGCAGTTTGCAAGCCTTACATGATGAAGATGATGCCCAAACGCAAAAAAAACAAACTTTCATATTTGTACATCTAATACAAGATTAAAACTAGAATATATTTATCCTTTACATAGATATGTACATACATAATCTACGAAAACAATTGATGATGACGAAAAAATAAAGCACAAAATTTCAAGTGAATCACACGTTGAGAAAAATATTCCAATAAAATAAAAGCAAACAAAATAATCGGGGAGAAAATAAAGAGAAATTGCATTCAAAAATATTTCTACGTAAATCATAAATCGTTGTACATCTTTTACAAATTCGATTGTATGACAGAACAATTGGTAAATGAAGTCGGAAACGATTTACCATAACTCCCACGGTGGTTTGTCGTAAATATATGGATCAATCGGTTGCGAAGTGAAGTTCAGCGGTATCTCAATGAACGCCATCGACTTCTCATACAACAGATACTGACGAATTCTTCTTCTACAAAAAAATAATGTTTTTTTTTAATTTTAAACGACAAATATAAAGGTTATTTTCCTTTTTTCAAAATTCAAAAAAATATTTTGTCTTTAGATTTTCTTTTTCAACATTTTCCTTTTTGATATTATTTTCTTCAAATTTTAATATAAATTTTTAATCATGTAAAAATCGAAAAAAATATTTTGTAAGTTTTTAATAACTCAAATATACCCGGAACTGCCAGGAAGATATGCAGCAGGTATTCCAGCTCGTCTGCCCGTGTCATCCGAAATCATGTCAACAAATTCGTCACTATCATTGGATGAGTCAGTTATAATAGCCATTATGGCGCCAGCTTTCTCGGCATTGATCACTTTTTCAACAAAAGTGCATTCCCTAAAAATATAGTTATTAACACAAAATTTTTTTGAAAATAGCTTTTAAAAAATCGCTATACCCTCGTTCAATTACCACGACTTCTCCGTTGACATGGTCGGCGTTCATTAGCGTTTCACATGCTTCGGGAGGATTCGCGTAGACAAGGCCTACATCCTTTAGGACATGTGATGGAAGTTTTGCACCAATTTGGTATGAAGGATTTATTTGATAAATATAATTGAGCTTTTTCGGCGTTGTTATAAGGAAATAAATGGCTTCTGAAATTAGATTATAATAAAAATAGTGTTAAAAATCCTGTTTAAAAGCTAACAATATTTCAATATCTTATTAGAAGATTTCTATTCACAAATATTAGAAAGTACTTTTCGTTTTTATATGGAACGACATTTATTATAAAAACAAAATTGCAATACATTAATCCAAGAGATATTTTCCATCATGATCTATGACTCGTGACCAACATTCATGAAAAGAATGAATTCCCTTTTTGAAGAACTCGACCGACTGTGACTTTGAACAGCCAAATTTTTGAAATCTTGACGTTTTTTCCTCTATTTCAGCTACTGTTTATTTATAACAGTTGGAAATGATGGAGGATAAGGAGCTATTTTTCTGGGTTATTCGGTGGTACCAAAACGGCTCTTGTATCTAACATATTAGCTATGTTACATAAAAATTTCCATTTTAGACCTTAAAATTTTTGAATACTCGATACTCCTATCGACATATGGAAAATTTTAAGGCTTTTCAAAATCATTCTTTTTTTCTATGATTAATTAGGCCTGAGAAAAGCTAAAAAAAATTTAATTTCAAAAAGATTGCTTCTAAAAGTACATTTTTATTGCAAATTCGGCACTTTTCAATTTTGGTATAGATCAATAAAATAATTTTTGCCCCAAAAATTAAGTTATTACAAATAATTTTTGTATCATAATAAGAAAACGCTCTTTCAGATAGATAAAGTCATTTTACAAAAACTTTTATTAGATTCAAAAAAGTTTCATAAAAAACGGAAAATACTTTGTTGCCGACTTAACATGATAATTCCAATGTATAATTAAAACAGTTACCTTTATAAAAGCAACAATATAAATGCTAATTAATAAAATAAAAAATTCGAAAAATCATGTTTTTATGATTTAATTAAGCTTATACATTTCTAAAAAATACCGCTAATGACGGAGGTGTGTAACAAACATAGTGCGATAAGAAGAAAAATCGTGAAACGAAATCGCATAAACCTCCAGAATAAAACGATAAGTCCACTTTGATCGGTCATTTTTAAATAAAAAATCATTTACTTAATTGCATATATATTTTTAATAAACTTCAAAAATGCCTCAAAAATTTACATTATTATAAAACAAATCGCGACATCTATTCCGGAAAAAAGTTTTGTGCACCGAATAAATAAAATTAAAAATTTGTTTGAAAATCGTAAAGCTATTACAAAAGCAAAACTAAGACGGAAATCGGCCACCTTGCAAAAACTAATTCAATCTAAAAACTAATTCAACCAAAATTGTTTTGGACTCTATGGAATTTTGGATTAATATTTCTTGTCTATGGAAATTTTGGATTAATATTTCTTGTTCTAGTGAAAAATTTTGTAAGCCCCTAACTTTCGCATTTAATTTTTGAATGCACTTACAAACGGGCTTGTAAAGTCAGCAAAATGTTATCATTTAAAATTACGCCATTTTTTGCATCAAAAGCGCGCTAAATTAAATAAAATTTAAAATAACTACAATGCAATATTACAATTGCAATTGTAGCTGTGTTTTAAAATTTAAATGTAAAATTAAAATTTATTTTTTCGGTTAAATAGTTATTCTAATTTTTAACATAAGCACTATAAATATTTATTGAGTTGATTCATAATTTTTGCGGATTTTTCAAAAAAAAAACGAAATATTTGATAAACATATGTTTAATAATTATAAAAATTTTAATATGGTATTAAAAAGCAATTTATGTAGTTTCGATGGCCGTAGATGATGTTGTTCATCATCGGTGTACCTTCATTTTGGAAAAAAAGAAGCGGCCATGCCGATTACTTGCAAAAAAAGGAAATATGTTTTGCGGCGAACATTCGGTGCATGACTCCAGAAATCAGGTGCATAGGGTAGATTTTATATAAAAATAATTAATACCTAGGTAATTCATTTTTATTTATATGTAAATGGTTGCTGGAAATTTGAGCACCACAAAACTTGCGCACTTTGACTTTTAACGAGTTTTTCGTTGCAATAAATTTTTTTTCAAAAATTAACTTAAATTATTTTTTTTTGCAAATTTCCGTCAACGTAGATATCATCAAAATATGAATAATCTGCATTTTTTGCATTTAGGAAAAAAATCAATGTTGCCACGCATTTGAATTTGGGAATTTCTCGCACTTTTTTTTAACCCATGTGACAATGAATGTTTTTAGTTCAAATTTGCGCGCAAATTGACGTTTGCCTTCATTCTGTTCTTTAATTGGGTAAAGCTTTGGAACCACACTCAAAATATGTGCCTATGAGGTTTCTTATACGACAAATTCTTTTTATGTTTATAAAACCATACAGAACAGAATGAACACATTTGCCAATAATTGCACAAATTTAAATTCGTGTACACAAAAGTGTACACGTCGTCACTTATGGGTTAAACGCTTGTAACAAATAACTGAAGATGAAGTGCTTGACCCGCCCATAGCTTTCGAGTGACACCAACGATGCAATTAAAAAATTGCATTATTCTCAGGGAATATGAGATGAATTGTGTTGGTGGTGTCATTCGAAAACTACAGAACTGCCGATTGCAAGCAGATCAGGCGCAGCTTTTCTTCTCTATTTCCTTGCACTTTAGAAAAAGTGCGCGAAATTTTCAAATTCAAACATTGATTATAACCAATATCATTTTTTTCAATAAAAATTTGCCATAAAAATAAGAAACTAGCAGATATATTTGAACCAATGGATGAACCTTTTAAAAAATGAAAATTTAAGATTACAGCGCCTGAAAAGGGATTTTGCTAACTCGCCTAAACCTTTGAATAATAATAAAAATTTACCATACATATTCAGACTCGCGTGCTATGTCCAAATGATCCTAAGCACTCGGTCAATATTGCAGAATTAGAAGACCATCTTAAACATCGTTGCAATTCTCGACTTTCAAGTGAAGAATACTTATCGGAGGGCATAAACAGCAGTAATAAAACTGGATCAACAAACGAGGATTTTGTAAAGCCAACATTCGACGACCTAAGTAGTTGTTGTGAAATAATCGAATCCATATACCGTGCTGCTTCACAAGAGCTTCAAACATATAATATATCCACTCCTCAAATCGAGGAACATTTAACGCATATTCAATCGACATCCTCGAACAACTCCAAAAAACATTTGAAGCAACTTTCGTCAATTATCGGTAAATTTTTCCGCCATTTAATAGTTATACTATAATATTATAGCAGTTAAATTCAATAATTTTAGGTTATTTACTTAAAAATGATTCCTTAAATAGCGAAACACTTATTGCGGAATTTGGAAGTGGCAAGGCGCAATTGTCGTATTGGCTAATGAAAATTTCACCAAAATCTAATTTTTTATTGATAGATCGTATGGGCTCTCGTAATAAATACGATAACAAGGCGATTCGAGTATCAGTTTTAAAATTTCAAATAAATTTTTTGTTATTTTAGATTTCTTAAATATATGTATATGTGACATTTTTATATCATTTTAGGACAATAACACACTTAATGTTAAAAGGTTACGTTGTTCAATTGAACATTTGGATTTAGCAAAAGTCGATTTTATTCAGGTGGCTTGGTGGTATTAAATGTTTTTTGATCATTCATGTTTCTTAAATTTTTTTATAATCTTAATAAATTTGTATATAATTGTATAGATTAAATAATTTATAATTAACTTTTTTTTCGTATAGAAAGATGTTCACAAAATTATTGCTATTTCAAAGCATCTATGTGGAAATGCCACAGATTTTGCTATTCGATGTATTTTAAATGCTAAAAACTTCGGATTGAACATTAGCGAATTTGTTTTTGCGCCGTGTTGTCATCATCGAACAACTTTCAACGAAGTTGAATACCTATTATTTAATAATTGACCTAAAAATTATTATAAACTATGGCTTATTATTTAGTAAATTCACCCTGAGATCTAATTCCATTAGATTAACCGAATCGATCTTTTTAGTATGTGGGAATCGAATATTTAAAAAATATTGGAATTTGTGACAACACAAAATTCGCTTCACTTCGCCATATTGCCTCTTGGGGAAATTGTGGCTTTTGCAGTTTTTCATGTCCACAACTCGGGTCTGACGAAAAAAATAATTCGACATTGAACAATTGGTTCGAAATATATCTTATTCATCCTAAATTTTTGCGTATAAAACGTAACCATTTGAAAAATTTTTTGGTGACATTTATTCTCTTATATCGGATAAATGTATATAGTGGCTTATTATAAATGCCCGTTTTTGTTTGACCATAACTTTTTTATTTTAGAATATTTTTCGAAAAATTTTTAATTTGAAGCTAATTTTATTAAAATTTGTTTGATATTAAAAACAAACAATAATTTTTTATAGCAAGAGAAAAAAATTTAAAAAAGAAATTTAACAATATTTTAAAATTATTTTAAACAATATGTCTTATTGAGTCTTAATATAAAGTGTACCATTATTTTTTTTCTATTAGCCTTTTTTATGATAACATCTTTGAAATACAGAAAATGATTTTTTTTTCTTTAGTTTTGACACATTTAGTTATTTCTTTTTAGCTATTTCTTTTTAACTAAAAAACATATTAAAACATATTTTATCAGTTTATAAAGCAACAACTTAAAATTTTATTAACACTACAAAATAACAAAAAAATTTTCAAATTTGGTTGATAAATTAAAAAAACAGATAGAGGCCCTGTGCATAATGAGAGTATAAAAAAAATGTTTTTTGAAAATGAATTAATGTACAAATTAAAAGTGAAAAATTCATCTTCAATTATAACAGAATAAAGATTAATCAAAAATTAAAAAAAATTATTTAAAAGGCCGCTTCTATGTACAAACTTAGAGTAATTATTTATTTAACGACATTAAACGATTAATTTTTAGGACTCCTGAATTTAAAACAAATTTGGGTCGTAAAGCGAAATTCCTACTTGAATTTGGTCGAATAAACTTTCTCAGGAATGCTTTACTCGGAATAGATGTTCAAATTTTCGAATATGTTCCATCAGATATTACGCCGGAAAATATTTTAATTGTTGGAAAATTTTAAGTGAATAAAATTTATTAATTATTTTTAAAACTTTATCTACCCTAATTTTGCGTGTATAAGGCCGTGTGTTTTGAACTTAAAATTAGCGCTAATGAGTTCATTCTGTTGTATCGGATCCGTTGGAGTCCAAATTTTGTGCCCACTTTTATGAAACCGAGACAAAGGCGGGCACAAAATTTGGACTCCAACGAATCCGATACAACAGAATGAACTAATTGGTGCGAATTTAAATTTGGCTTAAAGCACTCGGCCTTATACACGCGAAATTAGGGTAATTGTCATAAAAATATATATTACTGATTTAAACAATCCTTGTTTACTTTTGTATTGCAAATTCTATATTAAAAAGCAAAATTGCACCTGTTAGTTAAATATAATGGATCTATATGGCTCTCAGTGTGAGGTCAAGCATGAAATATAGAAACGCCTAAGACGTTTTGCACATGGATAATCTGTTTAATTTGAAACAAAATGCAAATTTCAATAATTCTTGAATTAATTGCTAGCAACTTTTATCTTTATGGACCACCAGTTGGTTTTTTTTTTGAAGTTTATTACAACATTTATTATATAAAGAATTCTATTTTAACATTTTTAACTTTATTATTCTTAAAAAAGCCAGTTTCCTATGTATCCTTAATTTCAATTTTAATTGTCGGTTCTTTGTTCAGTCGTAAATCCACAATTTTTATTACAAAATATTCAATATTCATTCGAAAAAAGATTTAATAACTATCATTAAAATTTACAAAATATTATAATACATAAAACTTATTAAAATGACCTTGCAAAATAAAAAACAAATCGCCATAGCAAATTTTAAAAATAATTTTTTTTCGTTTTTGGAGGTGAGAAAGTTAATAAAGTCAATTGTCGCTTTTTTCCTGGCAGGCCAATTAATTAGTTAATTTCATTTCTTTTAGTTCGCCGGTATTTGCTCAACTTTAATCGGCACATAATCAAAAAGGAAATTTGTTGAATATCGTCGGAATTTTGTATTTTATAAAAAGTAACTCAATAGGAAATTCACATTTTATTTTTATTTTATCCTATATAATAATTATAGCTGATTTATTAATATTTAGAAGTATCTGAGAATGTTAATATTATTCACACAAATATATTAGGTGTGTTCCAAAGTGATTTTAGATTTCGGGAATCAAAATTCCGAAAAAAAATTAAAAGTGGAAATTGAAAAAATCATTCAAAAACCATGGTTATTAAAATTAAAAAATTCAAAAAATTCAAAAATGGTAAATGTAGTTGATAAAAATTTGCGAATTCCGTACATTTACCGGATATAGGAAAAAAATCACCAAAAATTTCGTAACTTGAGTTTCCGGTACATTTCTAGTATGTGTGCACGATATAAAATTTTTTTCCTAATATGATATTTAATTTACATACATATCTACTTTATATGAATAAAAACTTTACCATTTATAAATGTTTAAGCATATTTAATTTTGATTACGTAATCTGAAATTATCCTTTAGTGAAAATAACAATTTACTCACGAACTTGAGGGAACAAAGAAAAACAAGGAAAACAAAGACAAATCGTTGTCCCATCAATTGACTTTTACAAGAAATTGCCAAAAAAATGTGTCCAGCCCACAATTAATAAATAATAATAACAACAGATGTTTTTTATTTTTTAATTATAAAGATTAAGAAGAATTTTATTTTTCTACGTAAATTACTTTACGTGTTCTTTAATTTTTAATTGTATTAAAATTCATAAAGTTTAATTTTTAATTTATTGTATTGTAATTATTTTATTTCTTTATTAGAATACATATTTGAGTTTTTTGCAACCTTAAAAAGCAATTGGTAAGAATTAGTATCTTGGAAAATGTTGATAAAAAAAATGCTTAAAATATCGGAGAAAATCGTTGCATAAAGACGGAAAATGAAAAAAAGGACTTTTTGATTTACATGGAAATTCGACTCTTTTTAAAGCGATTTTTGGAGAAAAATAGAAGATTTAAAAAAGAAGGGAAACAAAAAAAGCATATGAAAAAATAATGAACGACATGCAAAATGAAATTTGAATCCAATTTGCCACTAAATAGTTACCGTACATAAATGGGCACCGCCCATCGCTTCCAATATGTTGTATTGGTTAAAATTGTTTTTATTTATTGTATAAAAATATATTGAAACATTTTAAAATCCATGATAAGTTTTTGATAAAATTATAACTTACATTTCAATTAGTTTTTTAGATATATGAATTTTGTCACCGGTGGTTTCCTTCACTCTTCCCAATATTTTCCACGTAGTCTTAATTGCGTACAAAATTATGCAGCTCCAAATCTTTTCAACAATTTTAATTTTGAACAGGTTTTGTTACTTATACATACATGATTTATGTAGTTTTTCTAATGTTTTTTATTTAGATCGAATGTATTTGTGAAATACTTTATGCTTGGCGAGATGGTCCAAGATTAGTTCACTTCTTTTTTGATAAGGAACCGGGTCTGGTACCGTGGCTCTTTGCAACCCAATATTTTCAATCACCATCAATACTTCGAGCATATCTTTATGCATTATTTCACGATGGCCGTTATTCCGAATTTTACCGGTTAATCTCGGAGACTCACTTTGACAGTATTTATCACGAGGAATTAATTGAACTTTGGTTTTACAATTTAAATTTTTTTATTAGGTTGTAAAGAAAGTTCTGCTTCAATAATTTATTTTTTACTATTAACATTTACAATACAGGATTTATAACTTAATTTTTCGATATATATTTTTTATTTAATTTTTCGCTTTTTTATATTTTTTATTTTATTTTTTTAATTTTATTTTAATTTATCAATCTTTCTTGAAGCAGAACTTTCTTTACAACCTAACTTACCAGATAAAAACATTCTTATATTGGATTGTTACATAATTATGGGCGCTTTTTTGAATACTTAAGTTTTTTTTAAGTTTATTTTTTTAAACATTGTTGGTTAGCTCTTTTTATAAACTTAAAAGTACATTTTATTTTATGCTTTTGGTTTTTTTTTTGAGCCCCAAAAATATTGGAGTTGAATCTGCAATATAATTTTTTTAGCTTTTGTTAGGTATGAAGCTCGTTATGCGGAAAATCAACGAGAAAAACATAAACAGCTTGGACCGGTAGATAAGTATCGCATTCGAAAAAAATTTCCACCACCAGCTACTATTTTTGATGGAGATGAGATCGTTTACAGTTTTAAAGAATGTGCCAGGAGAGTAAGTTATTTAATTCATGCATACATGTACATATATAACATACCTATGATTTATATATCAATATTAAGTAATAATAAATTTTAGACATTGAAATCCTTCTACGAGAAAAACAAATATCCTAATTCGGAGCAAAAGCGTGAAATTTCTCGTCAAACACAGCTTCGAATTGTACAAGTAAGTCATTTTATATTTTCTCTAATAAAAAAATAAATGATGGCGAAAATTTTTCCAGATTGCAAATTGGTTTAAGAATCGCCGTCAGCGGGATAAGGAAAAATAATCATTTAAACGTAATACGTATATAATTCTAAATCATTTAGGAAATGTATAAATACAATTGTTTTTATATAAAGATATAATTGTTTATTGTTAATTAAATTTTTTTAAAAAACAATCTTATAAAAAATATTATCACATTTAAAAAATTGTACAAATATACATACATAAAAAGGGTTTTGTAAAAGAAAAGTTTTGCTAATGCATAAGCCTAGTCTAACTTTGCAAAAAAAGTTTGTGGGCTTATCTGTAAACTTATTTTTTAAGTTTATTATTCGAAAATTTCATGTACATATCAGTCTAACTATACCAATTTGTAAAATTTTGCCCAATTTGTTGAAAAAACTGTTTATTATCAGAATGAAATTGACGAGCCAAAATACGGCGTGTTATCTCATCAACGGGTATTTGTGTGCGACCTTTTGTAGCACCAAGACAATGTGCTATTTGTTGCGATTTTCTTCGAAAGCAGTAGAATCCTTTACGATGATTAAAGACTAGATGGGTATTTTGAATTTTATGCGGTAATCCCAGAAAACGTTCAACAATACGAAGCTAAGGCTCGATTTATTTTATTAACGTAATCATAAATTGCAAATATACTCAAAATCTAAGTAAATATTTATTTCTATAGTGTATAAAGATGAAATACATTAACATTTTCTGCATAACTTAATAATAAAGTAAAATTTTCCTTTTGTACATATCGAGACAAAACTTTAGAACATAATGTATGTACCTTGGTAGTACACATACTGTGCTAAAATTTCAGCAAGATTTGTTGCTTTATCATTAAGTTATGCAAAAAATGTTAATGTCTTTATGCATATCATCTTTACACACTTTTCAATTTAATAAAATTGTAAATCTTTAATATTTCTTTATTTTAATTTGCTAACCTCTCCCAGGGGATTCTTAATAAAATTGTCACCATCGATAACGAGTATTTGATTTATTTTAAAATATTGGAGCCAATTGTGTAAATGTTTTGCATACAACGAATTTCGCACAGGTTTATATAAACGGTTAAGTTGATGAGTACTTTCAAAAAACACTGCTTTATAAAAAGGAACTAACGTCTTATTTTTTTCAAAGCGAGTGTAATGCACCTTAAATTAAAATTTACTAACATTAAATTGGCTTACTGCAAAGATATTTTTTTGATTGAAAAGTTAATTTTAATTTAAAAAATGTACCTGTGTAAAGTCACTAATAAGACGGATTACCGGATCACGTACGATAAGAATTAATTTCATGTGTGGATTAAATTCGAATACACGTTTTGGTACTTTTTTATTGACAAAATAAGCAGGTGTCTTTTCGATTACGATCTGTATGCATGCGTTGTACAAAAAAGATATAGCAGAAATTATTTTTTTAGTTTCTAACTGTTTATTCGTTACCTGATTGTTTAAACTTAGTGGCATTTGTTGTAAATACCATTCAGTACCAAGTTGGAAATTATTTAACATATCAAAAAAGTGGACTTCATGTCGAGCTACACGTATATCGGGATGAAGTGCAAGTGCATCGAGTAATGCACGTGTGCCCCCCTTTCGCACACCAATGATAAGACAATTTGGAAGATGTGCATGTTCATTTTTATTTATTTCTTTCAGATTTGAAATACTAAAGATTAAAATTTTTATTGAATTAAAAAATTTGCATCTCATGATATAATATTAATATTTTATTTGTTCCAACCTCTCATAATCGTTGTAATAATTAAATAAAATTTGTGATTCATTTTTTGTTGTTTTTAGTAGTAAATTTTGATCAAATATTGTCCATAAAGTAGTGAAAAAGAAAGCGATTAGAAGTAGTAATTTTACTGAGCGCTGAAATCGGCGTGGAAATTTTGAAAATCCATAAAAGGTGCGTAATACGTTTTTAGAACACACTTGCATTTCAATTTTGTGTACATTTTACGAATCTTTGTTATAAACTTAATTCAATTGATCTTAATCATTAAAAATGTATTTTTTATTAAATTCAATACTGAAATGCTATTAGATAAAGCTATAAAAGTAAAGATATGTAAATAAATGTATTTAAAAATGTTACATTAAAAACGCTTTTAATTTTTAAATTACAATTAATTTACTGGCTATGAAATTTTTATTTTTCCTATTATATGTATGTATAAATACTTATCTGTAATGGACTTGCTTTTTAAAAGCGTAAAATACTTTTTTTATTATTTTTCTTTATTATTTCATCTTTTTAAAATTCGCCGCGCAAATTTCGCCGCATCGTAATTATACAATATAATATAACAATTATTAACATTTATTTACTCCAATTCAAATGATTTTTATAAAAAATAATTAACTAAAATAAATGAATTATTTTTCAAATTTTTATAATGCAAAAACTGGCACATATTATTACTATTTATGAAACTAAAAAAACGTTTAAAGCATTTTTTTAAAACTCATGTGTCGTAAGCGACGGCATACAAACCATTAAATGTGGAAAAAAGAATGAAGTGCGGAATAAATTAAAAATGTAAGAAACACTTGAAATGTATGCATATTCAATATTTTACTCTGGCAACAATTTTAAAAAAATTTTAAAAAGAAAATCGACTGCATAACACAATTATCTCTTCAATAATAATTTGTTACAATTAATACTTGCATAATCAATTACTATTATACTTTAGTTATTTTGTTAAAACTTTTTTTTTAAATAGACAAGTTTTAAATTTAACTAAAACTAAAAATTAAAATTATTTAGCTAATTTATTTTAACAAACTTATATATGTATGTATAAATAAATGAAATATGAATAATTTGTAATAAACAAAAACCAAATATTCTCGAAGCCGCTGTCTGCATTATATTTTAAATTTTAATGGTCGAAATTGAAAAAATGAAAAAAAAAGATAAAATTTGACAGCTGACAGCAAAGTTCAGCAATATAATAACAAATATGCTCTTTATTGAAAATTTAGCATTTTCAAATATCAAAATTACGACGTTATATTGTTTATTATAGATAAATAAGATTTTTTTAATTAAATAATTTAAATTTTATATTATTGTATAATATTAAAAATAAAGCAAATTTAAAAAATAAATCTTTTATAAATTATTATACATATGTACATATATTTTTAAGTAAATTTTTAATTTTTTAATTTATAATTAAATATAAACACTCAAAAAGATAATATGTATTTAAAACTATATTAAAAAACATATTAATTAAAATAATTAATTTATATTGGGTTTTATGCAATTATGTTTAACACAGATGCAAATTAATTTAAATATATTTTTGGAAAATAATTTAGTGATTTTTTGACTCTCGAAAAAAATTATGCAAAAATAGATGCTTAAAGGAAATCTGTATGCATATCCTTGTGCAATAGTATGGGAATGTGATAATCGCACGACGGCCAACTGCGCTTTATCTGCGCAACATAATGATGATGAAGCTTTCATACACGCAATCGCCAAACCTTATCAATTATAGCAGAACAAAAAGGCTCTTCATATTGGACAAAAAAAATGAAAGAAAATTAAGAAATAAAACAATCATCATATTTTGGAATACAATAACAATTTGTAACAAAAAGGCGTATACCAATAAAACCAATAGCTTATTTATTTGTGGACATACACGCACATTACTTAGGTAGTTATGATTATGTACTATTAAATTGAATAATGAATAATATACTATTACTGTCCTCATAATGATTTACGTTCACTTTGATATCGTCGTATATTTACCATTCCAAATCTGTCATTTTTTGGTTATCGATTCAAATGTTGAAGAAATCTTTAAATAATCAATTGCGAGAAATATCTTACCTGATCGTATTCATAATTAATGTAGATATAAGTAAGAATATATTTTTACGCCTACAATAAATAAGAAAGTAATGGCACGTATTTAGGTGCTGCTTGTATGCCAGGATATGAAGCCGAGCGTGCAAAGCTTCGTCAATACTTGGGTATCGAATGGACACCGAAAGCACTTGAAAAGATGGACTGTAAATTATATTTCTTCATATATTTATTTAATAATAGTTTTGATTATGTTATAATTTTCCATTCAAGAAATTAACTAATTTAGCGCAAAAAGCAAAGCCAATTCGACATGCTAATGAATTAAATTGCGATTTCTCTCAGCCCTACTCCTGTCGTTGGCAGAATGTGCACAACGATAACTTAAACTTAAACTTAGATACTTTGGACTTTCATTTATTTCGTAAAGAGGATAATATAGATTTTCCTGTAATCCAAGTGCGTCCAGGACCCTCTAAAGTAGCGGTTGGTGAACAAATGATTTTTGTTGGTGATCGTCGTCGAGATGAACAGAGCGCTATGCTAGTCAGCTGGCCAATACGTTGTCAAAATAGTACTGGAAAATTAACTTTTACGTATGTATTTTATTTCAAGTAATAATAATAGAATATTAAAAAGTATACTTTCATTTACCTATTTTATATACATGTGTTGCTTTTTTTGAAAATAAAATAAATATTTAAAAATGTAATTTTTTATTTAGATTTTGGATTTATAACGGCGCTAGCGTCGAAGTGCTAATTTTAGAAGAGGATCCAAAAACCCATCAATTAAGAATTTCGCCTGAAAAGCAACATGTCGATTGTGGTACCGTAACCGTAAATACGGAATGTACTGTAAATGTTCCACCTCATGAAACTCCATTCAGAATTGGAATCAGGGCATTCGATCTTAAAAATGTAGACGGAGCATTTGTTATGATCGACAACATCTTTTATGAAGCACAACTTTGTAAAGTCTCTAGTAAGATAAACTTCCACTTTACGATTTCTTATAAAATTTTATTTATGAAAAAAAACTTAAACATGTTAAGTTGATTTTGGAAGTGAATTTCGGACGGAAGATTTAATGACAGCAGAAGAAGGCGATTTAGTTCAAGCTAGTTCTGAGCTTTCTTGTCATGATTTTGATTTATACTGTAGATGGCGAAATGGTGGCCCAAATGAACGATCGGTTATTTTCTAATAAAAAATATGTATCTATATATATGTTGCGGCCAATACTAGAAATCGGCCATTTCTAGAAATGGCCGGCCAAAACTAGAAATGGCCGGCCAAAATAATTATGGCCGGCCAAAACTAAAACTGTAATAATAAATGACTGTAATAATAAATGATTGTGAATTAGCGTATTAGCGAAAAATAGACAGCAAATCATTTATTATTACAGTTTTCATTGTTACAGTTTATTATTACAGTTATTATTACAGTTTTTTGTCTTTGAAAAGATTTTTTTTTTATATCATAATTATTTTGGCCGGCCATTTCTAGTTTTGGCCGGCCATTTCTAGAAATGGCCGATTTCTAGTATTGGCCGTAACATATATATGTGTATTTTTTCTTATTTTATTATTTTTTTTTAATTTAAAGGTATGGAAACGTGGACTAACTAGCCCAGCAAATGCGCTACTCTTTAATGAAACTGGAACATATACAACACCAACAGCACCATTTGCTTTTATGTATATCGAAGAACAATTGCCTCAATCAAAGTCACTAGTTGCTGGTAGTTCGTCTTCATTGAACTCTTTACAAAGCACAGACGCACCGAAGCAAGGCGAAAAATTGTTAATTTCTGACCCGATTCTTTGCCAATCACCTACAAATCCAGCCATTATCTCCTTTAGGTTTATTATTACCAGATATATGTAAATATATATATACAACAAAATTTTTTTAGAATTTGGGCAACACGCGGCGTGCAAATGAGCATTTGCGCATTGGATTTAAAAATGGTGCCGTTGGATTGCCAACGTATTTCTTTGACGCGTTCTCCAGCTCCTGTCTATCACAAATTTAGCATAACACAAAAATTTACAGTACGTTTATAATTATGTACATATGTTATTATTTATATTTCAATTAATATTTTAATATTTTTTGAAAAAATTCTTTACAGTATGCTTTTCGAGTTGATGATGTGAATCCCGATTTTGACAATTTCATTATTTTGGATGATATCGAATATCGTGCAACAATGTGTGTCGAAGCAATGAATACATTAGATCTCGGCGTAGATTTTTATACAACACCTCTGCTTAGTACTGTACTTTATAAACATATTCATTCAAACACGGTAAGTTAATAATTGATTATTCAATTATACATGGTATTTTAGCGAAAGCGACATATATTTCCCGAAATCAAACTTTGACAAATTTTCAATATACCTTACGAGTCGCTAATTTCTGTTTTTATTTTTAAAATAAATTTAGCATAAAAAAGTTATTCACAATTAAAGTCATGAGATTTCATTGAAACGTCTTGTTACTTCATTAAAACATATATACACCCTAGTTTTAGACAAATTTCTTTTCATATCCCACTTCATTCAAATCGGTTTACGATTTCCTTTTAGTGTTAAATATTTTTGATACTTCTTTACAAAAATTTCAGCACAAAAGGTGACCTTTCGATTGAGTTACAGTGTTTTAAAAAAAAATCCCTTTTTCCATGACTGTAATTTGGACATTGATATAAATTCACTCATTAAAAAATTTGGAAAAAAAATATTCCTATGTTCTAAATAATTTGTAAAAACATATTCAGGATCTCTCTTGCGACTTCTCACGACGTGCATTAGATTGTCATTGGGCGAATTTGAACGATGTCACCACAAACCATTACAATTCGAATACTGCCGATTCCGGCCCCAATTTTATAGCACCACCCAGCACTCATTCCGCTGATACAAAATGGGAAATTGGATTAGGAAGGATAGACGAAGTGAAATTTGCCTCGTTAACAAATAGGCATAATACGCCAGAAAGTGATCTAGCCATTGCGCGTCTCAATCGTCGAAACTCGACAGCCGTGCTCGTTTCGGAAATAATCCGATGCTTGGCAGATCCGATTTCGACACTTTCATTAAAATATTGGCGAACTGGCAGTACAATGCTTACAATTTGTGTTTTAACCGGTTATACATTTGAAACGATTGACTGTCAACATGTAAGCCATGATAATGGAGACGAAACCGAGCGTATTTTTATCGATATTCCTCGTTTTAATGATCCTATTCGGCTCGCATTGCGTGCAGACGCCATCGATTCTGGGGGTGTAGTGGCCATCGATGATATAGAATTCGAAGTTCTTAATTCGAAGCACTTTACCTCCTCCTCAAAATTTTCAATATTTTTTTGTATTTAGGAGTTTTTAAGGATCCTAAAGCCGAATACGATATTCGTTTTTCTAGGTAATACCTTATAAGATTACTTTACTTAAGAGCCAGTCTTAAGACAAGTGTAAAACACGTTACGCGATACTTCAGCTTTTGAAAAGCTGAACAAAAATTGTATAGGAAGTTTAGAAAGTAAAAAATTATTAAACCTGGCCGAACTTCTCAAAAGTGGTTTCGGCGAAAAAATTTAATTTTCCGAGATTTGATTTACCGTAAAATTGAATATCGGATTCAGCACCTTCAAAATCTCTTAAATACTAAAGAAATGAAAAAACTCTGGGGAGGGAGTAAACTGCAGTGTAGCCTCTTTTTATAAATATATACATGTTACAGCCGATATTAATATCAGCTAGTCTATATTAATATCAGCTAGTTATATTAACATTGGCTAATTATTAATATCGGCTGTAACATACATATAAATACCTTATTCAATTAACAACTTCATTGTTGCGAAATTCAGTGTAAAAATCAACAAAACTTTTTTAATTTTTTAAATTTACTTTTAATTTAGGCTCGTGTTTGTCAAAATGATGTTATTCATTCAACAAATAGCAAAGCACAAAACGTCGAATTGGAACGGTCATATAACGCTCGCGCAAATGGCGCTCTCATTTCTCGAGTGCCCATTGACGAAAATGTGTTTGTGAGCTATGATGATGATAATAAAAATAATCGTGGTAACTTTTATAGCTTTGCCTATATAGTGAGGCTGAAAAGTTTTTCAACTTTAATAATCTGTAAAACTGCGAATTTTTAACATTATAGGATTTTTATTTTATTTTCATATCCTCCATTATTTTTTACATATGAACGTAAATTTTTTTATAAAACAATCGCTTACAAAAATTTTAAAAATGGCACGATAAAAAAAATTTTTTTTACTCGCATAAAAAAATTACATATAATTTTGATTTTTATCAAAATTTTGTTTTCAAAATTTTGTTATTTTTACTCTTGATTTTACGTCTTTGTAGCAACCAAAAAATTTTTTTAATGAATATCATTTTTAAACTTTTTGTAAAAGTAATCTTTTATAAAAAAATTTATGTTCATATCTAAAAAATAATGGATAATCCGAAAATAAAATAAAAATCCTATAAATGTTAAGAATTCGCAGTTTTACAGATTACTAAAGTTGAAAAAAAATGCGGAAACTTTTCAGCTACCCTGTATTTACTAAACTATGATTTTTTTAATGGAAGCTGTCCGCATTATTAAAGGTGAATTTTACATTACATTTAATTTAGTCGAAAATAGTAAAGCGCACATTTCACCGGATGAAAATGTATGTCGATTGCTGAGCTGTGATTTTGATGTAAGTACCATGCAAATGTGTCTCTACATATCGTCGATGATTGCGTCGAGCGCTGGTATGTTCACAAATTTTAATAAAAGCGCCCAAGCAACGCTCTATGAACGTGCGCAAGTTGCTGTATTGGAATCACCTAAATTCAGTCTAAATACTCCAGCACGTCTGCATTTCGACTTTACTATTAAGGCAAATTTTTTGAGTTGCTATGTTTTGACAAATGTTATAATATAGCAAAATATAATACCTATTTACTTAAACATAAAAAAATAATGAAAGATACAAAGCTATGTACACAAAAATATCAAAGATGTCGCGGAATTCCAACATCCGATAAAAAGGCTAAAATTATTTTTTATTTTTGCGATATTACTGACGCCGATGAGTCTTTGCACTCGGTTTTTTTATACCTAACTTTTTTAAAATCATAACATCAATTTTATAATCTTATTTGAAAGACATCAAAATTCTGGTGAACATTTTGGTTTATAAGTTATGTTGTTAAAGAAAAACTAACCCGTCGCTCTACATATTGAACATCGATTTTCAGAGCGGCATAGCTCATCTTCACATTTGTCAAGACAGTGTTCGTCGCGAGTTGGAGAGTTGTTATACAGTAGAAAGCACTAAAACGGCTATTGGTCGAAGCGGGTTGGTTGTTCACGATTTTGTGGAAGTTTTACCAACTGATACAAAAATCTACATCATCGCCAAACTCGATAACCGTTCAAGAAAAGCCAAAGTGAGAATCGACAATATTGAATTGACCGACATGGAAAATCATAGGATATGTTAAGCCAATGTATCGATATTTTATTGTTTAATATTCATATCATGTTCTCAATCTTTGTTATTGCCTATTTTGGTCTCTAAAAATGATTCTAATAATATTGTCAACGAAAATTTGAATGAATAACCTTAAATAACCTAATCTATTTTTACATTTTTTCGGTTATGTTTTTACATAAAATCATTTTTACAATTTTTTTGGAATATTTCAAAATTGAAAAATTTATTCAAAAATAGAAGACATAAAATATTCACATTACACACAATATATATGCGAGCTGCTTTAGCCTCAAAACAAGTTGCTTTCATGGTCTTTTTAGTTATAAATCATTGCCAACTGGAAAAAATTTTAGAAATATAACTCAAAAATGAAAGAAATATGTTAATATTTTGTCTGTTGTTGATTAGTAGATAATTATGTGCAGGCGAGTTGATAGTAGCTTGAGTTATAAAATAAACAAATGATTTAAATATTCGATTGCGTGTATTACTGAGTTCAGAGATAATTTTATATTTTCAGTTTTTACAATGAAAATAAGAATAGGAAGAAATATAAACGATTCAAACGCACATAATTCTCAACAATCACTTTTGCTATTAAAGTAGATGCAAATAAAAATTTTATAAACAGTCGTCGATATTAATATTTTGGCTAAATTGAAGAATACGGTATTTCAACAGATCGGTACAAAAAGTATGCCATTTGATTTCCCGTGGTCCAAAACGGTCGGAACTGAAAAAATTAGCCGTCGCTCGTATCTGGGTTCCGAGTTATAAGGTTCCAAAGTCCCAAAAATTTGCTAAATTTTTGCTATTTTTTTCAGAAAAACATTTTATTTTTTTCTCAAATGAAATTTGATAATGAAAACGATTTACATGATTACTGTATTTTTTATGTTCATTGACCGATTTTTTTGCTTTTTCTTTAGTTTTAGAGCATGTTGGGCTTTAGGCTTAGGCAAAAAAGTTTTCAAAAAACGTGTTTTTAATTTGCGTGTTTTTTTTTTTTTGGCTTGGCTGAATCAACTAACCCTCTTCAAAACCTATAAAGGAAAAAAACGCAGAATGGGTGGATGAGGATGATGGACGGCCCAAATTTTTTGGAGTCTCATAACTCGGGATCCAGGACGGCTAATTTTTTCAGTTCCCACCGTTTTTGACCATAGGTAATCGGATGGCATTATTTTTGTACCGACCTGTTAAAATGCCGTATTCTTCAATTACTCCAATACTTTTTTGAAGATCACTTCAAAAAGTTGAAACAAAATAAACGCCAAATAGCTAAAAGAAAAGTTCACATTTTTTTGTTTCGATTACCAAAAGTAGTGTGCAAAAGAACATTGTTTATACACTTTTTCCGACAAAATTAAATTGCGTCAATGATAGATTTTTTGTTGTCCTGATATTCATCGGCATTCAGAAATTCAAAGAAACGATACAAGCAAAAAAAGGTCATTCTAGTTGCCATTCGCATGCAATCTCGTCCATTCCTGTGCAGTTCGAATCGCCTCCGACTCATTGTTCTTCCATTGCTCGGCGACGTCGGTCGCTAGAGGATCTTCAGGATTTGGCGCCGATAGCAACGCCTGAATCGATAACAGCACGGTTCGAATTTGCAGAGCCGGTGACCACTTATCTTAATTAAAAAAAGAGTTAATATTTAGAATAAAATTATTCAAAACTCAGCTCTTCCAAATATTTCTAAAAAGACATTGTTTCAAAAACTTTATAGTTAATTGAGTAGTTATTTAAAAAATTCATAAATAATGGTAAATTAACTTTAAAGAAAATTATTTATAGTGGACAAAAAATAAAAAAGCACAAAAAATAAAAAAGAAAAATTAAACATTTAAAAAAACTAAAATGACATAAAATTAATGACTCTAAAATTAATATCTAACAATAATTTTTTTCCAATTACCTTTTAGAATATCCAAACAAATACGCCCGAGCTTGTCGATGTTGGGATGGTAAATTTTTGTCATAAAACGCACTTTAGGAGCCGCCATCGGATATTCCTCCGGCAGAAATAGCTCTAACTTAAAGACGCCGCCCGCGAATGGACTTCCCTCCGGTCCGGCGATAATGACGTGAAAGTAGCGCGCGTTGTTGTCGTCTGGAATGGCGGAAATGCCCGGTACGGGATCCTGCAACAGACGCTGTGTCTCCTTTGTGATTCGTCGAGGCAGACCGGCCATTTCGTTGTTATTTTCGTTTAAAAAAAGCTAAATAATTTGTTGAAAACGAGTGTTTATTTTTATAATTATTTTTTTCCATAATTCAATGATAATTTTCAGTGCAAATAATATTGATTATGGCTATGTAGGCCAATACTTCTGAAAAATATAATATATTGATTATATATATTTTATAACCTCAGAAAAAAAAAACAATATCCCGATTATACACAATAAATCAATTATTGGGTTATCGGATAAGTCATGGCGTTTTTTTAAATTACAATTGCGCGTTAAGAATAAAATGTTTTGGTGTAACATTTAATGTTATTTGATAGGGAATTTTTCGCTCTACAAGATGGTGTATTTGATCTTTTTGTTCCAGCTATTTTTGCTTATTTTCAGTTCAATAAAATGGAGTATCAAGTCAATAGAAATGAGCATTTTCGACACTATTTTCAAGATAGGCAAAGTGGATTTCTTTTTAAACACAATAATGAAGCTTTCTAGTATATGAACCACGTGGCAGAATACCTCAATCAAATCTTCAAATAGTTGTTTAGGTCTTATTAGCAAAATGAGGGTATCAGAAAATGCTCATTTTTGTCGACTTGATACTTCATTTTATTAAATGAAGTATCAAGTCGAAACAATGAAAATAAACAAAAATTAACTGGCACAAAAAATCAAATAAACCATCTTGTAGAGCGAAAAATTCTCTATCAAATAACATTAAATGTCACACCAAAACATTTTATTTTTAACGCGCAATTTTAATTTAAAAAAAACGCCATGACTTATCCGACAATCGAATAATTGTCGTCAATAAAAAAATGGAGCAAATAACAATTTTAAATACACTTCCCCAAAAAAACAATTTCATTCAATTTTTTAAATAAAGGAGAGGAATAGGAGAGGAAGGTAGCCATCACATTAAAACTCTACAAACTTTAATTTTTTTATTTTATCATTTTTTATTTTCTTTGAAAATCCCAAAAATCTCAAGAAAAAAAATAAATTAATTTAATAATAATGCACGTCATCAACACAAATTTATAAAAACAAACCCATCTTTAATTTAATGCAAATAACATTGCTGTTATCAATTTTTTTTCAAATTCGGCCCGCTTTTCAACTCATTTATACTTATATGAAGTCGATTCATTTGGATAAAAAGTTCACTATTGTTTCGAGGCAATAAACGGGCCAGGAAAAAATTAAAAATTACTAACTAAAAAACAAAAAAAATTCTATTAAAAAAATAAAGGGAGAAGGAAAAAAGACAAGAAAGGAATATAAAGACAAAAAAATCTTTAGCTTTTGCATTTTTCCATCTACAATATTAAACAAAATTATATTAATACTGGAGAAAACAAAAAACAGAAACAGAAGGTAAAATTTAAAGCTCTTCTTTTGGTTTAAGTTCCTTAATGCGGGTGATGTAATCGCTCTTCTCGGTGCAGCCCTTGCAGTCGCCTTTAAGTTTCGCCAACAACTCCTTCAACTGTTTGACGCGCATTCCCGACAGGTCAATAGTGGCCCAATCGATTGGCTTATCTAAACAAAAGTAATAGAAAAATGAGGAAATAAAAAATGATAAAAAATATAAACGTTTTAGAAAGAATTTACAACAGAATAATACAATAAGTAAAATAGATTAAGCGAAAAAAAGACACACCGAATTTGAGTTCGCAAATTTGAGAATCCTTCGATTTCAGCGAAGCACATACTTTTTCCGGAGGCTTGAAAAATGCCAACGGCTTTGTCACTTCGTTTATAATGGACGTTGCCGATGTATCGGATGCTCCAATATAGAAACACTAAAAAAATATATAATTTATAGTTTCACCTTTTTTTCCCACCAACTCATCTCTTTCTGTTCACTATCAAGAAAATTATTAACAAATATAATAAGCATCATTTATCATAGAGTAATTTAAAAAAAAATGAAAATGTTGTTTCTTAAAATACTGTAATAATCATCCTTTAACCTTACAGAGGAACTTCATTTTGGCGATTCGTGAGTTCCACACATACTATATACCAATCGAAAGCGCTCATTTTTTTATAAAATGAGCTGAAAAATTTTTGCAAAATCCCTTTTACTTTGTTATTAAAATTAAAAGCAATATAGTTTTTATGTTAAAAATCATTTTTATGTTAAAAACCAGATATAAGTTTTTTCATATCAATTGCAGCATTGGTCTAATAGCGCTAAGCAAATCTTTTTTTCCTTTCAGTTTCAAATCTCGGTGAATGTGAATCACCGATGCTTCACAAAAAAAAATTTTAAAAAATTGTTTGTCTCACGATTTTTTTTAGAGCATTGTCGCCAATGTGTTAATGATTTTTAACATAAACTGTTAAATATCATAAAAATAGAATTACTTTCAATAACAAAGTAAAAAAGCAATAGTAAAAGGAATTTCGCGAAATTTTTTTAGCTTATTTTGTAAAAAAATGGGCACTTTCGATTGGTACATAGTATGCGTGGAACTCACGAATCGCCAAATGAAGTTCCCTTGTTAAATAAGTGTTTATAAAGGTATAATTATACAGTAAATGAATTATTTTAAAAGGAAAAACGGTTTCTAAATATAATATAAAAATATAATTATAAATATAGTATATAACCAAGCAATGTAGTATGAATTAGTAATATAAAATAACTTACAATCTTCGCTCGTTTCGCATCATCGCCGACAATGTTTTTCTGATCTCCTCCGCCAATTTTTTTGCAATACTTTAGAAGTGCGGATCGCACATTATCCGGCGTCAATTTTTCATTGTCCTTTTGAGCCAACTTCACTACGTCCTCCAGCACATCCGTACAAACTGAAAATTGAAGCTGAAATGTTTAAAAGATATTTCAAAAAATTTAAAAATCACCTTCACATTCGTCATAATGGGCAGCTTTTTTCGCGTTGCTGCATAAGATAATAGTAGAAAAAACTAACAAGAACCCAATCTTTGAAATTAGCATTGTATATCAAAGTATACCGCTAAAAATACACCTTTATTTACAATAATAAAAAATTAGACAAAAATACGGTAGAAATTCTAAAAAATAAATTACATAAATTATTCTTATTGCTTTTATGGATTATAAACTTGGAAGCTATAAAAAATAATGATGCTGACGAATATACAGAGGTGTGAAGAGTGACACATACAACAACGAATCTTTTTATGACGAGGTGTATAGCAAACGTCTGCATTTATTAAAAAATAAAGGTGGACCGTTGTAAAACAAAAACAAATTAATGATAAATCGAAGAGTTTCGTCAAATTTGATTGAAACCGAAAATATTATTTTTGCAAAATTGAAAATATCATTTTCATTCAAATGAATGATGAATATAATACATTTTTTGTGATACTAATCGCCTTTAAGAATTTTAAGAATAATTTCACCAAATTATTGCATTTTTAGAAATTGACTGTTTTCTTATATTATTTGCTTTTCGGTAGGCATTTCGCATTTTTTAGGATTAAATTGAGTAGAAATTTCGACAGTTAAATAATGGATCCAAAAGAAATACTTCCAGACGATTTTGAGTGGTATAAAAATCAAGTAGCTGGCCATCATCCCAATGTAATTCGGAATGGTCTACGAGAAATTGGTATAGAAATGAGTTTTAGTTCGGAAAATTAATTATTACATTTTATAGGTTTGATAAAGGTTCGCGGAACGAAGATAGTTTTAAAAGTTGTACAGGAAGGAATTAGGGGAGAACGCGAGGTAACAAATTTAATTTTTGTTTAATCTATTAAATGAGTATAAATATTTTATTTTAGGTAAATTTTTACGAAAAGATCTTTAATTCTGTAAAATGTCCCACTCCCGAATGTTCAACAAATGAACATATTGATGAAGCAAGCCATCTAATAGAAAAGCAATTGCGAGAATTGAAATCATTTCTGCCCATGTATTTTGGCTTAACATCATTTCACATAAGTGGAAATAGTATCAATTTGATGCGAATATTTTACCCTAATTTCGTGTGTATAGGGCCGGGTGTTTTGAGCCAAATTTAAATTGGCGCCAATGAGTTCGTTCCGTTGTATCGGATTCAACAGAATGAACTCATTGGCGCAAATTTAAATTTGGCTCAAAACACCCGGCCTTATACACGCGAAACTAGGGTACTTGTTTTTATTTAAAATTACCTAAAACTAAAGGAAAAACATATTTAGTGAAAGAATTTATACGATTAGAAGACATAATATTGCGTTTTGGTCGGCCTTGTATTATGGACATAAAAATGGGCCGCGTGACATTCGATCCCACAGCGGATTCGAAGAAAAGATTAGCTGAAACATCTAAATGTGCATGTCAGCCGATTTTTGGATTTCGAGTTCTCGGTTATCAGGTACAAATGAATCTGTATGAATGTGTATAAAAGTCATTTCGCAAAAACAGATGAATACGAGCTGTGCGGATCCGAAAACTCGTGATCGTGTTTGGGGAAAATCTTTAACTGAAACTAATATTCGGCAAGGTTGAAATTTTTTTTCATTACTTTCGCTGTATTAAAATTTTTTTAGAATTTAATCTTAAACAAGAAATTTCTTTTAAATAATAATGCTGACAATTGTTGGCAGAAGCCAAAGCGTGCGTGTTTTAAGGCAGCCTAAAGAATTAATTTTATAACTTAGTCCATATTGGCCGCAATTGACGAGCCGAAATCGACCGGCCACAATTATCGCAACACTATTTTTATTTGTTCGATACATTCAAAAAATTTAGCGTTCGAAGAATATTTATTGCGAGGTTGGCCTTCGGAAGCGAAATTCATCATAACACAATTTATTGATCGTATTCAGAAAATTCATTCATGGTTTAAACGACAACGTATCTTCCATTTTTATGCATCCTCACTTCTGTTAGTCTATGAAGGGCAACAACAATCAAGAAATGATGAGAGTGAAGCCCAACAACCTGACAATCCCTATAGTAATAGCACGAAATCGATTAAATCGGAGAGTAATGTTGATAAAAGTTTTGTGGATGTGCGAATGATAGATTTTTCGCACGTCTTTCCAGTTCTCAACGATGAAGCCGATGAAAATTATATACACGGGTTAGATTACATTCTCAAATTGTTTTCACAGATTCGAGACGATCTACATTTAATATGACGGTGGAATTCTTTTTTTCATTTAAAATATTTTAATTTCAATGTATAATTTATAAACAAATTTTCGATAAAATAAAGTATGATAAATTCGTTAATTTTTAATTAAAAGCATCAAAAATTTTCATTTTTAGTTTCTGACGTTTTTTTTTGTGAAATTACATTTTTCAATATTAGTTTATAATTACATTAGAAAACCTTCATTTTTCCATGTACGAAAGCAAATACTACAAATATGTAACAATAACAGAAAACAAGGAAAGAAATTTTATATCTAAAATTTGTGTCCAACATATTACCAATTACGCTCGACCGGATTCTCCATAAAGTAGCCATTTTTGTCCAACACTGCCTTTCCGGCCAATGTCAATTTCGGATTCAGTGATATTATACCGAAAACTAAAATAAGAATTCGTTTGTAAATATAAAAAGATAAATTTACTTTTTAGTTTTGAATGCTTTTATAAACGTTTGAATGCCTTAATAGTCTCTTTTGACAATCGGATAGTAATACTGCCTTTTCTAAAATTAAATAGTAAAACATACAGTTAAGCACTTCCTGTAGAATATTCTCGTTTTGTTTTGCCGCCATTTCGCAATAATAATTGCACCAATGCATCTTAAAACAAAAATAAAACTAATGCTATAAAAAAGAGCTTTTCTTATAAACTATGTGAATGTTGAAGAATAAAAATTTACTTCATCTTCTGCACCGCGTAATCCGATGGAATAGGAGCGGCTGGCACGCGCGATTGTCGCCGTCATGCCCAAAGTGTTTTCGAGCACGGTACTGAGTTCACGGAGCGCAAAATAGTCGTCCTTAATGTAGAGACCACGATCCGTTAGCAGCTGATCGATAACAAGTTTGATTCGAGACATGGACTGTTCAAGCGAACGTGCGGAAATCTAATGGAAAAAAATCAATATTATTTTCCCTTCAAAAATGACAAAACGATTGTAATTTAATACCTCTACCGAAGGATGAACATGTTCGGCAATGAAATGTGTTGGTTTTGGATTTCGAAAATGCTCTTCTCTTTTCCAGTCGCCTCGGAATATCTTTTGAACTGTGAATTTCGACATAAATCTACAAACACGATAATATTAAATATTGAAATAGGTAATAAAATTTTATTTCTATTTTACGTTGATAATGAGCCGTGTTCGTTAATAAACGTCTCTATGGTTGGTAGAGCGATTCGTCTCACCAGTTGAAGATCAGATTCCTTTAAACAAAAAAGGCTATTTCAAAGAGGCTGCGAAATATTACGAAAAATAACCAAAAAGCAAAACTGTTTTTTGTATTAAACTTTAAATTCTCCAAAACTATATCAACAGTTTAGCAATTTTCTTAAAATTTTATATTTCTCATCTGTTTTTTATAGCTATAAACTAAAAAAGTATAGACCCATATTACAACTCGTGAACAATTCCCACCGTAGTAGAAATGAGTGTCATCGAATCGCGTATGGTTCGATCAAATGGAAATTCTTCATTTGTGGCGTACATGCCGGCAATGTCCATCATTGTTATGATAGACTCGCGCAAAATCTTGTTCGCATATCTCTAAAATCAGAAAACAAAAACCAGGTGTGTGACAAAAATTTATTACATATTTGTCATCTCTGTGGGCATCATTATAATCGAAAATACCTGCATAATGGAATTTTCCACGTCGTTTAGAAGAAAGAGATCCTCATCACAAAGACCGGAAATATAATAAACCATAGACTCGAGAGCGTATATTCCAATGGCCAGATTCGTCATAGCCGACTGGACGGGGTGAAGATCGGCCACACGAGCGTTGCCTTGCGTTCGTCCGTTGGCGAATTCCGCCAATTGTTCTAAAAATTAGTTTGTCCCAAAAAAAAAACGCATTACGTTGTGATTTTGTAGCTAGCTTGTGGATCTCGTGGAACTTGTAATGAACAAAAGATTTTTTGGAACTGATAGTCTCCTCGCTTACAAAATAAAGTAAAAAAAAAACATAAATGAGGATAGCTTTTTATGACTAAAAGATTAAAAATCAACAAATTGCTAAACGCTTAAATGATCTGGAAAGCAAAGAAAACTGCACACTTGTCAATTTTTTCAGAAAACCGACAACAGCCGAACCATAAAACGTCTTTCCATTCAATCGTAACTCATCCAACATATCGTTGGCACTATCCGTTCCGAGCAATTGATTACTGTTCACGACAACGTCACGAAAATTCACTTTAGAGACTAAAAAAAGCACACTATAATAAAAGTGCATTAAAAAAATAACCCACTATTTTATATTTTAAACAAAAGAAAATTTTATTCTAAAATTAAAAAAAAAGAATTAACAGTGAATGGCGTTAAGTCCCTGAGTTTTGATGCGTTCCTGAATGCTAATACTTCCGCCGCCAAGATTATTACGCTCGATAATATAGCAAGAATTTTTTTTCTAAAAGTTGAACCGTTTGAAAATCTTATTTATTCAATCTACAAAAAACGGGATATAAAAAATTCGAATATGTAGTAAAAAATGTGAATTCTACAAATACTCTTACCGTATCTCCTACGTTCGTTTTAGCAAAAACTATAAATAAATCTGCCAAATTGGCGTTAATCACATTCGTTTTCACGCCACTGAGAAGAGCCTTTTGTCCCTTTACGTTCCAGACTTCCGTCGAAATCGCATCACCTGTGCTGAAAAAAAATGATTTTTTTTTCAAAATAATTTTTTTCAATTATAAAGTGAATTAGCTGAAAAAACTTATTTATCCTCAATTTTAATCAGGTAGTTAAAAATTTGAACTCTCTAAGCAAATCTTCGAGCACTACTTTTAGCTTTAGATTTGAAGTCCAAGCTCAAAGCAGGAAAATATTCAATAGTTTCTTTATAAAAAATAAAAATTTTATAAATGAATTAGAAAAATGCAAAAATCATCAAAAGTTACTTCTCGTCGTATATGCAAATAGCCGGTTTGCATTGAAATGAGGCGATTGCCGGCAGATATTTCGTCTTTTGTTCTTCCGTGCCAAAAATCGAAATCAACACGGCAGCGGACTGCGCCTGATTGAAAGTGAGGAATAACGACAAATCCTCACCACCTAACGTCTCGGAAAGCATGGATAAATCCTTTTGATTGAAGCCGTAGCCGCCAAATTCCTTCGGCACAAACGTCGAATAAACGGCATTGCGCTGCAAAACCTGAAGCGCATGCGCCGAAATCGAGTCATCGCTTTGCGCTTTGATGACTGGCGCTATAAATATATGCATTAAAAAATTGGTTTATAAATAAAAAAAACTTCAAAAAATATTAAAAAACACTATATACAATTTGCAATTAAATAAACATAAAATCATTTTTAAACATTATGTCATTTTTTTATATTTTTTTTTGAAAATAGCAAATAAAAAAATTAAAACGATCTAAAAAAATTTTAAACAAGGAAGCGAGTAAGGAACAAAAAAATAGCAAAATTTTCGTTTATAAGAGCAAAAAACACAAGCAGCAATTTAATAAACTTAAAATACCTGCATTCGAGTAATCAGCTGATACTTTATTCACGTAGGATCGTATGTTCTCATATTCCTCCGTTTCATCGTGCTCCGGATAAATCATAAAATCCTAGAAAACGAAATTATTTGAAAAAAAATTTATTTTCGACAAAAAAAGTTTACCTTCTCAAACTTATTGAGTGCAATGCCACGAGTGAGTGATTTTCGCTCAATAGGAATACTCTCTTTGGCCAATTCGCTGGGCTCATTTTTGACGTTTCTTGGAAGTTGTGAGTCACTATTCTGTTGTTTACGCGTCTCGACAACAATATTATTATGAAGTAAAGCAGTGACGTGAAATCCACGCTTTGTTAACGTCGAAAAATATGAAATACTCTTGGCAAGCATCTAAAAAAACCGTCAAATTAAAAAAAAATCTGATGTTGTATCTACATGCAGAATTGAACGGAGATTTAAAAGAGAGGAATTGTTTTAAAAAAAGTTGCATTTAAAAGTTAAAATTTTGAAAAATTGAAATCGCTCTAGAAAATGTCTAATTTTTAAATATATGATATAAAAAAATTATATCTAAGACTTTGAAAACCCACTTTATTGATATCTTCTACTGAACCTTAGCAATATGCCCTTGACCTCGGAAATAAGCATATTTTTTGAAAAAATACGGAAATTTTCTGAAAAAATTAATTCGCGGCGGAACGCCAAGTAATTTTTGCACAAATTCAAACAATTTTCAAAAATTACATATAAATTACATATTAATTCCCAAGTATTCGTGCAGGAAGTAATTGAAGAAAACGGTATTTCAACAGATAGGTACAAAAAGTATGACATTCGATTCCCCATGATCCAAAACGGTCGGAACTGAAAAAATTAGCTGTCGCTCGTACCTGGATCCCGAGTTATGGAGCGCCAAAAATTCTATCCATTCTATTTATGAAATATGTTTCAGATGAGTAAAACTAAAGAAGCGCGAAAAGCAGGATTAACAGCGGTATGCGAATAGAAGACTATTGTTTAAGCAGATATTTCTTTATCCCGAAATTAAAAATTGTTCAATTTTTATGTTAAACTTTTTCTGGGCTGCTAAATTTATAAAATGTATTTCAGATTTTTACGCTGCGTAACGCTTTTTTTGATCACAATTTGTGTGTTTAAACAAAGAAATTATCTCAAATAGCTCTCTTTAGGGTCACACTTTCTCAATAAATTTTTTTTTGTGATAAAAAATTAAACATGTACGTCCATGTGCGCGTATCTTTTCTGTTTAGGAAAAATGATTATTCATTTGAAATTTAAATTCGTGCTTTTTTCAAAAAAATTTTATAATGGGAATACTGTCAATTTAAAATAAGGCTCCTATTTTCGTGCAATATTGAACATTTTATATTAATTTATTAAAAACTTATCTCGGAACGATTTGCCTTTACAATTTAATTAATATTTATTTTTAGATTTTTTAAGAAATTTTGAAAGTTCTGCAGAGATTAAACTTTTAAAGTTTTCGACCATTTTTTCTTTAATATTAAGAGATAATTTGGTAGCAAAACCATGTTTCAGCAGTTTTTTTTAAGAAATTTTTTGAATAATAGGTAAAAGAAAACTAAACAAGAATAAATTTCTATTTGGTTTTTAAAAATTTAAATTTTTAAGCAAGCTCTTCTAAAGCTTTCTAAAAAAACAACACTACTTTTGTAGTTGGATATGTGGTTATTATTTTAATTAATTATGTATTGTTTTTAGTTGAATAATGACGGAGCTTTGCGCTGGTTTAATTAGATCATCGGATAGTTGGTCGTCCACGGAGCTGCGAACGATTCAGCACGCACATATGTGGACCATTAAAGGCTTCAGTCAATGCGAAATTCGTTATTTGGAAACGAATGTTTTTATCAAAGATGTCAATCAAAAACTAGACGTAAATAATTTTGGGAAAAACTTTAAGAACTGTTTTATAAGTTTACAAAAAAATGCATATTTAATAAGATGATTCATTAGTTTCGAATAAATGAAATAGAATTTAGCGATCGAATCCATCGAACGAAACAAATCCATTGTCTTTTAAAATTCGCCTTCATCCACAAGGAAACAAGGAATCGAATAAGGATTTTTGCTTTTTTCAGGTTTCATCTTATTAACGTTCAAATAAATCAAATTGTTTTTATAAAGGTAACTTATACATATTTAAAAAAACATTTCTTTCTAGGTATTTGGCAACGCAACTATTCCAAAATTTAAAGCCAAATTCTCCGTATTCAACGTTCGTGGAGAGGAAATTACAGCTACGGTTTACACTGGAAGTCAGCAGGTCTATTTTTATACTTTTAAAATTAAAAATAAAAAAATATCGAATATGCGCAGTTTTTGTCTGAAACTAAGCTAAAAATTAAAGAATACATATTTTTGTTGTTGTTTTTCAGATTGTCATTATGTTTTTTTACAAAATAATACATTGCTGTTTAAAACTTTAGATTTTTTCTTTAAAAAATTCGAAATATTAAAAAAATTATTCGTTTCGAATGAAATTTTTGTTATGTAAATTGTTTATAAAAATATTTTTATTTTACGGAAGCATAAACTCATTTTATTGTCGAGACACAGAAAATACGTCTGTGACAGACATTTTTTTGCTCTTTTTATGATTTGACATCTTTTTTCCAAAGTTTTGAATAATAGTATATGTTGTAAAACTTATATTACAATTAATTATTTATTTATATACGTATTAATTATACAAATATAAGCAGATATTTCTTTTTTTTTAATTTAGTTGAATGGATATTTTGAGTATATTCGTCGAGATACGCTTATTCATCACATTCAACCGCAGGACGAGATTCAGCTTTTGCTGAATCTGACCATCACAACGGACACGGTTACGAAGAACAGTGTTCCAACAAACATTAACGTTTTGCCGGAACCGCGAATTGCCGAGGCGGGAATTAATATTTTGGCTGGATTTTTAAAGAATTGCATTTTTACTTTTTTTTAGATATAGTTAATAATTTCTGGCTAGAATCCTTAACCAAAGAAGCTGTCTGATTTTTTTTTAAATCAAAATTTGTATTTTTTATGGTTGTTTAAATTTATCAACACTAAGAAAAAAATCTTCCGACTAAATATTTTAGTAAAAAATTTAAGTTGGCTAAGAACTTCGAGGGAATTTTCAACACGGATCGTCACGCCGATTTTAAAATAATTTGCCAAACGGAAAAAGAAATTAAGGAGATTTTCGTGCACAAAATCGTCCTCGCAGCTCGATCACCAGTATTTGCCGCAATGCTCAACAAATATACCGATGAGACGAAGAATAATGAGGTCGTTTTTGACGACATTGACTACGAAGTATTATTTCAAAAGTTTTTCTGATCATATTTTTCGTCTTTTTTCAAATACTTTCCATAAAATTTTGGACCTTTTTTTCAATGTTTTTATACTTTTAGATTTTAATATCTTTTATGATCTTTCTGTACGTATTGATTAAGGTAATGCGAGAAATGCTCTTCTACATTTACAGTGGTCGTTGTCCATCTATTCAGTTTATGGCGCTAGATCTTCTCGCTGTGGCGGATCGCTTTCAGCTCATCGGTCTCAAAGAAATGGCCGACCAAGTGAGGCTTCATTTTATTAAAATATCGTCTATTAATAAGTTTTTATCTTGATCTTTGTATGACTTTAAGCTTTATATATGGTCACTTATTTTTTATAGGTTTTGCGATCCGTGTTAACCGCTGAGAATGTTTGTCAAACATTAATCTTTGCCGATATGCATAACTCACTAGAATTGAAGGGCGATGCTATCAAGTTTATCGCAAACAATTCCAATAGCGTCATTGAGGTTTTCATTATTTTTTTTATTTATTCATTTTGTGACTTTAAAATTTCCATTATTCAATTTTACGGAACCAAGTTTAGACAGATGGCTGGATGTCCATGGTCAGGGAGCATCCGAGGTTAGTGACGGAAATTGTCGGCGCAATGTCTGTGGCACAGGACCAGTCGCGTGGATTGTCCAGTTCCGCAGAGCCGCAAGCCAAACGAACAAGATTCGACTGTTGAGCTTTTTCGTTAAGTCTCACATTCGTATAGGCTTTCTAGCATTATTTGTTTTTTAGTTCTTCGAAATAATTTATTATTATTTTTATTCGGGTTTCCCTCCTTTGCCCAAATTAAATGCGGTTGTGACGGGTATTTTTTTGCCGAAAAATATCTCCAGGATCTAATTGAGCGTTCGATTTGTTTTTGTTTATATTTTTTAAACCGATTTTCATTTTTCTAAATATCCGAATTTTTTTACAATAAATTTAATCTTTATTTTTTTGCCTATAATAAATCGAACTGGGCTTTAAATCGTTGGTAAGTTAATAACAAAAACAAATCAGGATGCCAAATTAGGCTATCAATGTAAATATTTTCGAAAAAATTTTTTTTCCTATCTCCCAAAAGTGTAAGGATTTATTATTCATGCTGCTTATCTTGTAGGTTTTTTTCTGACATTAATAAAAAGATATGTTTGTGAAAAATGAGTCTTTTCAACATTGTAAATACTTTTTTTGTAAATACAGAATAATACAGGCAAATTTTTTAAATTAAACTATATTTTTGAACCGTTTGCTCTTGTATAATAAAAATCCAAACTTCAATAAATTTTTTCATATATCTGACATAAATTAATATCGCAAAAAGTTAATATTTCTTGTACCTCAAATCACAATTAAATTTTGTAATATGAATAAATAAAACATTAATGGACAATGTCCACATTTTTTGTCCTTTGTTTCTAGAGATCGGTTTTTTTTAAACGTTCAACGTGAATTGCATTAATATTGTAGTCAAACGTTTTTTTATTGTTTTCTTTCGCTTCCCATATTTGACTTTTTTTCTTTCATCAAATAATTTGTATTTCTCAGCCGCTAAATACATCATAAATTTCCATATTCTCCATTTTTCCCTTTTTAAATTATTACCACTATTTGCGTTGTTATTTTCCTATTTTTTCGCAAGATGACGTTTATGTTTTTGTGCATGGATTGAGAAAATTACTTTGAACTTTGTTCTTTTTATTGTCTATAGGCATTCTTTTTCCGCATGTATTATATGACAGGTGCACTCCACGTTAAAAGTGATGATAGTGGCGTTATGTATAAAATTATTTTTTATAATTTATCTGTTATACTTTTTTAGTAAAATCAACTATATTAATTTTGCTTTAATATAAAGAGTGTATGCACAAAAGAAAGCCAATAAAATTCTGAATCGAATGACTATAAACTTGCAACATCACATGCAAAAATTTTACTCCAATTTTTGCCTTTTCTATTATGCCTACTTTTCTCACTTAATGTAAAAACTATTTTTGCATTCAAATTAGAATCCAAAATGAAAAATCGGCTTCATAGATCTTGTTCCCCGTCCTTTGTTCTATAAGTTAGTAAAATTTCAGACCAATTGAATGCCTAGTGTTATTGTAAAATACGTTTTACTGAAATTTCAGTGTTTTGTAAATTTTCAGTTTCAGATAAAAAGTAAATTAAGGGAAAGAAAGGGAAAGTTAGAATGGAAAAGCCCGAGCAAATGATAGCTGAAAATGAAGCAAAAAATCGCAAATCGGATGAAGCCGCTCCGACATCATGTGTCGACTCTGTGCCCCGATTTCGTCGTCCAACCAAGCATCCACTTCGGGAGTCATTTCCACGAAGGTGAGTATTTCTAATAAATTGAATTTGGAAAGTCAAAAATAGAATTTGCTATGTTGTTTGCCATATATTTCTCTGTATGTGGGTAAAGTTTGAGATCGATTGCTCTGTTAGAAAAAAAGTTGCTCTGACGGAAGTGGACCTAGGTCGAATTTTTCAATTTTCGATTTTTCAAATAATCAGCCCCGAAGTTGGGTGTGCTGCTCGAACAGCGCTAGCAGACAGGAAGAAAAAGAAGCGAGAGCATCTAGCAAAGATGCACGAAGCTCGGCGAACTGTGCCAACGGCTTTTGCCGACTCTGTGCCCTCGATTTCGTCGTCCAACCAAGCATCCATTTCGGGAGTCATTTCCACGAAGGTGAGTATTTCTAATAAATTGAATTTGGAAAGTCAAAAATAGAATTTGCTATGTTGTTTGCCATATATTTCTCTGTATGTGGGTAAAGTTTGAGATCGATTGCTCTGTTAGAAAAAAGTTGCTCTGACGGAAGTGGACCTAGGTCGAATTTTTCAATTTTTGATTTTTCAGATAATCAGAAGCGATCTTTAATTTAGAGCGATGGGCTGTGGCCGCCAGCTTAAAAGACGCAAATCTAGACAACTTTTACAGCGACATCGAAAAACTGTCTAATGAATGGCGTTTTGCTCAACTACCTGTAATTAACAAGTTACACCTGATTGAGGCGCACCTCGCCGATTTCGTCAAAAATCATCGGTTGTGGGGATTATACAGCGAGCAAGGTTGTGAAGCGCTGCATCACAGCGCTAACACTGCGATATTGAAGTGCTTCGGCGCTAACGCAGAAAAGCGCCTTTCATTCTTCATGCAACAACAGCTCATCACGGCCTTCACAAATGCAACTGAGTTTGCGCCAAAACGACGTTCTTGCAGCGTGACGCCCGAAGAAGAAGAGCCTATGTTCTTTGACGGCGAGATAAATTTAGAGCACGACGAAATTGTCGAATGGTACGCTGATGACGAGTAAACGATTTGTTAAACATGTTTTGATATCAATTTTTTGTTATTGCCATTTTGTTTGTTATTGCCATTTTGTTTAAATAAAATTTCGAAAAATGGCGTATATCTAAATTTATTTATCTGTTGAGACATCCATGCGATGGTCGAATTGTTATCAAATTTCTCCTAAAAATTTTAATGTAAAATAAGTGTTTTTCGTCTTTTTATAAATAGGACCGGTCCTGAACCTAAAATAGGGTCTTGAAAAGGTTCTATAAAAATCGTTATAGAAAGAGCGTCTTCGAAAACCATCCAAGGCAAAAATTTTAACTCGCTCAGAAAAGTTTCTAATTTAGAACGTTTTGGACCCTAAAGAGGATTCCGGAGACCCCGAAACAAAAAATAAACTACAAAAAAGTAATTGTCATAAAATTCTGAGCCGAATATACTATCTTATCAATAAAAAAAACCAGGACCGGTCCTGATCCTAAAATAGGGTCTTAGAGGGGTGCTATAAAAAATCTGTCCGATAGAATCGAAAGAGCGTCCTTGAAAACCCCTAATGCAAAATTTTCAGCTCGCTAGGGGCAGTAACGTGAGCTCTAGAATCTATCAACACTTTTCCTATAGAGTGAACGTGGAGTGCAGGTGTCCTTTTTGACAGTGATGTAATCCGAAATAAAAATATATCTAAATTAAATATTTTATAAGCAATATGCATAAAATAAAATGATCTAAAAGTTCAGACAAGATGAGTAAATTTATAAATTAATTTAATGAAAATTCAAAATTTAATCATCACATCACCGTTAAATTTTTTTAAATTAATAAAATTCTCTCAAATTAGTTATTGGTTGATCTTTTAATACGAATTTCATTTTTAACTAATTCAATTGAACAAATTGATCTCTCCTTCTCCCTGTATTCCGCTACATTGCACCACATTATTAGGCGTAAAATTCTTAGCGCATCAAGACGTTATATTGAACATAATATAATTTTAAATTTTATTTTTAATGTGATCAAAATTTTTATTGTGTTTAGATTTTCGTAAAAATAAAACATGCTTTCCGTTTGCAAGGCTTCGATTTCTTCAAAACAAACCAAGTGGGTGTTTTTAACAGTGCTAAGGCGTTAGGTATACAATGGCCAAAATATTCCATTATATAGTCGAGGACAATTGATTAGCCACTTTTTGTGCGCATTTATTCAAAGCCTTTTTCCAGGATTACGGTAGTCGATTTTTAATCAAGTAAGTATATCATTAAATACGGAATTTCATGGGCTACACAATAGTACGAATCATTTTTCCATATTATTTTAAATAAAAAAATATGACTTTATTAACAATAACACTTTATTTTTTATCGGACAAAATATAAGCAACCCAAAGGTAAATTTTCACAGAAATTTTTTGTTTTTTTTTCAATCTTTGAGCCCAATATGGATTTATTTGAAAAACTAATATTAGCATTTTAAAGAGCACAAAATTCTGTATCGCATATCTGAAAATTGAAAGCTGACGGCTAAAAAATGGATGGGTGAATTTCAAAAAATTGAAAAAATGCAATTTTTAATGGAAAAACAACTTTTTGATGATTTAAATTTTGCATTTATCCATTTTTTAGTTGTCAGCCAACCAATTTTTCTATTTTTAGATATGTGGTACAGAATTTTGTGTTCTTTAAGATGATGATATTAGTTTTTCAAATAGATCCATATTGGGCTCAAAGATTGAAAAAAAACAAAAAATTTCTATAAAAATTTACCTTTGCCAATGTTTTATCCGATAAAAAAATAAAGTGTTATTGTTAATAAAGTCATATTTTTTTATTTGAAATAATATAGAAAAATGATTGGTACTATTATGTAGCCCATAAAATAATTAAGAATCGACCACCGTAATCCTGGAATAAATGCGCACAAAAAGTTGCCAATCAATTGTCCTCTACTGTATATGTGACGACGATTTTGGCCATTGTATACCTAACATCCGTCCACGATTTTTAACAATTGAGCACAACTTTGATGGGTCAATTTGATTTTAGGTTAATTTTTTCGTTTATTTTTTTAAGTTTTTTGGTTAAACTTTTTTTAAAACTTTTTTTTACTATTACATTAAAAGCAAGTGTTTTTTCTCGCTGCTTATTTATTCATTTTCTCCTTATTGTTTTATTGATAATGTTCTTAAGGTTTCAAAAAGGTTTATTTTAATTTTTGTACACATTTTTGTGCATAACTAATTTTTTTAGACTAAGCAACTTGATCAGATATGTGGGAAAAAATCTATCCGCCGCAAATGCATCTACGGATTCAAAAGCATCAAAGGAACGAGTCAAGGTTTTATTGCACATTTTACTCTTTGTAGTTCTTTACATATCAACATTGTTGGTTTTAGGATTCTACTTCATTTTGCATGAATTTGTTTCGCGGACGGATAGCGACTGAAACAGTTTTTCCCTTTCCGCTTAATTTGGACAATGAACGCCGCGAGACTTTGCAAATGATTTTAACTCCAACAGAAAAGTTTCTTACTGAAGTCAACAATGTTTTTAAGTAAGTTTAATAAAATAAAATATTATTTTTATTTGAAAGGAGAAAAATATTAATAATAAAATGAATAGTTCACTTTTCATTAATGTTTTATCCGATAAAAAAATAAAGTTTTTTTTGTATGTTTTGTATATGAATATTATTTTAGGAATGACGAAACGGCTAACACTCCGAAGGAAGTGCTGGCTCAATTCGCGGAGTTGGGGGCATTTGGCGCGGTTGTGCCCGAGGAATATGAAGGCGCTGGTCTAAACAACACGCAAATGGCGCGACTCGCGGAATTAGTTGGCGCTAACGATCTGGGTCTTGGCGTAATCATGGGCGCCCATCAGGTCTGTTGTGCTAATTTTTTCTAAGCGAAAAAATTTACAAGTGATTTTTTAGTCCATTGGCTATAAAGGAATTTTGCTATATGGCACGGACGCGCAAAAGCGAAAATATTTACCGGACGTGGCGACGGGCCGCAAATTCGCCGCCTTTTGTTTGACGGAACCCAGTTCGGGATCGGATGCCAATGTAAAATTTTGACTATTTGCTTTGATATTTAAACTTTTTTCCACGGAAAACTTTGACAATTTTAGTCTATTTGCACGAGTGCCGTGAAATCGGATTGCGGAAAATTCTATACGCTAAACGGGGGGAAAATTTGGATTAGCAACGGTGGCTTTGCTGAAGTTTTCACGGTGTTTGCACAGGTATACAACAAGATTATATTTTCGTTTTAAGTTTTTAACAATTTTTATTATTTGAAAAGTGAATATATTTTCTTTTTTCTTAAGTGTGTTAAAAAAATTATTTTTTAGACTAATGTTAAGCAACCCGACGGAACCAAAAAGCAGAAAGTTTCGGCGTTTATTGTCGAGCGCGGTTTTGGCGGTGTGACCAACGGTGCACCTGAGAAAAAGATGGGCATTAAGGGTTCGAATACGGCCGAAGTCCATTTTGATAACGTTAAAGTGCCGGCTGAAAATTTGCTCGGAGGTTTGATACGAAAAAACGAATAAGTACGGTGATGATTATTGGTGGCCTTTTTAGAGGAGGGCGAAGGCTTTAAAGTGGCCATGAATATTTTGAATAACGGACGCTTCGGAATTCCGGCCGCGTGTACGGGTGCCATGAAATATTGCATTCAAAAGACGGTAATGGGCGCAATTTTATATGTAGATTAAACTTATTGTCTACTGTATTTTCTAGGTGGATCATATTAATACACGGGTACAGTTCGGCAAGAAGTTACGCGAGTACGGTAATGTGCAAGAGAAGCTAGCGGACATGATCACACGTCATTATGTGACGGAGAGTATCGTGTACATGCTTGCGTCCAATATGGATCGCGGTGTGCAAGATTATCAACTTGAAGCCGCCATCGGCAAAGTCGTCGCATCGGTTTGGCGATTTTTTTCTTTTTCTTTAGTTAAACAATATTAAAATTTCTTATTTAAAATAATTAAAAGGTAAATTAAAATTTTGTTTAATTAGAATAAAATTATTTATTTGAGATGACACATGATTTATGTATATATTAAATTGGTGCATAATTATCCGCGGTCTATATTGGAGTGTTTTTCTTTAGTGAAAATTGGCGACTTTATTTACTCTAATTTCGCATGTATAAGGTCGAGTGTCTTGAACCAAATTTAAATTGGCGCCAATGAGTTCATTCTGTTGTATCGGATCCGTTGAGGTCCAAATTTTGTGCCCACTTTTATGAAACCGAGACAAAGGCGGGCACAAAATTTGGACTCAAACGGATTTGATACAACAGAATGAACTCATTGGCGCGAATTTAAATTTGACTTAAAACACTCGGCTTTATACACGCGAAATTAGGATATTTATTTTTCTTGAAAATATTCTTCTCTACTAAAGTGCGTGTCGAAAGCTATATTCATATTCGTCATATCATGTCGCTTCAAGAAAGAATGAAAGAGAACAAAGTCATTTCGCGATCTCAACAAACTTTTTGCCGAAGGAATAATCAGCCAAAAAGTCGAGAATGGTTGACGATCAAGCGCATTTGGCAGCGATGGAAGAGAACGGCTGAAAGCTTCAACGTTAATCAATCCACGATCGTCCGTCGCCTCAAAAAGCTTGGAAAGGTGTGGGAATCGGCTTGATGGACTCTCCGATAAACAATAAAGCCGATCGAGTCCGAAATTTTGTCGAATTACTTTTTGAAAAAAATTTGTTGAAAAAAAATTGCGGACAATTATGCATCAACTCAATGTTCAATTTTTAAATTTATAATATGAATATATTTTTCGCGTGTACTTTTGTATATTTTTTTAAAAATAATAACGTTGCTAATTGTTATTTAGGAGAACGCGTGGCAAGTTTGCGATGAGGCTATTCAGCTTCACGGCGGAATGGGTTTCATGCGCGAATGCGGTTTAGAGCGTGTTCTTCGCGATTTGCGAATCTTTCGTATTTTTGAAGGAGCCAACGACGTGATGCGACTATTTGTTGCGCTCACCGGAATGCAGGTTTCACTACATTCTACATTCTGTTTTATGCTTTAGTTTTTTAAGCTTGAAAATTTATATTTTTTTAATTATTGAAAAATTTGTTTTATTTACAAATTTTGATAATTTTATATTCATGAATCAACTCTAGCTTTTTATGTATTTAACCAATTTTTTTTATTTGACTTGAGTCTATATACATTGTTAAATAGAATAGTTTCTTAGCATAGCGGTAAGCATCTACAACAAGTGGCCAATGATATAAAAGGGGGCGGCGTCGGAACAATGTTTAGCGAGGTTAAGCGACGAGTGTTCGGGTACTTTTTTTGATTTTTTAAATGTTTTCTCATACCTCGAAAAGGCTGATAAAACATATTCGACTAAAGAAAAAAAATATTACGAATTTTGAATTTTTTCCAGCTTATTTTTTTATGAACCATTATTTAGTAATGTCAATACTGAAATTATCTATAAGGTCCATTCGTCGTTTAAAGAAAACGCTATGGAATTGACAAAAGCGATTCAAGAATTCGGTGCGGTTGCAGAACAACTTCTTCTCAAGCATCGGCGAGAGATAATTGGTTTATAATTTATATACAAATATACATACATAAAATTTTCTACTAAGGAGTTAGAAAAAATTTACATGAATTTTCTTTGTTGACGAAAACCATTCAAAATGCACATTCGATTTCCTATTTTACTGTTTTAACGATTACTGTGATGGTGAATTCTAACGGACAAATCCATTCAACCTTATTTAAGACCTGTAAATTTTACGTTGTTTTTTTGGAGAGGACTAACTCGCTTTATCTAAAATAGTTAAAAAATCATCATTTCGAATTTTGAAAAGAATATTAATTGACGAAAAAAAGTGTCTATTTAAGATCGTCAATATGAATTAGTTCGTATGGCGAACGCGGCAATCGAAATCTATAGCATGATAGCGGTGTTGTCGCGAGCGACTTACGCGCTCAATAAGGACGCCGAGGCGGCGAAGCACGATCAGCAAATTGCACAACTTTTCCTGCATCAGGCGACGAAGCGCGCTCTTGCAAATATCGCCGAGGCGCGTCATCCTAGCACAACGAACACACGTCTCATCGAACGGCTAGCCATTGATGTGTGCGACAACGGCTCGCTAATTCAGAAACATCCCATCGACGTTTAAATTGATTAAGTTTAAACCATTTTAGACTTTTTTTGACAATTTTGAGATGAAAGAAATATACAACTAAACTATAATGATTTTTTTATTTGTTAAATTAAGCAAAAAGTTGTATTGAATATTTTATTGTGCATATAAGAATAAATATATTTTTTAATTTTTAAATTAATTTATTCGTTCTTATCTATTTTGAGAATGACATAAATGTTTTAAAGAAAAATGCCTGATATTTTTGATAACAAAAACAAAAAAATAAGTATTCATCATATAGAAAGATAATAATGATTAGAAAAGATTTCGAACAATATTAGGAAGAATTTAAATTAATATTGATTAATCTAGTGAATATTAGGATCTATTAAGGAAAATGGTCATTTATTTTATAATTTGAGAGAGATTTGATGTTATTGATTGATTGAAAATATGAAAATGATGACGACGACGGTGAGCAAAATGTATTAGAAAGAAAAAAGATGAAAAAAATAGCCGTTGAATTTTTCTCGTAAAAAATGATGGAGAAAAAGAGACCACATTTTATAGGCGGTAACGTTTGTAGTCTTATCGCCTCGCGAAATAAGTGTTGTTTTTAATGGCAAATAATTTCTGATGAATTTTTTGTAGTTAATTTATTTAAGTTCAATTAGATTGTTTATATTTTAGTTAAAGTTCAAATATCTAATAAAACTGTTTTACATTTACGGTCCTATAGAAATGAACCCGGAAAAGGCGAAACAACATAAGCCTGGAGCACAAATAGTTAAATACAACGCAAAAGACGTTATTATTTATGCGTTGTCGGGTATATTAATTAATTTTTAAATTTTGTTTTTGTTTAATAAAAAGTTTCTACCAGTGATGGATAATTGGCTCACCGACAAGCGTCTGGACTCTCTTCCTTTTGCACGCTATTTCTCAATAAAAAATTTTCTTTTCGACGAGATAGCATTTTTTTACAGTTTCTTTTCGAAGTCTATAACTCAATCATTTTTTAATAAAATTACTTCAAAATTAATGTGCATATAAAGGTAAATAACAATTTTTTTAGAATTAAAAAATTCCTATTCTGGACCAAGTCAGGGTCCAATGAGCCATTTAGAAATTCGTTTTTTATTAAGAAATAGCATGCAAGAAGAAGAGAGTCCAGACGCTTGTCGGTGAGCCACTTAATCATCACTAATTTCTACAGTTGGTGCTACTCCGTTGAAAGACTTGCATTTTGTTTACGAAAATCACGAAAATTTTCAAGTCCTTCCGACATATGTTGTGGCTCCTGGTTTCGCAGCCAATAATCTTACGAATTGGCCTGGTAATGCATATGAAAAATAAAGTGTTCTTTTTAGTTATCGGACACCAAAAAAAATTTTTTTTGAATGACTTTTTTAGGTTTTTTTATCATATAATTAAGATTTTTTTAGATTTTTGTTGATTTTTAGTGTTTTGTTAATGTTTTTTTTAAATTATATTTAACTTAAAATTTTGTTCTTTGAAAGAGCAGGATTTTTCTTTATTGAATTAATTCTTTTTGGTATAATTTATTTTTCTGGCACGGGGAACTCGAATTTGATATTGTTTCTTACTGATTTTGTTGTTTTTGTGCAGTTTTAACCTCTCGCAAATTGTTGTTCCAATCGACGACAGTGTTGTGGCTCATGCCTAACTCGCGCTCGCAAAAGCTAACCGAAGTCATTTTATTCATGAGATCAACAATGAAGTGGACAAGCGATATTTTTGATCCTTCCAGCCAGAATTTCTTAAAACCACGGAATCGTTCCAAGAAAAAGCATTAACCTAATCTTTATCATTACGACATGTTCTTTTCTTACAACGCCATCGAATTTTCGGGTCCGATAAGGGAAAAGAACCAAATAAAGTCCAGAAAAAATTTAAAAAAATTTGTATATGAAATTTTTTTTAGGAATTCCTCTAAATTGGACGAAGGTTTTGCATGGCGAACAATATATTGAGGTTTTTGAGCCTTTACCCGCGGATGACGGAGAACTACGTGTAGAGACTAGAGTAGTAGATGTGTTAGACAAGGGTTCAGGCGCATTAATTATTTCTGAAGGTTTTTAGATAATCAACACATTAGATATTTATGTATTAATTTGATAAATTTATCTTATAGTAATATTGTACAACAACAAAACTGGACGCAAAAACAGCGTGATGCAATTCGGCATTTTTCAAGTTGGTGGGGGAAATTTCGGAGGCGCTAAGAGTTCACCTCATGAACAAAAATGTATTAACGTACCATCTAATCAGTCGCCTCAAAAAACTCTCGAAGTGAATATTCGTGAAGATCAGGTGGTTTTTTTATTATTGTCGCGGATGCGAGGATAATAATTATATTTAAAAATGATTCAGTCTTGAAGGGATTTTAAGTGTGTTTAATTTATTTAGGAATCTTGTTGTGATGATTAGTTTTTAGTAATTATTCTTTATCGTTATTATTGTTGTTATTGTTTGATGAATTTCTTTCTTTCGCTTTTGTTTGAGACTGCTAATAAAGTATTCTTTAATAATCTGTTGGAATTGATTAAAACCGCAATTAAATTTCTGTTTGCATACCAAAAGACCGATAAAGCAAGGGCTGAAGATAAAAACTCGGAGTGCTTGCGATAATTATATTTTCTAGTACTTAAATGCAAATAATATATAATAGGTATGTAAATGTCTTAGGCAGCAATATATCGACAAGCGGGTGGTGATCTTAATCCTCTGCATATCGATCCGCAATTCGCGAAAGCAGCCGGATTTGATAAGCCAATTTTCCATGGTCATCATTTCGGAAACATAATTTGCATAGTCTCAAAATTTTGACGTTTTTATCCATATGTAGGTCTGGGTACTTTGGGCGTTGTCGTAAAAAAGATTCTTGAAGTGTACGCTGCCAATGATACAGCAAATTTCAAGGCAGTGAAAGTGCGATTTTCTGCGCCAGTGTTGCCCGGTCAAACACTACTCATTGAAACATGGCAAAATGGCAATCGAATTCATTTTCAAGCCAAGGTATTATTTTATTCGAAGTCTTGAATTTTAATGTTTTTTTTACATTTTTCATTTTTATGCTTAATTTTATGCACATAATTTTAGGCAAAGGAAACGGGTAAAATTGTTTTGTCAAGTTCTTACGTTGACTTTTACAAAACTGACAATTCTCTAACTATGGTAATTATTGTAATTTTGTTGATGCTTTTACTAAAATGTCCAAACTGTTATAGAATAGCGCAGGTGACAACTCTACGGCACGCTCAGATGTAAAATCTGCGGAAATTTTTAAAAAAGTCAATGAGGAATTATCGTCGAATAAGACACTTGTTGAAAAAATTAATGCGATTATCGTCTACAATGTTACAGTAGGAGGAAAACAGGCTGCTTCTTTTAGTAAATATTTACTATTTATTATAATTATCTACTTTCAACAATTACTACACATTTATAATTACAAAATTAAATTTAAATGTAATTTTTTTAGCCTTGGATCTAAAGAATCAACCATTCTCTGTGTATGAGGGAATGCCTAAAAACAACGAGAAAGCGGCAGTATCTCTTACAGTTGAGGATGCAGATTTAGTTCAATTAGCGGAAGGGAAGCTAGACGGTATAAAGGTAATGATTTTTTTCGAAATAAAAAACAATTTTTTTTATACATGTTCTGTTATATTTTTTGTTTGAAGTGTATTTCTCATATTTGTTTGGAATGCAATGCACTAAAATGTAATGTAAAGTCTCCTTTATAACCCAACTTTAAAGGAGACTGATCCAACCGTGTCGAATGCACTTCTTGTTGATTCGCTTATACCGCATTTACTTTACGAGCACTTACACATTTAACTAACAATCAACGACTCAGAAAAAAATATATTATTGCTATTAATATGACGAAAATTTCGTCAATATTATATTTATTTTTGCTATTATAATAAATTAGGAAAGTGAAAATTGTATTAATATGCTACTACTACGAAAATCACAATTGCTTTTTTGCCTTTTATCAAAAAATTTCTCGCGAAAGTTAGTAGATTTTTGCCTTCATTATTTTATTGTTAGTGCCAATATGGACAAACTTACTTATAGAAAATTTTCGAGTTATAATTGTAAGGTATTTTTAAAAAATTCAATTGTACCATAATTTTTTCGGCGATCATGACACTAACAAGAATCAAGTGTACATTCTGACCAAATTGGCTTGAAGAATGTCAAAGTTTCTAATGTCAAAGCTGTAAAACAAAATACAAAAAATGATTAAAATATTATGAAACAACTTAATATGTAGATAGATAATATAAAAAAGAAAAGATATAGTGGCGGATAGACACCAAAAATTTTGTTTTTTTTCTAACGCAGATTTCTTAGTTTTCAGATATTTGTTTTATACAGTTTGTAGAAAATTTCGAGCTCTATTAGATAAGCTAACTTGTTTTCAAATAACTCTTTTAAAAAGTTTAATAATTATATTCAAATGAAAATATACGAAAATTTTATCGGACAAAATATAAGCGACCCATAGGTAAATTTTCATAGAAATTTTTAGTTTTTTCGATTTTTGAGCTCAACAGATCTATTTGAAAAACTAATATCATCATCTTAAAGAGCACAAAATTCTGTACCACATATCTAAAAATAGAAAAATTGGTTGGCTGACAACTAAAAAATGGATAAATGCAAAATTTAAATCATCAAAAAGTTGTTTTTCCATTAAAAATTGCATTTTTTCAATTTTTTGAAATCCACCCATCCATTTTTGACTTTCAGCTTCCAATTTTCAGATATGAGGTACAGAATTTTGTGCTCTTTAAGATGCTAATATTAGTTTTTCAAATAAATCCATGATGAGCTCGAAGATCGAAAAAAACAAAATTTCTGTGAAAATTTACTTTTGGGATCCGATGAAATTTTCGCATTTTTCGTTTGAATAAAATTATTAAACTTTTTAAAAGAGTTATTTGAAATCAATTTAGCCTGTCTGATAGAGCTCAAAATTCTCTACAAACTATTTAAAACAAATATCTAAAAAAATATAAAAAAGGCGATAAGTGTAAGAAATTCGCGTATGAAAAAAAAATAAAATTTTTGGTGTCTGTTTTGTCCATCACTGTATGTGTATGTAAAGTTAGACAGCAAAAGGTATTAGGAAAATCGAACCTGCAGCCTTTTGTTAGCTGCTCTGCTATCGTTACATAATGGATTATCTTCTTTGTATTTTTTATATTGCTCACGCGTTGAAAACAAAGATACAAAAAAATATATGTTAAGTACCTACTTATTTAATTAATGGGGCTGGTTCATTTTGCTTTAGTAAGATTTTTTGATAGAGTGCAAAAAAGTAACTGTGATTTTCATATAATTATAATTGTTTTTAATAAAGTATAAAATAATTGTGATTGAAACTAGCATTCACAAATTTATATTTCAACATATGAATATGAATAAAAATTAAAAGCTTTGAATGTGTTTTACCTTTTTCAATATTTAATAGGCATTCATGAGCGGCCGTTTAAAAATACGCGGAAATGTAATGTTAATGCAGAAGCTACAACAAATTTTTGCCAAAGCGCGCACTAATAATAGCAAATTGTAAAGGAAGCGCAATATTGTTGAAATTATTAATTTACCTAAATTAAATTCATTTATTCTCATTAATATTTTTTATATTTGCCATATATGTCTTAAATGTATGAATAAAATTCTTTTAATATGAATTAAAATACTTAAAATATAATATTATAAAAAATATGAAGTTGGAAGCATCCTAATTTCGCGTGTATAAGGCCGGGTGATTTGTACCAAATTCAAATTGGCGCCAATGAGTTCATTCTGTTGTATTGGATCCAAGCGAGTCCAAATTTTGTGCCCACTTTTATGAAACCAAGAAAAAGGCGGGCACAAAGTTTGGATTCAATACAACAGAATGAACTCATTGGCGCGAATTTAAATTTGGCTCAAAACACCCGGCCTTATACACGCGAAATTAGATTAAACAAAATTAAAAAAATATTAAAATAGCGAAAATAAAAAAGAAAAATAAGGACAATAAAAATATTTCATTGAACTTATAACTAAAAAATGCTCGAGAATTTTTGCTATTATTTTTTATACGAAATTAAATTTAAAACTGAAAATTAAATTTGTGCAATTCTATTTTCTTCTCTTCAGTATGACTTTATCTTGATGAAAGAATGCGTAAGATAAACTAAAAAATTTGCTCAATATTTGACATTAGTAACTCGATAGTAATGGTCGACATACTGTATGTTTATATTTTTCTATTTTTAAGCAATTTATTTTTGAAAATGGCAATAGCCGAAGGAATCCTCACTAGAAATAATCAGGTACTTTTTTTTAAACCGTTCTTATTTTTTATACAAAATTGGTAAATAGATTTAGCAGAGACAATTATTTCCATTAGAGTCATCATTTTACGAAAATAATATGGACATTATTGATGATGAATACGATGAAGCAGAAGACTACTTTGGCATGCCATTAACTAATAAATATAAAATCTTAAATTCCTTTACCTCATCCGAAGACAATGAAGTAAGAAGGCAAACTCCAATTATTCAACCATTCAAAAAAGCATCTCCCAGACGTTCTTCGATTATTGAACAAGGGTGTATATCATTTTAGGCTTAAAAAAGCAAAATTTGAAAACGATTACTTATTTTAGAGAAACGCGTCATTTTTTACAATTTTTGCGACGAATCAATTACGATCATCGACAATGTCCCGAAAACAATGGAGGTTGATTTTTGCCATGATTTTACATTTAAATAATATAATTTAAATATAAGAATTCTATAGAATCAGTAGAGGTTGGCGTATCTATTGTTGTCAGTAATATTCGCGCTGTTTCAGAAGTTACGATGGTATATTTATTTGAATTAATTACATTTTTAAAAATTTTAACAATATCGTATAAAGGATTACGCACTTGAATTATTCTATCGTGAAAGTTGGACTGATTCCCGCCTAAAATATGATAAACGTATGTTTGGAAATAAAACCGAAGTAGCACTACACGAGAGTTATGCAAATTTTCTTTGGCATCCAGATACATTCATGTGAATATTTTATGCAATTTTTCGATGAATCAATTATATTTTTCACTCAATTTTATTATTAGGTTTAAAAAAGAAATGCGCTTTTTTACTAAAAATTAAATTTATTATAAAAACAAAATTACAACACGCTAATCCAAAAGGTATTCTCCATTGTTATCAATGACTCGTCGCAGAGAATAAATACCTTTCTTGAAGAGCTCGACCGGCTGCGACTCGAAGAAGTTGAATCGCCAAATTTTTGCAATTTTGGAAGTTTTTGCCTCTATTTCAGCTACTGTTCACTATAACAGTTCGAAGTGATGGGGCCATTTTTCTGGGCTATTTGGCGGTACTAAAACGACTTGTATCTGACATATTAACCGAGTTACCGAGTTACATACAAATTTCCAACTTTAGATCCTTAAAATTTTTAGGTACCGTTTTGAGTAACTCGATACCCTTATCGACATATGGAAAATTTTAAAGCTTTTCAAAATCATTTTTTTTGCTATGATAGTATTAATTAGGCCTAAGAAAAGCTAAAAAGATAATTTCAAAAAGATTGCCTCAAAAAGTACGTTTTTATTGCGTTTCCGCACCCCTCAATTTTGGTTGATTATCTATAAATATAAATTTTTGCCCCAAAATTGAGTTATTACAAATAATTTTTGTATCATAATATTCGAAAGAAGATAAAACAAACCATTTTAAAAAATCTTTTATCGTGAATAGGATACAGATCAACAAATAAAACGATCATTTCTTTTTATCAACCTAATATATAAAAACCTAATTTTAGCCAAACACATTAAATTTAGGCCAAATGCACTCGCATCAAAAAATCCGCAAAAACAGTCGATATCTCATCGTTCATTATTGCGACTGCGTAATAATGGTCTCGTACTTTATAGTAGACGAATTTCTATTGTCGCTGAATGTCCCATGGACTTGACACTTGTATACTTCTGTTGAAGAAAAAAATAAACTTTAAAATTTATGTTTTTTTTAGTTTCCTTTCGACTCTCAGAATTGTAAACTCGGAATAGAAAGTTGTAAGTACTGATAAAGATACGTATAATCTTATTTAAATTTATAAACTAAAACTAGATATGTATTGTTTAGACGGGTATACTGCCGACAAAGTTCACTACAATTGGTTAAACGGATCAATTCCTGCTCTTACTCTTCAAAAAATTCGATTGCCTGATTTTCAGATACGACAGGTCTTAGTTTCATCAGGAAGATAATTAAAGATGATTGTGATTTTGAAAATTATAGGCTTATGTTACAAGTCAATTAGAAGTATATGCTACTGGTAATAATTTATAAACGATCTACATGCATATTTTTGAATATTAAAATTATCGATGTTTTCAGGAAACTATAGTCGCCTTTACGTATGTTTTGTATTCGAGCGTTCTTCAGGTTTCTGCTTTCTACAATTAATAATTCCCTCCACCGCTGTGGTAATTACGTCGTGGGTTGCATTGTGGATGGAGAGTGAAACCGAATTTCAGGTTTATATTTCCTATAACCTTTACAAAAAAAATTTTTTTTGTAATTTTAGGATATGATTTCTATTATACTTGCAATTACTTTCCTTATATTTTCTTATAATGAAATGATGCCGCGCGTCAGTTATCTCAAGGCCTTGGATATTTGGTAGAAACTATTATTAATTTTTCAAATTACATAATAAATTTTCTTATTTTAGGCTGGCAGTATGCTTTATGACAGTTTTTCTTTCACTAATTAAGCTCGCTTTAGTGAAATATATGCGAAAGAAAATTCAAAAAACTACAAGGTTAATTTAATTTTTAAATTAAAACTTTCTATTAATAAAATTATCCTGATTGTAAAATAATATCGACTTTAGTAAAATGAACGAAAATTTAATTCCAACGGTACTATGTGAAGTTTTCGATGACTCAAACAATGACGAAAAATCATCAAAGTTGTATGCGGGACATCAGAATGACGGATGCATTGACTACTATGATAACGAAAGCAATTGCAATTCTGATGGAAACCTCCTAAATCCAGCTAAAAGATACAGTAACCGTGACTTCCGTCACATAATGCGTCGTCAAAGTCGCGTCAGTCTTGTAAATTTGCGTTTTGATAACACGAAATTATCTGACAATGAGACAGTAGTTATTGAGAAAAATTTTACCCATTTATATAAAAATGGTCGGTTAACCTCTAAATTCCACGCGTTTTCAAATTATTGTGCCAAGCGAATACAGTTTACCACCCAGCATATGCGACGTTTCCATTGCGTTACCCAGGTCAGAAAAAATATTTTCACAAAAAATAAATGAAACTAGTTACTTACAGATGATTTTTTTCTTTGGATTTGTTACGTTTGCGTTATTCTACTTTCTCTTGTATCCAAACCTACATGAATCACACATTGATAATTCTTGTCGACTTGAAAACTCGCAAGGATTTGCATTAATAGCATAAAAGACATGAAAGTAAAAGTTTTTTTTGGTTCTTGTGTGATATCGAACCACCAAAAAAAAAATTTTTTTTTAGTAATTTTTTTAGGTTTTCTGGCATGGAGAATTCGAATTTGATAATGGTTTTTACCGATTTTGTTGTTTTTGTCCATTTTCGAAAAATAATTTTATGAAATAATTTATAACAAACAGTAAACAAAACAACGATAAATAATTAACAACTAGATGGGCCGAAATTCGGCGATATCTTGCAAAATGACGGTAAAAGGATTGCGACCATTCAAGTGTGTGCGCCACATATACTCCGCCAAATATGACTCCATTAAGTCGCGAGCAGTACTGCTTTGCTTCTTGTTGCGAAACTTAACACTGCGCCACATGCGCTCAACCGTTTGAGTGTGCGCACCGGTCGCTGGGTCGATGAAGTTGTAGTTAAACATGCAAGTTGAAAATGTCAAAAACTGAACAAAAACAACAAAATCGGTAAAAACCATTATCAAATTCGAAATCTCCGTGCCAGAAAACCTAAAAAAATTACTAAAAAAAAATTTTTTTTTGGTGGTCCGGTATCACACAAGAACCTTTTTTTTATTTCTACTATGTACATACATATAAATTATTTGTGTATAAATTTGTGATTTTCATTTAAGTTAAAAGCTTAGTTTCAGTAAAAAATTTATACAAACATAATAATTAAAAAATAAATTTACTTAGGTATCATTTTTGCAGGTTACAAGATGTTCCAATTGCTTTTCAGGACGATGATCGAACTTTTCACAATCGAAAAAATGCCATATGTTATAGGCAAAAATGCAGGATACGATATTGAACATTACGAAAAAAGTGAAATCCATTTCTAAATCAAATGATAACTAAAATATTTTTTAACATTTAATGATTGTTGTCGAAAAAAAAGTATGAAATATGGAAGGGAATTTTAAATTTAAAAAATTTAGATTGCAAATTCGTATGATATAAGATTTACACGAAAATAATTAATAAATATTAAAGACCGGTACTTGAAGTTAGAAGGTTAAAAGACGTTGTTATGCAGGCGTCGTTCGGGAGAGAAACTATCTTTGGAATCTAGAGAGTGCAAGTGAAAAAGTTTGTGCGTAAGTATGTAGAAAATGTTGAAATGAAGATTTTTGAAGTGCAGAAATGCATTAATAAATCCGAATTTGATACAAGTCACGGCTTGGAAACAGTGCAAACTATTTGTAATTCGTACAGTTTGCGACAAAAAGAAATACAAAATACAAATTTAAAAAATTTGTATTGTTGAAAATGTTAAACGCTAATGTCCAAAAATCGAAACAGAAAAATAACAGAGCAAATCATCCAAATAATTTAACCGCACCCTTCGAAACTTTTTAAAAAAATAGAAAACAAAAATGGACAAATGTGTCCTTAACCACTTTATTTATTTTTTACTTTCGGTGGTGTTACAAAAAAAATAGCCAAACATACTAATACATCTATAAAAACATGATAATATTTCAAAATTTTAAAGATCTAATTGACAATAAAAATATGTTTTTTAATACAAATGTAAAATTCTCACATTAAAATTATGGAAGAACTCGCATTAAAATTATATAAGAAGAAAAGAAAATTTTTTTTTCATGGGAAAAACAATATTTACACAAATCATGTAATGAGTACATTACAGTAATATAAATGAATACTTTGAAAAAACTTCAAAATTTTTTTTGGCAAAATATATTAGGTTAAAAATTCAAATGCACAGCCTTAAACATATGTGTTTTAGTTTGATGCACATATGTACATATTTGTGTATGCATGCTAATTCCATGTGTATAAGCCGCAACCAACAGATAGATTTTTCTGGCATTCTGTCGTCTAAAACTTTATACATTTTCGTTATGGGTGAAAATTTTTCGTTTTTAGTTCTTTTTCTTATATTTTTTAAAATTTGTTATTTTAAAATTAAATTGTTGTTATTAATGTTATTTTATGTTTATAGTTTAGCGATGATTGTGCGTAGAAAATCATATACAGCCGAGTTCAAGGTGAGGGCTGTCGATTTTTCATTAGCGATTAATCCGGAAACAGGGCGAGAAAACGGCAATCGCAATGCCGCGAGGAAATTTGAAGTGGATGAGTCCATGATTCGACAATGGAAATCAAATGTTGACGCGCTTCGACAGACGAACTGGGATAGAAGAGCATTCCGATCGTCGTCTAGGCACAAAATAATATGGCCATCATTGGAATTTTCTCTGATGCAATTACTCAATCAGCAGCCCATAGAAATATGTCAGGTAAATTTCTTTAAAACGCTTATGAGCTTGCCAATAATCAGTTAATTAATTTTAAATATGTACGTGAAGGAAATTTAAATATGATTGTTGTGATAAAAATATTTTTGCTTCGTTTTAAACATCTTAAAATGTTATTTAATATTTTTTCATTTAGTGATTATCAATTTTAAAATTTTTTTTTTAATGTTTCAATAATGTAGCAGAACAATAAAATAAGCAGAATGCTATTTTTAAAATTAAACAATTTTTCTCTAAATTAATAAGATCATCTTGTGCCCGTTAAATATGATCCGAAAAAGCTGCGGCTTATATCCATGAAATTGGAAATTTTATTATTGCTTTCTAACGCAACAATAATTAGTCGTATATCGATGTTCATTTAATAAATTCTTATTATTATTTTCGTTTTTCCATACCAAAAAATTTTTAGAATATAATTGTATTTATTTAATTTCAAAATATAATCAATAAAAGACAGGGTGTTTCAATTTTTTCTAACGATTTTGAACAGCTCTAATTTTTTTGGAGCAATTTTAAGACACACGGTCTTCGACATTCTTTTTTACTCGTCACTACAATTTGTAAAGAAAAAAAATTTTTTTTTTGATCTTTTTGATTTTTGCCTTGGTCCCTCAGGTAAATCGGAGTTTTTTAAAAATCGTTTAAAATAATTTTTTTTTATTAGTAACAAAAGATTATTAGTAGACTAAAACCAATTAATCATTTCCATAACTCATTTCCACACTTCATCCTCCCACTTCAAGACACTTTTCTAATCTTCGCATGTATGGTCGGTTGATCATCTCTTGTAGAAGAACATCGAACTCATGCTGTATTCTAGCCTTTAAATCGGTGAGATCAATCCGCTGAATTTAATAAATTCGACTTTTAGTATAACCCCAAATAAAAAATCACATGGCGTCAAATCTGGAGAATATGGTGACCATGGAAGATTAACGAAACCTCTTCTCATTCATTTGAATGGAAAATTGTTATTCAGCCAATTTCTAACGTCAATTGTCCAATGTGGAGTGTGGAGAAGCTGTAAAAAACAATACAGTTAATCTGAAAATTTCGTACGAAACCTGCGCTGTACAATAGTGGCACTTCCATGCCCTGCATAAATAACAACATATAATGTTTTTTCTTGAGGCGTAAAAACCATAAAAATCTAGAAAGCAGAAACGTTATGCATTAGAAACGAAAACAACAAAATAAACGCGAGGCTGAATATTGGGCATTTAAAACGATTTTTAAAAAATTCCGATTTTTCGACCACAGGGGAGACCAAGGCAAAAAAATAAAAAAAATTTTTTTTGTTTAGTAGCTCAAAAAAATTGTAAAAAAGAATAACGAAGATCGAGTGTCTTAAAATCGCCCCAAAAAAGTTAGAGCTGTTCAAAATCGTCAGGAAAAATTGAAGCACCCTGTACATTTTAAAATTTTGAATAATTTTCAAAATTTAGTATCGCATTCTTTTAAAATTCATCAAAAAAGTGTCGTTTTAAAAGGAATAAATTTTGATTTTTTATTAAGATGCATTTTATGATTTAAAAACAAAAGCGGATTGTAAAAGATCATTTTTTTGAATATGAACTTCAAGAAGTTGAAAATTTTTTTATGTTATATGTAATAATTTCTTTCTAAAACAATAACGATTTCGAAAATATTTTTTTAGATGAAAGTGCGGCGATTTAATAAAATCGAATCGAGGAAAAATCAACACAATCCCGAAGGTTGGATTGTCTTTCTATTTAGTATTACTGATGTAAATTTTCTTCTTAAAAAAATACGTTGGTTGATTAACTTTAGAATTGCTGCGCCGTTTTGACATAAAAAATGTGGTAAAAAAGAATTCTGAGAAACCGACCGATAAAGAGAAGGAATCGCAGGTGATTGTTAAAGAAGAAGTGGATGCTTCACTTTCTATTGACACCCAATCGGAATCAGGCTTAACTTGGGACGAGAAAACTCTCCGAGTGAAGTTTCCTCAACGAGCGTTAAGATCTATTAATTCGGGTTTGTTGATCAACATTTTTTAAATTGTGTGTCATTTTGCCTACGGCAAAATTCATAAGTCTAACTTGTTCTATCCTCAGGCTATTCGTTGCGTACCTCGAGGAGAATTGCCAATCGGTGTAATCAGGGCGAGGACGATAATGCTCGTTCAGAATTCACGGACGAGATAAAGGCGGAAACAATGGATGCTGAGGATGGATATGAATCGGTCTCCTTTGCGAAGGAATCACCTTCATCGTCTAAACGCCTTTCATACTCGCCGGCCCCTCCAAGAAAGAGAGCGCCCATGACTCGCAAATCCACATCTCCCTTTTCGATTAAAAAACGGAAAACTACCGATGGGTCATTTTCATTTCCAAAGATGTCAGATATCGACTGTCGATCGGTATCGTTTTTTTCAATTTTTTTTCAAATAACGAATACAACATGTAACGAGATACTTTCAGGCAAGATATGGTTGGGCTCTCCAAGACATCTCTCAATTTCCGATTGTTCATAAAGAAGATCCTGAATACCCATTTGAAAGTCCGGATGATTAGTGAGTGCGAAAATAAATCTTTAAAAAGTTTTTTTGATTTCAATTGATAATTTCAGCTTGTGCTACAACGACAAGAAATCGTGGGCCGGAAAATACACGATGTGTATCGGTCAAAAGAACTTATGCAAGTGGATATAATATGGATGAAGTTTTAATGCGGATATATTTAATTGTATTATCATTGTTTTTGTTGTAAAAATTTATAATTTGTAGCATTATAATAATGTTCTAAATTATACAGGCCAGAGATTGAAATGGTTATAACTTTTTTTTCTTTTCAATCAATTTATAAAATTTTTAGCACAAAGGCAAAAAACTTACAAATAGAAGAATGGATTATTTTTTTAAACAAAACATATATTATCAAAAATCGATTTTAATTATATGCATCTTGAACATGAGGATAATACAGTCAAACCCGTCTAACTGGCCATTCCTGTAAATGGGCACCCTCCCTAATTGGGCACTTTTTCCTGGTCCCGACAAAATTCCTAATATATTCTTTTGCTAATTGAGCACCTGACCTTGCCTAGTCGGGCACTTTTTTTGAATAAATCTAGAGAAAATTACGCAATTTTCGCAAGAAATATTTCCATTTTCTATTTTTATAGAACTAATTTTATCAAAAAAAAGTCGACAAAGCGATTTAGCATTCGATCATGACGACCCCGAAGCGCAAGCACAATGAGCTGACGTTGGATCGGGAGAAGAAGATCATCTACGCTGCAAAGAAGAAGACGACCGGATTTAGCATCTTTCGATTTAGCCAATGACTAGGATAGTTATTGTCGCTTTAGTTGAATGCGGGCGGAATAAAGAGTTGATTTAATAAAGAGAATTCAAGAAATATTCGTTTTTGGTGATCAACGTTCCCATCGAAAAGTTATCTAGAGTATTTTCGCAAAACCTTTATAATTCATAATTGGGCACCACACTCTCTAATTGGGCACTTTTTCGCGGTCCCGATAGGTGCCCAATTAGAAAGGCTTGACTGTATAATCTTAACTGGCCACGAAAAGTTTTTTAAAAATCACAGATTTGTGAAAGCAAAATTTTGACATAAAAACTGGAACATTTTTGTACATTTTAAGTACCAGGTAGTTGGAAAAAATAAATTTTGCACAAACAAAAACCAACAACATTTAGTTACTGAAAATTTTAAATTTTTTTGGATCACCATTCTTTTTTATACCTCCTATATAAAAAACATGTCGAATAAATTTTTCATATGGATAAACATACTAATGACAAAAAAATTGTGTAATTCCATTCCGCTGGCTTGCTGTACTTTTTGATATTTTTAATTTTTTAAAATATTATTTTGTCCAACAGCGAAAAGCATGAAAATAATAAAAAAATAAAAACTTCAAAAAATCCTAATACGATCATTTTGTAAGTGAACTTTTTTAGTGGTCGGCTATTTCTCGTTACCTTATAAAAATTTTCTGGTTTTTATTGTGAGGGCGAATGCATTATCTTTTAGAAGTTGTTTATAACGAAAAAAATGAATTTTTACACATAAAATCTGCATTTTTATTTTTGCTTTTTGAAAATTTACCAATTAGAGTTGATTGTTAAATTTAAAGATTAAGGATAAAAATGACACCAAAACCAGGATCACATCCGGCCATCGCTAGCTTGGCTATTGGCAACGACAAAGGTCATTTGGTTACGAAGATTGAGCGCAAGCAGCGACAATCCCGACACAAGGGACGCCTTTCGAAGAAGACGAAAGTGTGCCGTGAATTGGTGCGCGAGATTGCCGGCTTTGCACCGTACGAGCGTCGCGTTATGGAGTTGCTTCGCATCAGGTATGTTTTTTTTTCATATCTTAAATTTCCCAAAAAATTTTTTTTTTAATTTTTAACGTATTTGGATTTATTTTTAATTAATATTTTTTAAACTTATGGAGTATTATATTTTTCCATTTTTAGTAGGGACAAGAAGGCGCTCAAATTTCTCAAGCGTCGCATCGGTCAGCATGGTCGTGCCAAGAGAAAGCGTGACGACATCCAAAACGTGCTCGTCAATCTTCGCAAGCAACAACACAAATAAGCGCATCTGCAAAAATTTGTTTATCGTCTCGATGTTGTTGTTATAATATTTTTTTGTTGAATATAAAATGCTTTTAATCTCTCGTCATTTATTTTTTCAAATAACTTAATCGAAAGTCGTTACAAATACTTTGATAATATAAGAAAGGTAAAAATTATTATATTTACTTAGTATAATGAATAAAATTGTTGGTTGTAATAAAATCTGAACAATACAATTGTTTAAATTTTATTACAAAATTAGAAATAAATTTGTTTGTCAACGTTCTAGAAATTTAAGATCTGACTGGAAATAAATTTAAAAAGTTTTGCAAAAAATCCATTCACTCTTCCATTTTTCTCACATGTTTATGGCAACCAATTATTTTTTAACTGAATGAAATCAATTACATTTTTAATGCTTGGCTCGATTCTCTCGATTCTTATATATTTTTCTCATTTTTGATCTTCGTCAGGATGTACAAGAGACTTATAAATTCTTCTCTCTGTGCACTTCGTTTGACTAGTGGTCGAATAGCGCCGGCACGCTTTTCGCAACTAAAAATATTGGTGTCGCAACCTTTATGTTCAATGAAATTCGTGCAAATGCGATATTATTCTATGGTCTACCAAATGGGTCAGACCAAAGTACCGCAGGATCTAACGAAGCAGAAGGTTTTACTTTTTCCCATGAGGAATATATTTAAAAAATCTTTATATATTGTACGTGAACTTTCTATAAATTGTTTATTATCTATTTTGAAATTTTTAGATTGAGGAAAAAGTTTTGAAAGCAATAAAGACGTGGGATCGCTTTCCTTCGGATAAGTCGAACAAGCTGAGCTTGGAAACCCGATTCGTTGAAGATCTCGGTTTTGATTCGCTCGACCATGTTGAAATCATTATGTGCATAGAGGACGAATTCGACCTGGAGCTTTCGGATGACGCCGCCGAAAAGTTTAAAACACCACAGGACATTGTCGACTTTTTCTGCAAGAGAGAGCGGATTGAAGAATAAAAAATTTTAAGGAATAAATTTGAAATAGACTGCTCAATTATGTTTGAATGTATAAATCTTCTGTTGAAATATTTTCTGGAATGATAAATTTATTCTTTTTAAAATTATTAAATTGGCGCCAACGGGTTCATTTGTTGTATCGAATCCATTTTGCGCCCGGTTTCATAAAAGTGGGCACAAAATTTGGACTCGCTTGGTTTCAATGCAACAGAATTAACTCATTGGCCCCAATTATATTTCAATATTTTTTTATTTTTGAGAATAAAAAGTGCCAAATGATAAAAAAACGAAACTAATTTCATATTTATCGAGTATTTGTCCCGTGACGAATTCATTGGGGAAAAATTTTCTTTCAACAGATTTTCAAGAAAAAGGCACAAGACTTTTGGAGTGCGTACATTTTTGTGGAAGTGCTCGGTTTGTTAAATTGTAAACCAACTTTTTTTTACACGGTTTAATCGAGTCGTTTTTTTTCTCATTTGGTTAATGGTAAAAATTTGTCTTGTAAAAGGTCGAAATGTGAGCCAACAATTTAAAATTTTTGGATAGTTGCAAATTGTTAAATTTCAGAATCAAAAACGATTTGTAAAATTATTCGTTTTTTTTCGATTTGAATCATCCTAAGTTTAGAATACAATATTTTAGGTAAAGGCAAGGAAAACTATAATAGCCGTGAAGTAGGAGTCCACGAACTACCTATATTTAAAAAGCCAAAATGGCTTCCACCGAACTGACGAAGGCTGATCGGGAGATGAAAGCGCAAATCAAAATCGGAAATTACGTTCTGCGCGATACGCTTGGTGTGGGAACCTTCGGCAAAGTTAAAGGTTTATATTCTTTTTTTCTTGTTAATTGGTATTTTCTTGTGAAAAATCAGTTTTTAGTTGGAATTCACGAAGCGACCGGCTACAAAGTGGCCGTAAAAATTCTCAACCGACACAAGATCAAGACTTTGGACGTCGTCGGCAAAATTCGCCGAGAAATTCAGAATCTCTCTCTATTTCGACATCCGCACATCATTAAATTGTATCATACTTTTCCCACTGAATTTTAAAAGCGACAAATAATTTTATAGCTTTTGCTTTTTTGGAAATAACTTTTAATTTGTGTGACTTTGACTTGTATATTTTAGGTATCAAGTAATTAGCACGCCTACCGACATTTTTATGATTATGGAGTACGTGTCGGGCGGTGAACTTTTCGATTATATCGTCAAACACGGACGGGTATGTGCATTTTTTTATTAATCAAATTTATTTTTAGCTTTTAAAAAAGAATTAGCAATAAAAAAAATAAAACAACTTTTATCATAAAATTCGCGGCTTAAAAAATTGAATTGGAACAGTGTTACATTTGGATCTCGGCGTTTAGGTGAATTAGATTGATTAAATTAGCTTTCGGTCTTTCAAAGTTTACATACGACTATTTTTATTTTATTTTTTGGTTGTTTTTATTTTATTTTTTTAGTTGAAAACTCAAGAGGCTCGATGCTTCTTTCAGCAAATAATTTCTGGAGTCGATTATTGCCATCGGCACATGGTTGTGCACAGAGACCTAAAACCCGAGAATCTATTGCTGGACGAACGCAACAACGTCAAAATTGCCGACTTTGGTAAGTTGAAAACTTTTTGATTACTTATGTGTGTTATTAAAATTCTAGCTACTATAAAATTAATTTATTTTGATTTTCAATAAATATAAAATTAAGGTTTATCTAACATTATGACTGATGGCGATTTTCTCCGAACGTCCTGCGGTAGTCCGAATTACGCGGCGCCGGAAGTAATTTCTGGAAAGTAAGTTTTTTACAGATTTTATTTATGAGTACAGTCGAACCTCGATCTAATGACACCTAGGCTCGGTCCCGACGAAAACTAACGTAAAAATCTTCTTTCAATGACAGTTGTAAGGAATCCAAACCTCGATCCAATGACACCCATTGCGCTCAGCTAGCCATTTTTTTTACCTTGGTGTCGTAAACTTGGGTTTACGAAATTTCTTTTTTAAATCCAAATTTTCTTTTCGCTCATCTTTTCTTGACATTATGTTCAAATTTTGCCACCAAAAATGTTTTTTCTTTATATTCATTGTTTTTCGCTTGATCGGTTATTGTTTTCGTCTGATAGTGTTGAAAAAAAAAGCTTTTTCGTCATCTTTTGCTCTTGGGAGTTGCGTAAGGTTATTGGAAGCATTACCGATTTTATTGTTTTATAGTTTTTTTTGCTTCATTAGTCTTTTGGCGAATAAAATGCATTGATCGACAGAAATTGAGACAGGAATTTCTCAGTGGTGCTAGCCAATTTCGAAAACCTTGATATAATGACACAATGACACCCTCGATCTAATGACACCTAGGCTCGGTCTCTAGGGGTGTCATTAGATCGAGGTTTGACTGTATTTTATTCTTTATAATTTCTTATCGAAGAGTATTTTTGAATCATTAAATTAATGGAATTGTTTTATGCAAATTTTTTTTCCATTATAAAATCAAGTTTTTTGAGAACTATTAAAGTTTTTTAAAAATCAATTTTACTTTTTGACAATTTTAACTCTTTTATTTTATTTATTTCGCTGTTGATTTTTTGTTTATTAATCTTTTTTATTACTGTTTCAATAAGAATACGTTAAAAAAGGAAGTAAGATAAAAGAATAAGACAGAAAGAAATACTCGGCGAGCCTCATCAGTGGATGATCGAGTGAGATTTTAGGCTATTAGTTTTTTAGGCTACATTTATACTGCTCTGGGGTACTCCGTCGGTTTGGTGGGACGTACAACTAGTGGCCCGGGAACCACGAACCACGGCCTTTTTTAACTCTCAGACCGGGAAGAGTGGGGTGATAAAATTCATGGCACCCGGCGGATGGTACCTACACATCCTAAAGCCGCCTTGATATTATTTAAGAGAAGACATGAAAAAAGAAGGAATGAGAAGAAAAGAGAAAAAAGAAATTTGATTTATCTGTCCGACGATCTTCATTCTTTCATGTAAACGTCGTATTCCCATACAAGATTGTCGGCACAAATCCGCGAGTTCTTTTTGCCACGAAACGCCGGCCGAACAGTAATGGAATTCAAGCTACGACGCAGCAAATCGGTCCGCATGCTGGCATAATCAATTGTCGAGACGAGTTTATTTGTCGGACAAGAATTATCTAAGGAGAAACCAACAAAGATAAAGACAATGAACCGGAGAAGAAGCAATAACTAATGGAAAGCTAATGACAACGAAAGAAAGACAAACGAGAAAGCGAAAACTATTGGACGAAAAAAGAACAGACAAACAAACAAAGACGAGAGGAGACAGACCGACCGGTCGATAAACAACGAGAACTATTGAAGTAGGGGGACAGTTTTCGATTTTTTTTAGGACTTAAACGAATACGAGACGTCCGGTCAAGCAGAATCCAGCGTTTTTTTCTAAATGCCAAAAATGTTACAATGACACAAGGGGCAGAATTCACATTTTTTTACTTTTTTGTCGTTTCCTGTTGTGTCGTTTTCGTGTTTCTAATTGATTTTGTTTTTTATATATGAATAATATCCATTTTTTTAATTAATATTGAATAATAAAAAAATTATTTTAATATTGAATAATAAAAAAAAATTAACTTTATCTTATAAATAATTTTAATTTTTTATCTTATTTTCATGGCTTATTAATTAATGGCAATATTGTTGCAATGCGTGTGATAACTTTTTTAAATATTGCTATAATAATTTCAAGAAACTCCGAAAAACTATTTAGTGTCTTGCGATTTCATTTTTATAGGCATTTTTTTTTTACTTGCAGGCTCTATGCAGGCCCCGAGGTTGACGTTTGGTCGTGTGGAGTAATTCTTTATGCGTTGTTATGCGGCACTTTACCCTTCGACGATGAGCATGTGCCCACACTCTTCCGCAAAATCAAATGTACTGCCAATTTTTTTTCGCTACTTTTTTTTGATTTTTACATTTTCTTTTTATTTTTCAGCTGGAATCTTTCCAATTCCCGATTATTTGGAGAAACCGGTTGTGAATTTGTTGTTACACATGCTTCAGGTGGATCCGATGAAACGAGCCACGATAAAGGAAGTCATGTAAGCATTTTTTTTATCTCTTTTGTAAAATTTTAACAATTATTATTTTTTGTTTAGAAATCACGAGTGGTTTCGAGTGGATTTGCCGGCCTATCTTTTCCCGCCTATCAACGAAAGCGAGGCGTCTATTGTCGATATTGATGCCGTTCGTGAAGTGTGCTATGTGAGTGCTTAAGACATTATGAATGTATATTTCCTTTATCAAAGTTAGGGCGGACGCAGAACAAGGAATTTTTGAAAGTACTTGCTTATAAGTAGCTTTTTAGCGTTATAACGTCACAGAGGATGATGTTACTTCGGCGCTGCTCAGCGACGATCCTCACCATCATCTCAGTATTGCCTATAATTTAATTGTCGACAATAAGCGAATTGCCGATGAAAGTTAGTAATTCTTAAAACTAAATTCGAGCGTTATACATCTATACAACATTTTTACGTCTAGATGAACTTATTTGATATCTTTATATTTGTTGGGTATTTTATAGACTTTAAACACATACAATTATTTCTTACACGCAACACGAATTATTTTTGTTTTAAATCGTTATTTTTTCAAACTCTAAATTCGTTTTTTTCGAATTTGGAAGTTAATAATTGATTTTTACTAAGGCAATCAATCTTTAGCAATAATTTTTTTTTACGAAATCTACTTAATTTCTAAAATCTTGTACAGTTCAACTTTACGGCAATAGTCTTCTTCACCATCATGCTTCAAGTGAAAAGGGTATAGCAATATTGGTTGACAACGACATCGCTACTGCTGGAGGTGGAAGTGGGCCTATGAGTGAAGAGGGATGTGTTACGTCTAAAAGTGGAGTTGTTAATATTCACCCACCTCGACCCCATCAGCATCATGCCATGCTTATCTTTCTGGGTTCGTCAGGTAGCAGCCGAGAGGCTGAAGTGTTTCCTTCTACATACGACGATTCCAAGTATTGCAAACATCGGGCAACGGTTCCGTCCGGTCAATTTTGCTCCCCCGACTGTGATAAATGCCCCAAATGGGGCGCAAAGGAATGTTTATTCGGGCGTCGTCCCTACAATTTATTATCGTGTGATAATTGTCCCAAGTACGGGATGCATGGCTGCGTCTTCCATGACACCAAATCTTCTTCCAACACGATTCCCTTCAATCCCGATTCTCACGCCAACAACACCATGTTTGGTAGCGATGGCGTTGTCGACAGAAGAAAATGTTAGTCCTAAGGGAATCAGCTTAACCCTAACAGTATGCAAATGGCATCAAAATGTTATAATCTCATGCTTCTTTTTGCTATAGCATGTACTATAGTAAATTTGTTATGCTTGCTTTTAATAGTCTTTACCTGATGCTTTGATGTGATTTATTTTAAATGTGAATTTTCAAATATTTATAGCGACTTATAATTTCAGCTGCCAAGTTGTCGGTGGAGGAATTTTATAACATGACACCTGTTGGACGACTTCACCAATCCGATCAAACTCAACGCCATCCTGAAAGAATGGCCGGTAAAATGGATTTTTTTTTATTATTACTATTTTACTTAATACACTTTTTTTGTTCAATAAATTTTGACTAGAAGAAATTTTTATGTATTTTTAGGTGCAAGTAAAATAACACCAACCTTGGAACATACGCATATTTCGCCGCCAACAAGCGCGAGTGCGCATGCGCCAAGCGGGTCGATTGCACCACAAACACCACACGCAACTGCGCCAAAATCTCCGCACGTTAAACGCGCCAAATGGCATTTGGGTATTCGATCGCAGAGTCGTCCAGGTTTTTTCTTTAATTTATAAAATAATATCTTATGTAACCCCTTTTTAATTTGCTTACAATTTCATGTTTATTATTATTTTTTTAATTTTTAAGAAGATATCATGTACGAAGTTTTTCGTGCCATGAAATCACTTGATTTTGAGTGGAAACTTTTAAATGCGTATCACGTCGTTGTTCGTCGAAAGCCGAAAGATCCAGACATGGATATGGTATTTATTGCTTATAATATCCCTCAATAATTCATTTATCAAATTATTTTAGCCGAAAATGAGTCTTCAACTTTATCAAGTCGATCAACGCAGCTACTTGTTAGACTTTAAGAACTTGGTTGACGATGAAATGTGTAAGCTTCCAATTCATTTTTTTTCTGCAACCAATTTAACAAAACTTTTAAACTTTTAATTATTTTTTAGAAAGCATTTCATTCACAAAACTTTATAATTTTAGCTTCTTTAATGGATGGCAGTGCATCCTCGTCGAGGCATGCTTCCGTATCCATGCCAGTTCGTCCATCCATGCGAAACAATCGGGCTCAATCTTTGCCAATGCCAATTGAAGTAAGTTATCATTCCGGAAATAAAAGCTGTTTTTTTAAATTAATCGTCTGTTTTCATCTGGCAATAAAAATGTGTGATCAATTTTTCAAGGTTGAACGTGCCGCCTCAACAAGTCTACAAATGGATCGTCAATCACAGACCATGCAATTCTTCGAAATGTGTGCGGCGTTAATTGGTGCACTAGCCCGTTAACTGGTTTAATACAGTGATAAATATTTTCCTGTTGCAAAGTGTTTACAAACAACTTGTAAATATATTAAGAAATCTTCTCTTTATTTTATAGCGACTAGAACTAATATATCATATACAGTATATTTTATTTCATTCTTTTTAAATATTTTCGAAATTTCAAAATGGCGTACTTATTAATTTTTTTGACCTTTCTTTTCATAAATTTCCCATCTCTTATGAAATGATTAGTTTGTAAATTTAATCAAGAATTTCGTGCATTTTTCTATTTTAATAATGCACATAACATCGACAACTTTTGCTTTCTTTTATATATATTAAAACACGGATTTGCTCAACTGAAATGACAATGTATATATGATTCTAAATGGATGTCATTACTAAATTATTCAAATTACTTGCATAGTTTATCGTTTCTAACTAATATATAGCAGTAGAGAATATATGTCAGATAAAAGAATTATCCGGTTTATATAAGAATAGTTTTGAAGCTATCGTCGTTTGGAACATCAATTTTTTATACAATCATGTACAATCAGAAATCATAAACGATTTATAATAAATTTTATTGAAGCTTAAAAGGCATAATTAAACCTTCAACACTATTAAAAAATAAATTTTTAATTTGCGATAAAAATTTCACAGCGTTATGAAAAATTTTAAATTAATAGTAAAGAAAAAAATCCAAACAAGAATGAAAATTTAGTCGTTATAGAGCTTGAAAAATGGATCACATAATATACGAAAGCCGATAAGCATTTCTTTCGACGTCCATAATAACAATTTTAAGCTAAAGTATATGCAGGGAATAAAGACAAATAGGAATATGAATATTCCGAAACTAGTTGGAGTGAGTATCACTGAAGCGGACATGCAGTTTAATAAGCTAAAATTAACATTGGACGAATTGTAAAAACTATTGAATTTCATAAATTTGTGAAGAAATTTATAGAAAATGTGTGCTTTTTTGTGCCAGGTAGAGAATTTAACGGGGAATTCAATGGATCAAAGCTTTTTAACATTTCACTAATTCTACCTGAGCTCTACATATTTATTCGTGGTCTCTAATTTAGCAAAATTCTCTTTTTTGCAATATTATTCGCAGTGATCTGGCAATTTAAAGACATGCAGTATGCCAAATTTTTAAAGAATAATATTTCAAAATTCTTTTTATCACTTTTGAAATGGCATTTTATTGAGTAAATGATCGCTTATTTGCTTGGCGTGTTTAAGCGTCCACCTGTTATGGATCTTTCCAATGTCGAATCCAGCGGAATTTACGAAATTCTTTTACGTGTCGACTGCAAAACGTTGATAAAACGGTGCAGATTGGTAAACTTTTGTTTTATATTTTTGTTTTATATTTTGCCCGATTCATTTTTAATTTTGTTCATTTAGGTATGCCAGCAATGGAACAATATCATCAATCAGCGCCGATTTTGGATGGAAAAATGCGAATATGATGAATATCCACTTCCATTTAAGAGTCTCGCTTCTTTATCGTTGGACTATTCAAAAATTTTAATCCTTCGTCCATTCAATCGTAATCTCATCAATGACGAATGGAGCAGTGACACATTCCGAATGGATAAACGCTGGAAATTTAATAGCCGTTCGGGGCGAGGGTACTATTTAAAAAATTGCTTTTTAAATCTTCGATTAATATTTTCATTTTCCATTATTTTGATTGATTTTTTTATAAGTAGTGACTACTAGTAATTTTTAAAATCATGAAAATTTTTTATTTGAATATATTTTTAGATTTGAAGTAGAGAGGCCGCCTATATTTTTCAATGGATCATTTTCTCCGGATTTCGACGATGAATTAGTGAAATGTTGTCTCGCTACCAGCTATTTTTGGTCACCAAAAACGATTGTTATTGACTTATACGCTGCAGGAATTGATGTAAGTTGATTGAAATTTATTTGGTGGCTTTAAATTTTTTTTTGGTTCTTACGAGTTACCAAACCCCCAAAAAAAATTTTTTAAATAAAAAATAACATGTAAGATTAGGTAGTTAAACGTGAAACTAGAAAATATCAAAAACTGTACAAAAACAAAAAATCAGTAAAAAAACATTATTAAATTTGAATTCCTCGTGTCAGAAAAAATCATAAAATTTTTTTGGGGGGGTCCGATAACCATTAAGAATCGAAATATATATATTTAGAGTCGCGTTCTTGACGAATTATGCCCATCGATTGAAGTCTCCGAGTTGGTTTCTCATCGTTCCGATTGTGCTTCCGTATATGAGATGTCTTGTTGGATATCGGACAGACCTTCTCAAATGAAAGATTCTATTGGGGAGTATTATGCATCAGAAGGTGACGACGACCGTTTGTCCGATAGCTGTCATTTTAAACGTAACCTGCGATTCGAACAATGGCAACGTAATTATTTTAGATTCATAGTTTAAAATTGTTTCCTTAAAATTATTTTCATTTTAGTGTTTTGAACAAATTTTCTTGAATTTCAGTATAAAATTTTATTACAATTAAAAGTTTAATTTATTTTTAGCTCAAAATTGGAATAAAGTGGAAGGAAAATTCACTAAATACCCTATCGGAATGAGATACGTAATTCTCGAAACAAAAGGGAAGGACGAACAATTTTGGGTAATTTTTGAATTAATTTTAATGTAATTTACTTTAATATTTGTGTTATTTCACTGACTTGATTTTCTTTAATAATTATTTAAGGCCGGAAATTACGGGACGAAAATGGCTCACTGCTCGATTGTCGTTACCACAAAGTTCAATAAATGCTAGATAAATGACATAAGACTTTTTTTGGTTTTAAATTGTATTATTATATATAAGTATTCGAATTTACATTTGAATTGTTGTTTTTTCAGCTATTATATTCTCTTTAAAGTTTAAACTACAAAATTTCAAAAATAATTTTTTGAGAATTTAATTCTGTGAGTGAATATACAAATACAATTTAACACTTTATTCTTTAATCTAATCAACTTTATGTGGATATGCTTTATTGTTTCGTTGACTTTTTCTAGCTTTTAAGCTTTTCTTTACTATTAATATTTGAATATTTAAATTGAATTACTTTTATTAAGATATTTTGTGTTTTTAATTGCCGATTCCTTATTCTCCGATGTTCTTAATTGACATATTGATATTAAATGTAAATAAATTATTTAAAGATCGAATGGTTTATTTTCGTATTTTTTAAATAATAACGGCTTTGCGTATGATCACTATTGAAAATCGACAAAAAAAATATACAAATGACTTTTAAAAATAACAATACAAATGGAAGTGTGTGCGTTTGCAGAACTTTTTAATTTTTATGATTGGCACACTCATACTTGTAAATTTAAAAATATAAATAGTTATATTGAGCATTATAATGAGAAAAATTAATCATAAAATATCCATATATATAAAATATCCATATATATGACCAAGTATGAATTCAGGCAATAAACCAAAATTAAAATTACTGTAGATTATTCTTTTAAATTTCTAACAGAATGCAGAAAATTTCAACTTCATAGGTTATACTTTTTTAAAGGTAAAATATTTTTCAAAAAATGGACCGATTACCATTTTGACTTCCAAAATTTTTTGTATTTTTTCATTTTGATTTATGAAATTCCAGTTTTATTTTATTTTCCAGACATCCTTAACGTATATGTGATCTTCATAATATGACAAATTAAAAAAAAAGTAAAGACATAAACCAATTTATAAAGTTTTAAGCAGTTAATCTTTAACAATTAATTACACATAAGAAATGCATCACGGATGTATGTTATAATATTTCTTGAAACTGCTTTTCCCATGGATGAAAATTATATTGATGAGAATATAATTGAGCATTTTCATTTCTTCTCATTTCCATGTCAGTATTAATTAAATTAGGCATGCACGTTGTGGGGAATGCTCCATTATTTATTAAAGATGAATTAATGGCATTATTATCGTTATTGTGACAGACGAATGATGTTATTCCATCTTTTTCATAAAGGGACTTCGGTCCACCCAAATTTTGACTTGTAAAACTTGTTGTATAATGATTATACTCATTCGCATTTGAGTCGGAAAATTTAGAATTAGACGTTCTGATTGAATTCTGGGTATAATTTACGTTGTTGTTAAAGTCATTCCTTTCGTTGTTATTACCCTCAATGAGATCTACAGCCGATGCTACCATTACCTGTGCCATGTCCTTTTTCAAACAATTCGCTGTAACGAGGAATGATGTGGATGGTTGAACACTGCCTATGTTTATAGAAGAATCGATACATTGAGCTTCTTCCTGTTGCCGTTTTTGATTATTCAAGTTGTAAACATGGTTGTAGCTGTCATCCGAGTTGATTTTTTGACGATCAACTCGTTGATTCTGTTGTAATTGAAAATTTTGTAACATTTCATCGTGCAATCCTGTTGGAGCTTTCTCGAGATTTATTTTCTCATTATTATCAATAGAATTTTCTGTAGAATTCATTTCATTAATAAATGAAATTCTATTCAAATTCACAATTCCACTTATGTCGAACATAGCATTATATTCCTAAAAAAAACTAGTTTATTAAAAATATTTCCTATCTAAATTAACCTTAAATTTGTTTCCAATATTTCCAAAAGTTAGAAATTCGCTATTAGTCGCCGAATTGTAATAATCGATTCCAACATTATTTGGGATTATGCTGATGTTAGGTTTTGAAGTATTTCCATTACGAGCATCATAATAATGATGAGTTGGCTGGGAATTACTTCTTTGATGAAAAGTACCTGCGGGCATTAGGTTTTTTTCTTCATGATGATGTTTTCTAACACGGATAAGTGTATTACTTTTGGGATCAAAACTAATAAGATTCGTTGCAGAGTTGCGCCGTGCTTGATTTCTCGCAATTTCAAAATTGGTTTCTGCATCTTGTGAATAATTTTGATCAACCAAATTGTTTGGTGTACTCTAAAAATACTTGAACAAATGCATTTCAGCCAATGTATTTAGTAAAATACTAAAATATCAACTTCCAAAAATTTAATCAATATTTACAAAACTTTTTCTAATTTTTTTTCTTTCCGTTTTAATGATTTATTTTCGGAAAAATTCCAGAAAAAAACATTTTGCAAAATTGGAAACTAAATCATAAAAAAGATTTAGCCTTTAAATGTATATTATGTACTTTTATTTTGCTAAATCAGTCATATAAATGGACTAAGCAATATTTACCATAGCACTCCGACTGCATTGGTCGTTGGGGGGAAAATTTGGATGAGAAGTGCCTTGTTGCTGTAAATTGAGAATTTGGCTATGTGATGCATAATGATTGCTTGAAGTTGAGTTCTGTGAGTCATTAATATTGTCAGAGAAATTAATGGGACTTTGACGGTTTGAAGAAGTACCATTTCCGCTGTGAAGGTTAGACTTTCTCATTTTTGCGTAACGACTAGAAACACCGCTGAATCCGCCAGCATTTCGTGCTATGTATATCCTTCCATTATTGACGTTATTAACAGGCGTTTGCATTCTATTTTCAGTTTTCTCTTCAAAAACTTTTGTTATTCTTAAAGGCCTTTCATATTCGGATTCACAAGTTTCTTTTTCCAAATTAATTTCACTGTATGTGGTACTTGAATCTTTGTCGCCATTATCAATTGCATTATTTTGATCACCAGGTAGATCATTTATATTTAAATCTGCTTGCTCGGCAAACGTGCTAAACGATGATTGTTGTGGTGGTAATAAGCGTGGCGGTTGTGGCCAGTAACTAGTACTAGAAGTTGAATTCGAAGCTGAATGTTGATTAATCGTTGTCTTGAGATCACATTCAATTGTTGTTGCTGCCGAATAATCATCCAGCCGTTCATTCTATAAAGGACATATATATATATATATATATATATATATATATATATATATATATATATATATATATATATATATATATATATATATATATATATATATATATATATATATATATATATATATATATATATATATATATATATATATATATATATATATATATATATATATATATATATATATATATATATATATATATATATATATATATATATATATATATATATATATATATATATATATATATATATATATATATATATATATATATATATATATATATATATATATATATATATATATATATATATATATATATATATATATATATATATATATATATATTATATTATATATTTAATTATTGGTTCCATTTGAATTATTGGTTCCAAATTCAATTTTATCCAAATTCGTGAAATTTAGCTTGATTTCTAAATTGTAAATTGACAATTTATTATATAGCTTCAAACTAAAATAAAAAATTTGACGAAATTGAATGAAAAACTAATTGAATTGAATTTGGAACCAATGATTCAAATGATAAAAACAAAAAAATAAAAAAAATAATAATATGGAGCAAAAATAAACATGAAATATTGAAACAAAAATAAAAAATAAATAAATTGTAAACTTTGGTCGGCTCATTTCGGCCAAGGTATACTTTGGCCGATTGTAAGCTTTGGTCGTAACATACATAATGTATTATTATGAAAAAAAATTCGTTACTATATGTAATTTATAAAAAAAGCTTTTTTGGAAATTTGGATTATTTATATAGTGCCGATCATAATAATAGGTTCACTAGTATTTTTTAAATATTTTTTTAATAAATGAATCTACTTTTTTACGTTTAAAAAAAACATTTTTGCAGTTAAACTGTTTTTAAAATTTAAAAAAAGAAATCTCTGAATTAGAGTGATTTCTTTAAAGTATTTACATTTCAAAATTTTATATGATTTATTCAAAAAATTGAAAAAGCTTTGAAAGAGCTTAAAAAATTATGTAGAATTCTATAACAAATCCGGAATACTGTAATGAAGATACAGTAATTTAAAAGTGTAACAAAAAATATTAGTGAAATCATGGCTAGAACTATACATATATGAAATTTTTATTCACTATACTTTTTGTGCAAAAGTAGCAGATGATCCTTCGGTGCTATGGTGAGAAAATTCGTTATTATTTTTTTTAAAAGTGCTAGTATGTTTTTCACTAGAATTTAAGTTTTCTGGTATTGATTGTTGCATAGCACTCTTTTTCTGTTGCTGAAGACGAAAAAGTAATGCTTTTTGACGACGATATTGCAATTGGGTGCGTGAATCACAATTGCCACTATCATACGATGAATTCATATATCCGCTACTAAATATTTATTTTTAAAAATTTATTAGTTGACAAATTTATTAAAAATAAAACTTTTTACATTAAATTTTTAATTTTAATAACTCTTACCTTAAATCGTCAATAGAATCAGGTGGCGTAACTTTTATACCATTAATAATTACTTTTTCTGGCTGCTTCGATGACGAGAAGTTGAAATTGTTAGACAAGGCGGTTGTTTTCGAGTAAATAGAATTATTAAAACTATTTGGTGGTACAATGATGTTGTCATTTGAACGTCCTCTACGACTACCATTTTTCCCATATTGTGTTTTGCGTCGAATTGAAGGAGGTATACTATTTTTAGAAGGAAATAAGTCGTATGCCATTCCAGGCGATAAATTGCGATTGTATTTTTCGGTGAGAATTAATTTACGCCGCAGAAGCATAAGAACGCTTAAAATTAGCGTACACATCGCAATTACAGAATGTATACTCGCTTGCACGCTTTCCAAACGATAGTACGGCACAATACATTTTGCATGGTCTTGCCGCCAACGTGCTGAAGTTAAATTAAAAAAGGCCGCTCCGTCGCAAAACGGAGTGTAACGTAAAAAAAAACTATGACCGAATGGCACACCTGCAGAAAGTATGTCGCTATTGTCACGTAATTCAATACCGAAAAATTCTTCATACCAAAGGAAGAGTGTTATGTTATAAACAATTGAAATTACTGTAGAAATCGTTAATATTATTAACAGTACTATACGGCATTGAAATGCAGCAAATAGTCCAGTGATGCATGCCAAAACCTGTGAAAATGTATATATCATTTCATAATTGTAAAAATTTATTAATGGTATTTTATTATTTTGTATTTTTAAATTTTACTTGGAAAAGATTGAATACTACTGGAATCCACAATTTTCCAATTAGATCAAATGCCTGTCGTGCGGTGGAGAGAGATAGCCAAATACCGAGCAAGATAATTAACCATCGTTGTAGAAAATTTGTATTCAAATCATAACAACACATTTTATATATAGAATTTTAGTTATTCATCACCGATCTAAAATCTACATTTAAAATATATTTTATAACATCATAAGACTAAATTTAAAATATTTATAATATTGTTAATATGACAAATATTGTTAATTCATATAATTTTTCTTTTCTATTTCTTTACGTTAAAATATTTTCATGTTTTCAGTGTGATCATTTAGATGTTCAATTGCAAAATTAAAATTTAAAAAATTAATTGAAAACCTACCGGCGAATGAACGGATGGATGGAATAAGGCAAGCAGAAAATTTTTTACAAAGGTGAATTAATTTGTATCACATTTTAAATTACATATTTTTTTCGGATGCCTAAATTTACAAAATTTTGTATATTATAATACATTAAATATTGTGCCATTGTACACAATTCATTAACATATACAATAGTAACAAAAAAGACAACAGCAAAAAAATGCAAAAATTTTGTGTTAAAAATTTGCAAAAGTTTCGGTAGGAAATGATCGATTCTTTTTTATTCAGTGAATTGAGATGAGAATAAGAGAGAAGGCACAGTTATGCACACATACAATTGCAAAAACAAGCCGCCAATAATAACAACGTTTTACTTTCCTTCTTTTTCTATTATTTTTTTTACCTTTATAATTTACTCATAAGATCTTATCATGTCTATATTTGTTTTTTTTCAGTATTTCTTAAAAATTTTAATTTAAATCATTTATAAAATAATGTACCTAATAAATATATCAATTAAAGTACGGTAAAAATAATTTTTTATAGCAAGCAAAATGTAAAAAAATTCAGCTTTCAACTCCTATTAAGCGTCGTTGTTTAATGAAGATTGCTGCAAAATTTATTTTATATACGTTGCTACTTTTACATTGTTTTGTTATTTTTTTCGTTATTTGGTTAAAAGGGTTCTCAAAATTTATTGCTTTAATAAACTTTTCACAAATCTGAATGACAATGTTAAAGATATGTAAGTGCATAAAACATTAAAATTTAAAAAAAATTATAAAAGTACAATATTTTTTTATTATATTATTTAGGCGGTTCTAACGTAATAGATTAGCGCAAGATTCATAAATATTAGATATAATAGTGATTCGAAACTGAAAATATTAAATTAAAATAATGATAATTTTCTCGTTACGACCTTAGATTGCATGTATGCCTTTTTGTACATCATGTATAAATGAATAATAATAATAATGATTGCAGCTGTAAAATGTAATGCAAAACGTGAGGTTCATAAATATTAAATAATAGGATTCGAAATTAAAAATATTAAATTAAAATAATGATAATTTTCTCGTTATAATTTAGATTGCATGTATGCCTTTTTGTACATCATATATAAAAGATTGCAGCTGTAAAATGTAATGCAAAACAAATATGCAAAAGATTGCCTCGTTTATTCATTTTATTCGATTTTTATGCTTTTTTCAAATCTACGATCAATTTGTGCATATTTTTAATTCATATTTTTGAGAAAGAACAAATATGAAAAAAATGTGTTGAAAATATTAAAAAGCACGACAATTGAGGTCGTTTCACTTCTGAGCCAAAAATATGCGCATAAATAAAAAAAAATAAAGATATTGCAAAAAAATTTAAATTTAAATTGCGCGAACATCTTTGCCATCTTGTCCTACTTTTTACTCATTGGTTATTATAATATTTACCTCGGAATTAAAAAGTCGAAAATAATAGATTAATTATAGGAAAAAAGAAAATACTTTTAACATCTTGGAGTTAGAATGTATGCAAGAAACGTGACATTAAAATTATAAAAAATATTTTTAACACAAATATAAAATTTTTCTTGTTGTCCATTCTCTCATTATTTGCTGCCTGACCGTTGCTTTATTATTCCGCTATTCTCACAAGTATTTTTTTTGTTTTCTCCTTTTGTCTTTCACAATTTTCCAATCCAATTTTTCTTTGATAAGAAAAATTATGCATATCTAGCATATTTACACACAAATGCACAATACATAAATGCATGTATGTATGATGCATTTTATACATGTATTCGTAAAGTACATACATAGGTCAGCGGCGCGGCCAGTTTGTAAGCATTTATATTTATTTATTAAAAATAAAATATTTTAATTTTCACATCTTTTTATTTTATAATTTCATTGTCCATCTCGCTTCTTTTCTATTTATTGATACCACGCTTACCGTAAAGCAATATTTACCTAATAACAATTAAAAAGTTCAACAAATAAATTCCATTATTTTTACGTAAAATATGCGTTTGAAATGTGACCTAAATGCTTTTTGAACAATGAATTTTAAAAATTACCAAAGTAAAACTTTATTTTTTATTATATAATACTTCTATGATATTATGCAAAAATAAGAATTATCAAAGCACCTGATTTGTAAAAAGCAAAATTTTTAAAGTTATGAAATATAAATATAATCGCATAAATAAATAAGAAACATTTTAATATTATTCGATTAAAAAATGTCCTTTTTTTTCATTTATAATAGATATTTAAATTATTAGTGAAGAGATCATCTTATCAAAAAATGAGCAATTGTATCTGTAAAGAGAAAAATCAAATATATGAAAGTTAAAAAAAACATTGGAAAATTACAAAAAATAAAGAAAGGCAAGTGATTATTTGTATCTTTAATTAAATTCAAGCGAATTGAAAAACAAATAACAACAATCGTATATGTCTATAAGGCAGCTGAACATTAAAAGTATTCAACAAAATTTTGTTTTTTTAAATAAAATTGCATCCTTTTTTAAAGGTCAAAAGCTTCGGGTGATGTATCTTGATCTTCGAGGAAATGGGCAAATATTGTTAATTCATTTATTTCTTCATCTTGCATCTCGACGCCTTCATCGTAATTATGCGAAACAATATCACGTTTTTTTTGTTTTCGAACTTTGTTTGAAATTAAATCAGTGCCAATTTTTGTCATCGGAATTTCTTTTTTTCGTTCTGCCATTTTTTGTTGAGATGTTGTGTTGTTATTTTTTCCATTTATAGATGAGGTTTGCTGTGGATTTGTTTTATAACCCATATCGAGATAAATATTGCTAGGGCAACTTCCTGCTACACGACTCTAAAAATAGTTAATGTTTTACTGCTATAATTTACATTTTTTAATTATCTTATTTCATACCTTATATTTTACATTGATATTGGTTCTTAGTAAGCGACCATTCAATGGTCGTAAAGGTCGAAAATTACCACTCATTGGAAGAGGTTGTTGTTGTGTATGATCGTTTTCTTCTCTTTGTTGAAGTTCATTTAGAGTTTCTAACTGTAATAAGATGAAAAATATTAAAACATGACATATATAGATAAGCATAAATAATTTTTTTTATAAATAAATACATCTGTGTAAACTGGTTAGAAAAAAATCAATTAAATAACAAGGAATAGAATTTACATCTTCACGTGTAATATAAATAGGGCTGTTCATGACAACCCAAATAACGCCTTCCTCGCAGCCGGGAAAAGTCAACGAGCCTTCGTACGTGACGAAATGCTCGGTTTTGGGCATTAAAGCCGCGGCATCAAACGCGCGAATATGTGTTCCACGATCTTCATATTTAAAATTATTGGAAATTCCAACATTGAAAAATATAATAACGCATAGGATTAATCAATTTTTTTATTATAGATTTGGATTTAGTTACTCAAACAATTTTAAATTCGTTTGTTTTTTTTATAAATTTATCTTTTTTGAATGAATTAATCTTGGGAATATGCTAAATAAATTTACTTTTATATGTGATACTTCGCGAAGCAGCAATTAATCTTCGTAACTCATCATTTGTCGATTCTCCTATCTAAATTTTATTTTATTTTATTTTAATTGAAATTTTTATAAAAAAAATTAACGGCCTCATAATTCTTACATTTACAATAATGGCAATAGCCAGCAGACCTTTCGGTTGGTTAACAGCTTGCGTAAAATTCTCATAAAGATCAGAATTAAATGCTAATAATTGCACCTAAAGCAAAATGAATAAAAAAATCTTTTTAATCCATTAAAAAACGATTTAAACTTATAAAAATAATTGCTAACTTCTGCCGGAAAGCGTATTTGATCTATTGTATGTTCGGAGCCAAAACTTTGATATTGCATCGAATCATGAGAATGATGTTCGTTTTTGGCTAGTGGTGTGCGTCCGAAATGCAAAACAGCTTGATGAAATTGATAACTATAAGGAAATGCGGGTCCACCACTAATATTTACTCCAGACATGGTAGCAGTACTGCCACTATCAGAGCTACCAAAAAATTCAGTTGTGTTGGACGTATGCGCTGTAATGACCGGAAACTGACCAATGTTTCGAAATGTTGCTTCAATCTAAAAAATTTTCCTAATCTTAACTGTTATGTACACATTTACAAATGTAAAGTTTTATTTTTGTCAATGTGAAAATTGTCATAAAAAAGTCATTGATAGAAAATCATTGTACTCGATTAGTTGCAACTGAAAGTTGCATAAGATGTGGATCGAAGAGCAATCGACTTGGATCGATATTTATTGGGCTTTGCAGCCGACCAACACGACATAATCGCCATTCACGTGAAACCAAACCCCAAAAATCCGGCCCTATAAATATAAATTTGAGAAAAAAAATATATATATATATATATATATATATATATATATATATATATATATATATATATATATATATATATATATATATATATATATATATATATATATATATATATATATATATATATATATATATATATATATATATATATATATATATATATATATGTTACGGCCAATACTAGAAATGGCCGACATCGTGGCCATTTCTAGAAATGGCCGGCATCGCGGCCATTTCTAGAAATGGCCGGCCAAAACTAGAAATGGCCGGTCAAAATCAGGCCAAAATAATTATGATTAGCTAAATTTAATTTTTATCAAATTTTCTTTAATTTTTTTATCACGAATTATTTTCAGTTACGAAAAACAAAGACAACAAATCATTTACAAATCATTTATAATTTTATATATTTTTATTTATAAAATAACGAAAAACAAAGACAAAAAAATTAAAATTTTTCGCTAATACGCTAATTCACAATCATTTATTATTACAGTTTATATTAGAATGGCATTTGCTGTTGCATTGCAAACCGGCCTTTTTGCAGCCGCATCTTTTTGTATCGCAATTTCTGTGGCATAAACAGTGAACGAAGCCTTGTGACATTCCAGTTACAGATGCAGCACCTGCTGCCAATTATTAGTTTTGGCCGGCCATTTCTAGAAATGGCCGCGATGTCGGCCATTTCTAGAAATGGCCGATTTCTAGTATTGGCCGCAACATATATATATATATATATATATATATATATATATATATATATATATATATATATATATATATATATATATATATATATATATGTTGCGCCAATACTAGAAATCGGCCATTTCTAGAAATGGCCGGCCAACTAGAAATGGCCGGCCATTTCTAGAAATGGCCGACATCGCGGCCATTTCTAGAAATGGCCGGCCAAAACTAGAAATGGCCGGCCAAAATAATTATGATATAAAAAAAAAATCTTTTCAAAGACAAAAACTGTAATAATAACTGTAATAATAAACTGTAACAATGAAAACTGTAATAATAAATGATTTGCTGTCTATTTTTCGCTAATACGCTAATTCACAATCATTTATTATTACAGTCATTTATTATTACAGTTTCAGTTTTGGCCGGCCATTTCTAGTTTTGGCCGGCCATTTCTATTTTGGCCGGCCATTTCTAGTTTTGGCCGGCCATTTCTAGAAATGGCCGATTTCTAGTATTGGCCGTAACATATATATATATATATATATATATATATATATATATATATATATATATATATATATATATATATATATATATATATATATATGTTACGGCCAATACTAGAAATCGGCCATTTCTAGAAATGGCCGGCCATTTCTAGAAATGGCCGACATCGCGGCCATTTCTAGAAATGGCCGGCCAAAACTAGAAATGGCCGGCCAAAACTAGAAATGGCCGGCATCGCGGCCATTTCTAGAAATGGCCGGCCAAAACTAGAAATGGCCGGCCAAAACTAGAAATGGCCGGCCAAAACTAGAAATGGCCGGCCAAAACTGAAACTGTAATAATAAATGACTGTAATAATAAATGATTGTGAATTAGCGTATTAGCGAAAAATAGACAGCAAATCATTTATTATTACAGTTTTCATTGTTACAGTTTATTATTACAGTTATTATTACAGTTTTTTGTCTTTGAAAAGATTTTTTTTTATATCATAATTATTTTGGCCGGCCATTTCTAGTTTTGGCCGGCCATTTCTAGAAATGGCCGCGATGTCGGCCATTTCTAGAAATGGCCGGCCATTTCTAGAAATGGCCGATTTCTAGTATTGGCCGCAACATATATATATATATATATATATATATATATATATATATATATATATATATATATATATATATATATATATATATATATATATATATATATATATATATTATAATATGTATATTTTTATTTATAATTTTTTTGTAATTTATTTTTAAAATTTGTTTAATTAAGCTGGCTATTTATATATACCCAATTTTGATTGTAATATATTGAGTAAAATTTATTACCAAATGAGCACATTGGATAAAGGCAAACGACGCTTAGCCACGTAAACATTTTATCAAAGCATTTAGATCATACGCATTCTTAACTTCATATTTATCGGCTAATACAGTTTTAATATCCAAATCTATAATAATTTTGTTCCACAATGTAAAAGTAAAAAAAACAACCAATTTGGGCATAAACATTCAGAATTTAAGACTAGATAGACTGTTAAAATTATGCAATAAAAAGACAATGAACAAGTTATTTAAATATTTATTATTTTGACAGACTTTGTAAATGTAGAAAATAATTCGAAATTCAAAATAACAGATTTGAAAAATTTCTGTTAGTGCCTTCGCTTTGTATGAAATTTGTGAATTACAAAAAACTAAAATTTTGCAAAATTTAAAAATAATAAAAATAAAATAGAAAGAGTAAAATGAAAGGGGTGAGGGACGAACATAAACGTAAAAAAAAAGCAAGAAGACAAGAAGCAACAAAATTGATTTTTAATTTTTTTCGAAAAAATAAAGAGAAAGCGCAAATGCGTGAAAAAAGCGACATGACGATAAAAATGCTCGAATACCTTAAACATAAAGATTTAAGCATCCTCAAAGCGAAAGTGTATCTTTTTGTTGTGGCCTTTGGTCATATATTCAAATAATGTTGATCTTGTACCAATTATATTAATTGGTATATATTTCGTAATAATTATGGCTGTTTACATATGCAATTTATTATTATTATTATTCTTGTTTTTGTGTTATCTTGTAGCCTTTGTTTAATAAAGCATCGTTTAATTTGCGAACTGGTCTATAACAGATGAAAACCGAACTCCATACACAACATATTTGGCGATCAGCTTTAAATTAGTTTGTTGGCGTGTATAATGACGACAAATCCGACTGCGTTATTAGTGCAGTAAATGCAAGAGCAAAATCAAGCTATGCTACAAATGATTCAAGCATTAACGGATAAACTGAATGTTAATTCCGGAAATAGCTCTTCAGAGTTATTGCTTTCGTCAATCGGTGCACGAATTGATATCTTCCGTTATAGTCCGGAAGAGGACGAAACCTTTGATGCGCTCAATTGCCGATTGATATTGTATGACTCTGTTGGAAGAGTGCAGTAAGTTTACAGCTTTTCAAAGTTAAACAATGTCGGTAACAATTCTTCTCTAATTCATAAGGTTAATGTTAAGTCTAAAAATTCTAATTTTTTTTTAAAATTCAAACAAAAGTATTTTCAAAGTTTTTAATGCCTTTCGAAAATACGGATTAAAATTACAACTTAATAAATGTAATTTCTTTGTTAAGAGTTTAGAATTTTTGGGTCATGATGAGCAAGGTACCAAACCCCATTCAAAGCGTATTTTGGCTATCAAAGATATGCCTGCTCCGACTAACACTACGGAAATACGCGCATTTTTGGGAGCGATCAACTTCTACGGGAAGTATATCCATATCCACGAGATGAGAGATCTGCATGCTCCATTGGATGAGTTGTTGAAAAGGACAAGGATCTTGTTTGGTCCACAGAATGCCAAAAAAATTTTTTTTTGTCGCGAACAGCGCGAAGGAAAGGAATAAAAATAAAATATGTAATTTAAAATCTCGAAGAGTTTCACATTGAAAACAGTCTCGAAGCGATCCATGATATCGACTTCGCGACTTTTGTATTTTTGTATTTGATAAAATTAATTTTTTGGCCCGAGGGAATAATTCTGCTCCTCACTTTTTTCGTTTTTTCCCGTTTTTCTCCTCGCACAAAAAGAACCTATAAAAAGAAAAGAAAAGACCGCCGCCGCAATTGTAAAATTGTTAATTGTATTTTTCATCGTTGTCAATAAAGATTATTTTGATAACACGAGGCTTTTGACCGTAAAAGTGATTGGATTCAAATTTGCTGGAAAATCCTTTGGGCCGATTGCAAGAATAAGAAGGGTTTCCCAACAACTGGCGACTTTGGCAGGATACAAAAAACTGTCAATTTTTCGAAGAAAAAATAAGAAAGCCTTGTCAAATAATTTGCGCACAGTCGCTCAAAATTATTACGCAGAGAATCGTAACTAGCGTACCACCGCAAAGGTTATTAATTTTTGAAGATGTGGAAAAAAATTTTTTTTTTCTTTTCGTAAAGAGGTTAGCAAAGAATATAATACGCGTCCCACCGCTCATATTATATATTTTTTTTGCTACACGTCGACTTAGCTTGCGTTCCATCGCTAAAGTCAAGTCAAAAAATTTTTCGAATTTTGAGTTGCGTCCTGTCGCTGAAAACTCGAATTAATTTTTCGATCAAAAGCCTTAGCCGTGCTCTGTCGCTAATCTAAGGATTTTTGCTGTCGTTTGCTTTACCTTAAGCTCAGTAACTATTGTGTGTGCGTACTTGCGCTAAGCATCAAAAATTACGAAAAATTTTTAAGTTTGCGTATCCCGCTGAAAACTTGAGAATTTGCAAATTTGTCAAAAAACAGAATGCAAATAAAAGATGAGTTTTCGATTTGTTATAAATGAAGCTGTATCGGACTTGAAAATCATTCTCGCAGACATCCGTGAGCGAATGAATGACGCTACGGATGATGTTCGCCTCGTCGAACTAAAACAGCTGATCGAAATCTGCGAGTCAGATGGGGCTGAAATAAACGCCAAGCTGGAAAAAATTTCGGGCACGAAGCTCTCGAATCCGCGGAAAACGGAACTACAACCATGAAAACCCGAAATTGTACCTAAAGGCTTCACATTGACTATACAGGTCCTTTTATTGGTAAAATGTATCTTGTCATTGTAGATGCGTGTACCAAGTATTCCAAGTGAACCAAGCGACTATTGCTTCGACTATTGACGTTTTAACGAAACTCTTCGTAGTCACGGCTTGTCGGAAATAATAGTGTCGGATAACAGAACGCCCTTCACATCGCAAATGTTTGAGGAGTTCTGCAAGACTCATGGCGTCCAACACATCCGAACGGCACCATATCATCCGCAAAGGTAGTGACCAAGCGGAACGCTTCGTCGACACGTTCAAACGCATCGTTTCAAAGATCGGCGGGGAGGATGTGGCAGCCACTCTTCGTTCGTTTTTGATGAGCTATCGGAATACCCCGAATGCAATCCTCAATAATAAGACGCCGGCGGAAATATTTTTTGGTCGTAAGCTGCAAACACCCAAACACCCATAAGTTTGGTCCAACCGAAAGGTATGAAGTTTAACAATTTGAACGGAAATAGCAATAAAAGTAGTTCGCGTAAGTTTAACAGTTATGTTAAAAATATGGCTAAAAGTTTTAATAGTCATCATGGAAGTGTTGCTCGTAATTTTCAGGATAGTGATCTGGTATTTTACAGATCTCGTCCGTTTTAGAAAGAGTGGTTTCCAGGACAAGTCGCATCGGAAATACGATGTACAATGTTCAATGCGCAGATGGCAAAGTACGGCGCTATCACGTTAATCAACTACGCAAACGAATGAGCGATGCCGAGTTTAGTGCACCAGTATGTGCTGCTGCGCCTCAAGAACCGGATGTGTGTATGCGGCCGACGAACACCGGAAATATTGGTCAATCACCGCCAGCGCCTGGAATTCCGTCGAATTCCTGTGAGAAGACTGAACCCAGACTCTAGCAAGAAATCGTATGAATGATCTTGACCGGAAATAATTTATTTTGACTATAATTTGTTTAATTTATTTTTCGTTTCTATTTTATTTCATTTAATCTTGTCTTTTATTTTGTGAGTAATCAAAACATGTGGCTTTAAGTAGTGATAGGCAATCAATGTCTAACTCTTTCTTCTACTTTGCCTCATGTTCAGTCTCGGAAGTATGCTTAGTTGCTGTGGAAGTACTCGCATTTCAATGTATAGCCATTGATGTGTAGTATGCACTTTGCGTCCCGAAATATTATTTTCTCACCTATTCATTTTTCATTATTGATGCCGATTTACTGCTGCGGAAATATGCAACATTGTTTTGAGGCACCCTCACTCTCATCTCAGTGGGGAGGTGTTGTGGCTTTTGGTCATATATTCAAATAATGTTGGTCTTGTACCAATTATATTAATTGGCATATATTTCGTAATAATTATGGCTGTTTACATATGCAATTGTTTTTACATATGCAACAGTTTAGACAAAATTTGTAATAAATAGGTAATATTAAAATAAAATGATGAGAATATTTATAATAATGCCAAGACTTCCTTAAAATGTCGATGCAAGTTTTACGAAAAATCTGTGTGAAAAATATTAAGAAAAAAATAAATGAAAATTTTGTGGGAATATTCTTTTATTTTTCTTATAAAATTGATATCGTTTTTACGAAAACAACTTTTTATTAAATATTTATTGAATATATATTTAAATGAGTAAAAAAAATTAATCTGATTTGTTAAAATTGAGTTAAAAAATTTTTAAAAAGAATTGAAATTTAGAAAAATTAGGTAATTTTAGATTAAATTAATTATTATTGATAATAGGTATGGAATTTCATTAAAAGATTTCTGATCTATTTTTAGTATTACTATTTAAAAAATAAATGCTTCAATATTAATAAACGTTATAACTACATTTAAATAATTGCAAAAAATAAAACGTGAAAAACAATCGAAAGTTGAATTATAAATATGTATTAGCTTGGCAAAAAAGTACTTCGACAAAAATTTCAAAATTCTAAAATTTTCTGGAAATAATTCAAATAATTTTATAAGTTTGATAGCCTTGTAGAACATTCTCGAAACTATTATTATATGAGTATATAAGGACACGCGCGCAGAGTTTTGTTAGTTTTCACTAATGATTAGTAAAGACCATATTGGAGCTATTATCTACTACGAGTGGCTCCAAAGCAAGAGTGCAAGCGCGGCTGCTGCAAATATCAACAGCATAATTGGTGAAGGGACTGTTCATCGTGCGACGGTCAACAATTGGTTCAACCGCTTTGCGAACGGAGACCTCACCAGCGCAAACATCTTCTGTGTGTTTGGTGGGATGCGAAGGGACCGATCTACTACGAGTTGCTGCCCGTAGGCATGACTGTCACAGCTTCTGTGTACATCGATCAGCTCCAGAAATTGGCTGATGCAATGCAAGAAAAACGTCCAAGACGTTCAACAGTTCACTTGCTCCATGACAATGCTCGACCACACGTTGCTTCCTTCACCCGCCAAAAATTAACCGAACTTGGCTGGCACACGGTTGCCCATCCGCCGCACTCACCGGACATTGCGCCTTCTGACTACCACCTGTTCCGACCGCTCAAGCATTATTTGCACGGAAAAAAGTTCGACAAGTATGACGACCTCAAAATGGCAGTCGACAACTTTTTTTTATCTCAGTCCTCTGAATTCTGGGAAAAAGGCATAGGTGCTTTACCTGATAAATGGGTAAAAGTTATTGATGTCAACGGTGAATATATTGTTTAAAATTATTTGTTCTGAATAAAGTTATAAATAATTGAAAAAAAAGTTAAATTTTGTCGAAGTACTTTTTTGCCAAGCTAATATAATATTTTCTTATAGAATTATTTTGAATAAAAGCTTAATCTCTCTTGTTCATTTAAATGTAAACAGGAAAAAGTTGCCAATAATTAAGTGTAAATAATTAAGAAGTAAATTTACATCCTGACATGAGATTAAAGTAAAAAAGATTAAGGTAAAAACGATGAAGGAAGTCAAGAAACGTAAAATTGAAAAAATAACAAAACTAAAAAATGTAAACATAATACAGGGTGTGAGAAAAAAATCGTTAATGACATTTTTCGCAATAACAACAATATTGACGACGAAAATTGAGACTAACAATAAATATTAATAAAGAACAATTTAGGGTATAACATACTCAGCCGGTTTCGAAGTGAACTCATTGCGCGTCCTTCCTTACAGAGCAACAAATGCTTCTTAAAATTTCCAAGTACCTATTTTCGGTGACTACTGTCGGCGCAGGAAACGCTTCAGCGCCTTTAAATTTTTATATATAACACAGTTCCTGTCCTTTAAGATTCACCATAGGTTGTTGTGCATAGAATCGAATTTGATTGAGTCTGAGGCTAGCATTCATTTTCATTTTATTCAAAATTTAATCAATTTTGAAATTTTCGTTTTTGAACTAATTTTGTTTGTTTGCAAGATCGTATTCGCATCTACGGTATACTGGATTCATAGAATTACTAGAACCTTGAAATTTTCGCAAAAGTGCACTTTTGTGTGCATCCTTGCTATTCGTTGACCCCTCGATTTTCATGCTTCAGTGTTGCGTGGCGACGGACGAAAAATTTTTTGATTCATACGCTCTTGTTTTTGTGAGGAGCTGAGCTTTTTGGAACTTGTAAGACTTGAGTCATTTTTAACTATTCGGCGGACGATGATACCGGTTTTACGGACGATTTTCCTCAATGAAACTCTCAAATTTTGATTCATCTGCTCTCGAGGGGCTTCCGGTTCTTTGCGGTCCTGATGGTGTGCTTTCTACCACTCCCTTGACGGCGGGCATTATGACCAAGCTCCTTGTATCGTTTGATGGTCCAGCAAACAATCGCCGGTTCGATTCGAAGCAAAATTGGAGGTGCGCTATTTGAGCTCTTGTAACGCTAAAATTTTTGCACGTTTATTTGACATCTAAAAAAGAAATATTGAACAAACATAAAAAAACATGAAAATGCTCACGGTTGTACAGAAAAAAACTGAGAATCCGTCAACATAAAAACTAGAACAAAAAAACTTCAAACAATTGCGTGAGGACTATACAAATTTCAGTGACGGTTTTTTTCGCACCCTGTACAAATTTTAAAAGTGTTGAGTTTAAAACCAATCATCTTATTTTTAATTAATCAAAAAATTGTTGAAAGAAAATTAAAAATAGATAAAAAAATAAATAAGAACGGAATTTTATAAATTATTAAATTTTTTCAATTCATGTAATTTATTATAATTAAATTTGTTGCTTATCGTTTTTAGATAATTCCGACAGCTAAGAAATCTAGGCAAACTTTATTTTTTTAGGCGCTTAACAATGTAAAAGCTGTAAAATATTTTATTATAGTAAAAATGTCAAATAAAATTTAGATAAAATTAGCCAAATTAATTGGAATTTAAAAGCTAAAAAGATATCATTTAGAAAAATAAATTTGTTTATTTAGTGACCGCAATATGAAAATATTACTCGGACAATGTATGTCTTTTAATAATTTTTTTAAATTAATTTATCACAATTAACAATTTTATTAACAAGTTTATATTTTTCTAAAAATATAAAAAAAAGATGGATTTAAAAAATCATCATTATTACACATTATTACGACAAAAACAGTTTTATTAAATAAAATAATTATCCGTAAATTTAAAAAAATGACGAACTTTCTAATTATGTATTACATTCAAAAGAAATAGCAAAAAATTTTCTTTAGAAAAAAATTTCGTATTTGGTCACGCAAATTGCGTTTTTATTATTTTTTATTTTTATAACATTTTCATACCATTGCATTTTTTAAAACTCTAATAATCATTAATAATTATTTTTTATCGCGTTACGTGGACCAGTTTTTTAATATCAAAATCAAATTTTAGATGTGAAATATCATTTAATAATTAGCTTCTTACCTCCAAAAAGATCATTGTCAAACGTCCAAGGATAGGATGGCTCTCTTGCGTTATCATGTTTAGTAATTCTCTTATGAAATGCCCGTACGAACAACCATTGATGAAACACGCAAAAGGTAAATGCGATAATATGTAAAGTGTGATGCATAATTCATAAAATAAGCAATAAAATCTTCCCGTGCATTATAAATTTAGATTTAAAATATCTAAAAGTTCTAATTATTATGCTGTAATAAACTATGCGGCTATAAGCAGAAAGTAAGACATTAAAATACAAGAATCAAATGCATGAGAAAGTACAAAAATTATATTTAAATTTATGGTTTTTGCTTTTTTATGAGCTTTTTAAGGCAACGAGTAGAAATTTAACACATATATATATATATATATATATATATATATATATATATATATATATATATATATATATATATATATATATATATATATTATATATATATATATATATATATATATATATATATATATATATATATATATATATATATATATATATATATATATATATATATATATATATATATATATATATATATATATATATATATATATATATATATATATATATATATATATATATATATATATATATATATATATATATATATATATATATTATAATATATAATATATATATAATAATATATATATTATTATGTTACTGGCCATATAATATCAAAATCATATATTTTAGATAATATCATAATAATTACTGCATATAAAAAATCTTTCTCAAATGGAGGCAAATGCGTACATTATAACTTAGAAATGCCGCAAAACTTAGAAATCCGCAAAATAATGTATAATAAAATTAAAGTTGATCATTTTTCGACAAAATACGCTAATAAAATCTTGTATTATAAAGTCAATTTAAATTAATAATTCAATATTTGCTGTCTATTTTGGCTAAACGGCTAATTTCAGAATCATGCATGATGTACAGTCATTTATTAAATTTACGTTTCTAGTTTTGGCTGGCAACATAGAATATATATAAAATATTTATATATATATATATATATATATATATATATATATATATATATATATATATATATATATATATATATATATATATATATATATATATATATATATATATATATATATATATATATATATATATATATATATATATATATATATATATATATATATATATATATATATATATATAAAAATTTTTTTTATATATATATATATATATATATATATATATATATATATATATATATATATATATATATATATATATACGCCACAAGAAAGCGGCAGTGGCTGGACCCCGGTGAGGCGCCAAAACCAACTCCAAAACCGGACATCCACGGAAAAAAGGTGATGCTTTGTGTTTGGTGGAACAGCAAAGGTCTCGTGTATTTTGAAGTTCTGGATTCGGGTCAAACAGTTACGGCGGACCTCTACCAACATCAATTGGGCCGTGTGGATCAAGCACTGCAACGTCAAGATGTGGATACGGCGTCGACAAAATTTCTTCACGACAACGCCCGGCCGCATGTCGCAAAGATCACTTCACAGAAAATCGAGGAATTGGGCTGGGAAGTCCTGCCTCACCCGCCATACAGCCCAGACCTGGCGCCATCCGACTACCATCTGTTCCGGTCGATGCAGCACTCCCTGGCCGAGAAAAAGTTCAAAAACCGCGACGAGATCAAAATTTGGGTGTCCAACTTCTTTGAGTCGCAGCCGGCCGAGTTCTTCGAGAAGGGCATCCATTCTTTGCGTGGACGTTGGCGACAAGTAGTCAATAATAATGGCGAATACCTTTTGGATTAAAGTGTTGTAATTTTGTTTTTATAATAAAAAAAAATTTTGACTCAAACGCGCATTTCTTTCCCCTCAACCTAATAGTTTCATATACACTATGTTCAGAAATTCAAAATTTCAAAATTTAAAAAAAAAATTTTAATTTTTTTTGAGCAAAACAACTTTTTTTGACAAACAATCAACAAGATTGATACCATCCAAAATGATAAATTCTTAAAAATCGAATAAAAAATAATTTCGAAAATCGGCTGCGAAATAAAAAGTTATGCCAAAAACAAAACCGAAATTTTTAATAATATTATTATGTAAAAAGACAAAAAAAGCAATAACATTTATATTAAATATATGGAATAAATTAAGCAAAAAATAACGACAGGAAATATTATATTAAAGATAAAATAGCAAAATTTTTAATTAGTAAAAAACAATTAAAGTAAATCAGCGACAATATCCGCGAGAAAAATAATTTTGCACCGGAAATATTTATAAAATTAAGAGTGAATATTTTTTAACTTCTTAAATAAAGAAATTATTTTGAATAAATTTAAAAAATAAACAATAGCTATAAATTTTATTATATAAATTTTATAAAAGATCGCGTGATAAACGTAAAAATATTAGTAAATAGAAAAAATAATGTTAATATACGTTGAATGTGATGAAAATTGTGAAGATAATTTTTGAAAATTCTGAAATTTTGTGCCATAAATTTGAAATAATTGCTTTTAAAGAATTTTGCAAGGCAATAGAAAAGTCAAAACAACAACATATAAAAAGGAAGGGGTCAAAGCCCACAGGTTTGTTAAAATATAACCAGTAAACACAACATTGGTCAAAAATAATAAAGAAAAATTTTTAAAAAAACTTCACGATTCAAAATTATGAAATTTAACACTTTCGCAAACTTAATAAATACCTTGTGACTTTTTTGCATAAAAAATCTTCATAAAATTTGAAACAGTAACTTTATTATATCAAATATCTATGAAAAACATTGAAATAACTTCGTTCTTTGAAAAAAAAAATGTTTTACATATATAAAGTTAAAAATGTAATTGACAAGAACATAATATCGCAAATATTTCAATAGTTGTTTTTATAATTTTTATCATTTTTTAAAGAAAAATATGTTTGTTCTTAACAAAAAAAAGATAATATAATTACATACTAGAGATTTTCTGGAGCCGAACCAACTAAAGATCAGAAACTATAAAATTTCATGGGTTTTTATCACTTTAGTTGTCTGCGTCTCTTCATTTTATTGCACGATTTTTTATCGTCGCCCGGCCCGGCCAAGAACATCTCTATATGGTATATTTTGCATAATTATCAACGAATAAAATTTTAGTGAAGTTGTAAAATGAAACAAATTTTTTAAATATAAAATACGATAGTAAGTATATAAAAATATATCCTTCAACTGAAATAAGAAAGTACAGAAAAGAGGTGATTATAGAAATATAATAAAAAGATAAAAAAGTGAAATTAAATGAAAAGGATTAAACGACGTTGAGACCGCCAGCAATAAAATTAAAAAATTCATATTGAAGTACCCTTCTTTCATTTTCCGTTTTTATTAATCTCAAAAAAACAAAAAGAAAAAGAGAAAAGCGGAAATGCCGTCTCTAAAAAAACGAAAAAATCCTACTTTTTTGAAAGCACGTTTAATTTTTCGTGCAGGCCACTTTTTCCCGAATTTACTTCGTGTGCCATTAATACTGTCTAATCTCGACCTCCTAGTCGTGGTTTTATTCTTGTCCATTTCGAAAAAATATAGAAAAACTACCACACCGACTGTCAGCCAAAAAGCAGCTTATTAAATCACACTAATTACTTATTCAATGTGTGGCTTATGCTATGATTATGCTATGATGTTGTGTAAATAGATACGTGTAATAACATAAAATAAATGAGCTAATTGAAAGTTAAATAATATGCTAATTGCTTCCGAAATTTTCTATATTTCTTTCATTAATATATTCACGTTTAATAAATTCTTAACACGTCGGATGAGATTTCATGCGGCAAAATTAATTAAGTCTCTACTTAAAAAATAGTGCCACTAATGATTTGCCTAAAAACGTATTGGAAAATTGCCGTTTTTGTTATACGTTGTTTTATTGTTGTTCTTGTTTTGGTTGAGTTTTGCAATAAAATAATTAATTATAAAAAATTCTCCTTCATTTTGTCCGGCAAAATTTTAAGGTGCTCTTCTTTATTGGTGGATGCCAAAAATTTTTGGATAAACGAATCGGACTTTTTTAATCTGAGAGGACGAATAATGCTACAAAATAGAGTTTATTAGAAGTTTATATCTTTTGTTTACTCCGAGAAAAATACAAGAAACCATATTTTAAAAAAAGGTCTCCTTCATTTTGTCCATTACTGTACATAGTTGTTTGGTAAAAAAACTTGCTGATTTAATTTTTATATTTTTACCACCATTGCTAATAGACTCCAGTTTTAATATTACCATAAATGTAAACCTTCAGTTTTAATTTTTCTCAATATTAGAAATTTAAAAACAAAATTTAGAAAAAAACTTAAAAGAAAAGAACGATTAAAATGAAATAATGCTAAATGACTTTTCCTGTGAGTGTGCATATTTTAAGACGGCATGGATTAATTGAAATTTAAAAATATTTTTGAGAGATAACTTTTCTTACTTTCCCAAAAAAGCATAAAGTAAAACATTCAAGCTTTTTTGTTAAATATTATTTCAAAGAATCCCATTCGCTGGCAATAGCAATCTCTATAGTGCCCGGGTATAGAGCTACAAAAAACATGGCTAATTTGCTTGAAACATTATTAATTTTATCAATTGGGTAATTTTAAAATGTAGTATTTTTTATTTGTTAAACCACAGCCATTTTCGGCAGTATTTTATTCTTTTATTTTGGAATTTATTACTTTTAATTAAAAAGTCATATTTAAAATTATAATTTATACGAAAAATTACCACTTAAATATTAACAATATGTTTAACAGCATGGAGAAAAATGTTTGAATAGCTTTTCTCTAGCATTCTTTGACTCGATCACGCGCAATTAGAAATCGTGGTAAGTTTGAGTTGGAGACATCTTCGATGCCGATTGGTCCAATCTCACAGTCGGCACACGCTAAATACTTGCGGTTCTTGTATTTATGCGTGAAGGCGACATTTTCAAAGGCAAACATCTCATTCACGTACCACCATCTCAAAGAATTTTCAATTAATAAATTTATGCAGGAAAAAAAGTTGAGAAAATTAAAGGCAAACTTTAAATTATTAGGTTGTCCCATAAATTTTTATACATTGTTGTTTTTTCAGACGTTTAAAAAGAATTTTCTAAAGTGTGATACGTTATTCAAAGGCACGTTTTATTGCGGTTATTTTAAGGTATTGTTTGTATGGTTATCATTTGTTGGTAAAAAGTTATGCTGTTTAGAACAATGTCTAGTCAACGTGAAAAAGTGCGCGATTTGATTTTCAATCAGTTCAAGCTCGGCAGCAATCCGACCCAAGCGGCCAAAAATATTCAAGCGGTCACCGGCAAATCAACACCAACCAGAATGACTTGTTGGAATTGGTACCAGAAGTTTCAAGCCGGCCAGAGAAGCAAAAAAGACAAACCACGCTCAGGACGACCGTCTACCGTAAACAAGAGACGCTTACGCAGGTCCATCAAGTCGAATCCGGCCCAAACCACTCGAAAGCTGGCCGCCGAACTCAATTCGTCCAAGTCTACCATCGCTCGTCATCTGCATGTCATGGGAAGGACGCCAAAATCACTTCCACCAGGACAACGCCAGACCACATACAGCACAAATGACGGTGGCAAAAATCGAAGAATTAGGCTGGACAAAAATCAAACAACCACCATATAGCCCGGACATTGCTCCATCCGATTACCACCTGTTCCGGTCAATGGAACACTTCCTCCGAGATAGGCGCTTCACTGAAGTAGACGATATCAGGGCAGCGCTCAACGACTTCTTCACCTCAAAACCAATCAAATTCTACACTGATGGAATCCGATCAATGCGTGAAAAGTGGAAGAAGGTCATTGATAATAATGGCAATTACTTTGTTTAGATAAATTGTGTTTTGTTTTGTTGTTGTTATTAACTTTAGTTGAAAATAAAATTTGTATAAAAATTTATGGGACAACCTAATACTTTAAGGAAGTTTTTTAATTGTTTTAATTGGTTTTCTTTTTGATTTTTTTTTCTTTTTTTATTACCTATTATTACATTATGAAAAAATTTATGCAAAAAAAATGAAGAAATATTAAATTATACATACAATTATGATAAGCAACATACTGTGTAAGAACTTCTGATTGGATAGGTTGTTCGGGATCATACGAAGATTTGGGGTACATGAACGGCATGTCGTATGGCTCGTGTGAAGCTAGCTGAGCCACACCAACGCTTAAAACGACGCTATTGCAGTGTTTACATATCACCTTGAGCGCATTCTTCCCATCCGATCTTATGCTCTGAAATGGAGACGTGTCCCTTTTACCACGTCCTTATAATCTTTGTGTCGAGGACACACAGTGAACAGACATTTGCATAATTAAAAACTTGACTAATTTTTTAACACTACTTTCAAGAAAATTTGTTTTTTCTATTTTATTTAAAATTTATATAATTTCTATTATTAGAAATTTACAGGTAACAAAGAGAAAGTCACAATTGAAAGTGCAAAATTGCTAGCAAATTTTAATAGGTAATAGACGAAAGTAATGAGTGTAATAGGCAAACCTCTTGCTGCAAAGTACTCGTGCCAGCGGTATTCATTGTAATCCCTATTTGTTCTTAAGTCTTAAAAATGGAAACATGAAGAAAAACATGTAAATTATAATAGATAAAATCATATGCTAAACGATTGTTTTTATATTTCTTCCATATTCATTAAAAATAATTTAAATAATCTGTTAAAAAAACAACAATTTCAATAAATATAATGTCTTTAAACAACCTTTCCCTAATAATTGAAAATTATAATAAAAAAAAATTAGAGAAATCCAAAAATAAAGGAATAAATTTTATGATTTTTTTAAAGTTTTTACAAAAATATTCTAAAAAATCCTTCCAAAAAAAATTTTTTTTTTGTTCGATAAACGTAGAAGATAAAAAAAAGGCATTCAGTTATTTGATTAAATACACATTCATTTCCTATACATATATTAAAGAGAGAACATTTGATTCTAATCGACAAGACGCCGACGTCGCGGCTGTGAGAACGAACGATCGTCGAGCGCACGCGACTTGTCGATGACCGCGTCGAAGAAGCGTGAAAATATGAGTCGGTTCGTGGAACCGGGCGCGATATCGCGCGTAAAATCCAAAAAGACGCTCTCAAAGTGCTTCAATCCCGCCACGGTGGAACGCGTCTGACCTTTGGCGCGATGAGAGGCCAAATCAAGTCGACTGCCTGGAAATTTGCCAAAAATATTAATGTACGAAAAATAAATTCTCGGCGCTTAGGGAAAGTATTAGAAATTCCACTCAATTTTATCTATTCATAAAAATATACATATAATTTAAATTGTTGTAAATGCAAAAGAATATAAAAAAGTAAGTAAAAAAAGAAGCTAACCAACGATGAGTGTCGGCAACACGCTAACGCGCTCCACGTCGCTGAACGGACTGTTGTACTCGGAGACCAGTCGATTCGCGCTTTGATTGCTTTGCAAAACGCGATAGTTGTTGAGAAGATCAGCCCATTGGGCGAGATTCTCTTCGCTCTTCGAATTGCCGAGATCGTGCACAAAAATGACGCCGGCCGAGTTTTCCAAATAAACGGTAATCGCCTGACGGTGGGCATTCGATCCGCCCACATCCCACAGCTCCACATACTCGAGTTCCTCGAGCGGCGTTCCGGCCGAATACTGATGCGCAATTACCTTTAAATTATTTTCCTCAACTATTGCGTATAAGGGTGAGAGTGAACCGAACCGGCCATCGGCCCCGGCCGGACCAGGTGTTTAATTTTGTAAACCGAGGGGAACCGCAAAAAAAAAACTTAATTGTGCACAAAAAATCCATAAAATTATTTCATTGTGTACCTGTTGTTTACTGCAAAAAATGCTGTGAAATTTTTCGCGACCTTTAACATTATCTTCAAAAAAAATTTTTGTCATCAATATCTTACTTTGGGGTCCCCTGAATACGATATTCATTTTCACAGTTAATATCATATAAGACCACTTTACTTAAGATCCAATCCTAAACGCTTAAGTTTTTTTTCCGAAAAACATTTTTCCACCAAAAAACGTCATGCAAAATACCTCATTCGATAGCCTATGAAAAGCTGATCAAGGATGTATGCAAAAAATTTTAAAAACTTAAGTCGCTAGGACCCCGACAAAAGTTGTATTCCGACGAAAAAAAGACTATTTTCCAAAATTTGGTCTACAGTAAACTGATCTTATAAAGCATTTTCTATAAAAAAAAATGATTAGCGTATTTGGATTCAGTACCCTAAATACAGTTTAAAAAAATTTAAATAATCAAAAAAATTTTCTGGGGGGGGGAGGGTAAACTGCGGTCAAGCCCCTACCTTTTTAATCGCTTTTATAACGATCGTGGGTATGTTGCTATAAATCGCCAAACTTTTTTTTGTTGATTTTTTGTTACCATCTATTATATAATAACGTAAATAATAAATGAGAAAATGGTTGAACCGACCTGAATATTGCATCCGACAGTGCTTTGCGGACGCGAATTCAATGTACCGCATAGGTTATTGACTAGCGTCGATTTTCCCACGCCCGAATCACCCAATAATACAATTTTATTCACGCTGTTCATTCCTCAACTTGTGATGTAGATGTTTAAATAGAGATAAAAAAGAAAAAAGAAAAACGTTATTTCAATGGCGCCACACCTTAAGCAGGAGTGAGCAATTCGAGCACTCGATTAGCGCGTAGTCGAGCACCTGACTCAAATCGTCGGCGTTAAGATAAAATTCGCCGCCGCAACGACAGTCGTGAACGATTTCGCCGTCGTCGGTCTCCTCCTTTTCTTTGCGCTTTTCTTTCTCGTCGACAGTGAGCAAATTTTCCAGGTGGATTTCCTCGCCAATTAGCTCTTTTTCGTTACGCAGTCTCTGTTCGCGTAGCCAACAATCGTAGCGCTTTCGCTTCAATGGATCTCTGAAATAAATATTTTTCAAAAAATTATTATTAAAAATTTCGCTTTTACGAAAACGTCTCAAAATGGAAATTAATCCTTTACCAACCAGTTTTTAAATTTTTCAAAAAGTAATAAATCGAGAATTTGTTCAATTAATTCTTTACTTCTCTCAACTGTTTTTAAAATTTATTTTAATTTAAAATAAAATTTAAAAAAACATCTAATAAATAATATTTGAAAAAAAAGGAAACTTAATTAAAATAATCATTATAAATGCCATCTTTTAGCTTATTTTTAGCGTCAGTATTTGGTACTAAATGACAATAATTTGTACCCAAGAACTGTCCACGCTTGTTTCAACAGCTGAAATTCGACAACAACTGCGTTGTTGTCGACTGCAATTGCCGATTCGAGATTGTTTTTATCGGGATGCACCTGACGCAAACGTTCAAAATAACTTTGTTTGATTTCGCTTTCACTGCAATTCTCTCGAATACAACCAATGATGTTATAAAAATTCCTCATAGTCCCTTTATAGGACCATTCTGCGCTACAATTCAAAATTTTAATAAGGTTGGCAAGAAGAAAATATTTTTTAAATATGCTTTATAAAGTGAAACAATTTCAAAAAGTAAAAAATTATCCTTCTCGTTAATACTTTTATTATAATTATTAAATTTCTAAACAAAAAAATTAATTTCAGTAAAATCATATATACTCGTTATTGTAAAGAAGTAATATTAGTGTAGCAAAATTGTCGAGAATTGTACATATCAATTAAGAAAAAAAATGGTCATACAGAGAAATGATTGCAAAATATTTGCAAAAAAAAGTTACTTATAATTTAAAAAAAAAATCAACGTAAAGCTTCAAACAATGTGAAAGATTTCATGTATATCTCCCGCGTAAATTAATATAAGTTCGTGTATCAAAAATATGTATTTGATATTCGTTTATAAAGGAATGAAAAACTGACTCTATTACACTTCAGGCGTACGTGTCTAAGTTAAATTTAAATAGAATCTAAATCAAAAAATGACTTTAATAATGCTTTCAACAGTGTTGTTAAATTTGCAATTACAATCAATTGATTAAATTTCTAATATTTATCATATAAAATTTTATTATTTTAAATTTACGATTCGTGGAATCAATCCTAATCAAGTGCACTTATTGTTTACAATTATAAAATCAATCGTAAACAATTCTTTGTTTTGATTACAATTAATTAATCATATGAATTCATCAAAATTATTCGATTACAATTGATTAGTCAATTCAAGTCGAATAGGGCATTTGATTTTAATAAGTTACTTTAGTTTTTTGAAATTTTTAAGTGGCTTTACTTTTCCAACTGTAACTTTTTTCCAAACTTACTTAGAGACTAGATTTAAAAGTAGTAGATAGAGAATTAAATTCTGAATCTATTAAACATAATTTGTTTTCTTAAAAGGCCTTTAAAAAGTTGGCCAAAGTTGAATAAACCACAAATGAACTATTCGTTTTGATTCGATTAATCAAATCGATTAATCAGTAATCGAATAATTTTGATGAATTCATATGATTAATTAATTATAATCAAAACAAAGAATTGTTTACGACTGGTTTTATAATTGTAAACAATAAACTAAGTTTAGACAATCATTTAAAAAGTTGTAATTTTTTCTTATAAATATTTACAATTGATTAACGAATTGTAATCATAATTTCATGAATATAAACGCTAAAAATTGTAAATTTAACAACACGGGCCTTAAAGTGTAATTGTTAAAAAAAAGTATTAATATATTATAATGATGCATCAATCCGGCATTTCTATGGAATAACCGGTGAGCGTTGGGGTCTTGTGAAGAGTGCGTTGTTCTTGTTGTTGAATTCGATGATGATTATCACTGGCAGTCGCTTGAGCTTGAAGCATGCGACTCATCTCCGGATTTGTGGACGGCGATGGCAAGATCACATTGCGAGCACCGTTTTCATTAGAAGTACATCCAAATCTATAGCTGATGTTGGCGTATTGTTGAAGGCAGGGGAAGGCGTCAAACACAAAATTGCAAAAGGGTTTACGCATAGCAAACCACCACGTGTTGCCGCTACGATTGCCGAAAGAGAGTAGCACAAGAAAGAAGAGCGCGATAAAGAGCGGCGTACTGATGACGACATATGGCAAGCGATATTGACGAAACCAGCTGTCAAACGCGTCCAACTTGCCTACGAGCAAAACAAAGAAGGCGAGTAGGGGAACACTTAAAAGGAAATGACATAGTGCTGAGAAGATATGCGAGCGACGACCGGCATGAAAATGCAACGATCGACTAAGAAATACAGAGATAATGATTGAGTAGAAGATACCAACGAAAAATAAGACGAACATGGCCCAGGTTGGCACAAAAACAATCACCCAGTTCCAATAAAGTGCTCTGTCCAATTTAAAAGCAATAAAAACAAATTGCACGACGTTGATTGAGAAGAACATTTCAAACTAAAAAATAGAAATTTGTCACAAAGCAGACTTTAAATGTTAAGTTTTTAAAAATTGCCTCGAATGACTTATCATGCCGGATGCACCAAACGGAGATAATCATCGCTATAAAAGATAGCATGAAAAGTGGCGAAAAGACCAATAGCCAGGAAAGGGGTTCGTCGCTGAGGATATTATTATTCAATTTCATGCAGCATAACAATTCGAACATAAATAGTAGAATGTGCTCCAGCATGCAAAAGCACATCATAAAGAAATCGCTTCGACTCGCAATGTCTAGTCTTAAATATGAGAAAAGTTGGTCTTGATTGTGTTTTACGTGATTAAAACAAACCTTGGTGGAGGACATATTATAAAGCTAATCAAGCCTATTAAAAATCCGATTAACGATAAAAATTCGCAGAAAAATAAAGGCGAAAAAACCAGATAATAATTAACAGTTATTAGTCCATCGAGCTTGATTGCCGTCAAAATGGAGAAGGCTAGGAGGCATGAATATAACACAAATTTCCTGCAAAACAATTTGATTGTTTGGTTTTTGTGTGATATCGGACCACCAAAAAAAATTTTTTTTAGTAATTTTTTTAGTAATATAAATTTCTGGCACGGAGAATTCGAATTTGATAATGGTTTTTACCGATTTTATTGTTTTTGTCCAGTTTTTGACATTTTCAACTTGCATGTTTAACTAACCTTATGTTCAGTTTGCTAACGTAATAACATGAATTTTACACAACTAATACGTCGAGTGAACAGTGAAGAGGAAGAGTGCGTTTCTTTCGAGAGTACCACATTTTGCCGACTGAAATGATGTGTGAAAACGGTCATCAAATGACATTATCGTGAAAGTTCGTGAAAGTTCGTTGGAGATGTAGTAAAAGAACCTGTCGCGTTGACAAAGGTAATGTTATAAATTATTTGTTGTCGTTGTTTTGTTTACTGCTTGTTATAAATTATTTCATAAAATTATTTTTCGAAAATGGACAAAAACAACAAAATCGGTAAAAACTATTATCAAATTCGAATTCTCCGTGCCAAAAAACCTAAAAAAAATTACTAAAAAAAAATTTTTTTTTTGGTGGTCCGATATCACACAAGAACCGATCGTTTTTTTAAATGCATTATTTAATGTTTTATTTACTTTCACATAAAAAAACGTACGATCCATTGAATTCGCTGAGAAAGGATCGCAAATTAATTTCAATCATAAAGCAATCATTGAGCGAAAATTTGAATAATATCGAATATGTTTAATCTTGCTTATAAATTTAAAGTCAATTTCATGTGCTTCATATAAATGATATGCCCATTAAAAAGGACGTAAAAAAGAAAGAAATATTCTGAGCTACAGCTTTTGCACGAAAATGGCATACAATGCCATATTGAATAAAAACTTTTTGAAAAAAAAATGTTTTTAATTAAAAATTTATACAATATTCATTTGATGGTTTGTGATTAAACCAGCTATAATAGCCTGAAATCTTGCACAATCTAGTCTCTCTTAATTTTTAGTAAAAAATTTTTTTTAATCTAGATTATAATGTAGCTTCGAAAAGAATATTAAGATAATTTTATGGTCAAAAAAGATACTACAAAATAGAAAGAACTTTTAATAAAAGGTAGTCAAGTCATCGACAAAAAAATATGCAGACTTTTTTCGCATTCCATTCACACTTTTATCTACAATAAATATTTAAAAAAATAATACTTATCTTTAAAATTGTTTAGTAAAACCGATGGCGTACAGGCGGACGACGAACACGTCGATGGCGGCGGCGAGTTATAGCATGCCTAATCCCCGTGAACATGCAATTCCCCTCAACGCGCTGAATCCTTATATAACTTGCCCAATTTGTCACGGATATCTAATTCACGCGACGACTGTGATCGATTGCCTGCACACTTTCTGCAAGAGCTGTTTGCTCAAACACTTTGAAGGTTTGATTGAACTTTTCAGTTTTTTTATTGGCTAATCACCACCGCTATATCGAATATATTAAATGTTTTAGCATCTTATTTCTTAATTATTTACAATATTTTCTCGTTTTACTTATCCTTATTATTTCCTTATCCAGAAAACAAAGATTGTCCAAAATGCCATTTCATGATTCATCAATCACATCCCTCTCATTATGTGGCCTTTGATCGCACCGTTCAGGACATTGTCTACAAGCTTGTGCCTGGCCTGCAGGAGGAAGAAGAAAGGCGCCAAGAGGAATTTATTAGGAAAGCACAAGCGAAGAAGAAAAAGACTCGAAAGAGCCTCGCTGAGAATGGCGACGCCAGCTGTTTTGGCGAAGAGTCCTCGTGCGAGTCCGTCAACGGCGAAGAAGTTTCAGGTAACTTTTAATTTAGGAATTGAAATCAAGAACAACATTATTAAGGAAAAATTTTTTGTTTTTTTTTGGCTTTTATTTTTTTAAAATTTCAATTGATTTTCTATATCTTAATCGGAAATTTATGCGGCTAAAATGTTTGGATTAAACGAATGAAATTTTCAATTTTGTAAAAATAAATAATAAGGATTGGGAGCATTGAAGTGTATCTTCTTTCAGCAGCTACGTCCGATAAAGAGGATAAAAAGCAGGAGTGCTGCAACGCCGATCAGGACCCCGCGCTGTGTCATCATCGTCGCGACGAACAAATCTTTTTGGAGTTGTTGCCGGACGGGAAATTACAGCCGCTTAAGCGGCCTTTCGTTCGCGTTTCTGGTATGCTCGCTTTATGTATTCCTATAGACTTGGCAATTTTGCGAGTTTTAAAAAACCGCATATTTGAAGGAATAATTTAATAAAATAGTTCAAATTTTCACGTTAATAAAGTTGTTGAGAATTTTTTTTTTTTTGTCAGGATTCGCCACCATAACGACCATACGACGGTTGGTGGCCTACCTTCTGCTCGACGATATGCGAAGGTCTTTCCCCATCAAATTTTGATTTTTTTCACTATACTTCTTGAGACATTTTTACACTTTTTTTTGTACATTAAAAACACTTTTACTCTGAAGATACGACGAATTCGACATTTTCTGCAATAACGAGCTAATGGGCCGCGACTTTTCGATGGCGTTCATCTACAAGACGCGATGGCGTAGTCATTCGTCCTCCGCTCATCTCGTTCTCAAATATCGAGAGCATATTGAATTCTAATCCATTTTCGATTTTGACGCCTATTCGCTTATGTCTTTCATAATTTATACTATTTTCGTAAAAATATAAATTTTTTATCCAGATTAGTCATTCTCGACATGGAAAAATAAATACATCTGTAAGCTAAGGCGACAAAAATAAAGTATAAGAAATCACAGATCGATAAATGAATGAATAATGTATAATAATAATTTATTATAATACTTATACATTTATCATCGCTTATATTTACCATCACATAAAACCAAAAACAAAGTCTAGCGATTAATTTTTTAGGGGAAAATTTCTCTAAAAAATTAACATGCATATTCGAAAAAAAAATACAATAAAAAAAACAAAAACAAAAGTCGAGTAATGTTGCCCGTTCGTATCCAAAAATGTGCGGAGAGTTCAAAAATTCCCCCTACTCCTGATCTGTATGGATGTGAAAAATTGTTTGATTTTATCGTACAAAAGGAAATTGGCGAAATTTGTAAACCCATTTTTTTTCGTCGCTATGCCGAGGGCAAAAAAAAAAACTGACTAGTCGAGCTTGATTCGCGAGTAGATCTTGTGCACGAAACTCCCACTGCTAATGTAGCCGACGGTGCCGCATAGGAGGCCCAACGCCAGACTGAACACGCCCATATAACCAAAGTAGAAGCTGGTCTGGAACAGGCCGGACATCCTAAAAAATATAAATGATGCGCATTGTCATGAAGTTGAATCTCTTTATATATTACCTGGTCTTGAAGAAGTAGTAGAAAATGGAATATAGATAGACGTAAATGGAAATCGATCCTCCGGAAAGAAAGCTACACCAACGCCTATGATAAAAACACATTTTTTTTATAAATTTACCGAAACAATTTAGAAATATTATTGAAATATTAAAAATTTCTGCTACCATCGATAATCTTCGGCATTCAGCAGCAAATATGTGGAGACAATTGTCACGCAAGCGGTCACGACAATGAGAATCAACGCCACCAGCAGCATAAATCCATAGACGTAGTAGATTTTGTAGGCCCAAAACGATGTGAAAATGAAATACCTGAAAAATCAAATCTTTTCATATTCCTTTTTTCATATTTATTAGACAATTTTCTCGAGTAGAAAAAAATGGACGGGAAGGGGGGGGGGAATCCTTACATTTCAATGAAAATGGAGCCGAACGGAAGGAATCCGGACGCAAATATAATCGTTAGCGGTTCGAGGAACCATTTTTTATCCGGAATGGGACGTGGAATGACGTTGATTCGGCACGGAATGTCGGCGGTGCCTTTCAGATTTCGGCCCACAATTGTGCCGAGAAAATTTAACGGCAAAATCACAAACATCCATATGCATACAATGGCTAACTGCAAGAGAAAAAAAATGCTATTTAAAAGAAATTTATCCGATAATGTTTGGAAGAGAATGAAGAAAACATTTTTTTTCCAAATGTTCAAGTTAAAATTTTTTTTTAAATAGATGTTTATGAAGAATTAAAGGTTCAATTATCCCACCCTAAACACAAAGCACTTTAAAAAAAAATCGACAGAACTTGTGTTCGGTTTGCCGCATTCTATTCCAAACAATTTTTTTCGTTTAATTTCGTAGAGCAATGGAAAATTACCCACCATAGTCGTGAACGGTATGGCTCGCGATGCGTGATAGTAGATGGCAACACTGTTGATGGACAGCGCCACGGCCGACAAAACGCTGGGAAAGAGAAGAGCGCCAACGACCATTTGCTTAATCCAACGCTGACCCTCCAGCCGGCTGTACATTCCGCCGCCGAAATAGCCGTTCACCGGCGCGCAAATCGCGTAGACAAAAATGGTTGCGCTCAGCAGTGAGCCGCGTCTGGAAAGTGGCCCATTTAGCACGTAGTCACATGGTTGGCGATAAATAAGCACAAAACAAAAAAGAATGTATCAACATACTCGGTGTAGAACTCGGACAGCATCGCAAGACCGATCGTGATAAATAGAACGGTGAATAAGTGATAGCCGGAGCCGATAATTGATGAGAACAGCAGCGGATACAGGGGTGGGCGAAACACGTCGCCGTGAACCTGTTTCCAACCGTAGTCGTCCGGCAAATCCACGTCCTATTATGAGATTTAGTTAGGCAAAAAATTGCAATAAAATGTGAAATTTTCGATGGAAATGAACAAATAAATATATTTGACAAGAAAAAAATGAGGTTAAAGAAAACTTGCATCCAACATTTCCACATCCACATCCTCCTTGTGGTAGCGAGCGTAATCCTTATTGAGAGTTCGCATGAGAATCATCCAGACAAGGCCCACCAAGAAAATGACCATCATAAACGAGTTGAAAATGGAGAACCAATGAATCTGGAATAGATAAAAAAAAACAATGTAAAAGGCTTAAAAAGTGTGGGAAAATCTTTTACACGATGTTGGAAGAAGCTCGGATCGAGGTACTTTTCAAAACGCTTCTCGAACAAAATTGTGCTCGGCTTCCAGATCACCTCGTATGTGAACGCCAACCCCGCATTGGGTTTCAGCTCCACTTTCTCTTCGGCGATCACGTTCACATCGACAATCTGCGGCATGTTTGAAAATGTGATTGTGTTTAAGCGTGCAAAAGTAAAACTGAACCTACCCGATTGCCGTTGTAGCCGATTTCCAACTTTTTGTGCGTATAAATTAGACTCTTTTCGTTTTCGAACTCGCCGAGAAGAGCTATAGAAACATAATATTTAGAAACAAATCAACAAAGGGGAAGCAGTGGCCTAGTGGCTGTGCGACTTTGCTTGGGATGAAGTTCGGTTCCACCCCCGACCTCACTTAAATGTTTTCATATTTGAGAGACAATAGGTACCAGATTGCACAGTGTGGGTTATACGGCGGGCGGTGCTGACCAAGCCTTACAAGCCGCATCAGCTCCATACCGCATGCTTATGCCAAGCAAACCAGTTGATATTTCTTCGATGGCCGGGATGGCCCTCATCCAAAAACCCGCGAAATGATTAGTTCCAAGGCCATTTCCAACGAGGGAGGATTGATCCCAGGGCCTTTACGTTTTCGCGTAAATCAACAAACAATTTTTAGAATTAAATGGAAATGTGTGAAAAAAATAGAGAAACATTACCATACAATGGTAGATCATCAATATACATTTGATACCAATAATTATGCGATACCGCATAGGCGAGTATGCTCGTATTTTCGGCCGACAATGTCTGCCTGCAATATTCGGTTTTCTCTTGATTCACTGAAAAAAACGAATTTTTTAAAATCATTAAGAAAAAATATTTGCCAGAAGCGTAAAAGCGTTCATTGTTAAATGTCCTTTGCAAATAAAAAGAAAACCTTTAAAGCGAATGTCAAGTCCGGAATATTCGAGCTCCACGCCGAGAAGCGCCTCGCCCAGTGTCTCATGATAGTGCTCAATTGACGTTTTGTAGCCGCGACACAGCGGCAACGAGAAATACGAATACGTTTCCTGACGATTGTTGTACGGGCCGATTGTATTCATCCAGAGTACGACCTCATCACCATCTCGGTAGAGTTGATCGTGCTCGTCGGCCCAAGAAGTCAACGTTGATTGACCGAGCAAAATTAACGCAAAGAATAAGTATTTCCTCATGCTTTAATTCTCGATCCGGCTAAATTTATATATATGGTATTTCAACAGATCGATACAAAAAGTACGCCATTCAATTCTCCGTGGTCCAAAACAATACTGAAAGAATAGCCGTCGCTCGTACCTGGGTCCCGGTTGGCTGAGTCAACTGATCCACTCCAAAACCTATAAAAGGAAAAAAACGTAGGTTGGATGGGTGACCAGATTTTTTTGAAGCCTCATAACTCGGAACTCGAGTACGAGTGACGACTAATTCTTTCAGTTCAGCGAATGCGAATTTTTGTATCGATCTGTTGAAATACCATGTAAGTAAATTAATTCCTCCATCCAAGTCTTAATGAAAAAACAATATGAAATCAGATAAAAGTTAATAGCAAAAATATTGTATTAAAAAATAACAAATGCTTTAGAAGGTCATCCCTCACAAATTTTGTTTATTTTTTGATTTTCCCAGAGGAGAAAGATTTTCAATACGCGAAGCAAACTTATTATCAACCTCGATCCCTTCAAGCTCGTCAACGTGGATAGCTGAAAAAAGAAGTGGGCATCGTGCCAGCCTTTTTATTTTTCAACAAAATAATCGACAATTCGAATAAAATTTAAAATTTCCACATCATGCACAATTTTTTTAGAAAAAAAGTCTCACTTCAAGTACCTACAATAGCGTCCAAAAAACTTGGGGCAAGCATCTTTTTATTAAAGATGTCGCTGTTTAGGCCATATATCTTTATTTCTTTGTTATAAACCATATACCAAAAATATTGCGCAGACTGTAAGATACATTTTGACACCAAATACCCCATATAACAATTATTATTAATTAATTAATTTATTTACGATAAATCGCGACTGATAATAAAAACAATAAATTAAATTAAAATAAGGTGAAACAATAAATAATGAATAATGAGGTAACGACTGTTTGAGATAAATATATTTGGAATAAATTATAGAGATGGACCAGATTGGGAGTTTGGGGTATTCGGGCTTAAAATAACTTTTTATAAAACTCTATTACAAAATTATTATCTAAAAGAATACAAAGTTTATTTAACGTGGTAAATTAGAAAAGAAAATTGATTCGATGGAAGGAGAGAATTGCGTCAATGGATTAAGGATATATTTCTTAACGTAACACGGACAGTGAAAAGAATTTGTTTCCACACGATTTCTGAGAGCTTGGGACATAAAGGACGTCCTGCCTCTTCAATTGTCATATCAGAAAAAATCTAAGAGTTTAGGCAAAAGTCCTAGTCTGTATTTATGAATTAAAGTCAGGTCAAGCTTTAAGTACCTTGTGGCCAATTTTTCCATGTCAAGAATAGCAAGTCTTTCTTCATAATTTGGTATAACTCGGAGTGATTTAAAACATCTTCTTATAATAGACTTGGTTATTCTTCTTTGTACAGACTCTAGCAAATTAACATTTACAACAATATCAGTATTAAATATAGGTGAAGCGAATTCTAGGATTGGCCGTACATAACATAAATATAATTTGACTAGTAATATTAATCAAAAAAAATATTCATTGACTTTTAAAAGTGCGCCCATTTTTTAGCGTCCAAAAAACTTGGGGCAATTTGCTCTTCATCCAATTATGTGGTGACTTCATAGTTTTTTCTTTGTGTCTTTGTGTATTTCTTTGTTTTTTGTAGATGCCAGGAAAAAAAATTGCAGAAGACGTGAAGAAAGCAATTGTGAAAGCCAAGAAATTGGGATCATCGAATCGTGAAGTCGCAACACTTTTTGCAATTGGAAAGTCTACCGTCTCTCGTATATTGCGTCGTTTCAAGAAGAAGAAAAGTGTGGCAAGGCTTTCTGGAAGTGGTCGCCCAAAGAAGACATCGGAAAGACAGCGTCGAAGTCTACAGAGAAGCTCCAAAGCAGATCCAAGAAAGACTGCCGTCGATATCGCAAAAGAAGAAAATGAGCAATTCGGGGTGGATATCAGCCGTCAAACAGCCAGCCGAATCATGGAAGAAGCCAATTTGTTTGCCAGACGTCCAGCAAAGAAGCCTCTAATCTCAAAAAAGAATCAGATACCTATGTAGTTCGAAATTTTTTGGAATTGGGAAAAACGATTTGAATTTGTAACAAATTCCTTGGCATTTGGATGAAATCATTAATATTAATAAAGAATGATAAAATTTTAATGAAAATTAGAGAATTAACCAGTACGACAAAACTACAAGCTAAAATAGTAATTGTGATTATATTATATTTAAACTTTATTGTAAATTTTTTGTATTGGCTTTTTAAAATTATTATTTGAAGCTGCATTTTTTTAAAAAATTTTGCACATTTTTTCCTGGCTTGAAGGTTCTTATGTTAAAAAACCTAGTGGCGGAGCGTTTCATGTCTTTTAAAACGAGAAATTCTGCGGACGGATGCATGTTATGGATGGTCAGTTTTTTAAGGAGTCTCATAACTCTGGATTCATGTGTGGCTATCAATAATTTTTTCAGTTACGAACGTTTTACATTACGAGGAATCAGAATACTTTTTGTGGAAATCAGACTTTCTAATTACCCTAATTTCGCGTGTATAAGACCGAGTGTTTTGAGCCAAATTTAAATTTGCGCCAATGAGTTCATTCTATTGTATGCGGATCCGTTGGAGTCCAAATTTTGCGCCCGCCTTCGTTCCAATTTCATAAGTGGACACAAAATTTGGACTCGTTTGGATCCAATACATCATTGGCGCCAATTTAAATTTGACTCAAAACATCCGGTCTTATACGCGCCAAATTAGGGTATTTCTTTTTTTTGCAAGATTTTACAAGTAATTTTTGGATTTTCCGTGTTTAAGTGAGATTTTCTCTTGGATTGATCAAAAAAAAATAAAAATCATTGTTGAAAATATTTTCACATAATGTTGTTTATTAGTAAATTGGTGGAGTAGTCGATGCAAACAAAAAATTAAACACAAACAATCAATTAGCTGAATTTGGAATAATAATTTAAATATTGACAAACAAGAAAAAAGGAATTAGCTTAATGAGATCGAATAATTAAAAGTCGAAAATGTTAAGTTAAACGATTAAGTGGAAAAGCGTTAAGATAAAGATTAAATGAAATTATTAGAAAAAAAGTGGTTTTATTCGTTGAAGTTCTCAAGATCGTAAGTGAGAATGCCTGATGCGATACAAGGCACGGTGTTCTTCGGATAAACGCCAATCAAAGCGCTCGCCTTATTGTACATTTCTTCCTTCAGCGAGATGACGATTATTTGAAGTTCGCTGCTCGAACGTTCGCTTATGTAACTTACGACCTAAACCATTCAAAATGAATCAACTCTTTAAACTAGAATTCTAATAATGATGAATTAAATCGAAAAATCTATCGAAAAAAAAACGCTTGTGCGGTAAAATTGTAAGAAGTAAAAAATGACGAAAGAAGATATTGCTTGATGCTAAACAGCAATTGAGTTCGCTAGAACCTCATTTAATCTAGCCATTTTGATGACCACAAAAAAAGCATCTCCCACCTTTCCAATATTCGTGTTGTCGAGCGCAGCGTCGATTTCGTCGAGAACAAAAAATGGGGACGGATTGCTGGAGTGAATGGCGAAAAGAAGCGCTAACGCAGCAATAGTTTTTTCGCCGCCGCTGAGATTGTCCATGGGACGAAATCGTTTGCCTGGTGCAATACAATTGTATTGTATGCCATCCGTGTAGGGCTCTTCACAATTTACGGCACCGAGAAAAGCTTGCGCACTTTGATTCTGGCTTAACGCCTAAAAATTAAACAAACATTAAAAATTGGCTTAAAAATATATGCGCAATTTGAATTCGTAGTTTCAATAACAATGCGGGACGGGACACGGGACAAAAATGAGATGTTCATATGTTTAAGCATAAATCTAAATAAAATCTAAAGCTAGATCTAAGCCTAAAGCCTTTCTTTTTCATCCCGTTTTGTCCCAACACCATCATATGTTATATAATTTAAAAAATGACCTTATAAATTTCGTCGATTTTGTCGGCGACAGGCTGGAAGAACTCCTGGAAGCGTTTAATGCGTTCCGCCTTGACTTTTTCGAAAGCAGCCCGCGCCTTGCGCGCCTTCTTCCTAGCGTTTTCGCATTCCTCGGAAGTCTCCGCTTCCTTTGAAATTACTTCCTCCATTCGCTGATTCACGTGCGTACTCGGAACGGCCATTTTGGAGAGAGCGGTCTCCGTTTCTTGAACAAGTTTCGTGAGTCTTTCCACGGTTTTCTTCACCTCAGCTTCGTTTTGTAACTAAAAAAATTGCACAATTATTTTATGCAAAAAGGCCTTGAAAATGAAAAAAAATGTGAAAAACCGACCGATTTCAAATTTTTCAGCGAAGAATAGTCCACTTCAATCTCTTCGACTTGACTACTTTGACTGCTCTGGGAGTGGGATGTACCTGCCTGCGAGTCATCAACTAAAATAGGAGAGAAATATTGTTAAACTTATGGCACAAGTCGTGACAATTTGGTAATTTGATACAAAAAAAAAAGTTATAAAAAAGCATACTTGAGCTAAATTCGTCGGAAATCAAAATCAAATCCAATGAGCCGCTTTTTAGTGGAATATCGATGCCGTGTAATTTACCTAAGAAAAATAGTTGGCATTTATTAAATTGAAAAAAAAGAACAATATGCACAAATGTCTTTTAATTCCAAACAAATTTGATTCATTTTTCCTTGATAAAATTACGAGGAAAAAAAGCGAACATTCGTGTAATAGAGAATGGCGCTTTTGTTCACGACGCATTTCGATTTGCTCCTGTTGTATAAGATTTTTCTCGATCTGATGCAGCTTTTTGTCAATGTCGGAGCCTTCCTTCTTCGCCGACGCAACGTCGGTTTCGGCCGCTTCGATTTCCACACGCTTTGCGTCGATATCCTTGCGGATTCCCTCGATAACCGCCTCGATTTCGCGCTTTTTTTCTGATTGAACTTCGTATTCCTTTTTCAATTCCTTCTCCTCCCTATCCAATTGCGTAAGCTTATCGGCCTCGCGTTTCACGTTAGCTATAAGAGAATAACGCGCAGTTAAAGTCGGTTAAATTAAAATTTACACGCCAAAAAAAGTAACCCTGTTTATCCTCCGATTTCAAAAAGTCCAGCTCATATTGAAATCGTTCCAAATCATGTTTGCACTTATTCAGCTTCTGTTCGTTTTCCTCGTGAAAACGCAATTCACGCTGTTCGTATTCGCTGAAAGTTGTCTTCTTCGTTTAAGAAAAGATTCAAAAAACAAAAAGAAATGCTGAAAACAACCAACCGAATGTGTCGAATGCCAATTTTAGCGCAAAATTCGGCAAAAACCTCATCGGCAATCTTGTTGTTTTCGGCTTCGAGTTTTTCAATTTCACTTTTACGTTTCTCCATTCTCTCTTTGCAGCGTTCAATTTTATCCTTAAATATGTGAAGAATAACTATATATTCGAACAAAAAAACCCCCCAAGAAAATAGCATACTTCAATTCCGGCCATTTCCGCCTGGTCGGCTTCAAGTTCCATTTCGCAGCGCTTAATCACATGCTTCATAATACGAGTATACTCCGTCCTTGTCAAACTAACGCGTTGTGCGAGTTGATTAATTTGATTGCGCTTCATTTCGACGTCCAATTCCCGACGGCGAGTACGATGCAAATTGCTGTACTCTTCCGTCAGCTCATTCTTCTTATCGCGAAGTTTCCTATACAGAATCAATGTAGAAATAGATATGAACTAAATCTATTAAAGCTTCTTAAAAACATAAACAAAAATGGCACCAATGAATATTATCACATGTAATCATAACTCACTTAATGGCGTTCTCGTCCCAGCGTTTGGCGCGTACTTTCAAGTCATGTCCGCCACCGGAAATGACGCCATTCGGTTGGAATTGTGTGCCGTCTAAGGAAACGGCGCGATAACGCTGATTCCCGAACGCTAGCTGACGAGCGTCTTCCGGTGTGTCGCAAACCTAAAAATAACTACACGATAACTGAAATTTTTGCCCAACCGAGTAGCAAATAAGTTGCAATTTCCTCGAACATAATAATTAAGAATTATAAAAGCTGATCCTTTTATTTGATTTAAGAGAAAAAATAGATGCATATATATCAAAATCCGCGCATAATAGCTAAGATTTCTTATAGTCCAACAAGAACTGTGATTTGGCTCATGGCTCCATTTGTAAACCATGAGTCGATTGAGCCGTCGCATGGCTCATGTGAATAAAAATAAATAATCCTTTAAATATTGATTAACTAAAGAATTTATTAATGATCAAAATGGCTTATGAGCCCTTTTATATGACTTGAGTATAAACGGCTCACAAGCCATTTTGATCATTTTGGTTCCGAGTCCAACCGATAAAACCGAATAATTATTGGGGAAAAAACAAAGCCTACAAGCTTTGTTATATAGTTAGCTCAATTATTAACGACATACCATGTTGTATTGTTGAATGAGAGAAAAAAAAATTAAACGCAACAACATACCAAGGAATTTCCGCAAACGAACTGAAGCGCCTTACGGGCCGCCGGCATATTACAGTTGATAATGTCGTAGAGAAGTTTGACATTTGGAATTTCGGTGAAATCGCGCAACTTCTCGTTAATCGGCATGACGTCCAGCGCGTTCAACGGCAAAAAAGTTTCCGGCGAAAAATGCTGCTCACGCAAATACGTGATGCACTCGCGAGCCGTCACGTCCGTATCGCAAACAATGGCCGTCATAAATTTGCCGAGTACCTGTGTTATAAGAACGACGCGTGAAAATTGAATGAGATAAAGTCATTTATGAATGTCTATTACGAATATTATAATCAATAGCAGCTAGACTTTCAAAAAAAAATCATCATCATCAGTCTAATAGCCTAGCATATCGACAAACCTTGGTCACGGCAACTTGAAATTTTCGATGCGACGGCTGACACAAGTCGATGAGTCGTCCGTGCACCTTGTCCGGAAAAACACGCTTCAAACTCTCGATGGCCTCCGTCTGACGACGCGTGCGGTCGGTCTCCGCCGAGTAGCATTGCGCGTCCGAGATCTGCTTGGTGATCTCGTTCAATTCCTTGGCCACTTCTGTCAAACGCTCTTTGGCCGTTTTCACCTGAAATTTCAATAAATTTATTCCGCAAAGCGCTGGAAAAAAGTGGACCCAATCTTTAGATGTGTTTAGTTCAGGTGTGTTAGCCAAATGAAAATAAAATAAAAAAGAGCGCTGGGCACGAAAAAAATATTTTATTGATAATTTCCAACAACAAAAAAGATTTTTCTAAAAATATCTGAATTGGTCTATTTCGTTAACTTTTTGGGTCAGATTCTTTATTCTCTCGACAATTAATACTTCTCCTGATCCTGTGTCTAAGAGAGCCATTCTTCATGGAAAAAAAGAACAAAAAATAAAAAAGAACAGACCCCCTCAAAAAAAAGAACAAATCTTTTTAAAAAGGACATCTGCCAACTCGTTTAGTTATTACAACCATCAAAAAAATTGTTCGTTTTATTCAGTGTACAAAAAAGCAACCTCTTCCTCAAGCGCCCTGAGGTTCTCTTGTTCCTGGATTCTCAATTGCTCTTTCGATTGTTCGCTCTCCATTAAGCTTTCCACATTTTTGCGCTCGCGTTCAATTTCGGCATTTTTCTAAAATATTTTTAAAGAAGTATTATTATTATATCATTAAAAAGTCGCATAATAACGCAGCCATTATATTCTTAGATTAAAGAGCATTGGTCAAAACCTGTTTAATGCGCTCCTGATAGCTGGCAAGTCGACGCTCCTCGTACTCCAACGCGTTGCGATCCGTCTCTTGTTCCTGCTTTTTGTTGTCCAGCTCGACGCCGCTTATGTTGCTGCGCTTCTGCGCCTCGGCTTTTAGACGACGATACTCGGCGAGCTAAAAATTGAAGAATAAAAAGCGAAAAATTTCCCGAAAAGACATTTTTCACCTGTTCCGGATTCAGCTGAAGGTCCATTTTCTGCGATTCCAACTGAATTTGCTGCTCAATTTCGATCTGGCGTTTCTTTGCTTCTCTGAAAAAAAATATCGACTAAAGTAATAAAAGAAATCATAGAATCCTTTATTAAGCCTTTCTAAATTTTCAAATTTGTGGAATTCCATAACTTATATGTATTAGAGATGTTCCGAGCCGAGAATTTTCAGTTCGAGCCGAGCCGAAAAAAAGCCGGAAACATCTCTAATGCATTTGCTTCACATTCAATTTATTTTGCGCTAAAAACCCACTCGATTTTGACGTTTGCTTCGGCAATTTTTCGTTCATTCTCCTCGGCGATTTTCTGCGCCGCTTGCCAAACCTTAGAAATCGTCGAACGCTTCATTTTAATGTGCTCAATCTCCTGAGCCATTTTGTTGCAAAGCGGTAGGTGTTGAGCGAGTTTTCGCTCCTGAAAAACGCAATAAAAACGTGTAAAAAAACTTCGCGATCAATTCCGGAAGTTGACACCTTAAACAACCCCAATTCTTTTTTAAACGACTTAAATGGAATGCGTGAGAAATTTAGGAGTTCTACTTGACTCCTAAATGACTCACAAAAAAATCTCAAAGTCAAGTCAGAGCATTGTTCACAAGTTAAACTGCATATTTGAACATCCAATTCACCTCCTTCGTGATACGCTGCTCAAGCTTCTGAACGTCGCGTGTCAGACTCTTAACGACGGCCTGTCGCTTGGCGACTTCCGCCTCAAAAGCGGCCTTCTCTCCGCGAATCGCGTCGACCTGCTCGCGTAGATCGGCCAATTGCTCCTTGGCGTTGTTACGACTGTGCTCGACAAAGTAGAGCTGAACCAGATAGAGCTCCTTATTTTTGGTGGCCTAAAATCAATTAAATTAATATTTTTCTCAAATAAAATGTTTTAAAACAAACCAAATCATCTTTTAGCGTGTGATATTTGCGCGCCTCGTCCTTCTCCATTTTTGCCTCACGACGCTCCAATGCTACGTCACGACGCTTGTTGAGATTGGTCTGCGCGTTGCTTTCCGCCTCAAGCATTTCCGCCTTAAGCCTTTCGTATTCGATCTTGAATTCGTTGGAGCGCGACAATTCCTCAAATGTTTGTGTTAACTCTTTCGGATTTTGCATGGCCACACGCTCAACGGATCCCTGATATACAAGAAAGTTCTTCGCCTTAATAAAGATCTGTATTTCTTCCAAAGCCTAAAATCAAGTTTTACATACATTAGTTCACATTCTAAAAAAAATATTTCAAAAAATAATCGAATACCCTGTGGTAATTAATCGGTGTAACGATTTCGTTGTCTATGCGAAATTCCGATGCTAAAGAGGAAACAACGGAACGCGTAAAAACTCGTTGCTTACTCTCGTCGTTCTTGTCGAATACGTAAATCATGGAAACACGACATTTGTTTACTTCAGCTTTCTCAACGGAAGCTCCATGAATAAGATCCTAAAAATGGGCGTAATTTCAACAACAATATATTTAAAAATATTTTCATAAAAAAAACTTACTCCCAATTTTCTGACGCGCAAATTGTTGCTACGTTCGCCGAGTACAAAGGAGATTGCGTCCATGAGATTCGATTTTCCTGCAAATATTGAACAAATTTAAGTTATATATAGATTTGTTCATGTCTTGTCAAGATATTTCCCTAATTTATAAGATATCAACCCATTTTTTCCACCAATAAAAATTATTTTCGTTACACATCTTTTTTTAAATTACCAGATCCATTGGGTCCGATGATTGCTGAAAAATAACGAAACGGGCCAATGTAATGTTTGCCCTTAAAAGATTTAAAATTTTCAATTTCCAGCGCGTATAAAAAACCCTTAGGTTCTTCTTCCTAAATTATAAAAAATTTATTTAAAAAGATTTTTTTATTAATGTAATTTTCGTCGAACTTACCGCTTCATCGGAAGCTCCTTTAACTACCATTTTAAATGCGTTGTTGTTGGTGCACTAGTCTGCTATAAAAAATTCTTATCAAAAAAATAAAAAAAGCGCAAAACAAAAAAATGGTTTTGAAATACACCAAATGTTCGTACGGCATAATTTTTGGAGCCCTTTTTTCTTTGATATATAAATGTACCAATAACAAAATACATAGTAGGTAAATAATAATTCCAAAGCTATATTAAAATATGCTATTTAAGGGTTAAAGAACTAAAATGCTCAAAATTACAAACTGAGTAAAACAAATGCCAAAAATAACAATTGAAAGCAAATTGGTAAGGGCAAATTGGCGATATGGATGATTTCGCCGGAAAAAACATACAAAAGGTATCGTAAAGTATGTACTTAAGACTTGAGCTTAAACTTAGACGATTCGAGAAAGTAGGTAGAAAATTCTCATAAATATGATTTGAATATAATTTTTTTTTTTGCAACTTTCATTTTTGTTTTAAATGTGCCAAACATATTTAAAACAGCGTGTTTAGATTTGAATTTTTTTTTAGATTTAAACTTTAGAATCTGGAATTTCAGATTTTTCGGTCAATTTCATCGGGTCGCTGCTTATTTTTATTTTTAATTAAGATTTTAAGCAAAATAAGCTTACAAAAATTGAAAATTTTTTTCTATTAATACATTAATGACGTAGAAAGATGGAACTTAACGTGAAACAAAGCGGGATTGAAAAGCGAATTTTTTCGACCATTTTTCAGAAAACACGCAACGATAAAATTGTAAAGGTAATAATCAAGACATAAATAGGTATTTTATTGAAGCTTTTAGTCGCCTTTTTTAGCGTGTTCACGAACTTTATCTTCGAAACGACATTCCATGCGGTGTTTTGGCATGCAAGAAGTGCAAATTTGTCGAGCATTCTCCGTTAGCTTTCGTCGATAACGCGTCACTTTCGATTGCAGCTCCATTTCGTCATTGTTTGGTCGTTGATGGATTTAGTATTTTGAGATTTGTCGACGTGCTTGGCGAATCAATTTACAAGTTTGTATTTATGCTTTTTTTGCGCTTTGTTATTTAATATGTGAACATTTAGTAATGTCATTATTCCACAGAGTGCTTGGAATTATGTGAAAAAACTTAATCCATCAGTTTATAAACGCCTCAATGCTCTGTACTTAGCTAACCAGAATCGTTTTTTTGTATTTCTTAACGAATTTGTCTCCGAGACTTTTGTGGATAAAGGACTAACGAATATTCAAGAAATATAGTTGGTGATTCTTTTTGTTTTTTAATAATCGAATTGAAAATTTATTAAAATTTTTCAATATTCTTTGATTTTAGTCAAGACAAATGCCTTATAAAGTGTGTCAACTATTTGGAGAAACATTGGAAAGATGTCAATATTCGTCCTGTGTTGATTTGCTCGAACGAAGAAACGAAATCGAAAATGTCCGGCGGATTTTCAAATATTTTGACTTTGTATGAATACACGAAAGGTATGTGATGCACTTTATGTCCATTAAATTTTGAGTTGGATTTAAATCATTCTTAGGTATTAATGGATGCGAAAAAATTTCTGAACGCATTAGCGACTTGTGTGCAATGGATTATTCGCGAGGACAGGCTTTTTATCCTGCTTACTTGAGTCAAGACGACTTGTTAAATGGCTTATCGTCGGGCAAATTAAAGAAAGGAAAATTTCAGGTAAGCAAAGTTTATTAAATAAAAACAATTATCATGAAATATTTACTAGCAAAATACGTATTTTGGCTTTTAAGACAGTTGCGGTTTCATAATAATTTAAACTAATGGGCGAATATGGGATAAAATTTGGAATAAATAAGCGATAAGCTTTTTCAGAAACTTGTAACAATTAACTATTAAATGCAATGTCATTTTCATTAAATGCAATGTCATTTTCATTAAATGCAATGTCATTTTCAAACACTTGAAATTAGTAATTGAATTAACGTATTGGAAATATTTGATTTGTTTTCAGCTCTCAATGGAGAATTACTTGGAGGCGTACGTAAGTTTTGAGGGCGGTGAGCAATGGTTTATCAAAGGTCGGCGTAATATGAATCGAGCCATTCACGGCGACGTCATTGTCGCCCGGCTGCTACCGCGCAGCGAATGGACGTGTCCCGAGAAGACGATTCGCCTGCGTGACGCCGAAGAAGTGGTGGACAACGAGGGCGAGAACAACGAGGACGACAATGAGGAGCAAAACGTGACGAATACGAGCGCGAAGCGTGCGCGCATGGACGTGGTGCCGACCGCCGAGATTGTGGGCATTTTGCGTCGCAATTTGCGCAACTATTGCGGCATTCTATTGGCGCCGCAAATCGAGGGAAAAGGTTTAGGTCCGTGCGAATTATCGGACCACAATTTTTTTTTTCATCTTGGAATCTTTGTCATATTTTAGGACCCACAGGAATATTTTTATAAAAAAATAAATGTTAAATTCAGCATGTTGAAAAACTCAGGAATACGAATTTCCATCGCAAAATAAAAAAATTTCTTTTGTGGTCCGATAATTCGTAAGAACCAAGAGTTATTATAAATTTGGTTTGAGAATAAGTTTTTTTCGTCTTCTTTTAAATTTTGTCCTGGGCTTTGAAAATGAATTATGATCAAAATATTGTGATAAATCATCTCTCTATTCAATTGGGAAAATTCAGAAGCTCAATACAAGAATAAAAAAGATGGAAAAACAAAAAAAACTCATTTTTTACTTTTTTTTAAAATTAAATTTGGAATGAAACGAAAACTAACATGAAAATTTTCAGGCGAGCGACGTTTTCTCTTCTCGCCGAGTGAGCGTCTCATACCGCGTATTCGAATCGAAACGTCGCACTACGAACGGCTGCGCGGAAAAAAGCTTCTTGTGCAAATCGATTCCTGGCCTCAGGACTCGCACTACCCCAAAGGTCACTATATTCGCGAGATTGGCGAGGAGGGTGAGCGTGAAACCGAGAATGAGGTCATTCTTTTGGAAAACGAAATTCCTCACGATCCATTCACGCCGGCGGTGTTGGATTGCCTGCCGGAAATGCCTTGGCAACCGGAGTCGACCAGCTATCGCGTCGATTTCACTCATTTGAACGTCTGCTCGGTGGATCCGGAAGGTATGCAAATTCTTAGTTAATTCTTCTTTTAGCTGTTTCTTTATGTCTTAGCTAGTTTAAAATTATGTTTACAGCATTTTCCATTACTCACGATATTATAATTAAATTTTAGGATGTACGGACATTGACGACGCCTTGCATTGCATCGATTTGGGCAGGAATCGCTTCGAGGTCGGCGTTCACATTGCCGACGTCACACATTTCGTCCGTCCCAACACGGCCATTGACGCCGAGGCGGCCGAACGTTCCACCTCGGTCTATCTTTGCGATCGTCGCATTGACATGCTACCGGAATTATTGTCGTCGAATTTGTGCTCACTGCGCGAAAATGAGCCTCGCTATGCGTTCAGCGTTGTGTGGACGTTGCGATTGACCGAGCCGTCCGACGAATCCGCGATTGGCGAAGTGAGCATCGAAAACGTAAAATTTGTAAAGTCGCTAATTAGGTCGAGACGTGCATTTACTTATCAACTGGCTCAAGAGCAAGTCGACGATTTCGTGAAATATGTAAATTTTTTAATTTGCATTTTGCTAACTATTCTAATTAAAAAAAATTGCATTTAGCCTTTGATATACAATTTTTTAGGGAATAAAAGTAAAGTAATTATTCGTTATTTTCGAATCAAAATTTAAAGACTTTTTGACTTTCAGAACGATGAGATTACGAAGAGTCTTCGAGATTTATTAAAGCTTTCTATATGTCTCAAAGCGAAACGAAAGGTTTTGGGTGCTCTTGAATTGGCCTCATCGGAGATTCGATTTGAGTGCGATCGCAAAACAGGTAAGCCTCTGCGGGTCAATGAAAAAGAGCACATTCCAACAATGTCCATGATCGAGGAGTTTATGTTGCTTGCGAACATTTCCGTTGCCGAGAAAATCTTGGAAGCTTTTCCCGACTCGGCCATTTTGCGTCGTCATCCCATACCTAAGGAGGAATTTTTCCAGCCCGTTATAGAGGTGATTATTTTTTTTATGTAACATTATTTTCAAAACATAAAAATTTTTGAAATTTTTTTTTCCTTAATGTTATAAATGTGTTGGGTTTTTTTCATATTTTATTTCCGCCAATTTATTGCGTTGATTTTTCCTTGAAAGTTTTATTTTTTTCACTTTTATGAAATTATAAAATTTATTAATAACCAAATAACCAGAAAAATCGCGCAATTTTTTTTTTGGCGGAAATTGTCGGCGCATGGCAAAAGCATTTTTTTGCAAATTTTAAACGGAAGTTTGTCCTAAAAATTTTGTTAGATTTTGTAATTAACTTTTTTAAGAAATATTTTTAAATTAAAAAAACAAATTTTTTAATGAAAAAAATTACAAATGTGGTTTTTTATGGACAAACAAAAAATTTAAAATTTTTGAATTATTATATTTAAAAATACATAATTAAAACTTTTTCTCTTTACTTCATATCCATGTTTATTGAAAAAAAGATTCATACTTTAAGTTTTATAAAATATTTATCTTTTTTTTTTGCTGAATAAGATATTAGATTATTTTCATCAAATGATTTTCAATTTTAAATTAGTTTTTCAAACATTACAATTCCACACTCGTTTTTTTTTTTTTTTTGCAAAATGTTTTGCGTTCTTTTCCTTGACAATTTTTTCATTCAAGGTTTTTCTTTTATTTACAAGAAGTGCAAAAGAAAAGTTTGTGGAGAAAAGTATACGGTGGCTTTTTGAAGAAATGTAAATAATCATTTTTTGCAAAAATATTGTAAAATTAATTAGTATTCATTTTTATTTAAAATACGAATTATAAATTTAAGAAGGAGGATTATTGTACAAATAACAATTTATCGATGATATAATCAAAATTAGAATTAAATTTTCAATTTCAAACTTGTTTTAAAACAAATATAAAGCTAAAATAATAAAAAAAGATGATAATTTCGAAAAAAAGAGTCGGAAAAAAAATTTAAAAATTTTTAATTAAAATATTACAATTTATAATTATTAAAATATATACTAGATGGCAAGGAAGTGTAACTTTGAATTGAACGTCAGTAGCGGAAAGGAATTAGCAAAAAGTCTTGAGATTATTGAAAAAGAAAGTCAAGACAAATCGACTCACTCATCGCGATCGCTGACAGGACGTATGTTGCGTATGCTCACCACGCGCTGCATGACACAGGCGGTCTATTTTGCGGCCGGTACTATCTCACCAGATCAGTATCTTCATTACGGTCTTGCGGCAAAGGTGTACACGCATTTCACCTCACCAATTCGTCGTTATGCCGACGTTATGGTACATCGATTGTTGGCAAATCTAATCGGCGTCGATCAATTGCATGAATCGATGACCGATCGGAAAAAACTTATTCGACAAACGGAAAACATGAATAAAAGGTATAAAATATTTGAAATTATTATATACATATTTAATGAAAAGCAAGTTAATTTTTTTTAATAGGAAATTTTTAATTTTAGGCACAGACATGCACAATATGCGAGCAGGGCATCGGTTTTGTTGAATACCTACTTAATGATAAAGGACCATCCCGAAAAAAAGATTGCTGCAATAGCGATCGGTATACGAAACAATGCTATCCAAGTATGTTTTTTTCGAGTTTATTTTATAAATGTATTTGCATATATTAAGAAATTTCTTTTATAAATTAGTCATTAATTTCAGGTAATGGTTCCAAAATATGGGTTAGACACATATATTTTTTTTCAACAAAAAGATGAAAAAAATTTGGAAGAAGCTGAAAAAGAAAAAAGACGATCAATAGAAGAAATTGCAAAAGAAGTGAATGAGAAAATCCAACTCTTCCAGGAGATTAAAGTCAGCTTAGAAGTGAAGGAAAAGAATCAACGGCGTATTTTCGATGTGGGACTCGTTGAACCGGATATATCTGGTTTGAAAGGTAACGGTATTGTTACCAATTGTATTGTTGATAATGTTGATGTTATAAATAATGATTAATATGGATTAAAAGTTACATTATATTGCTGTTACATTTTATTGTTGTCAATATAATAAAAATATTTTAAAATAGTTTTTAATTTTTTTTATCAAATAAAAATTTTTTAAAGACATTTGAAAAATGGTAATGCATTACTATAATTCGATTAAACTAATTGATATTTCGCTGGAATTTCCAACTTTGATATTCTCGAGGGATTTTATTCGTTGAAAGTAAAAATATATTTTATAAGGCAAGGCGGCATCCATCTGAAATAATTTAAGTGCTAGGTTTTAATTCAGTAACTTTAAGGGATGCACAATTTTATTTATAATAAAGTATGTAAAAACAATTTGAAAGAAAATGACACTGGGCAAAACTGGAAAGAAAATATTTGACGAGAAGTATGAATTTTTATGCAAATTAAATTAAAAAATCAAAATTATCCAAATTTAGCGTGTATAAGCCGCGAGTGTTTTGCGCCAAATTTAAATTGGCGCCGACGAGTTCATTCTGTTGTACAGGATCCGTTGGGTTAAATTTTTGCGCCCGCTTTCGTTTCAGTTTCATAAAAGTGGGCACAAAATTTGGGCTCGCTTGGATCCGATACGAACGAAGAATAAACTCGTTGGCGCCAATTTAAATTTGGCTCAAAACACCAGGCCTTATACACGCGAAATTAGGGTACAAGCTATATACAGTGCGTTCCGAAATGATAGGTTCGCATAAAGTTTTTTGTATAGTTTGTGCATGAAACATCGTTTCTGGCTAATTTTTTACCAGTGTGTACTAGGGATTATTTCTAATATGTTTACCAAAATTCAAGTCTTTACGCTTTTTTAACAATTTTACAACAGTTATACTGAAATTTTCACATTTTAATGCGTTCCAAAATGATAGGTTCACTTTAATAAAACTATGTATGTTAATTGTATATATGATATTTTTATTAAAATGTAATAATTAGGCTTAAAATAAGTAATTTAAGTCACAAAAACAATTGTAGCATTCATATAAGCCGTACTTAAAAAAGTCGATTTTATATTAAAAATCGACCCTGATACAGTAAAAATCGATTTCTGATTCGAATATGGATTTTTCAGAAAATTAATGGCGTTATCTTAAATAGCAAGAAATTCTGCATAATATATTATGAAATTAGAAAAATCGGTAGCATGAATTATAAAAGACAAGATCTAATTTTACGATAAAAAAAGTCAATTTTTAAATAATACACCTTTTTTGATGCTTTTTCGATGTCATGACTTTTGGACCATTTTTATTTATAGATGCCCGAAATTAAATTTATTTAATTCCACAATATATTATGCAGAATTTCGTGCTTTTTAAGATGGCACCATTCATTTTTCTGAAAAATTCGTATCAGAAATCGATTTTTACTGTATCAGGATCGATTTTTAATATAAAATCGACTTTTTCAAGTACGGCTTAATTGTTTTTGTGACTTAAATTACTTATTTTAAGCCTAATTATTACATTTTAATAAAAATATCATGTATACAATTGACATACATAGTTTTATTAGAGTGAACCTATCATTTTGGAACGCATTAAAATGTGAAAATTTCAGTATAACTGTTGTAAAATTGTTAAAAAAAGCATAAAGACTTGAATTTTGTTAAACATATTAAAAATAATCCATCCTGGTACACACTGGTAAAAAATTAGCCCGCACAAACTATACAAAAAACTTTATGTTAACCTATCATTTTGGGACGCACTGTATTAACAATAGTAAATTTACATACGTCATAAAGAAAAACAAAAAAAGAACATATGGCTTAATGTTTTTCTGGTTGTTGAAATGCATCTGAATTGATAGCTGACGTAGCTGACATTCGGCCTGCAATATGAATATATTTGTTAAAATAAGTGTAAAATTTACTACCTATCTAGCTAATATTATTTGTAAATTTAATAATTTAGCAAGCGGTCCTACCGTGATTTAAATAAATAGCATTTGGAGGAGTAGTGCTACTAGCGAAGTTCATCAATGGGAATTGCTGATAATAGCCGATGGATGTATTGTAAAAATCTCGCCAATAGGGCATTGAGATTGGATGAACAAACAAGTTATCGCCGTATTTTTGGGAAAATTTTGCACGTTCACAAGCTAAATATATATTTGCCTGCTTATTGAATTATACAATGGAACAAAAACAATTGATGTTATTATAACTTGTGTATATGTTGTTAACTTTTTTCATTTTGTCAAGCATTTTGTATTCGAAAAGTTTTCGGAGATAAACTTTCGCAATCGCAATTGCTTGTAAAAGGATTTCATAGAAGAGACATATAGAAAGGGGAGGGAAAGAGAACAAAATGACTCATTATTATTATTAGATTATCATAATACATCTTATTGCATATTTATTACGATAAAATCGCATACATATTAACTTCCTATCGCTATTTTCAGTCATGCACACGTTTGTATTAGTAGCTAAATTTGGTGCTATTGGTGTTGAGGTGGGCATTATGGATAATGCGTTTTGATTATTTTGTGCACGATTACGAACGATGCGATTGATAGAGCTAACAGACGGAGCGCTGTCCACATCACATATGCCTTCTGCAATCAACTTCTCCCTAATTTCCCACGCAAACATAGTGGGGTTTTGTAATTTATAACTGGCTATTGTGCTAACCACGCGAGGTGTTGCCACTTTTGGTTTCGAACCGCCAATAACGCCTAAATGTCAAACAATTTTTGAATAAAAATTAGATAGCATTTAAATGCTTTTACATGTTTTTTATATACCAGGTCTAATAGAACCAGTTTCATTGAATCGCCCAAGAATTTTTGATACACAACCGTGGCTGACACGTAAACGTCGTGAGATGTCACATGGCCGAACTCCTTGTTTTGCTAACTCGACAATGCGGTTACGGACGTGACTAGGCAAAGGTCGGCCATTAACAAATACACCGCCCAATTGATTGACTCCTGTATGACCTAAAAGTAATTAAATAATAATAAAAACAATAAAAACAAAATACAAGATCAATGATTTTTATTTATTTTTTAATAAAATTAAAAAAATGTATTTTTAGTTAAAAAAACAGCTGACTTGCATAAATGCTAGCAACGCTGCAAATTCTTGCTGCTGCGTTTACTACTTCATTTAAAGCCATCGAGCTAGATTTATCATCAGAACACTTCGATTGTACTGGATTGTTAACTATGAAGTTATTATTGTCAACGTTGCAATCATTTGTCGCTGTCTTTGGAATATTTAACTCATTTTTAGCCGCAGAAATATCACATGATAAGTTATTTTCCACACTCGTATTCCCGGAAATATTATAATTTTCATAGTAATTTGGATTTAATGGGTAATAATAATTGTTTTTCGAAAATGAAAAGTCTTCGAGAAATTGATGTTGTCGTCTCACGTCAATATCGGTAGTATTTACATTTGGAAATACAAATTCTGACGATATATTAGGTACATTGAATCCGGTTGCAGTTATAATTTCATCAAATCCAGCAAGTTTTGATTGTGTTAAAAATTCTGTATTAATTACTTCAGCATTTTCTGTAGCGCGCGCAGATATTGCCGATTGATAGTGACGATTCCAATAATTTTTATCTGTATTAACGACAGCTGCAATTTTAGCGGACGTTTCAGTCATGCTCATCGGAGCGCGTGCCTTCGAAACGGTAAAAATCCGGCGCGGAACCTTACCGGACCAATGACTGATCACAAATACACAAAATTTTAAGGCCCGATGCTTTTTTCTAAAACTAAAAGCGAAAGTGTGAAAAATTGCGGGAAAAAGTGAATACAAGCGTAAGGGAAAAAGTGTAAATTTTCGAATTTCAGCGTCCTCTAATCTGCTTAATTTGCGAGGGAGAAAACTGGGAAGTATGTTTACACATGTAAAAGACTTTCCCACTTACTATAGCTACATTAAATGGGCGGATCCATGCATATATTTTCATATTATTTTCTATCTCTAACTGTAATATATATTTTTCCATTAAAGGTGTTGATTATCTATATCGCTTTTGGTTTGATTAGATGTTTGAATTTTTATGTTTTAATTTTTATTTAATGTTTTAATTTTTATTTCTAAAAATGCTTGTTTAATCTTTTAGGTATTTATTGAAAAGAAAATTACCTATATAAAGTTTTATCCTATTTATTACAAGTTGTCTTACGAATTTTATTCATTCGTTCCCTCCCATAACTTATTTCTTAAATTTTGTTTTACTGTATTATTTTTTCTTTCTTATAAAAATTTATATTCTTTTTCTACCTATTCTTTCTCATTTACGTTGATTTTTCTCTATGCAAACAAAAATTTAAAAAAAATAAAAAGAATAGAATGACCTTTAGCGATAGCGATTAAATAATTTCCCAACGATATTTTATCGCACATGTATTGAAAAGTGAATGAATGAATACAATCGACAAAACATTATAACATCCTCACCAACTTGTTTATCATTACCGACAAATTGTAATTCATCTTTTTGTTCTATACGAATCTTTTTAATATTAATTTTCCTGTTTTCTTTATCGTTTTATTCTAATTTAGGTAGGTATTATTTCACTTTTCTTGAACAATTTTGGGAGTATGGATTCTTATAATCGTAAAACAATTAATTTTTCATTACTGTTTTTCCCACACTCAGCCAATTTACGATCGTTTTCTTGTTATCTAAAATTCCCGGCTTCCCGTTTTCTTACACTCATATCTATGACGTTGTGGTACATCTTACCTATAGGATTCATTCTTTTTATTATTCATCTTTTCGTCTTCAATCGCCCATTCGCTGTCACGCAAAGACGCGTGACGGAAAAACGAAGAAAATGGCGGTCGGCGAAGCGAAACAGAAAAAGGAACTTATTTTATTTTTTCTATCATCTAATTGGATAAGAAAAGTAAGAAAAATACAGTATTTGCGTTTGCATTTACCGACATTTCGACTTTGACTAACTTTTTGAGAAGCCCAAAGTTATTTTTTGAAAATGGTTTTAGCTATTGAATTTAGAATTTCATTTTCCATTGATAACTTTTTGAAAGATGTTTTTAAATAACTTGGGAAAAAAGTTATAATTAAAAAATAAAATGAGCTTTAATTTTAAAATTTTAAGTAATTTTTTAAATTTTAACTTTTTTTCTAGTTAGATTGAAAAAAATTTAAAACATTTCCGATTATTATTATTATTTTATCATAATACCATAATAGAGAACTAAATTCTGAATCAAATAGCTAAAATTAATTTTTTGAAAAGTAGAGTTATGGTTCTCAAAAAGTCAAGCGATGTTGAAAAATCTCGCTACATCTTAAATTTTAATTTTAAGTTTGTTTTTGAAGTGATTCAGAGATAAAAATTTATTATCAATCACAAATCGTTAACTGCAAATAAATTATGAATATAAATTAATGATAAATTTGACAATAAATTATTTGATAAAGAAACCTACTCATTAAAATAAAAAATTTTAATGATTTATTTTTACAATTAACAGGAAATATCAACAAAAAAATATTATACGCTTGAAATTTTAAACATATGTATGTAACAGAGGTGTACCGGAATTGCGATTTCCAATTTCCGTTTTCCGATTTTGGAGGTTTTTAACCGTTTTTTTCCGATTTCCGAAAAAATGAGCAAAATTTCCAAAATTTAAAAAATTTATTTTTCTAAAAATTTTCTATTTTTCAATTTTTTTCGGAATTGCGATTTCCGAAATTTTAAAATCATTTCCAATAAACCTCTGATATGTATGTGGTGTTTTAAAAAAAGTTTGTTCAAATAATCAAATTTTGGGGCATATGTAAATCCCCTCCCCCCGAAAAATTATTACTAAGATGGACCTATAAATGATCAGAAAACTGGTTCAATGATCAGAAAACTTATATTCAAAAAAGAAGTTGTATAGCCGTGTTAAAGGGTTTCTGATGTGCCATTAAGTTCAAGGCCTTATTATGCTCGATAAAATATATTTTGGATAAATCTATTCATTAATCTTCTCTCGGCGCCATACGAAAACCAATGACGCCTCGACTATTAAGTGTTTTGGATCTACTCCATGTCTTACGGCTTATTCTCGTTCTTTAAAAAAAACTTTTAATATATTAGAAAGAGCATGAAATTCTGTATCTAATATTCTTTGTTTCAAAAATTATAATCATCGTTTTGGAGGTTCGCGATGCCGTCGATTATGAAACTTTATTCCTCGATTTATGGTATCGACCAAAAAGCTTCAGTTTAAGCTTTATCAGAAACACATGCGATTCATTCGTTCGTTCAAAAAAAAACACTATTTAGAGTGTTTCAGATGTCATTTTGTAGAGAATTCAAGAAGAATATAAAAAATAAATTACCCATTTTTCCGTAACTTAGATTTAAAGTTTTAAAAAAAAGTACAGGAACATTTGCCCCACCCTGTATGTAATAACCTAATATATTTTAATCGTTTGTAAACTAAAGTATGTATAATTATTTGTGCTTAATTTTTGATATCTTTGTTGTTTCAGTTTCAGTATTGACTACAAAATTTTGTATTGGATAGATATAAGGTTTTGGGACATTCGAAACAGATAATTCAGGATCAGACATTTTGGAATGAACAATTTGGGACATGGCTTTTCGTGATGACATTTCGAGATGAACATTTCGGGACGTACACAGATTTTAGGCTGAACTTATTCTTTAGATATTGTTGACTTTCGTTAAGTTATTTTCATTATTGTTATGAGTTATTATTATATCTTTTTTACGTCCATCCCGAAATGTCGTCCAGAAATGTTCGTCACGAAATGTCCAGTCCCGATTTATCCGATCCAGAATTGTTCCCTTTGAAATGTTATATCACCAAATATGATTATAAATAAATTAAAAATAGAATTAAAATGCTAAAGATTTGTTTTAAATTTAAAAGTTTTTCTTTCGTTTTTTTTCATTTCATATTATTAAAATATACCTAATAACATTTAGATAATAAATATTGATATAAATACAAAATGAAATTTGAAAAAGCGAGATAATTTTAAAATAGCAAAAAAATAATTTTAAAAAATAACTAAAGAGTGGGTTTTTATATCACATTTAAAAATTTCGTTATTAAAATCAAATAGAATAATAGTGCTAAATTAAATTCACTATAAATATTAAAAGCACTTGAGGAAAATATGTTATTTCCGATCAAAGTTTTCGCTTTTTGTCTAGTCAACGTTCCGTTAAAAATTAAATATTAGGGTTAGACTATTTTAATCCAAGATAATATTTATTTTTGATATAATTAACGTTAAATATTCCAAAAATCAATTTCAGATGTTTTTCAGTTACGGCAGAATTAATTGCTGTACTCTTATTTGAAAAAATAAAAGCGAAAATAAATTAACAAGCATCAATTATTTTATATTAAATTTGTATTAAAAAGTTAGTAAAAATTTGTTTAAAACAAATTTAATAAAAACAGCTAACAAAGTTCATAAAGATTGAGGGTGGTAAAACTTAATTATTTGTGAAGGAGATATTTACTATGTAAACGATTAAACGATTAAACAATTATGAGAATGAAAACATTTTACAAATACAATTAGACTAAAAATCGGCTACATATATGAAAGCAAATAAAAATTGCAAATTTAATTAACGAATTAGAATAGAGTTTAATTAAATTTGTTCATCGTCGTATTGCAATTTGTAGTTGATGAATTGAGTGCGTGTTAATTAATTATCATTAATAATAAAAATTTTAAATTAAAAGAACATTTTTCATAGTAAATAATACATTATAAGATTTAATTGAAGTTTTTTTGATAATTTTTGCCAATAGAATTATGTAAAAATTTTAATTTTACTTGTCAAATTTTACTATTTAGCAATTTTTTACTTTTGTGTAGTTATTTGTAATTATTTAAGGCAAAAGTTATGAACAATAAAACACATGTATTAATTGCCAAACAATTTATAATCACTTTGAAAATTTGAGTCGAAATGTGGGCTCCAGAAAAATACGCTTTGCTTGAATTCGAATGTCGCAATGAAATGCAAAATATACGGAAAGAATAATGCGTTGTTATGAATGTCAATGGACCCATGACGAATTGAATATTCGGATGTAAATAGCAACAAATATGAGTAACAGTGGAACGTGCTTTTATAGGTAGAGAATTTAAATAAAGAACATTATAGAAATAAACAATGACGAACGATGAAAACAATAGAGACAATAGAGTCATACTAGTAAACAATACGTCGCAAAATTTAAATTAACAACTTTATAAGTGCAAGCAATTGTTTTTGTGAGTGCTCAAATAAACATATCGTATGCGCTTGCATGCATAGTGGTCGAATATTATAAAATGTAAATACCTATGAACTTTTTAACAACACTTATGAGTTTTTTTTTCAATTCAAAAGTACAAAATACAGACTTGTTTTTAGCATTTTTGCCTATTCATCAATAGGCAAACCTGAAGTACATTTTATTTGAATTTTGCAAATTTATTTTTAATTTTTTTTATTATTTTTATTATATAATTCACGAGACATGTATTTTCGAAGTAAAATATTATTTTTTATAAGTTAAGAATTAAATTTTTAGTATAAGATTTATGGCATATAAAATATTTTTTATATATTTAACATATGTACATGATAAATTTTTTAAATTCGTCATATTTGAATCTTGACAGATTTTGAGTTATTGGGTTTTCTTATTAAGAAACAATTTAAAACTATACATCGACATTGCTTGTTCGAGATTTACAATCTTATAATTTTAACTAACATTTTGAGGAGCACAAAGCAATTTTTTCAATTTTCTTTATTGAATTTGTTGATAACTTTAAAAAACAAGTTTCTAGCTGTTTTTGTAAAAAAAGTTACTTTAAAAAATTAAATAAAGTCAGTTTTTATTTTTTTTAATTTTTTAAGCGACTTGTAAATTTTTATCGTAATTTTTTTCTGATAAATTATAAATTAGATTTAAAAATTTTAAAAAAATAAAATGTGTAGAGAACAAAATTCTGAATTCAGTTGCAAAAATTAATTCTAATGGATCTCAATAAGTTTATTAAAAGTTGAAGTTAAAATGCACAAATACAATTACTATGTATAATTGGTGCTGGGACAAAACGAAACGGGATGAAAAGGCTTTAAACATCAAGTTTAGATTTTATTTTTTTGATTTAGTCTTAGGCCTTATCTCTTCTTGCATTCAATTTTTTCCACATCTTTTTCTTAACTCTAATTTTTTATATTTAATGACGACTACTTTTTGTGATTTTACTCTTTCTATTTTTGTTAATTTCGCAAGTTTATAAATTTTATTTTTTGTTTTTTTTTAATTTTTACTTTAATCTTGATTTTTTTAAAGCTTTTGCAAAAATTTTGGAAGTTGTAACATAAATTTTTATCAAAAATTTGAAATTGAAAAATTTTGAGGGCTAAACTCCGAAATTTCATAAACATTTAGATTTGTACTTTTTAAATTTTTAATGTTTATTTAATTTCTCACACTAATTTCGCGTGCCGAAGTTTTATTTACCAATTCTTTATTTTTCAAAAAAAAATTTGAATTTTCATGCTTTTTTTCTCTATTTTCTTTTTCTTATTGCGATTGTTTTTTTTTTTCATTTTCTAACAATAAATTTTTTCTCTTTCCTCTGCAATTTGTTTAACTTGCCTTGTGTGTTCTATGTTTTGTTTTTATGAAAATTTGAAAGTTTCACGCTCAACTTTTCGTACTTGTTTATAAATTTCTAACAGCAGCAATTTCGTCAACATTTTTTAATCAAAACATAACAAATAAAAATAAAACTAGTAACAAGGAAAAAGTATACGATTATATTGTTATTTTTTATATATTATTATTAATATTTTATGCAATAAAATTTAATTTTTAACAAGTCTTCAAAAACTTGTATCACTTTATACAAAGAAGTTTTTTATTTTTGCAATATTTTTTTAAATTAAAAATAAACATAATTTAAAAATATACATATAAATTGTTTATATCAGCATAACTAATTAGTCACTGGTTGAAATTTTTATTTTTTTAGCCCATTGTAATAGGTAATAAAATTTCATGTACGTAATATAACCCCTTTAACCCACAAAAAGTTGGTCATATAATATTGTATTAGGTTGTAACATAATTATAGTCGCTTTTTTCCAAATGTTTGTAATTCTGTTTGTTTTAAACGGAATACTTTTAATCATATATCGTTGGAAAGGGGATGGTCTGGGCTTTCTGATGACATATGATTTGTTTTGTAAAATGTTTGTTAACGTTAAATATTTTGTTTAGAATGACAGACGATCGTGAGTGTGTGAGAGTGCTTTTACGCGAACGATTCAAAAATGGTGATAAAGCGGCTCCAGCTACTCGAAAAATTAACGAGATGTTTGGTCGTGATGTGATTACAAAGAGGCAAGCACAAAGATGGTTCAAAATGTTTCGCGAAGGACGTACCGGTATCGAACACAAGGAGGGCGCCGGGAGACCCATCAGCGTATGCCGTCGATCGCTTCGTCGAAAGTTCAAGAAAAATCTCGATGGAAGTACACGCGAGTTAGCCTCCGGATTATGCTCTCATCAGACGGTATGGCGCTGGCTTCGAAAGTGCAACAGGCGGTGGAGAAAAGGCCGAGGAATCCCGCATGATCTCACTCCGGCGCAAAAGCAAAAACGCGCGGACACCTGCAAAGAACTGCTTCGTCGCCATCGAAACGGCCGTCTGTTAAGCCAAATCATCACGTGCGATGAAAGCTGGATCTACTAGGGTCGTGTCACAAAATGCGCCTGGCTCAAAAGCGGTGAACCTGCTCATCCGACGCCAAAACGAGACTCCCACGCGGAAAAGCGAATTCTAAGTTTTTTCTGGTGTATGAATGGTCCAGTGTTTTGGGAACTTTTGCCAAAGGTCTCTACGATTAACAGCGAGCTTTATTGTAAACAACTTGATCTTGTTTTAGCAGCTGTGGAAGAAATGGAGACCGCTGGAACTCGAAAGGGCCGCGTAATCTTTCAGCAAGATAACGCTCGTCCGCATACTTCCGATTTGACGCGCCGCCATATCGAAGAGGAACTTGGCTGGGAGCTGCTACCTCACTCGCCTTATTCGCCCGACATTGCGCCATCTGACTACCATGCGTTCAGGTCGTTTAAAAATTTTTTGCGCGGACGGCAATTCAAAAACGACAACGACCTCGAAAATGGGGTTCGCGAATGGATCGAGCAGAAATCGGGTACGGACTTCTTCAAGCGAGGAATCCGAAAATTACCGAAGAGATGGATGACCGTGTGGTTGACTAATGGCGATTATTTGATCTCATGACTTTGTTTTACTGTAGTTTTAATTGTTGAAAGTTTAATAAAAAAAGCGACCATAATTATGTTACAACCTAATAGTTTATTTTTGATGTTTTAATGAACATTTTTAATCTTATGCTATATCTCGTAAACGAATGAGAAAAATACACTAAATTTGTTATTATGAGTGGTCTTTTGTCACAACTTGAGGCCCATTTTTAAGATAGATTTAGAAAATTGAAACGAAGAGATATTATTTACGCAATTTTAATTCGCACGATGAAATCAATCTTCGTACCGTTGATCACCGGAGAATAGAAAACAAAATTTAATTGAATGTGAAAAAAAGCTTATATGTCGGGGAAATACGCATATGGCCGAATAATACGTATATGGCCGGAAATCTTATTTTCCCGTAACGTATACTCTAAGTTTGGGTAAATAAAATGCGGCCGTTCGAAGAATTTTTGAATTCTGTTATAAACGAAGTTTAGCTCAAAATTTTTAAACTACAGCTTGGGCCTGTTTAATGATGATGTTCATTAAATTTAATTTTATGCTTAACCTACACAAAATAACAGAATGAAGGCCAAGTCTATATTTAAAAATTCTTCGAACTTATTTACCGAACTTAGGGTATATTAAAAATTAAGCCAAATTTATATGCATAATTAATTTTTATAATTTTGAAAAATGAATGCATAACGTGAGTTAATTTCATATTTCCTTTCATTTTTGCCATTAATTTTAATTTTTTAAAAATAAAAAATTATTATTTTTAGTTAAATTTCAATTTTTAATGTTTAAAATTGGTTTTTTTTGGTTAGTTTTCCGCTTGCATTTTTGTTTTATAGTTGTATGAGTTTGAGACATTTTGAAATATCATTTATTTTGTTTTCTCAACTTATTTTTTATATCTACGTAAATTTTTGCTTTTATTTACAATTATTCAAAATACAAATCTCATTTTTACGTTTCAAATGTATTTGTTTTAAAAAAACTTGTGGGAAAATTATTTATTAAATTACTTTATAAAAAAGATTTTTAATCGTCATCATTTTTAGTATAATTACGACTCGAAATTAATTTGAGCAGAATTTTATCTACAGTTATGAACTTACGGTGGCCTTTAATTTACTGGCTACTGTAAATAAACTACATGAATAATTTCACCGACGCTTTAAGAATAAAAAGTCATATTTTTATTTTCTTATTGATTGTCGTTGTTCCGCTCATGATTGAACTTAACGAGGCCCATCCGAAAAAAGAACGAATGCGAATATGTGGGAAAAAGCTTATGGAAAAATTAGGGACTCTTTGTATCGATGGCATAATCCCTTTAGATGGTTTGTTATTTTAATGATAGAGTGACATTTGCGAACTCGACATTTGCGGATTTTTCAACTTTGACTAACATTTTGTTATTTTTAAAAATTTTTTGGTATTATCCAATATGACTATTTAATTCAGAATTTTCTTCTTTATCCAATATCTTTTAAATTAAATTTTAACTACCCTAATTTTGCGTGTATAAGGCCGGGTATTTTGAGCCAAATTTAAATTCGCGCCAATGAGTTCATTCTGTGTATCAAATTCGTTGGGGTCCAAATTTTATGCCTGCCTTTGTTTCGGTTTCAAAAAAGTGGGCACAAAATTTGAACTCGCTTGAATCCAATACAACAGAATGAACTCGTTGGAGCCAATTTAAATTTGGTTCAAGACACTCGACCTTATACACGCGAAAGGGTAATTGGTAAAAAAAAGTTCAATTAAGAAAGTAGGATCACTAAAAAATTTCATAAAATAATAAATAACTTTAGTTTTTTTAAGCTATCTTTTTTTCTAGCAATATAAGTTACTTATTGTTAAAAAAAATATTTAATAAATAACTAAATTATGAACCAAAGAGATGAAATTAATTTTCTTTAAAGTGAGATTGAGGTCATTAAAAAGTTAGCCAAAGTTGAAAAATCCGCAAATGTTGAGTCCGAATATGTTTTAATTAATTTTTAAATTAAACATTTATTATAGTTTAAATATTACAAGATATTTTTGTACAAATTCGTTTGATATTTTTTAATTTTTTATTATTTATTATTTATAAAAAAGAAAAATTAGTACGCTAAACCAATTCACAAAGTGATCATTCTTGCTGACTTTTGAAATATGCTTTTTTTGTTTTTCTTCTTGATTATTATTTAAGCTAGATAATTATTTAATAGCATCCATATTACAATTTATATAAATTGTTACGAGCTTTTTGCTTTTTTCATATACCTAATTTAGATTACCCTGTTTCGGAGTATAGGGCTCAATATCCAAAAAATTTTTGAATTTTGACTTGCTCTTCTGTTATTAAAATCAAAGTTAAGTTCATAATTTTTAAGCTACAGTTTGGACCTGCTTTAATGAAGGTGTTCATTAAATTTTATGCTTAACAGATAAAAAATAACAAAGTGAAGTCAAAATCAATATTTAAAAATTTTTTGAACAACCAAGAACTTTGAAAAATGATAAGCATTCTAACTTGTGTCTAGCGGCGCTATTGAGAAAAATATTATTAAGAAAATGAGTAATGTTAAAAAGACTTGCCAACTAGCGTACTGTGGCGATGTAGCTAAGACTAGACCCGGACCTAAGTTCGGATCTTAGCTTAGACTATTCTTCTAAAATGTATTTTTTCCCAATAATAATGCCGGTTTCTCAAAATTATTTTTCCCAAAAATATCTGGTTATTGTGTCCGGCCTGTAAATATAAAAAAAATTAAAACTTTTTGCAAAAAAAACAAAAATTTATTTAAAATAGAAAAACACATATATATTTTTGATCCTTTTAAAATTATTTTTGTGTTTTTTTAAACCATTTACCTACATGTTAAAAAACAACATGTAAATAATAATAACTTTTAGATATTCCTGCTCGTATTCTTATTACCGAGGAGTGTTGTAAGAAGTTCTGCACAAAGGAATTCGTCCTTGAAAATCTTTGTATGTCTAACCAATTAAATTCTGATGAAATTATTGTAAAAAAGCAAAGACGATCAATAAATGCCCATTATCGATCTTCTCTAGGCCATGATCCGCGAAGATATTGGTGAAAGTTCCCATTTTAATAATACTCTTTAAAAATGTTTAATATTTAGTTTTTTATGTAAATATGTATTATATTTTACTAACTTCTTTCTACCCCCCCCCCTCCTCCCTTCCCCTCTTATCTCGCTCCTTCCCGCGAATCTTCCCCCTTTCCAAATCGGAGATTACGTCACACGCAGCAATTTTTGTAGGAAGACAAAATTTTTTTAAACAAATACGATATTTTAACAGATCCGTATAAAAAGTATTCAATTCCCCCTGGTCTAAAACGGTCGGGACTGAAAAAATTAGCTGTCGCTCATACCTGGGTCCCAATTTATGAACCAGCCATCCACAACCCCAATCTATCAATTCAGATGCTGCATAAATAAGTTACGGGTGCATTTCTTGTCATCACTATAAAATTATCTCGAAAAACTTTTTATATACATGTTATATGTTATATGTATATTATCGCATATTTATTTTGCATACTTATTTTTAGTGCCTCTATAAACTAAATTTTCTTTATATTATGTATTTTCTTTATATTATGTATTAATTTATTCTAATTGTAATTTGTTTTCTGTTATAATTTATCATTTATATTTAATTTATTAAATTAGCCTTTCATTTTGTTTTTGTGTTCTCTTCCATTCAAATAATATTTTTTCTCTTATTTTTTATTATTCTTCTTAATTTCATGAATTTGAAAATAAGGGTTTTTAAGTCTTTCAGCTTTTATCATTCTTTAATAATGTCCCTTTATTTTAGCTCACAGTAAAAATTTTGTTATGTACTATATCATTGTATCAGAAAATTTTTTCTTACACTTTTTTTAATTTTGTTGCTATGTAAAATGATCTTTTAAGATGCAATTTTTAAATACATGTATAGTTTTTTTTTTGCAAGCTCAAATTTTTATTTTGTTAAATTTTTAAGATAATCATCTTATTTCGGTGAATAAAAATATTTTTTTCATTTTTGCCTATAGAAACACATAGTGTAACTCGCTGAAACTGTAGAATTTTTATAATCGTTTTTGGGATCAATCGCTGTTGAAATTCTCTACTCATATTTCCACGTTAAATTAAAATAATTCAAAAAAACTAAAAAAGAACACAATTTTTGTACAAAATTAAAGATAAAAAAATTTCAAAGTTTATCAAAAATTACAAAAACAGTTTAATATAAACTTTAGCAACTTTTGAATTAAACAATTTTTTTTCTTTCAACGAATTTTAGATGGGTCTTTATAAAAATGGCAAAATAATCGAGCAAAAAAGTAACAAATTTTGTACATAATTTTGGAATATAAAGTAAAATTTTAGATACCGTATTTCCTCTAATTGAAGCCCCGGGGCTTATATATTTCGATCACCCTATAGGGGGGCTTATATTAGAGGGGGGGCTTATATTGGAGGGGGACTTGTATATTTTAATGTCGTCGCGCCGAAGGCGCGACGAAAAATTTGGAAAAAAGGCAATATTTTTCACAAAATTTCATCAAAATATAAAACTCATAACCATTTTATTCAACAAATTTAACAATATGACGGAAATAACTAACAATATTACGGAAATAAAGTAAAAATATCACGGAAATATTTATAAATCTTCAATTTCTAGAGATACATCGCTTAAAAATCCGTTCTCATCGTCCTCTTCATAGTCGACCTCTTCTTGAATTGGAATTTCGTCACAGGCTTCACGGGCTTCTTTGAGCATCTGTAATCCTTCTGGAACTGGACCGTGTTCCTTGAAGCAATGTATTTTATTACTTTTTGCCCAAATATAATTTGGGCAAAAAGTAAACTTACACGAGTCGTTTCAGATCCTCTTCTTTCTTTACCCATTCTCGGACATTCTTGCGATCTACTTTGAATTTCTCGCTTGCTGAATGAATAGAAATCTGCTTTGCATAGTTGACAACGTCCAATTTCCAATCCACTGAGTAGGCCTTGCGTTTCCTTGCCTTATCGAATTGTTCCTCTTCGTTGTAATCATCGCTGTCATACGCTTGAACAAGATCCATTTTTTGACACAATTCAAAAAATAACAAAAAATAATTCATGGCGGGACAATAAATTTCATGGCGGGACAAAAAATTTTATAAATTTTTTGAATATTGACACTATGTAGAGTTTTTTTATAAGGTTGACAATCGTGATGACCAACCAAATCAAAAAAAGTGACACTATATAGAATTTTCCACTATTGGGAGTTGCCACTATTGGGAGCTTCGACTGTAGTGATATTACAAAAACAAAAAACGGTGTAGAGAAAATGGTCCTCTAGGGGGCTTATAATAGAGGGGGGCTTATATATTTTACTCAACCTCCAAGGGGGCTTATATTAGAGGGGGGCTTATATTGGAGGGGGGCTTCAATTAGAGGAAATACGGTATATAAAAAAGTTTATGAGCTTTTGATTGATATTAAAAACACACATAAAAGATCTATTATTGAACGGTCAATTCAATCTATCCTCAAGGCCAAAAATTGAAAACAATTTTAACACATTGAAGACAATATAATTTTTTAATTTTTTTCGCTAAAGAACGCTAAAGGACCGTGCTCATGGAAGTTGTAGCTTACTCAAAGCTTGAACTCTCCCAATTATAAAAAAATTTCAAAAAAAGACAAAAAGTTTTCTAGAAAAATCTTATGAAGTGCGTGCACCTCATATTGTCCCAGACTTTTTTCTTATGCGATGCATGCACCTCATATTGTCGTAAATTCAATGTGGTGTTAAATTTTTTGTCTAATTTGACATTTTGGCAACATTTCGTAAGACAGTGAAAATTTTAAAAATGCTTTAAAAGTCAGGTTCACGTTTATGAGTGTTGTGTATTGTCAATAACTATAACACAAGCAATTCATAACACAAACAAAGCAACGAAACAAAATTAACGCAACATAACATCCGTATAATTTTGAATTTTTTTAAGATTTAAAAAAGAGGATTATTGAACTTTTTTATTTTTTTTATAAATTCTATAAAAGCATATTCAACATTTTTTAAATAATTTATCCCATACGTGAAACGCGTGTATTTGTTATTAATTTTTCACGCGAATTTATTTCTTTTTCTTTAATTAATTTGCTATTTCCTGTTCTTGGTGGAATTGACGAAGCTGTATTAATAGGCATAATATTAAGATCAGCGACGTTTTCTTCTACGCAATTTCGATTTTTGGCTATTTTTTTTTCCGCTACCCAAGCTGCAGTACGCGCTAGATATGTACTAACACAGTCTTTACTTTCCGCTGCACAAATCTCAAATACATTAACACGTGCAAGAATTATTCGTTGTTTACGATCCGAGAAACCGAAAGCTAATCCGAAAAAGAGCCTGAGTGCATAGCTGTTAAGTGATAAATATTTCGCATTATTCCATCCCATGCGCCAAATTTGACGAGATATAAATTCGGAGATTATTGTTTTAGCATATGTAAAATAATAACTTTCATTAGACTTTATTCCATCGATAGAATTGTTCTCGTTCGTAGTTCGATACCCAAGTGAATGAATTATTGGTTTAAAAAACTAAATATAATAGATTAACTTCAGAATTAGAAATAATATCACAATTCAATTTGATAATTCTTAAACAACTCAATTTAAAAAAATATAAATTAATCATAATCTTTCAACAAAAAATTGTTTACCTGTGTAAATTTTGTGCAATTTGTTTCATCCATACAGTAAAAATATTCGCCTGAACAACGCTTTGAATCTTCAATTAAACAGCGCATTGATGCTTCAGCTACTTTTGCTAATGTTCCAGCATAAATCTAAATAATTAATATTAATAGATAATCGAAAAATTTAATGATACAATACAAAAAATTTATTTAGTAATTTATTTTAAAAATTTTATACTAAAATACTAAAGACTTTTCTGACAAATTGATATCTTTTTGTATGTACACTCCTGGTCAAAATGATAGCCGCACTTGAAAAATAAGAATAATTTGAGTTTAACTCAATAGAAAATAATGATTTTTTTCTCAGTATTTGTTTGCAATTGAGAAATTGTAATTTGTAATCAATTTGAGTTCGAATTGTTTTTGGGACTTTGTTCAGTTGATATTGTAATTTTTCAATTTTTAAAATTGGTCAAAATGATAGCAGGGGTTTATAGTTTCGTTAGTTCCTCGGCATTTTATCGGTTTTATGTGATTGTTTTTGTCATTTTTGAGCTTTATCAATGTTTTACTTTATATTAGTTATGGGCAAAAGAAAGGCGCTTATTGAATTTGAAAAAGGGCACATTGTCGCACTGCACGCTGAAAACTGGAGTTATCGTCGAATAGCAGCTTATGTCGGACGTTCGGACAAAATTGTGCCGTTGGATCCGGCTTCATATGGAACCGCAAAATAAAGTGGTCGTTCAAAGTCCACTAACGCATGACAACGGCGACGAATAATTGCATCGAACTCTGCTCAGATTGTGTCTGATTTGCGTTTCGGATGCAGTCAGAAAACTGTTCGCCGTGTTCTACATGGGAGCGAAATTATCGTGCGCTCTAAAATGATCAAGTGTCCGTGTCTAGCTAATGTCCAATAGGTCGCTCGCCTCCAGTTTGCAGAAGAAAAGCTTGTGCAAATTGACTGGTCAAGGGTTATTTTGTCGGGATACGAGGCATGCCAATAATTTAATTAATTTAACGTTTATAGATTGTCTGTTCTGATGAGGAAAAGTTTAATCTTGATGGGCCGAACGGTTTCTCGGATTACTGACATGACTTACATAAAAAGCCACTCTACTTCTAAAAGCGCAACTTTGAAGGTGGCACGCTGATGGTCTGGAAAGTTTTCGAAGCTGCTGGCACTTTCCTCTTGCGTTTACGTCGAGCAAAATGAACAGCGAAGAGTGCTCAACGAATATTTGACGCCGTTCTGACAAGAAGGCTAACTCTTCATGCAAGACGATGCGTCTATTCACCAAAGTGCGTCTACAATGAGCTTCAGGCAAATTGCTATTTTACCATGGCCAGCATGTTCATTTAACCTGAATTCAATCGAAAATCTATGGGGACTTCTAGTTCGTGATTTTTATTGTGGCAACCAGCAATACGCCGACATCAACGATCTCAAAACTGCAATTCTTGAAGTATGGAGTCGTCTAAATTTAAATGTATTGAATAATCTGGCCCGTAGTCTTCCAAATCGATTGATCAATGTTATAAAATCTAATGGAGGGCCTACTAAATATTAAATGTTAATGTTATATTGTTATTTGTTAATTTTTTGTTCATAAAGCGTTAATTTTGAAGGTGCGGCTATCATTTTGTCCAGTGATAAAAACTCAAACTACAGTAAAACACAGTAATACGTGGGTAAAATTTCAAAAATTTTAAAATTGTTTTAAGATTATGATTTATAATAAAGAAAGGCGTGTTTGTGCAATATTTCATAAAAAACGGCCAATTAAAACTCGAGTTGTGCTACATTTTCAAATGCGGCTATCATTTTGACCAGGAGTGTATTGTAAGTAAAGTTGAATGTTTACATATTGATGCATGCCATTGGAAGGCCCTTCGAAGTGAGGTACACATTGTTCAACTCCTTCTTTAGTAAAAAATGCAAGTGCATGTAAAGCCTCGGGTAAACGAAAATCACCCTCTCCATAAACAAAGGTCGGGCGCAAGAAAACGCACCGTAATATTTTACCTTAGAATGCATTAATTTAATAAATTTAATATTCGTATTTATGTATTTAATTATTTATTTATTTTTTGAGTAATTTTATCATGTCAATTATTTTTTATCACATTGTATTCTTTTTTTTATTTGAGTCAAACATTAAAATACAGGGTGGCCCAAATTGGCGTCGGGATTTGTTTTTGTTATAACTTTTTTATTTTTCGACCAAACTGCCTAATTTTTTTTTTATTTGATACCCGAGAATCCCCCATTTTGTGTGGTACCATATTTGTGCATTAAGTTTTAAGTTAAGCGTATGCAATAATTGTTTTAAAATTTGTGTGATTTTCAGAAATGGAGTATACTGTTGAACAAAAAGTCTGGTGTGTTGTTTGGTATGGAATGTCTGGATCGCCTACAACCGTTCAGCGTGAGTATCGCAAGAAATTTGGGCGTAGTGCTCACCTTCCCAATGACAAATCTATTCGACAATGGTTCGACAAAATCATGGACACAGGAAGTGTGAACAACAAGCCAAAAACAAAAACGAAGTGGGTCCGTACGGAGCTCAAGGTCGAAGAAGTGCTGGTTAAATTTCGCGAGGATCCGCACATCAGCCCGAGATCGTTGGCTCAGAATGAAGGAATGCCATCCCGAAGTTCAATTCAACGAATTTTGAAGGTTCTTGCTTTTGTGATTTTTTGTTGAGTTTATGGTGCGCTTTTTAGGAGGCAAAATTTCACCCCTACAAACTTCAACACGCTCAGAAGTTGAGGCCAGTGGATTATGAAACACGTGTTGTTCACGCTACCTCGCAGCTGGACTTGACGCAGGAGTTCTTCGGCCGAATCCTCTTCTCCGATAAAGCTCACTTCCACATCCATGGCCACGTCAACCATCAAAAATCTACCGCACCCAGCCGACCGATCTCGACGACCTCCAGTCGAGAATTCAGCAGGCGTTCGATAATCTGCCGCAGGACATGATTGACCGCTCCATCGACTCATATGAACGTCGTATCGAGCGGTGTATTGAAGTGGACGGACGAAGCGTGGAAATCAATTTCGCAAATTGAAACATTTTTATTGTTGTTTTTTTTGTTGTCATTTTAATAAATTTTGTTGTTATGTTTGATACCACACAAAATGGGGGATTCTCGGGTATCAAATAAAAAAAAAAAATTAGGCAATTTGGTCGAAAAATAAAAAAGTTATAACAAAAACAAATCCCGGCGCCAATTTGGGCCACCCTGTATTATAAACAAGCATATGCCTTGATGAATATAAACAAAGTACATATTTTTGAAACCGTTTCACACCTAAACTGAAGTAACTAAATATAACATTTAATCAATGCAAATAGAAAACAAGGGTTGCTTTTTTCAGCTTCCATGAATGACTTTTGGTGCATGTAAACATTATAAATCCAACTTAATAAATAACTACCTGGACACCTAATGTGTAAACAATATTTATTCTTAAAGGAATGCAGCAATATAAAACAAAAATAGTAATGAACAACAAAATAGAGAAAATGCACAATGATGTTTCAAAACGATAATTAAAAATTTTGACATTCAAATGATATTTAATGCTTGTAATTATAATTTCGAGAGCAGAATATTTTCAAAACATGATTTTCAAAAAAACAACGAAATTATAAGGTTAAAATTAAATGTAGAAAATGTTAGAAAAGTAACAATTAAGAATTGGCCAAAACAACAACAAATAATACAATACCACAATGCTATATTAAATTACTCTAAGTTCGGGTAAATAAGATGCGGCCGTTCGAAGAATTTTTGAATATTGACTTGTCCTTCATTCTGTTATTTTGTGTTTGTGAAGCATGAAATTTAATAAACATCTTTATTAAAGCAGGCCCGAGTTGCAGAATAAAAATTATGAGCTCGATTTCATTTATAACAGAATGACAGAATGAAGATCAAATCAATATTCAAAAATTCTTCAAACAGCCGCGTCGTATTTACCCAAATTTAGGATAAATTATTTTCGTACTTAACGATAATTACTTATGATTAAAAGGAGACAAAAATGTTACGAAAATGTTTTCATGTAAATAACAATTGAAAACTAATAATTTAGGTTTTCAAATATTGTAAGGCATTATTAAACTTTTTCAAAATAATATACATATGATCTTCTCGTTTTATTGTCATACCATTGAAAAGTATACGCTCGTTGAAATTACGCGCATGTAGTTCCGCTTGAGTACGTGTGAAACCATATTCGCCCAACAAATAAGATGATGGTTCACCGCCATGCATAGCCTCTGACGTACCAAAGTTATCCTGTGGTGGCAAATTTGCATACGCGTCACCCACGTAAATGAGATTTGATACAGATGCATTTACCATCGCTTCCATTAAGCATTTTGTCACTACAAATATTTATCATTATGTTCATATTTATATATGTATATTGGACAGATTAAAAGATAATTACCACATTAAAATGTGGTCAAAAATTTAAAATTTTCGAACATACCGTGCAAATTATCTTTCATATAAAGTTTGTTGATATACGATTGATCAAAATGAAATTTAAATTCAAAACGCTTTCGGGCTAAATGAAACACTACATCCACATCTTGCAATACTTTTTCTAATCTCCTTGTATCAGTTAAATCGAAGCGATGATGTGCAATTGGAATTTTCATGGGAAATGCTAAATAACTTTTTTTGTTAGTAATATGTTAATAAATTTCTAAATGAAAATTTAATTCAATTTTACTTAAAAATGGATTAAAAGGTTTCCTATCTACGGTACGAATTTCGCCAATTAAATAAGATGAATTTTCTTGAAGATATTTAATTAAATGTTCGGCTATAAAACCGCATCCTCCCGTTATTAATACATTAAGCATGTCGGATTTAAAATTCGATTATGACGTCTGCATCTATAAAGATTTACTACAACTCTATTCTGCTTGTAATTACAGGGTGACACAAAAAAATTTTTGCTCTAAAAACTTTATTTTTCAACAAAAACAAAAATTTAATAATAAAAATCATAAACAACAATTCTGATCATTGCATATTCAGCCGGTTTCAAAGTTTAGCGGCGATACAAAGCTCCAAACGTTATTAAAAATTTTAGGCGTCGGGTCGCAAAACTCGATGGCAGTTTTTTGATGATAACTTTTAATTGGGATGATATATTTTTTTTAATTTTAGTTTTATTTTAAAGCCCATTTAATTTTGCATAGGAGCTATTTAAGATATTTTATTATCTTTTTTAAATTAACTCCAGTAAACATTAAAGAAATGCTGACAGTTAGATAATTGTCAAAAAATCAAAATTGCTCAATTTTTGCTATCTTAGAAATACTATTTATTTTAATTTTCATCAAGCCTTCTTTTAAGAACATGTAAAAATAAGTAAAAATATTCCAAATATCAAAAATTAGATCAAATGATACAAAATTTAAAAAGTTATAATAAATTGAAAATTGACAAAAAAATAGTTGGGGATTTGCGGCCCGACGTCGAAAATTTTTAGTCATGTTTGGAGCTCTGTATCGCCGCTTAAGGAGCCCACTTTTAAACCGGCTGAATATATGATGATCAGAATTGCTGTTTATGGTTTTCATTATTAAATTTTTGTTTTTGTTGAAAAATAAAGTTTTCATAGCAAAAAGTCTTGATGATCGTTTTTGTGTGTCACCCTTTATAATAATATAAAAATATAAAACTCGTTATGTGGGTAAATTTGATTTTTAAATGTTTAACAATCATTTGAATTTTATTTAATTGAAGTATCCTTCAATTAAATAAATCTCATCTATTCTGTAAAAAATCAGCAAAAAAAGAGAAAAAGAAAAAAATACATGCTTCATTGTTTTCTAATTTTTTGTTCCAATTTCAATTTTTACATCGACAAAAATATTGAAATTTTTTAAAATCATATTCCAATTATAAAATGAAATATATAGCAATGCAATGAAATGAAAAAATATTGCAAAACCATCCTACATTGGTCATAGAACAAGTGCAAATGTAATGTACGCAAATACATATAAAAAAAACCATTAAAGATATTTGCGCACACTGCAAATCCAAAATCAAAAATAAAAAAATCAGATTTCATTAGAAAATATATATTTGCGAAATAGCAAACTAGCAAAATAAATCAATTTGATGAGTTAGATATCACGCAAAGAAAAAAAATATGCGCAAATGTGTATGTAATAAATTACAATATATTGGATATGTGTGTGCATATAGTATTGCTAATCTTTGATAAATTTTGATAATCTTTGATAATAAATTTATTGTATCCTAGAAATAAGATTATGAAAATGAATGAGAATTTATGTAAATTTATTTGTTTAAGTTCGTTTGCTGAGATTTTCCTTGATTATATTTTACGTAATAAAATAATACAAGCAATGTGTACTGGTTGCAAAATCTGTAGTCCGAAAGCAGTTGCTAAAAAAAATTCTTGATCGAAGAAGCTGTAATTAATAAATGTGAGAAATTTAAAAAAAATGAAAATGCACAACAGAGAATTGCATTTAAACGTAACTCCCGATAACATCACCATCCAATCAATAGCTTATTACTGTCTTTTCTTAGGAAAAAGCATACTAATTTTAATAATCTTTCAGCAATTTTTACAAATTATTGCATAAAGCAATTTATTGAATTATATTTCATATATATATATATATATATATATATATATATATATATATATATATATATATATATATATATATATATATATATATATATATATATATATATATATATATATATATATATATATATATATATATATATATATATATATATATATATATATATATATATATATATATATATATATATATATATATATATATATATATATATATATATATATATATATATATATATATATATATATATATATATATATATATATATATATATATATATATATATATATATATATATATATATATATATATATATATATATATATATATATATATATATATATATATATATATATATATATATATATATATATATATATATATATATATATATATATATATATATATATATATATATATATATATATATTATATATATATATATATATATATATATATATATATATATATATATATATATATATATATATATATATATATATATATATATATATATATATATATATATATATATATATATATATATATATATATATATATATATATATATATATATATATATATATATATATATATATACATATAAATATGTATATGTTATATAACAAACGGTGCAATCTTACAATAAAAATAAAAATAATTTAAAATATCTCCTTTTACAGATCTTATCGTAAACTTCCGCGCCAGTGGAAAAAAAGAGAGTTACATGGTAATTTTAAATAGCACGCTATCGCAAAGCAAGCCCTTTTTAAACAAAAACGCGTCTTTCTTTGAAAATTAAATTCCATACTAATTTTAATATTTTGTAAATCTCCAAAACTAAATTCCAAGACAGATGAATTAAGTTTGAAGCTTTTAGAATTTTTTATAATAATACAAATACATGATGCTCCAATTTTGTCTGCCAACTTTCTTTGTCATAACTTTTCGCAACCGACCTTTTTTGCATCTGATTAAAAAAGTATGGACAACATTAGTGGGTAGACGTTTCTGCGCACTGGGAGTCGAACCTATCATATTAAGCTTTTGAGCCCGACTCCCAATCAACCGCGCCATGCTAACACAATGTGGAGGGCTGTGAAAATCGGTGAAAAGAAAACGCTTCTTTTCTTTTTGCTCTCATCGTCAGCATAAGAAGGGTATTTTTCTGTTCTGGGATGCTTTTCAAATATACAATCAATCTTGAAACTCATGTGTCAACATAACTCTAAAAGCTTAACTCATCCGGACAGTTTATAATCACATTTTGCATCGAGGCATTTTTTATAAAATGTAATTTAAACTTAATATTTTTAGGTAATTCCAGGTGATTACTCCAAGTTAATTACAAATTTCTGAAAAATAAGATTATATCTAATCAAATATTCCGTTTTTAAAATTTTATATTGTTAGCTTCAAATTTATAATTTAAACAACTTTATTAATGAAACCAGGAAAAAATTTCATAAGATAAGAGAACAAATTTAAAAGAACAAATTGAAAGGAACAAATTTAAAAAAAAACAAAGCAAATGACTTTTTCTTAACAAATTTATTTTTCAAACAATTACCAGTCGCTGGACGGCTGTTCATAATGGGACGTTCCGAAACCAATAGCACGCTGAAGGAAATCCGGAACTTCCTGATCAACATCGCGAACAAACTGAAAAAAAATTGTTGACCTTTATTCAAAAATAAATTCATCAATACATTAAAAATATATCATTGAAAGACTAAAATTACCTCGACCAACTTCTTTGCGATATTCATGTCAACTGGATCCGTGTCGTCAAAGAATGACGTAGCCTTTCCCATCTTCAAACGACCAGTGCGACCGATACGATGAACGTACGTAACCGCGTCATTCGGCAAATCCATATTAATCACCTGGGAATTTTTTGCATACACAGTCAAATCTGTCTAGTGTGACACCCTCGGGACAGACCAAAGGTGCCATGGCAGACAGATTGCCATATTAGACAGGTTTTCCAAGATAAGCTTTTTTTTGTTGGGACTGAGCATCGGTGCCATAGTAGACGGGTTTGATTATAAATTGTTTTAAAGTATCTAACCGAGATGAGAAAAATTTTTTTTTATAAAAAAATTTAACTACATGTTAGCAATTTTTGATTGGGCTTGCTGAAACAGATTGAAATATGCTAAAGCTCAAAATATAGCCACAAAATATGAAAATGGCCTAAATGCTATGTGGCTATGTATCATTGAAAGTTTAATAAATGACATCCATACATGATCCAAATCTTTAATATCAATGCCACGAGCACAAACATCAGTCGATACAAGCACGTGGATGAAATTGTTACGAAAGTCTCGAAGAGCCTGTTCGCGAAGTTTTTGCGATCGATCCCTATAAAAAAGAAATGTTCATTATTTAAACGCGTTTTCATTTCTATTTGCAAAATTCGTATCGATTTGTACCTGTTGTAAACTAAATAATGGAAAGAAATTTAAAAAATTTTTCATTACTTGCTCAAAAAAAATAATTTTACACTTTTCAAGTAGTTTTAAAGCGATGAGTCAGCCTCTCTAACACATACCCATTGATGGTCGACGCTTTGATCTGATGCTCGACGAGAAAAAGCGAAACCAAGTCGGCGTCGCGCTTCGTACGCACAAAAACAAGCGTACGACAAAGCTCGGGCCCATTTGCTTAAAGAAAAAGAAAGTTATCAGACTAAAATTTCTATAATAAAATCTTAAAGCTTTAAAATTTGAACGATAATCGCCTAAAAACATCTTTTTGCATTTATCATTAATTCTAAAAGAATACGATTTGTCTTCTTCTGCTCCTCCATCTCGTGCATCAACACTTCGAGAAGTCGATGTTTCTTGTCGTTTTGTTGAACGTGCTCAAATTTTTGAATGACACGACTGTTCGCGGCGACCAATTTTTGATTGGAGACGAACACGCAGTCCGGCTTGAGCACGTCGTTCGAGAGCGCCTGAACCTGTTCGGGAAATGTGGCACTGAATAGCATGGTCTGGCGACTGTTCATCTGAAAACAAAAAAAAAATTAACGTAAAATTCAGCGTTCGCAATTTCGAATTTACGTCAGGAAAATTCGGCGCTCCAACAATTACACGAATATCATCGAGGAAATTAGCCTCCAACAATGTGTCGGCCTCGTCCAAAACGAGAAATTCTACTTCATCAACGGAAATCTGAAAGAAATATAATAAATTTTGGCTCCTCTATTATGTTCCTAAAATAATGAAGATTTTTCTTGCCATATATACTATTTTTTCATATATATATATAATATATATATATATATATATATATATATATATATATATATATATATATATATATATATATATATATATATATATATATATATATATATATATATATATATATATATATATATATATATATATATATATATATATATATATATATATATATATATATATATATATATATATATATATATATATATATATATATATATATATATATATATATATATATATATATATATATATATATATATATATATATATATATATATATATATATATATATATATATATATATATATATATATATATATATATATATATATATATATATATATATATATATATATATATATATATATATATATATATATATATATATATATATATATATATATATATATATATATATATATATATATATATATATATATATATATATATATATATATATATATATATATATATATATATATATATATATATATATATATATATATATATATATATATATATATATATATATATATATATATATATATATAGTTTTCATTTACGTCTGAAAAACTCTAGTAAATTATGAAAAAAAAACAAAAGTTCGTTCAAATTTCAAGATCAAAATAAGTGTATCCATTTATAACGTACTAAATTAGCCGAAATAAAGTGCTTCAATCGTCCGGGAGTGGCACACAAAATGTCACAGCCAGCGTTGAGCTCATTCAAATTGGCATGCATCTTATATTGGCCGTAAGCCTTGGCGACTTTAATACCGGTCTCTAGAATAATGAACAAAAATTAAAGCAACAACTTTGAAGAATCTCTTTAGAAAAATAATTCAGTATGTGAAATAATGCGGATTGAGAAAAAGGAGCCAATTCTTAATTAGGAGTGTGATAAACAAGAAAAATAGCGAACCATAAGCAAGTTTTCGTCCCTGCTCGTAGACCTGAGAGCAAAGCTCACGCGTCGGCTCTATGATAATGGCGCGCGGAGAAGGCTTGGAAAGCGGTTTTGTCTCTTGGCGTGGCCTACGCAACAACATTTGAATGATCGGAAGCATGAAAGCAGCTGTCTTTCCACTTCCGGTCTCCGCATGGCCTTTCACGTCACGTCCTGTTCAAAAAAAAAATGGGTGAAATAAGAGAAATTAAAATTTAGAAAAAAAAACCGGCCGAAATCGAACCTTCCATAACAACGGGAATAACAAATGCTTGGATTTTACGCGGACGAATGTACATCGATCGCTCGACAACGTTCTTCAGCAAAATGCCATCAAAACCGGCCGATTGCCATGTGCTTTAAAATTCGAATTGCATTAGTATCAGGCCAGAGATTAACCCAGAAAATTTAAACAATATTAATTCAAAAACCAAAATGATAAATCTTTGGGATTAAGAAAAAAAAAAGCGCATACTCCATCATCACAAACTGATTGATATTGTCTCCACTTATGCGAATGTCATCGTCATCCTCAACAATCAGGCGATAGCTTTCCGCGTGTTCCACATCCTCCTTGTACAATTCCTCAATAGAACGCACGTCCGGAATGTAATTGTTAGGTGGTGGACGCTTGGCTAAAAGTAAAAAAATATATTGATTAACGTCAAAAAATATATACAGATAACGATTAATATCGAAAATAATAGCAAATAAATTCCTTTTATTCTAATAATCAATCGTTTACCATCTCCGAAGTCATCACAAAAGCCATGATTAAATGAGCGATTGTCGCCATTATTGAATGAGCGATTGTCGTCATTATTGAATGAGCGATTATCGCCATTATTGAATGAGCAATTGTCGTCATTATTAAATGAGCGATTGCCACCATTATTAAATGAGCGAGCGTCAGGTGAAGAATTGCAACCCCACATTGTAAACTAAAAACTAAAAAGCAAAATTGTATGACTAAATTCCTTTGCTGCTGTGACATTTTAAAAAACAGGGCCAATAATAATAAATAATAAAAAAAATATGAGAAACCCTTCAAAAAATTTAAGATATCAAAATAAAAAGCTAGAAATTTCGTCTAAATTCGATTTGTTGAAGAAAATGCGCTGGAAAAAATAGTTGATTACTGTAAATGCACAAAAAGGATTATAAAAACTTGGCGAATTGTTTATAGTTGAAAATTTCAACTCGATATTAAGGCCTTAATTTCGCGGGGCTGCATCCCAATTAAAGTGTAGCGACATTTTCGCATTTTTAAATTTAGTAAACTTTTTGAGGTCCTACTTTACTTACAGAAAAGTGATTTTAGCTATTGGATTCAGAATTTAATTTTCTTCATCGATTGACATATAACATTCGTCCGCGTAAAATCCAAGCATTTGTTATTCCCGTTGTTATGAAAGGTTCGATTTCGGCCGGTTTTTTTTCTAAATTTTAATTTCTCTTATTTCACCCATTCCTGTTTGATGTGACATTTAGCGCATTTTCACTAATAATCAAAATTTTACTCAAACTTTAGCTCAGAATTTTTTTCGGGGCCTACAATCAACACCAAATTTCACCAAGAGATAGAGAATTTAATGGGGATGATCCGAAATTACAATTTGGAGACCTCATTTTAAGTGACACCCACATTCCTGTTGTATAAAATTGAAAACTTCCAAAAATAATGAAAAATAAAGCACAAATTGATATTTATGTGTGTAAAAATTAAAGCGTGAAATTCAATTAAGAATTTCAAGCTCTATTTGATGTGAAAGCCATAGTTCACGTTATTTGACATTCAGTTCGAAGTAAAATTTAAAAAATTAAAAAAAAAAACGATTTGGCTGTCAGTTTCTATCATCATTTTGAGAACGGCGTGCACAAGCGTCGAATGCGCAAGTGAGAAATTAATATTTGCGAAAATGTAAATAAGTCTAGTAAATGTTCTTCTCCCATCCTCGGTCCACAAAAATCTTTTTCTATTTTTTAAATTGTATTTAGTGGTTTTTGATTGTGCTGAACCCGAAAGCCACTCATTTTTCTAGGATAAACAATATCAATTTAAGGTGTAGACCTAGAAAGCAGTGACCTCCACATAAAATAAGTTTTATTGAATATGTGCCTTTGGACGAATTTTTTTAATTGTAAATAATAATTTTCTATTACAAGTGTGTTCTTAGGTATATTTTTTAATAACTAATAAATGTTTATGGTCGAAATAATTATTTTAAGATAAAAATAAAAATCAAATATTTGTTTTTGTTAATGTATTTATTAATTTGCTTAGTATAATTTCTTTTACAAAATATTTCTTCGTTGGTGCATATTTGCCGTCTAGGAAGCGAATGTATTCCAATATAAAGTCAAAACAATTCCAATATTCTTCGGAATAGCACTAGAAAAAATGCAGCAAAACTTAAGTTTTTCTGATATTATACACTGCGGAAAAAAAGTTTGTAGGCACCTGTTTTTTGGCCCTCATTTCATGTAGATCTCTAAGGTTTCAAAAACTGGTAATTATTATTAAATGAGATGAGTAAACAGATGTAATTAATTCAAAAAAGCGCAATAAGTTTTATGTAAAATGCATTTTCACGAAATGTTACGTTTCCAAAAAAATTTGTAGTATAAATTAAAATGTGTAATAATCTAACTTTTGGATAATTTTGATCGTTGTTTCTATTTTATAGTATTATTTGGATCAGTATCATTCAATAGGCAAAGGGCGGTCGCTTAAAAAATCGAAATCTGGAAGATCCAGGTCCTTCACGAAGCGATTACGGTATAAATCGGACGTTTAAGAAATGGTATCAATGTACATAATTTGAACTGATATCTGTTCAAACAATTACCAAATGTGTTACTGTACTTATGGGATCTTTCTTTATGACTTGATTTTATTCAAAAAATTTTTAAAAATTTTGAAAAAATGATTTTTTTAGTCTTGACACGAAGATTACGGTATCAGAACCTAGCCCATCCTAAAGGCCAAGCATTTTTGCATGAAATGAGGGCCAACAAGTACATGAAATGAGGGCCAAAAAACAAGTGCCTACAAATTTTTTTCCCACAGTGTATATCTACTTTTAAAAAACTTACTTCAGTTTTGAATTTATTGATGTGCTTTTCCAAGAATTTTTGCATTACATTATCTATTATGATTAGCTTCAAAGAATCTCTCCATTCTTTTAAACTTTCAATGTTGATTCCGTTTTCGTTGTACGAAATGACTTTATTATCCATCAATATTCCAATATGTAAATCATCACCAATTTTATACCTACAATAATATCGATAAAATATTTAACCTACTTTACACGATTATATATTGAACTTACTCTTTAAATGATTTCCATGTTGGTTTTAATAGTATAGCATTTTGATTTTGAATATTGATTATGTCTTTTTTTGGTTTTATATTTGACATTTATGTTAATGACTATTGAATGTTTTTAGCGTTAATATGAATTAAATACAGGTTTTCAAAAATTGTTCAGCTTTAATCGAGAAGAGCGAACATGATTTTATTTGATTATCTTACTGATCATTTAATTCTAATTATGATACATAATATGTCTCTTTAAAATTAATCTTTGATTTTTAGAAATTTTAAATTTTGTAAATCATATATTTGCCTGTTATTCTTTCTCCTTTCGAACGCAAGATTAAAAATTTTGTCTTAATTTTAACTTTTAAATAAAATTTTTGAAATTTGTTATTCGAGCGCGAAATTAAATTTGCTTTCATGCGTAAAATTTTATAAATTGCAGTTTAAAAGTTTTTTATGTGTCATCTAAAGTTGACAAACGTTGTTCTCTCATTTATCATAATGAAATACTAATTAATATGTAAAAGCTTTTTCTTTTATCTAATTGAACGCTTTTTTGGGATATATTTTCTTGGACTTTGGACTTTTAACATGCTATTTGAATTTTTACTTAAGTTTCATTTATCGATTTTTTATAGAATGTTTTCCGGACGAGTCTTTAACAATCGATTATCGGCTTTTTTCGTTCGCCAACTCTCGACTATTCAAACTGGCGAGCATATTAACGTTACAGAAAAAATGGATGGCGTATTTAACGTCGAGCTTAACAGACCCAACAACCGGAATGCATTCACGCTCGAGCTTTGGAAGTGGGTTTTAATTTTTTCGTTTTTTGATACCTAAAACAAATTTATTTTTAAGGGATTTGAGCAATGTTTTCAATCATCTATCCGATCACTCTAAATGCCGGTGTATTGTTTTATCCGGAGCAGGAAAATCGTTTTGCGCAGGGATCGATCTTCGAAATGGCATAACGGTATGGCATCTGCAAATGTATATCGGTTATATATGTTGCGGGAAAATATGTTACACGGCCAAATACGTATTTTTCCGGCCAAATACGTATTTTCCCGGCCAAATACGTATTTTTCCGGCCATATAAAAAAAATTTTTCACATTTATTTAAATTATCGTACACTTTTATCGTAAATTTTATCGTATTATCGTAAACTTTTATCGATAAAAGTTTACGATAATTTAAATGAATGTGAAAAAAATTTTTTATATGGCCGGGAAAATACGTATTTGGCCGGGAAAATACGTATTTGGCCGTGCAACATATTTTCCCGTAACATATATATTACAATCAAAAAACATGTTGAATTTTTAATTTCCTATTTTCTTTTAAATTTAAAATAGGTAATTTTAAACACTGTTTTTGCTTTTTTTTCAAGGAATTGATCTCAATAATTAATGATGATTCTTTGGACGTGGCGCGTAGGTCTCGTCGAGTGCGAAGCATAATCAAAATTTGTCAGGACGGATTTACGGCTGTGGAGAAGTGCCAAAAACCTGTTATAGCTACATTACATGGTCACTGCGTCGGCGCTGGAATTAGCCTGGCTGGCTGTTGCGACATTCGTCTAGCCGTCAAGGACACTGTTTTCTCTGTTAAAGTGGGTGCTATTCTCTCATTAAATAATTATTAATTACATTTATTGCCACATATGGCTTGGATTGGACGACACTCCAATTAAATTTGGAGCTGAAATTATTGATTCATTTTTTGCGCGGTTATTCTCCATAAAAGTGCAGTTTTTTACATTCTCGAAAATATTCCCAGGAAGTGGATATTGGAATTGCAGCGGACGTTGGGATTTTGCAACGTTTGCATTTTCTCACCGGCAACGATAGTTGGAGTCGCGAGATAGCGCTAACCGCACGCGATTTCAATGGTACGGAGGCGCTTCAACAAGGTTAGCCGTCAGTCATTATACAATAGAATATTGAATCAGATTATTCACATTCACAGTGGCACATTTATTCGCTTTTTTTCTTCAATTTCTTTGTAGGTTTTTTATCGCGAGTGTTCGACACGCGGGAGGAATGCGCGGCGGCGGCATTCTCGCTAGCACAATCGATTGCCGGCAAGTCGCCAATCGCGGTACAGGGCACTAAACTCGCTATGAACTACGCGCGCCGTCACGGCGTGGACGACGCCATCGAGTGGATCGCCACTTGGAATCAATCACAACTGCAATCCGAGGATATTGTTCAGAACGTGAGCGCTCGTATGTCCGGTGGAAAGCCAACCTTTCGTGATGTTTAAAAAATGATTTCGACAATTTTTATTCGCATTTTTTTATTATTATTACTTTTGCGTGGTAAGTGCTGTGCCATTATGCTTATGATATTCAAATTCCATTATATGTGTTTATTAATTTCCCTTAAATTTTATAGGAATTGTCTTTTCATGCCGCGGCCATATCAAAAAATTACATCTATTTAAAATTTTTTAAATATTTTATTAATTGCGAAAAAGTAATTTTTGAAAGACGAAATTATTTTTTCCGTCCCTTTTTTTCTCTCCCTCCAAACATTATCAAATCGAATTTTATCATCATCATAATTTTTTTCATCATGATTTTATGCGGTACACCGATTGAAGACTAATAATTTTTATTTTTTTATATTTTTCGCATTCGATGCGAATTTTTTTTTTTCGATTGAACAAATAAATTTTTTAATCACAATTTGTTTATGATTTATTTTGTAGAGAAGGCTATTTAATTTTAAAAATATTTTTTATGATCATTTTTTGGTATAAATATTTTTTTTAAATTTTAAACGGTTTTTAGGCGGTTTATCACGACAATCAAAGCGAAATTCACGTTGACTTTACAGCATGTTCAATACTGGGTAGAAAAAGTGTTGTTCATAAAATTATATTTCTCTCTCTTTTTTTTTGTCGATTAGAGTGGAAAGCGTGTGTTATGACAGCGCATTTTTTGCTATAAAAAAATCATAATGAAAGTGAAGGAGGTGACTAGGGTCTGAGGCTTGACCCCTCCCCGGAATGAAGCAATTAAATATAAGTATTCGCCGATGCAAAGACCACAAAAATAAGCGTTTTTTTTCTTCTAGGAAATTCGCACAAAAGACGGTGGTGATTTCGGGCGCGTCGCGCGGAATCGGCAAGCAAATTGCGCTCAAACTGGCGAGGGATGGCGCGAACATTGTCGTCTGCGCGAAGACCAAAGTCGCTCATCCGAAACTGCCCGGAACAATCTACACGGCTGCCGAGGAAATTGTCAAGGTTGTGGCTTTTCCGACTTTTTTTTTTTAAATATAAAAGATGTTAAATGTTTTTTAGAATTCTCGTTTGTTCGATAAATATTTGAAATTTGTTTTTATGAGTATTGGGATTTTCTCGCGACAGCACACACACATAGTCACCCTTAATTCCCAATTTTATTATATAGGCCGGCGGAAGGGCGTTACCGTGCGTGGTCGACGTTCGCGACGAGCAGTCCGTTCAGAATGCCATCGAATCGGCGATGAACGAGTTTGGCGGCATCGATATTTTGATCAATAACGCGAGCGCGATTTCGTTGACCGGTACTTTGGACACGCCGATGAAACGCTACGATCTTATGCACAGCGTGAACACACGTGGAACATTTCTCATGTTAGTTTTCTCGGTGGCTCTAACAAAACGTCGTTGTCCATTGAAATTTACGAGATTTCAGGTCGCAAAAATGCATCCCGTATTTGAAACAGGCCAAGAATCCTCACATCCTGAATCTTAGTCCTCCGCTTCTTATGGAAGCTCAATGGTTTCAGCATCATGTTGGTAGGCTTCAATATATTTGATATGAAATTTTATTACTCATTTTTCACATATAGTTCTTCTTGAAAAAATAATTACCCCAATTTCGCGTGTGTATAAGCCGCGGGTGTTTTGAGCCAAATTTAAATTGGCGCCAATGAGTTCATTCTCTATTCGTATGCGGATCCGTTGGAGTCCAAATTTTGTGCCCACTTTTATGAAACTGAGAGAAAGGCGGGCGCAAAATTTCGACCCCAACAGAATGAATTCATTGGCGCGAATTTAAATTTGGCTCAAAACACCCGGCCACTTATACAATTAGCGTAATGTTTTTTTACATATTTGATTCGATGTTTTGACGCAAATTTTTCCAGCGTATACGATAGCGAAGTATGGCATGTCGATGTGCGTGCTGGGCATGAGCGAGGAGCTTCGTCCGTTTGGCATTGCGGTCAACGCGATTTGGCCAAAAACCGCGATTTGGACGGCCGCTATGGACATGCTAACCGCCGGTAGTTCTTCCATTATACAACATCCGGCCACTTATATAATTAGCTTAATACAATTAGCATGAATTTTTGTTGATTTTTCAAATATTTTTGTTTGTTGTTTTTTTTCTAGGCACTGGCGAGGCCGGCTGCCGCAAGACAGACATTATCGCGGACGCCGCCTACGCGATGCTCAGCAAGAACAGTCGTGAATACACCGGAAACTTTGCAATCGACGAGGACGTGTTGAGACACGAGGGACTAACCGACTTTGACCAGTACGCTTGCGTAAAAGGTAGTTCAGCTTTTTCTGGCTTTTATCTTTTGGAAAACGACTAAATTTTACAAGAAACATATAGGCGTCTCGTTGATGCCCGACTTTTTCGTTCCCGGCATTTCGTACGAGGCGGCGGTCGGCGCGGCCAAAGACGATTCACGAGACATGAGCCGGGACGCGATCAAGTCGTTCGATCTCAACTCATTAGCCGAAGAGATTGTCAAAAGTTTGCCGTCGGAAATGGCCAAAAAAATCGGCGCCGTTTACGACTTCTCTTTGATTGGTACTTTGTCACCGCTCGTTTTTTTTATTCTGAAAAAGATCTACTTAATCGATCTACTAACTTTTTATATGAAATTAAAAAATAGAAGAATATTTGTGTTAAGATGGTTCGTCGAAACGCGAATTGTGCATTGACTTGAAGAGCGACCCACCGGCGGTAAATCTTAAGACGTCGACTTCCGGCTCGGACGTTCAGTTTGAGATGACGCTCGAGGACTTTGGCCGAATGCTTCGCGGCGAATTTTCGTCTTCGCAGGCGTTTATGCAGAAGAAGATGCAGATACGCGGCAACATGGCCAAAGCCATTCAGCTGGAGAGTCTTCTCAAAAACTCGATAAAAACTAAATCCAAGCTTTAAAGCGTGAACCCTTTTTGATCCCTTTTTTGACTGCCTCGTTACTAATTGATTTCCCATTTGTCTAGGTTGCCTTTAATTATTTTAAATTTTTGTGGCTGATGGCTTGTTTGTAGCTTTAAAAATATATATATTTAAATATATGACGTCTTAATTTTAGTCGATAAATGTGAATAAGACTCATAATTAAATATTAAGATACCATATTATATAAAAAAAATTCGTTTTTTTGTGTATATGTTACGGGAAAATATGTTACACGGTCATATACGTATTTTCCCGGCCATATAAGATTTTTTTTCACATTCATCTAAATTTTGTTTTCAATTGAGAAAAAAGTTACTTAAAAACAATTAAAAGAATGATAAAATTTAAAAAAATTTAAAATGTGTCTTTTAAAAGTGAATAGAAAACAAAATATAATCAAATGTGAAAAAAATCTTATATGAAGATACGTATATATTGGCGCTTTTTGTTGGCGTGGGGGGGGGGGGGGAAATATACGTATATGGCCGCGGAAAATATTTTCCCATAACATATATAAGTAATTTTAAATTGCAATAAATTAGAATGAATTTTTACATTACTTTTTTTCTACGAATTAGGATGATATTTTTGTGGCTCAAATCTCAAATCGATGAAAGTTTTAGTCCTCAAGAGTTACTATTTCCATATATTATTTTAAGCATGTTTTACAACAATAATAATTATTTTGAAGAAATAAATTAATTCAGTAAAACTTGCATATAAAAACGTGCTTTTGGTGCACTATTCAATCCCAATAAAAATGATTAATGGAATTGACTCGTATTCTTTAATATAAATTCTAATTTTTGATAAAATAGACGTGATTTTTTTATTTTTCAGTTTTTACTTTTTTTGTTAAATTTTATTTAAATAGTAATAAATATGCACCCTAATTTCGCGTGGATAAGGCTGGGTGTTTTGAGTCAAATTTAAATTCGCGCCAATGAGTTCATTCTGTTCGTATCGGATTCTTTTTTGTGCCCGCCTTTGTCTCGGTTTCATAAAAGTGGGCGCAAAATTTGGACTCCAACGGATCCGCATACAATAGAATGAACTCATTGGCGCCAATTTAAATTTGACTCAAAACATCCGGTCTTATACGCGCCAAATTAGGGTATTTGTTTATGATGGCCGAGTGTTTGGAAGTGAATGAATTCACGAATGGCTCTACATCATATCCCGTTAGCCGTGCCGAGGCCGACAACGACCGAACGTTAGACCGACTAAGCTTTCGTCGCCAACAGGTCCATTATATTTATTATACGCATTTGCATTGTCATATTTTTCTATTGATAAACATATATTATATATTATTATTGTTAATGTGTTGTTCTCAATTAGTTATATTTTACAGATTGAAATAGAAAAACATAATTTTCGCGAGTTTGGCATGGCAATGCCGCGCGATTTTCGCGATTTTAACCCAGACGATGTGGCATTTTTGTTGAACGGCGTTAACGATGTGGTCGAACCTTTAAACGTTCCCGGAAAAAAACTGCAGCTACCATTACGGCACAAAATCTCCCTACACGAAGATTATGGTATGACTACATTGCTTAATTACACCGTGGGTTTTTATCTGGCATGTAAAAAAATCTTGAAAAAAAAGTTAATTTTTTTCATTTAATTTACACTGAAATTCGGAGCAATTGGCCAGGAATGTTTAAAGCATAACAAAGTATTCAAAAAAAAAAATTTTCAGTCCCATTTCAGGGTCGAAAATTATAGAAATTTTGAAAAAAAATTTGGAATTTAACATTCTGAAAACACCGAATATTTGGATTTGTTTTTCGAATTAATTCGGAATTAAAATTCAATTTTGGCTTACTTTCGTTTCACACCTTTTTTATATGTTTTTTTTCCCATAGAACATCTGTAATTAACGTTTTTGTTAGTGGTTTTAAATTAAATTACCGCACTAATACATTTGCTTTAGCCACAACAACAATACCATCAGCAACTCAATTAGTCACAAATCCAGCAGCAGCTCGACAAAATAATTCGCGTCGACTTCCGACAAAGACGAGCGTCGTCAGACAGCACATGAATCTGGCAAAACAAATAGCGGCTTGCGATATTGAAGATTTTTGAACACTCCTATAAAAATAATATAGCTGATTTAATTCTTTGTGCTGAAAAGATGTTTATATTTAGCGATTAATCGATTACACCCTCTAAGAACACATTTGCCACTTTTTCATAACATTACCCTAAGTTCGGGTAAATAAGACTGATTTTAAGCATATTTTTATAATTGACATGTTCATGGAATACGAAATTTATATTTTACTATCTAGTTGTGTATACATATTAAAAAGATTTTTGTAAACAAAACAGATGCAATTGAAACAGAAATACAATTTAAAATTTAATTATATTAAAAAATTTAATTAAATATTTTGATATTTCCTGTTACAACATTTCTGTTAACACAGACGGAATGAATTTTTGAAAAATATTAAAGCAATTTAAAAGTCTTTAATTTTTTATTATTATGTTAAAGTTCTTATAAATAATTTTGTTTATAACTTTTCAAGTCAGCTCAATTCTATCACGTTGGAATCGCTCAATTACTCATGTGTTATCAAATGCCCATTGATAATATGCAATGTATAAAAATTTTTGTTTAAAGATTGTTTTGTTTAAAAGTAGGGACAAATTAAAATTATGGTTTGTTACAAGATCTAAATAAATATCATTTGTAATTTTTATTTGTTATAAGTTCATATTTTTATTTTTTTTCAAGTTGACTAATTATTATAAATTTCTAAAGTTTTCTTTCAAGGAATTGTAGTTTTTTTAAAAACTTCCCTGAATAGTACAAATATTTTATAAATATGTTCGTTTAGTTAATAAATATTTTGTTCGTTTAGTCATCAGCGAAAAATCATTCATTTTAATGTGTAATTTTGTTCGTTTAGTCATCAGCGAAAAATCATTCACTTTAGCTTGTAATACTCCTGTTCAAAATCATGTTCAAAGCCAAATGGCATAACTTTAACTGAATTTGTCAAACGACGTTAAACTTTAACATATGGCATATTTTTAAATCGAAAATATGATGGATTAATTAATTTTACATTATATAAAATAGATTTTTACGAAATTTGAAAAATACTGTAAATTGCTTGATTTCAGCTTGTTCAAAATTATAGCGCCACTTAACCCCTCAACGTTTATTTTAAATTGTTTTTTTGCGGATTATTTATAACGTTGTGTAGGATTGTATGTTTACTTAATATTTTTAGGCAATGCCGAAAAGTTCTAAGCTGTCTGAGTTTGAAAAAGGACGAATCTCCGCGTTGCATTCTCAGAATTGGTCATTTCGCAGTATCGCTGCTGAAATCGGGCGTCATCACAAAACTGTCAGCAGCTATTTGGCCGATCCCGACGCGTATGGCACTGCTAAGTCATCTGGGCGTCCAAAGTGTCTAAGTCCGAGGTCAAAGAGGCGTATAATTAACCGCGCTTCTAACTCTACCGTCTCTTCTAAGCAAATCAAGGCAGAGTTGGGCTTACAGTGCAGCCCGTCGACCATCCGTCGGGTGTTGCACAATAGTGAAACAATCGTTAGAACAAAGATGGCGCCTTGTCCGAAGCTTACCGCCCGATGCGAAACGTCTTCGTAGAATCACTTTGGAATTTAATATATAAATTCCAAGAAATTTGACACGTTTTTTCAATAATTATTCTTTGGTTTTTTTTCTACCTAATTAAATAAATTTGTTTATCTTTTGGGCAAAGAAATCCAATTCCAATTTTTGTCCTTTATGCAGGGTTGCCAGATGTCCTTTTTAAAAAGATTTGTTCTTTTTTTGTGGAGGTCTGTTCTTTTTTATTTTTTGTTCTTTTTTCCAAGAAGAATGGCTCTCTTAGACACAGGATCAGGAGAAGTATTAATTGTTGAGAGAATAAAGAATCTGACCCGAAAAGTTAACGAAATAGACCAATTCAGATATTTTTAGAAAAATCTTTTTTGTTGTTGGAAATTATCAATAAAATATTTTTTTCGTGCCAAGCGTTCTTTTTTATTTTATTTTCGTCTGGCAACCCTGCCTTTATGAAATTATAAAAGCTGCATCATTTAAGATCCGAATGCGAGCGATGGCTGATTTTTTAGTTAATGATCGGCTGAAATACCATAGGCTTTAATTTTTAATCTAAATTATGAGACGAAATTAAACCGTCGTATAACCTTTTTAGTCGATGATAATGTGTAACAAAATTTCGATTTTTTAAATTTTAATTTATTTTCTTTCCCAAGTGTCAATAATTAAATATGTGGACGTTGCGAAATAAACTTAAAAAAATAAATAAATAAATGCGATTATTTTTTTTTACACACAAATTGTAATCCAGAACAGTTATTCTTTTAATAATTTTATTTCATAAATGAAATTTATTTTCGATTACAGAGTTCAGCATAAAACTTTCTTTTTTCAATATTATAGTCAATTATAATAAAATTCTAATGTTTTTTTTTCAAAATTTCTAAAATAATTAAAAATATTTTAAGATTCTTAAAATCTTTTTAATATGATTATTATAAAACAGATTATTTACAGCGATTAAACGCAAAATTTTTCGTCATTTAAAATTATTTATTGACTAAACGAACAAAATATGGGAAGCTGGTGTGCAGAAAATTTGCGCGACATTCAGGTTATATACTACCAATGATATATTATGTTATGCGATTTGGCTTTGCTTTAAATAGTCTAAAAGGCTAAAATTTTATTAAAACTTTAAAATTGAATAGGCGTGGAAGACGGAAAACCTGCAAATGAGTACAACCAGTGATGAGGCCACAAAATATTTTGATGCAACGCTTCGGCAACTTGTTTCATGGTTGAATTGCGAACAATTGGGCGGAATTATGAACACTTTAGAAAAAATGACAGAGGCTGATCCCGAATTTGGTACTCGTTTAGTTTCAAATCCACTATTTATGAGATCAAAGTAGCTTTTGTTGAGTGATGGGACGAGTGTTGAAATTGGGCATGGATGCGATGGGCACAACACGTTCCGTGCACGTTGACGCGTCCTTCCGCGACGAGTTAAAGGCACTTTGCCGAATGACGAATTGCACGCCACGCGAGCGTATTCACGCACGTGCCGTTAATTATTTTGCAAGCGGGCAAGTTTTAAAGAAAGATCGAAATAGATCTTGAAAAAAAAACATTTTTTTACCCGTTATTTGTTTGAGGGAGATGTTGAGCGCCTGTGTGGAATGGGAGAAGATTCTAGCTGAATATCCCAACGACTTATTGGCTTTAAAGTTTTCACACGACGCGTAAGTTTTAGGCATTCACTACTTTGATTTTTTTTCATTAATCTTTTAGCTATTTCTTTTTGGGTGACTTTCCGGCGAAACGGGATAGCGTTGCGCGTGTAATCGATAAGTGGTCACTTCAATCGCCTTGTTATAGGTATTTGAAAATATTTTTTTTTTTGTAAATTTCTTTTGTAATTTATATGCAAAATATTTATGAATTAATCAAATAACAATAAAATACATATTTACGTAATAATCACATCCGTTTAAATAGTTACTTGCACGGGATGTACGCATTCGGTTTGGAAGAGTGCGGCGAGTACGATAAGGCACGTGAGCATGCTAAACGCGCTTTATCGCTCAATCGCCAGGATTGCTGGGCGACGCATGCGCTCGCACATTGCTATGAGATGAGCAGCGATTACGTCGACGGAATCGAACTGCTCGAGTCGACCGTCGATGATTGGTCGGTGAGTTTTTCGTTGTACCAATACCAAGCGTTCATTTCAGTAAATTTTCAGCCCTGCTTTATGCTAGCCTGTCATAATTATTGGCACAATGCGGTTTTCTATCTCGAGAAAGGCGACATCGAATCGGCGTTAACCATTTTTGATGAGTGCGAAATTTATAAAAAAAGTTTTGAAAAAAATATTAGCCCATGTTTTGTAGACAAGTCGAGACCCGGGCTCGTCATTCCGGAATGATGCTTGATTTTGTGGACGGGGCGTCGCTGCTTGCACGAATCCAAATGGACGCCGGTCCAAGTCGCGTCGGCGCTCCACGCTGGCGCGCTCTCCTCTCGCAGGCCGACGCGCACGTCGATGATCACGTGCTCGCGTTCAACGACGCGCACATCTCCATGGTCTATTCGGCGCTCGACGAACTGAGCGAAGAAAACGATGTTTCACTATCGGAAAAACAACATAATAGCCTTTCGAATTTTATTGGGTACATTTTTTTTTCATCAACAATTAGAGAGTTGGCCCGGCCGACAATCATCGAACGTTTAGACCGAACCTTATACGTCTTTTCCAATTTTTTTATTCCATATCAAAATGTTTCATTCATATGCATATTGTAGCAAACGTGAGGGCGCCGACAATTGGCGAGTGACACGTGACATCGGCGCGATGTTGTGCGACGCTATTTGTGACTTTAACGCGTCACGCTACGATGTCGCTTTCGAAAAATTATATCCGATTCGCACGCAAATCTATCATATTGGCGGAAGTCGTGCACAGGCAATTTATTATTCTGAAAATTTTAATAATGTGAATGAATATAATTCCTAATTTCTAGCGGGACGTATTCGTACAAATACTTATCAACGCGGCCGTTCGCTCGTCCAATTTAACGCATAAAAATCTCGTCGTGTTCGTCTTTTTTTTTTCTTGTCAGATTTGCTATTTTAAATTTTCCTATTTTAGTCTTTTACTCGACGAGCGCTCAATCCTCAAAACAAACTCGCCTTGGGGAGCTCGGCTTCTCGCAAAGCATAAATCAACATAAATGTTCATCATTTATGTACAATAATATGCATTCATAAACTTAAATTCTAAAATTGCTCCACGAAAAATGTTTCTATGTATATTCCATGCTGGTCATTAATTATAATCAGCTTTATTTACCTACATGGTTTGTACAAGATGTATTTATTTTTTCAATTTAATTGATTTGACGGAAGAATAATAAAATTGAGATTTTTCTAGAGACTTAATTTTTATAATAATATATTGAAAATTTAAAAAAATAGCATACGAATATAGAGAGTCAAATTTTTGGAATGATATGATCTCATGTTGTTTGGTGAATACATTTTAAGCCTCTAACACGGGATTGCCAGATGAAAATAAAATAAAAAAGAACGCTGGGCACGAAAAAAATATTTTATTGATAATTTCCAACAACAAAAAAGATTTTTCTAAAAATATCTGAATTGGTCTATTTCGTTAACTTTTCGGGTCAGATTCTTTATTCTCTCAACAATTAATACTTCTCGGAACTCCTGGTCCCGTGTCTAAGAGAGCCATTCTTCATGGAAAAAAAGAACAAAAAATGGAAAAAAAAGAACATTCCCTCAAAAAAAGAACAAATCTTTTTAAAAAGGACATCTGGCAACTCTGCACTAATGACATTTTCTTCAATTATCTAAAATAGTTAAAAAGTGTTGCATATTATGTATATACAATTTTTTAAATCCAATTTAATTTCAATTAATTTAGTGGATAAATAAAATAAATTGAAATTTTTCTCGAGAACTTGATTCTCGCAAATGGAACAAATTTGAATACGAAGATAATGAAATGAGAAATACCAATATTTATCATTTTTGATGGCAAAAAGGTGAAGATGAACAATCGGCAGATTTTAAATATTCACGATACTTTTTATTGATAAAATATTATTTTGATAAATCTCAACAAACTCTTTTTTCCATTAAAAGACTTAATGAATGAATGAGAAATTTTCTATAATAATTGTCTAAGAACACATTTTTTATCATCATAATTTAGTTAAAATGCAAGTCGAAAAACATAAAAACAATCGCGCTTCGTTAGTCCTGTCGACGGTACTCTCGTGTACGATATTTGCAGCGCTTATTATCGTACTACCGTTGATATTTATCGACGCGCAGAAGCGCTCAACGCTTTTATTGGATATGGTGGCCGGTTGTCGCGTAAGATCGTATCAATTTTTTTCCAATTACCCAAAAAGTTCGCGTGTATAGGCCGCGGTTCAAAACCCGGCCTTCATTCTGTTCTTTTGTGTGAGTATAAAATTCAATGAGCATCTTCATTGAAGCGGACCCAAAACCTGCGGGTTAAAAATTATGAGGTCAACTTCGTTTATGACAGAATAAAGTTAAAATTCGAAGATTCGTCGAACGGTCGCCGGCTTATACACGGGAACCTAGAATATATCTCGTCACAAACAATAATGATTTATTAGGAGGAGAGCCTTGAACTGTGGAAACTTCTTGCCACTGGCAAAATATCGACCGATGCTTTCAAAGGTAGGCGAGAAAGACGTATGGCCGTACAACAGACAGCATCCGGACTCACATTCAATTTCATTCCTTCTTTTCAACCCTTCCAAACGTTTCGATCACAACCATCGTTTGCTCCTGCGCCATCTGTATTTGTAGAGAGTCCGGTAACAACTCCAGCCTCGGCAACGACCGAAGCAAATATTCAGGCAAGTCAACTCAAGAAAATAATCTAGTTTTGATTACGGTATTTATTACTTCAGAAACCGTCAACACCAAAAGAAATTGAGTCGGCTTTAAGCGAGTTTAAACGGCAACTTCGTCAACAAAAGCAACGAGTTCGAGAATCACATGCACCCGCTTATCTACCAAGTGCACGACTTGGGGCTGATTATGGGGCTCAGAATCTGTATTATCAAAAAAATTCATGTATGTATTGGGTTGTCAAGTTATTATTGCACGTTTTTAAATTCGCGGTTAACTGTTGTTTATTTGGCATTCACAAGAAGGGTTGGGAGCTTCTTGAGCATCCTGCCTATAGTCCTGATGCAGCCGCTACTCACTACCACATAAACTGCTCTGTAAAGAATTTTCTCAAAGGTGAAGAATTTGATGACTTCGATGACTTAGTATCGGGTGTGAAGGCATGGATTGACTCGAAAGACGAGGATTTCTTTAAGCAAGGGATCGATCTTCTTCCAGAGAAATGGGAAGGAATCATTAATGCGGGCGGTGATTATGTCTCTTAATAGTCACTCTTTTGTTTTTATGTCGAGATATAAAAATTAAATTTCATTCTACTTAAAAACGTGCAATAATAACTTGACAACCCAATAAATAATAAAATTGAGATTTTCTTGAATATTTTTCATAATAAATTAATTAATTAGGTTGCTCATGTCGACAAGGACCTCCGGGTCAAATTGGAAAGCCGGGTCGTTCAGGTGCCGATGGATCGCCAGGTGTACCTGGTGAAGCAGGACGAAATGGAAAAGATGGACGCTATCTAGAAGCCGCCGAGATTGTTCTAGATGCCTGCCAGAAAGTAAACAAAAGTAACAATAAAAAATAATATAATAAACATGTTTAGTGTCCTATAGCTCCGCCTGGGCCGCCAGGACTAAACGGTGTGAAGGGACAGCGCGGCCAACCAGGGTATTTGTTCTAAATACTAAAATAATAATTTCTTAAAATGATGATAAGTACGTTGATTTTAGCAAACCAGGAACGCCAGGTATTCCAGGTGCACGAGGACAAAAAGGCCCGATTGGTCCTCCTGGCCCGACAGGCCCCACAGGAGAGTTCGTCATATTTTTTTATAATGATTTTTAAGGAATATTAAAGAATTTTTTAAAGGACTGGCATCAAAGGAGTTCGTGGCGATCCTGGAAGTCTGATCATTGGCGATAAGCCCGGTCCAGTCGGCCCGCCGGGTAAATAAATTACTTTAATTAATAAAAAAAAACAACCAAAAGAAATTTTTAGGAAAACCCGGTCCACGTGGACGAGTAGGACTTTCGGGAAGAGACGGTTTATCTGGCGAAGAGGGTAAACCAGGCCCGCGAGGAGTCATGGGAGATCGCGGAAATACCGGAGAATCTGGCGCATCTGGTCCATTGGGACCGCCTGGAATACCCGGCCCTAAGGGTAAAAATAATCAAAATATTATGTATATTAGCTAAATAATCACTTCAAAAATTAACTAATGACAATTTTTATAATAGGTACATGCACTCATTGTCCGACAGATGAGGAAACGACGACCACTACAACTGAGAAAACTACAAGCACTGAAATCCCAAATCCATATGAGCAAGCATCGGTAAATCACTTACCTCCAATTAAGGTGTACGGCGCAAAAACTTCACGAAATCGTGTGAATAACGGTTTCACTCGACGCCGAACTAAAAATTAATTAAAAAGGAGAACGGGAAATTTGAAGCAGTGAAAATTTATCGCAATAACTAAAGCGGTGAAACATTACATTAATAAAAAAAAATTAAAAAGTTAATATACCAATTTTAAATGTGCATTCCAAATGTTTTTGTACTTAATATTAATACAGGTTGGCGCATTCTTGTGGCGGTATTTGTTTTTGTTATAACTTTTTTACTTTTTAACCAAATTGTAAAATTCTTTTTGCGTTAGATTCTCAAGACTTTAGGATTTTATTTGACATCAAGCTTGTCGATATTGGTTACGAGATACGAATTCGCGAAACATTCAAACTTTTTTGTACCAGTTTTTCAAAAAACTAGACATTTTCGTTAAAGTGAGTGGCATAAGATTCAACTTATCGCAAGCATAAAACTTATTTTGGACCATTTTGACTTTTTAGTTCTCAAAATCAAGGTGAAATTCGTTCTAGAAGACATTATTTAAGCTATTAAATAAAAAATTAGCAAAAATCAATTTTTCAAAAAATTGCATCAATTTAATGTAAATTTTATGCATTTTTGATCTTTTGAAAAACTGGCACAAAAAAGTTTAAATGATTAGCAAATTCGTAAATCGAAACCAATATCGACAAGCTTGGTGTCAAACAAAATTCTAAAGTCTTGAAAATCGAACGCAAAAAGAATTTTACAATTTGGTTAAAAAGTAAAAAAGTTATAACAAAAACAAATACCGCCACAAGAATGCGCCGCGCTGTGAAAAAAATAAAAATGTTTTTAGATATTCTAATTTAACGTGTATAAGGCCGGGTATTTTGAGCCAAATTTAAATTTGCGCCAATGAGTTTATTTTATTGTTTGCGGATCCGTTGGTGTCAAAATTTCGCACTTGCCTTTGTCTCGGTTTCATAAAAGTGGGCATAAAATTTGGACCCCAATGGATTCGATACAACAGAATGAACTCATTGGCGCCAATTTAAATTTGGTTCAAAACGCTCGGCCTTATACACGCGAAATTAGGGTAATAAAAATCGGCTTTCTTTTTGCTGAATAACATTTATTGTAAAAATTTTACGAATGTTTTTATATTTTTTAAAGAAATTATGACAAAACTATTTATTAAAGCAAAGCAAACAACAATGTTTTTAACACATAAATGAGAGAGGTGGAGATTCGAAAAATCCCAAATTTACAATGTCCAATCCGAAAAGAATAAGTCAAACATTTTTCCCGGATAAATCATTTCATTTTTGTGTTTTTTTACGTTGCGTCCAAAAGACAAAAAAAAATTAATTGAAAAAATTATTTTTTTCAAGCTTTAATTTATTGTGAAACCTATAATAAAATCAACAATTATTATGGGTGAAAAACGAAGAGAAATCATAAAGAATTGGTGTAACAAAGTTGACATCGAGCCACTTGGACTTTAGCGTACCGCAAGCACCTAGAAATCACGGGAAATTAAAATAATTTTTATTAAAATATTTAAAGAATAATATGAAGCTAATAAGCTTTTATTTTGAGAACTTCTATTATTATTGAAATTTGTCAAGAAAGCGTGAAAAAAGTTGAATAAAAAAAGTTTCGCTCACAATATCGTCGATTTTGAGAATGGAGCGGACGCATTCGGCCGCCTGTTTTATGGCGAACGACGTGACTAGGAACGGCTGGACGACGTTCTCGTCGCGAATGTTGGCGACAACACCCTGGAATACACACGGCATAAGCGTATTAGCCATTAGGCATTATCTCGATAGAGGACATCAAATGAAACAACGAACCGTACGAACGCTGACGCCAAAGTCCTTGTTGCCTTTGGCGTGTTGGTTGCGAAGGTCGGTGACCGTGCCGATGGGCGAAATGCCGGCGTTCTCGGCCAACGTGTAAGGAATTAGCTCCAAAGCGTCCGCGAATGCACGCCAGCAATACTGTTCGGCGCCCTGTTTCGTTTGTGCCAACTTACGAAGCGAGACGGCAATCTCCATTTCCGGCGCACCGCCGCCCGGAAGAAGGGAGCGCTTCTTGACGAGACAGCGAATGACGCAAAGCGCGTCGTGTAGCGAGCGCTCCGCCTCCTCGAGCATCAGCTTGTTGGAGCCGCGCAATAGAATCGACACGGCGCCGGCGCCGCTCTTGAGGCCGGTCACCTTGACGACCTTATCGTCGCCGGACGTGTAAATCTCCTCGACCAAATCGGCGGAACCCAACGACTCGGCCGTGAAATGATCGGCGGACGCGACGGGCCGACAGCCGAGAATCTTCGAGTAGAACTCCACGTCGTCGCGCTCAATGTCCTTGATGACCATAATCTTCATTTTGGCGAAGAAATGCAAGGCCTGTTCGCTGATAGCATCGCTAAATTTGCGCCAAAATCACCACGGGATTTAGTCCAAAAAATTTTTTGCAATTTCCGAAAAGATTGTAAAACGAATTTTCACAAAAGAACATTTAATTTCAAAATATAGGGGTGAAAAACACTTCAAACTATTAATCGGAAAGCGAAATTTTTCGATCCATTTGGAGATAATGCCCTTTTTTATATTTTTCACTTCCTTAGCCAAGTATTTTCTATAAAAAGAAAAATTCTATATTAATTTGAAACAAAATTTTGTAGAAAAAACTGAGCGCGGAAGAAGAGCGAAAATAACACCAACCCGTTTCGGAACAACAAAAACATACCGCAAAATAGACTTTTGAATGAGAAGAACATTGCAACCGGCGTTCTTGATCACCTTGCATAGGTTGAGAATGTAGGTGCGCTCTTCTTTGAGCGCCCGATCCATTTGCGTGTAGTCGGAAATCACCACCTGATTCTCCATCTGCAAGCAAGGAAATGAATGGATTTTTTGGCCAATTAGCGAAGACCGGATATTTTTGAATAAGCTCAGAGTGAAAGCTAAGCTAAAAAATGCGTGTTTACGTTGGTTTTTGGCGGCGAGATTTGGAACTGAATAAGGCCGATTTTCGCCTTCTCCACGCGCACCGGTCCGCCGTGGCCCATGGAGCGCTGTTCGATTAGCGCGCCTTCGACAAGCTGCGACTCTTCGACGGTCTCGCCGAGCTTCTGCACAATTTTGATCATCTTCAGGTTGACGTTAGTGTCATTCTCCGGGTCAATAATCGTCTTCACCGCCTTGACGGCCATCGGCGCGAGCAGCCACGAGTGCTGTGAGACAACCTAAACACCAATCGTATTCAGGCCGCATATAAGAGCTAGAAACTGGAATGCTCAAAAAAATAAGAATTTAGAAATTATTAGTGGAAAATTGTCAAGCTGTTTTTCACCTTTGAGTTGAGACTGGTCGCGGCAAGCTTGATAAGCTCATCGTTGTTGCTCAAATCGACCGGCGTGGACATGCTCTCGAGAATCTTTTCCGACTCGGAGGCAGCGCGCTGAAACGACTCGGAGATGGTCGTCGGATGAATGCCTAAAAAATTGTAATATATGAAGAAAATAAATTGGCCATCCCTTCGCACTAATTCGTCTAAACAACAAAGTCAGTTAAAGAAAATAGGCAAAACTTCACTTTCATTTTCGTACAATAAAAGTACCTTTAGCAAGAAGTTTCTCCGCAGCGTCGAGCAGCGCGCCGGCCATAACAACAACAGTGGTAGTGCCATCGCCGGCCTCGATGTCCTGCGCCTTGGCCAACTCGACGAGCTGCAAACAAATATAAAAGTGAATAAAAAGTCTACTCGTTAAAAAATCGAAACGCTTTCACATTTTCATATCTGAAAAATATCTTTAACGGCATTGCTACATTCTCAAAGCACTAATTATTAATTATTATGATTTCATTTACCATTTTAGCCGTCGGATGCACGACGGACATCAAATTCAGAATGGTCGCGCCATCGTTTGTAATAGTGACCTAAAAATTATAGACAAAATTCCTATAGCCTTCTCCAAAAAAAAAGTTTAAAATTTTCTTAGCTGAAAATTTTTTCAATGAGGCTTGTGCGTATTTTCCTGAATTAATTAATTGAAAAAATAAGACAAACTACATAGTTAATTAAAAAATTCAAATAATTAATTAGCAAAAATTCCGTTCCCATTTTCGATCTACTATTTCACATTGTTTTAATGCGTTAAATTAAAAAATTCAAATAATCAATCAGACAAATTCGCACAAGCCTTATTCAAGAATTACTAATTTAGGAAAAGACTCTGGAAACGAATATAATAGAATTAAACATTTTAAATGATTTATTTTTTCAACTCGTTTCATTTTATGTTACAAAATTTTTTCGAATTAACTTATTTTAGCTCAAAGTTTTTCTCTTTTAACAAGTTAAATTCATCCATTTAAAGTCGCAAGCGACCTATATAATTTTTTAGAATTTGAGTTAAAAGATTTACTATTATTTAAACCTTAAGGTTAGATAAGTCATTGTTTAACCTGTAAAATTCGACTTTAATTTAAGACTAAACTTTAAAAAATGTTATAAAAACTGCATTATACCAAATAAAATATTTTTAAAAAAGTCCAAACCTCGCCGTTTGCCGCCTGAATCATCTTGTCCATGCCGCGTGGGCCGAGACTGGTACGCACAGCGTCGGCTACCGACTTGGCGGCAACGATATTGCTTGAACGGACGCTCGTCGGTTTGTCCTTGTCACGAAACTCCATATTCTTGACCGGCGCTTTGGTAGCCAACGTCGAATTTCCTTTAGCAATCATTTTTTTACTATTGTAGTCAATTAAAAAGTCTAAAAATTAAAATATAGAACGTGATAAAAATGTGTAATATAACTTTGCGGAGAAATATAACTTTATGCGTTGAAAACGCATTTAAAAGAAGCAAACGCTCTAAAAATTTGGAAAATTTGGCTAAATTTTCCAATTTTAAATTATTCTCCCAAATTTGGGAGAATAATTTAAAAAAGGAAAAAAATTGGCATTTCGAAAATTTTGAATTCATCTCGAATTCCATTACCAAAAGCTGAGAGCTCTTGGTAATGAAAATAATGAGATGGGTTTTCGTTCCGAGTCACAAAACTCTTAAAAAGATGATTAAATCGGCCGTGTAAAGTGAGCTTCAAATTCGTTTTTTCTTCCAGAAATTTTCAACATTTATACTTAATTTTTTATGGCATTATGAGAATATATTTAAAATTTTCTTTGGAAATAAAAAAAATTAATGCATTAGATGACTTAATTTGGATTCCGAAATTCATCCTTTCTTTACTTACCTTTTGGTAATTTATAAGAGTTCATTTTGTTAGTTTTATAAGAGTGAAAACTTCGCGATTGCTGGAATCTCGTAAGGAACGTTAATATGTGTGCCAAAAATCGGTTGCGAAATTCGAATTTATCAGCTGTCAGAATTAACTGTGAAAAAGTATTTAGATAATTCAGCTTTAAACTTTTACAATTCGCTAATTTGTGTAGAATATTCCATATTATTTGCTGCATAATACAAAAACAAAAGTCGAAATTTGTAAAATAGATAGTTATATGAGAGCTTTTTAGATTTTTAAAGATGTCGCTTACTACCTGGGTGGACGATCAACTATATAAAATTATCGGCTGCAGTGATGCGACAACCACACGCTATTTATTGGCAGTTGCGAAAAAATCGACTGATGCGAGCGATTTTATTGACCAAGTTCGCGACGTCATTGACGTTAACGACGGGTTTTATAATTTTGCCAATGAACTTCTTGAACGAGTTCCACATCCCTGTAAGTCTTTTTCTATTAAAAAAAATAATAAAAGAACTTTATTTTTGAATTTTTTAAATTTTTTTTTCAAGATATTATGAGAATTTTTATTTGCAATTAAAAATGAGCTTATTTTGATTAAGATAAATAGTTTAATCTAAAGCTATAGGAGTGAAGTAAAAATACCAACCGTAATATAAGACTAATGTTTAAAAAATTAAATGAGCTTTTTTGTTCTGAGAAAGCGCCAACAATTTTATTTGAGAGATTTATAAAAAGTATGTGTCAAAGTTGAATGTTTCTTTGGCAATTTTTCCCCTTCTGCTCAAAATTTTAATGTGAATTTTTTTTCAAAATTTTTTGTTTATTTGAATAATCATTTTGACAAAAAGAAGACAAATATTCAGTTTAGAGATACAATTTGTTTAAAAATTTTAGGTTATGAAGAGAAGTTTTTTAATCTGCAATTTTAGCAAAATCGTCGATTCAATTACCAAGTCGCGGTTCGTCCATCTTGGAACGACGAAACATGGAAATGCGGCGTTTAAACGCGACGCTGAAGCCCATTGAGCCGATGGACGATTCGGACGAGGAAACAAATGCCACTAGATCCCATGCCTCAAGTGGTAAGACGTCTAAAAAATTGAGGAAACGAAAGGAGGAAAGTAGCAGCAGTGAATCGAGCGGTGACGAGGTAATATTTATTTCGTTGTTATTTTCTTTTATTGAATTTATAAAATAAAAAACTTAGCTTTTTATTTGAATTTTTGTGTAAATTTTAGGCACCAAAAATTGCGGTGAAAACCGAGCACAATCGATCGCGTTCCTCGTCACCGTCCGATATCGAACGACTGGAGGCCGAGGCGGAAGCGGACGCGACGGAGCGCGACGCGCTATCGCGACGCATTCGTGAACGCGAAAAGGCCAACACGCGTCACGTGGTCTCGAAGACGGAACGTAAGGCGGCCGACGAGGCGGCGCGTCGCCTCAACATTGCGCAGGACTCCGTCGACTCGAAAACGGAGTTGTTGGCGAAATTGCGCGACAAGTCGCGTAAGGAATATTTGGCGAAGCGAAAGGAGGACAAAACGCTCGAGTTGGAGTATCGCGTGCGCGACGACGAGTCGATTTTCGCCCATGAAGAGTGAGCTTTTAAATTCGGTGAAAGTTCGACAATTTTTTTTTTTTGGATTCGAAAAACAATCTGCTCGTATTTTAAGAAAATTTGCTTTTAATCTAGGAACCTGGACCTTAAATGTGTCCATTACTCTATTTTTTTCTAGCTTGACCGAACGAGAGAGACGCGACATTAAGTATCGAAAGGAAGTGTTGAATTATGTCAAGCAGTACGACAAGGCCAACGATATTGTGAAAGTCGAGCGGTATAAATTTTTGTATAATTTTTCTCACCTACCCAAAAAGTTCGCGTGTATAGGCCGCGGTTCAAAACCCGGCCTTCATTCTGTTCTTTTGTGTGTGTCATTGAAGCGGACCCAAAACCTGCGGGTTAAAAATTATGAGGTCAACTTCGTTTATGACAGAATAAAGTTAAAATACGAAGATTCGTCTAACGGTCGCCGGCTTATACACGAAAACTTTGGATAATTAAAAATTATGTCGCTTCTAAACAAATTTTTTTACAACTACTATAAAAACACTCACAACAATTTAATTTAAAAAATCTTTTTTATAATCCAATGAATTATCGAAAGGAATTTAGCAGGATTCAACAAAAAAAAATTAATTTTCTACTTTTTTTTATATGCGTCATTACTGATTTTCTTTGGCACTTCTATTATTATTAGGTTGATGCATAATTATCCGTTATTATTAACAATCGTGACTTCCTTGCTCAGGAATGAACCAAGAACACGATATCAAGGAAATGGAGAGTAGTAATTGAAGTAAGTGAGATGAATCTACTCCAAAATAATGCACTTAAACACGCGTATGCTAAAAATCATTTATAAAAATTATTTAAAAACGCCGGATAATTATATATACATCAACCTAATATTATACATATATATTGATTGAGCGAGTAAACATTTTTTTCAGATATCATGTTCCGGATGCGAACGTCAAAAGTGTGCCCACCAATTATGTGGAGGAGGCGGAACTTCCCGGCGGTGACGGACGCCGTTGGGAGGAGGAACGCCTCCTTTCGGCCGTGTTCAAGACCGGCGCCAAGGACCGCAAATCGAAGGTGGCTTTTTTGCTGTTGTTTGTTGGTGATTTAGTTCTAAATCTCTGAAAAAAATTCAGCTCTATCATCGTTTTGAATTGTAGAGAGAAACCGCCGTGGACGACCTGCTTCTCGACGATGAACAAATTGATTTTATCGAATTGTTGCAAATTCCCGGCGTAAACGACGAAGATAAGGTGGCTTTTTTTCAGCATATTTGTAACCTTTTTTAATTTTATTCTAAGCAATTTTAATGACTTACATTTTCAATTCGATTCTCTTCCCAGACCAAGGACCTCACGCCACAGCAGAAGAAAAAGTTGACGCTTGCCGAGGTGCGAAAATCGCTGCCCGTCTACTCGTATCGTGAGAGCTTTCTTGATGCGGTACGCGACAATCAGGTCCTAATCATAGAGGGTCAGACCGGCTCCGGCAAGACCACTCAACTGCCACAATACCTCTACGAAGCGGTGGGTTTTCAGCGCCTATCGTGTGATCGATAATTTATATAGGATTTTAAAAAAATGTGTATTTTAAAGTTGTTAAATTAATGAACTCGGATAGCAGTGAATTGAAAATGCTGATCACTGTCGCGTATGACGCGAGAATTTAAAGATAATTTGAATTAGTGCTCAAAGTTGATAAGTTTTTCGGTTGTCGCGTCAACTGGGGTTGTGTGAAAATAATAATTGGAGGCAAATAGGCAATTGGAGGCAATTTTTTATTATTCTTCTGAAGAAAAATATTAATTTTCTGAGACCTTAATTATTTTATTCCGTATTGTTTATTGCTTTCTTTTTGCAAATAAATTAATTCTTTATTGAATATCCGGTTGTGCGAAGCAAAGAAAAAGGAAACAAAAAAAAAAGCGCACTAGGTTTTGGTGGGAACGATCTGGAGGAACGAGCAGACCGACAGACCGATTGGAAGCTTCCGACGTACCCAACAATCACTCTTACAATTGACTTTTGCACTCACTGAATAGGCCCGCTTAATTGAATTTTTTTAAGGGCTATTGCGGCGAAGGAAAAAAGCTCGGCTGCACGCAACCGCGTCGTGTGGCCGCGATGAGCGTTGCCGCACGCGTCGCCGAAGAGGTCGGCACAAAACTCGGCGACACGGTCGGTTGTGACCTAATGAGCCGAGAAATATAATGTAATCGAATGCTTTTTTAGGTGGGCTACACGATTCGCTTTGAGGATTGTTCATCCGAACGCACCAAACTAAAGTACATGACCGACGGCATGCTACTGAGAGAATTTCTTAACGAACCGGATCTTGCTTCTTATAGGCATCTTTTTTTTTTGTATTGTCTTATCTCTTTGTTTTCAACGCCTATGAGTCGGACGCGCATATATATAGAGTTGTCTAGAATATAATTTTTGGGATATTTTACGCTCAAATAATAATTTTATTGCGCCATTATTCGTATTATTAGATAGAAAGGATTAGAAAGAACTTTTTTTAGATATGGATGCTAAAATAGTTATTTATTTTCAGACTATGTATTCTAATTGTAAACAGTTGGCGTTAAATTCCAGTGTGCTGATGATTGACGAGGCGCACGAGCGAACCTTGCACACGGATGTGCTATTTGGACTGGTAAAGGATATTGCTCGCTATCGAAAGGATCTCAAACTGCTCATATCGTCGGCGACGCTCGACGCCGACAAGTTCTCGGCGTTCTTCGACGGCGCGCCGATTTTCCGCATTCCGGGACGGCGGTTTCCCGTCGGCATATACTACACGAAAGCGCCAGAGGCCGACTATTTGGACGCGGCGATGATCTCCATTCTGCAAATTCATCTCACACAGCCGCTGCCCGGCGACATTCTTGTCTTTCTCACGGGTCAGGAGGAAATCGAAACCGTGCAAGAGTCTCTAAACGAGCGCATCAAATTGTTGGGGAGTCGGATTAAAGAGCTCGTCGTGCTGCCCATTTACGCTAATCTGCCGTCGGATATGCAAGCGAAAATCTTCGAGCCGACGCCGCCAAATGCCCGAAAGGTTTGTTCTCTAAACTTTTGATTTTAATTCTCAGCTGATGCGAATGTGATTATTAATTTCACTCTCTATAGTTTAATTTAAATTGGAAAAATGAAAAAAAAATGGAGCATAAATTGAGGTTCTTTCTTCTCTATTTGTTTTTTTTTCTATGCTTTTTTGAATAAACATTTTTAGGTGGTTTTGGCGACGAACATTGCCGAGACATCGGTGACCATCGACGGCATCATATACGTGATTGATCCCGGTTTTGTGAAGCAGAACTCGTACGACGCGCGTAGCGGCGTTGAGCACCTCAACATTGTTACCATCTCTAAGGCGGCGGCCGATCAACGCGCCGGTCGTGCCGGACGTACCGGTCCGGGCAAGTGCTTTCGACTCTACACGTCGTGGGCGTACAAAAACGAGCTGGAAAATCAGCCCGTTCCCGAGGTATTTCTTGGCTCGTTTCTTTTTGTTTTAAATTTAAATGCCTGTTCTATCACTTGTGAATAATTTGACGAGTTTCATTCTCTCTCAGATTCAACGAACCAACTTGGGCAGTGTCGTGCTGATGCTTCTTAGTTTGGGCATTACCGATCTCGTGCACTTTGACTTTCTCGACCCGCCACCCTACGAGACACTGGCGGCCGCGCTGGAGCAGTTGTACGCGCTCGGCGCACTCAATCATAAGGGCGCGTTGACGAAATTGGGCCGGCGGATGGCCGAATTTCCCTGCTTTCCCGAAATGTCGAAAATGATCGTCGCTTCGGAGAAGTATCTTCTAAAATTTATCTTTTTTTTACTGTTTATATATAGAATATATAGTCCGAAAATAAATAACTATTTATTAGGAAGTCGTTCGTTCCATTAGATAGAAAGGATTAGAAAGAACTTTTTTTTTAGATATGGATGCTCCGAGGAAATAATCACAATTGCGGCTATGCTCTCCGTGAACGCGGCCGTCTTTTATCGGCCAAAGGCGATGATCGTTCATGCGGACACGGCCCGTAAAGGATTTTGGTCACCGAATGGCGATCATTTAACTCTTCTAAACGTCTATAACAAATGGAAGGAAACCAACTATAGCACACAATGGTACGTAGAAATTTTACCCGAGAAAATGAGGCTGTTTTCTTTTCGATTGCAACATTTAAAAAAAATCAACTATCCTTAACGTAGTCTTTTTTTTCGACTCATTTTATAATAGAAATTTTTTATTCGTATTCGTTTTTAGGTGTGCTGAGAATTTTGTTCAAATACGAACGATGAAACGAGCACGTGATATTCGCGACCAGTTGGAAGGCTTGTTGGAACGTGTAGAAATTGAACAGGTTTGTTTAAAATTTAATTCTGAATTATTTAATGATTAATTGCGGTGAACATAGATTTTTTCGGGCATTTTTTTTTTCGTAGTAAAGCATTATAATTTATAGAAATCGTCGGACGACCCGGTGGCGATTTGCAAAGCGATATGCGCCGGTTACTTCTACAATTTGGCCACGTTCGATAAAGGCGGCAACTATAAAACAGTTAAGCATCGCCACACCGTTCAAATCCATCCCAATTCCTGCCTGTTTGAAGAACGACCGCGGTGGTTAATCTATTACGAATTGGTTTTCACATCCAAGGAATTTATGCGTGAGGTTCGTGTTTTTTTCCTCGTTTAATTTTCTGCTCAATTTTCTCATCCATTTTCACCAACTATCTTTTATTTGTAGGTGATCGAAGTGGATAGTCGATGGATCGCCGAGGTCGCGCCCCACTACTACAAGTCCAACGAGCTGGAAAACGAAGCGCTAAAAAAGATGCCAAAGCAAATGGGCAAATCGAAACAAGATCTCGACCGATAGCATATTTTTTGTGTCCAATTTAAGTTACATAGTACCCAATAACATTCTTTTGTAAGTTTTTCAATAAATTATAGCTCGTCGTTGTTATTTTGGAAATTTGAGCGAAAGGAATGCCTTCACGTTTTTGAAAAATCTCGTCCTATACGATATATACATTTGCAGTCGTGAAATAAACATTTTTTTTTTCTTTTGAATTTCGAGTATTTATTTAAAAAATATTTAAAAAAAGGCTGGAATCTCCCCTTCGTTTCTGGTGGAAAAATTGAACTTTCCAGAAGATTAATTTCGCGCGTATACGGCCGGGTGTTTTGAGCCGAACTTGAATTGGCGCCAACGAGTTCATTCGTTTTGTATGCGGATCCGTTGGGGTCAAAATTTTGTGCTCGCCTTCGTTTAAGTTTCATAAAAGTGGGCACAAAATTTGGACTCGCTTGAATCCGATACAACAGAATGAACTCATTAGCGCCAATTTAAATTTGGTTCAAAACACCCGGCCTTATACACACGAAATTCGGGTATTTAAGTAGTCAAAGAAATTTTTGGACCTACATAAGGAACGCTTAAAAAGATGAATGGCGATGGATCCAAGTCGATTCGACCTCGGTGACCATTATAATTGCCCCTATTTTTTGTAATAACTTTCTTTTTTTGTCAATCAAATTTTAAAATTATTTTTTTATTTTATAACCAATTTTTGGTGAATTTGACCGGGTTTTGAGGTAAAATTTAAGAAAAAAAACGCGCGAATGCTATGCTTGTGCGTATTAGCATCACTTTTGAATTACCGCAATTTTGGCTTTCAACCAAAATTTTTTTTCAAATTACAGAAATTCCTTAAAAATTTGACCCGGACTCGTGCTTTCGACTTTCGGCTTTTTTATCTTTAAAAAGTGCATTTAAAGTGAATAGTCATTTAATAACTAATTTTTTTTTTGTTATTGGTTATCTGTTTCTTTCTATTTTTGCCGCTCCTTCGGAATAAGAAATCCGCTTACTTTTTATAAACGTTAAATTTAGCATGAGCTTTTTGGATTGTTTTAGGCTTAGTCTGAACTTTGACTTTGATTAAGCTTACATCTTAAGTCCAACGTACGGTCCAAACGTACTTTTTTAAATCTTTTAAAAATTAGAGATTAAAATTGACTCGGTCCTTTGTCACGTAAATAAGTGCTTTTCTTGCAACAATTTTTCAACATGTAATTTTTAACATTTTAGAATAATTGTAAAACAATGGACGAGGAAGAACCCATTCAGCAAAGGACGATTCGTCTTCCGAAAAAGGCTGAAAAAGTCAAAAATAAAGTTGGTTTTCCAACCACATCAATATTGATTTTTGTAATTTTTCGTTTTTGTCAATTAGGCGGCAGCTAATCTTCAAATCACCGCCGAACAACTTTTACGCGAGGCGAAGGAACGCGAGCTAGAGTTGGCCGTTCCGCCGCCGCGCGTGAAAATCACCGATCCCGACGAGTTGGCGGAGTTCAATCGGCGAAAGCGAAAAGAGTTCGAAGATAATATTCGCAAGAATCGTTTGAACATTCCCAACTGGATAAAGTATGCGAAATGGGAGGAGTCCATTGGCGAGTTGCAGCGATCGCGTTCCGTCTTTGAACGATGTCTGGACGTCGATCACCGCAATATTTCCGTCTATCTTCAATACGCGGAAATGGAAATGAGGTTATTTGTTTACAAAAATCAATTAGTTAACGAGTTTTTTTCAACAATATTTTAGAAACAAACAAGTAAATCATGCTAGAAATATTTGGGATCGTGCCGTCACGATTCTTCCCATGGCCTCACAATTCTGGCTGAAATACTCGTATATGGAGGAACTCATTGAAAACATTCCAGGCGCCAGACAGGTTTCTATTTCTATTATTTTTAACAATCATTATTTAGAATATCTAGACTAAAGCTAAATTTTTTTAGCGATAACAAAATCCTGGTCAACGTTGAAAAATTCGCAAATTTACCATTTTTATAATGCAAATTTCCAGGTGTTCGAACGATGGATGGATTGTGAGCCGGACGAGCGCGGCTGGCAGACCTACATCAACTTTGAAATTCGCTATAAGGAAATCGATCGTGCTCGTTCCATTTATCAGCGCTTTATACACGCTCATCCGGACTATCGGAACTGGATTCGATACGCCAAATTCGAGGAGCGTCACGGCTATATTGGCAACGCCCGAGCGGTTGGTTACACATAGAAGAACGAAAGTGGCGATCACTAATATTGATTATTTTTTTGTTTAAGCCATTTAAAGTTTATTCGAATTCCCAATGCATATTCAAATAATTTTTAGTGGCTAAATTTCCAAAAATACTTTCAAATAGGCGATGAATTTTTTTGAATCGATGTTTTTACGGAATTTACACTTTTGGTGGTGATTTGTAGGTCTACGAGCAAGCACTCGAATACTTTGGCGAAAAGCATCTTAATCAGAATCTCCTCATCGCGTTCGCTCAATTTGAGGAGCGTCAAAAGGAGTTCGAGCGCTCGCGCGTCATCTATCAATACGGCATCGATCGTCTGCCGTCGCATTCGTCCGCCGACCTCTTCAAATGTCTCACTCTGCACGAAAAGAAGTTTGGCGAACGTGTTCGAATCGAGAACGTCATCGTCTCGAAGCGCAAACATCAATATGAACAGGCATCATATTTTTTGATGAAACGAGATAATTTTTTAAGTATTGATTTCATTTTTTTTTCCAAGTTTGGCTCAGTTTTGAAGAGTCGGGTCAAAGCTATTGTCTAGCAATATTTTATAATTGTTTTTTGTTTCCAGCAATTAGAAGAAAATCCCTACAACTACGACGTCTGGTTCGACTACATTCGTTTGTTGACGAACGAGGAAGTCGATCGCGCGGACATCGAAGACTGTTTTGAGCGCGCCATTGCGAACGTTCCGCCGTATATGGTTTGTTTTATCGGCGCTTCCAATTTTTACAAATTTTTTCTCGTAGGGTTTGTTTAGCCTTGTGCTAAAATATAAATTATTGGGTTGTCAAGTTATTATTGCACGTTTTTAAGTAGAATGAAATTTAATTTTTATATCTCGACATAAAAACAAAAGAGTGACTATTAAGAGACATAATCACCGCCCGCATTAATGATTCCTTCCCATTTCTCTGGAAGAAGATCGATCCCTTGCTTAAAGAAATCTTCTAAAGAAACAGTTAACCGCTAATTTAAAAACGTGCAATAATAACTTGACAACCCAATACTTCAATACTCTCATATCTCACCGCTTAAAATCCATGATATAAACGGGTCAATTCCAAGGAAAAGCGCTTTTGGCGTCGCTACGTTTGGTTGTGGATCTACTATGCCGTATACGAGGAGGTGGACGCAGCCGATTCGGAAAAGTGCCGCGCCGTCTACAAGGCCTGTCTCGACATCATTCCGCACAAGCAATTCACTTTCGCAAAAGTGTGGTTGATGTTCGCTCATTTCGAGGTTCGCCAACTGGAATTGAGTCAAGCACGCAAAATTCTGGTACGCACTTTTATATATTAAATGGATGCTGGTTTTTCGGCGGTTTCCATCGCCATACGTTTATATAAGCCAAAAAAAAAGGACTGGTCGTCGTTTGGAGTAAAATGATACGCTTAGTTGGAGGTTAATTTATAGCGCGTCTTGGTAAAGTGCAAGATTCTCTTGCTCATGTCGAAAAAAATCTTAGCTTTTGAAATTTAAAAAGTATAATGAAATTAATTATAAAAATTTAAAATATATCATAAAAATGCGAAAAAAAATGAAAAAATTTTCAAGAAAATTGCTAATTATTTTAAAAATTTCAAAATTTTCTTCAACGTACCAGGCGCCTCTCGTTTACTCGAAGTTGGTGTAATTGTTTTTCAAACACACTAGAACATTTTTTTTTGCCTGTATTCTGAAAATTAAGTCCTTGTCTATAAATTAAATCTTTGCCAATGGTTTAATTCTGCAGGGAACCTCCATTGGAAAGTGCCCGAAGAAGAAGATATTCAACGGCTATATCGAGTTGGAGTTACAGCTGCGCGAATTCGATCGTTGCCGAACGCTCTACGAGAAGTATCTCGAATTTGCCAGTGATAACAGCTTGGCCTGGATTAAGTACGCCGAGCTGGAGAATCTGCTCGGCGATCGGGATCGCGCTCGCGCCATTTTCGAAATCGCCGTCCGCCAACCGAATTTGGACATGCCCGAGGTTCGCTAAACATTTTCTGGCGTTTTCTAAAATATTTGTCTAATGTTTAGATTTTATGGAAGGCGTATATCGACTTTGAAATTGAGCAAGAGGATTACGATCGTGTAAGAATATTGTACGAAAGTCTTCTCCAGCGTACGATGCACATTAAAGTATATTTCGATTTTCTCTTATTTATATTTTATTTTTCTAATACATTTCAGGTGTGGATTAGTTGGGCCGAGTTTGAGGCGAGTATCGACGCCGTCGACGAGGCTCGTGGCGTGTATCAGCGGGCCAACAAGGCCCTGGAACAGAGTCCGTCCGAGGAACGCTTGGTTCTGCTCGAATCATGGCGCAACTTTGAGCGTGAACACGGTGACGCGAAAACGCTAGAAGAGGTGGAGAAGTTTATGCCGCGTAAGGTCAAAAAGCGTCGGCAAATCACCACAGAAGACGGCGTCGACGCCGGATGGGAAGAGTACTTTGACTACATTTTCCCACAAGACCAAGGTAATACATTTTTTATGATATGCTCGGATTCAAAGCATATTTGGGAGTTAACTCCAAACGACTCTGGCTTTTGACATTACTTTAAAGAATTTTTGGTTTATTGAAAAGTCGTTAGGAATCGAGGCCGCTTCCAACCTTTAAAATCAGTTTCAAAACAAACTTAAGCAACAATACAAACATGCTGATACTTTAGCCTCTAAACTAACGAACAAATTGCTGGAGAAAGCGCGTGCATGGAAAGAAAAGCAGGCCGCCCAGAATCAGAAGAAAGCAAGCGAAAACTATGATCGCGATCGCACACTGTCCAGAGACGAGGAACAGAACGACGAAGAATTGGGCTGGAAGCGAAGACGAGTGGATCCAGGCGAGAACGCACAAAATGATTCAGACACTGATCTCAGCGAATCCTCCGATTCTTCATCTTCGCCCTCATCGTCGAGTAGCGATAATGAAAAATAAAAAACCAGTAATTTTGTAAAAAAAATTCTTTTGTTGTTTGTTAATTTTTTCAGTACAATATTTTTTCGATAAATTTTTTTCACAGTTTTCGTATCCCAATAAATTTTTTATATAATTTTTTAAAAATTTCAACAATAGAATAGCATATGTAAATAAATTTATCCAGCTTAAAAGCATAATGGCATTTGTTGGATCAATAATTCATCTAGAAGTTATTTTATTTTTTATTAAAAATAGCAAAAGATAATAAAAAAATTTAAAAAATATTATATCTTCAGAGAAGGCTACGTTAGTACTTAAGATTATTTTTTGATAGGCCAAAAAAGATTTATAAGCCCAAAGCCTAAAAGGCTTATAAGCCAAAAAAGACTTATAAGCCAAAGAGGCAAAAAAGGTTTATAAGCCTAAAGCCTAAGAGGCTTATAAGCCAAAAATAGACCAAAAAAGGCTTATAAGCCGAAAAAGGCTTATAAGCCAAAGAGGCAAAAAGGTTTATAAGCCTAAAGCCTAAAAGGCTTATAAGCCAAAAATAGACCAAAAAAAGGCTTATAAGCCGAAAAAGGCTTATAAGTAGTCAAAGCCTAAAATGGCTTATGAGCCTAAGCCAAAAAAGAGAAGTTCATTACAGCTGCAGTTCACATCAATTCAATTCATACCAATTCTATTTATACTATAGATGGAAATTGTTTACATTATGCCTGCCAACAACATATTGGTTTGAGTCATAAATTTCCGATAAAAATTTATTTTTCAACAAAATTTAATTTGAAAAAACAGTGGATTCGAAACTGATTAGTCAGTCTTTTAAAGACCTAACGCACTGATAATCGGTCACTAAACCAATAAACATGTGTATGTCATTATTTAGTGTAAATTGCGAACTATGGTACGAATTGAATTGGTATGAACTGCAGTTAGTATGAACTGAAGTGGTATGAACCGCAGCCGGCATGAACTGCCGTAGACTCCAAAAAAGCCAAAAAAGGCTTATAAGCCAAAAAAGGCTTAAAAGCCAAAAAAGACCTAAACCCAAAAAAAATTGGCCTTTGGCCTTTCGTCACTCCATCTTTTGAATTTTCACTCAATTTAAGTTTAAATTCCCAATTTTTCATGGCAAATTGTCTCCAAATGATTTGATAAGTAATTAGTGTAAAAAGTTTAACTTTTTCTTGAGTTTTTTCAGAAAACTTGTAATCTTTTTCAGATAAAAAATTCATTTTATTCTATTTTTAGTCTTTGATCTCTATTTTATTTCGTAACTCAAAGTACACAAATCATCATATTATTATTGCAATCATGGGTATTTTACCTGAACCGAATGATCGCCGTCCAATTAGAATCGAAGATATTATTGATGCGGAAGCACAGCGTGCTATTACATATGCTGAGTGAGTGTTTGCTAGATTGTCTTCAATAATAAATTGAAATTTTAGTTTATAAAAAGAATATGAAGATAAAATAAATTGTTTTTGTATTTTCATCCCATTTAGTTATGTGTTTGATGATTCCGAGGGAGAAGAAGTGGATGATGCATTGTTACAACCGAATCGTCGTCCAATAACTCGTTTTGAAGCCAACTGTAAGCAGCGCTGCAAACGCGACGAGCGACGCGACTATCGAGTGTCGAAGCGCGAAAAGTGGCTCTACGCGTCCGATGGCCTAAAAGAACGCAAAAATATGGGCTCGCAGAAGATGCGACGTATCGAAAATGGTGACTAACTTATAAAATTTATTAAATTATTATCCTTGCGAGCGATTTCAGCTCGAATACTTCTCAACTTTACGGATCCACAAGACATTTGTTATGATGGGTCGGATCTGCTTCCCGAAACCATTACGGCCTTTTCTCGCCTATTGAGTGATGAAGAGAATATGAAGGTGCTCCATAAATTTTATTGAAATACTTTTCTTCATATTAAGTTTATTAATTCGATTTTGAGAATCAATCAATATTCTTTTTCATGTGCAGGCTTGGAACGAGTTTATCGAATTGGATGAGGCAGAGCAACGTCAAATTCTCGATGATATCGACGATATGTCGAGGCGTGGAGTAATGAAAACACAAAAGCCAACAACAAGTACCGCAAAGGAGGACAAGCGTGCTCGTACGTATAAATTAGGAATTTAAAAATTATTTAAGAGATAATAAATTATTAAATTGACAATTTAGATCATCCGGCATTTTCCGCGCGTGCATGCTTCGACCGGCTGGAAAAGAAGTTCAAAAACGCGTTCCTGAAGAGTCGCAATTTGCCTATGGTGAAATGCGCATGACCATGTCTCTAAATTAAATCTAATTATTAGTTTAGCAATTTCTCGGAGAAACGGAAGAGCAGTTACGCAGTTTTTTTTCGTCTTCACCTCGTGGCGTTTACGTGGAGGCGCTAATGTCAAAGATGAAGCGTTTCTATTTCCACGCGATGGCGCAATTCCTATCACTTACCTCAAAAAGTGTGCTTTTAAGAATTTCTTGCGACAAGCAAAAGGATAATAATAATACTTTCGCTAATTTTAAGCTTATAACCCGGGCAAATTTAAAACATTCAGTCTGCTATAATGCAAATAAAAGTCGAACTTTTTCCAAAAAAAAAAAATATCTATTTTGGCTTTTTTGTCTTTGGTTAAATGGCTTTCTGAAATCGTTATAAAAGCACGCTATAAATGCTAAACAGCCGCGGGTTATACGTCTGAAATTAGGGTATTTTACATGATCATATCGTGTACAAATTATCATGGTGTATTCATCTTCATTCAGCGCTTAACGAAGAAGGCTCGACGTCGTCTTGCAAAATGCTGCAGGTGACGAACGAGCATGGCCAATTCAATCCTCCAGCTCGCTTCCTTGTCGACATAATTTGTGAGCGACGACGCAACCGCGCCAACAAAGGTGTCTCGTAACATCGGCGCACAATTTGAATATTAAGAAAAAAAATGCATTCGGTTATCACAATATTTAGGGTCTTTTCATCTAATAATATGCTTTTTTATTTGGTTCCTATTAATTCTCTTGAGTATATAACAGAGGTGCAACGAAAACTAATCGATAATTTTTCTAAAATAGAAAAGGGTTTGCTAGAAAAATTTTTCATTTTAATATACTATTTTTGTTAGGTGCTCAAATTTTGCGTAGGTTAAGCTACGATTTGACCATTTATGTTCGGATTTTCATCCACTCGGTCAAAACATATGAACATTTTAAATATTCATTCGATTTTCGTTTTTTGAAAATAAGTAATGACTTGTAACTTTTGATCAATCGAATAAAAATCCAAACACGAATAGTCGAATTGTAGCTCGAGCCACCCGAAAAGTTGAGCACTTGATAAAAAAAAATGGCACAATAAGATAAAAAAATTTTTTTAACCCTTTTTCGGTCATTTTCGAAAAATTATATTGGTTATTCTGATATACAATTATGATATTATTAATTTTTATTGATAAATGCATCTGATGTTCTATTCTAACATTTATTCATGCGAAACCGATTGTATAATAAAATCATCTCAACTAAATGTCACATTTAAAAAATTCAATATTTAACGCAGAATTTAGATATTAAAAGAAAATTGCATTTGGTTACATGTTTATAAAATAAGTAATATAAATAAAAAAATTACCCTAATTTCGCGCGTATAAGGCCGGGTATTTTGAGCCGAATTTAAATTCGCGCCGATGAGTTCATTCGTTTTGTATGCGGATCCGTTGGAGTCCAAATTTTGTGCCCGCCCTCGTTTCAGTTTTATAAAAGTGGGCACAAAATTTGGACTCCAACGGATCCGCATACAAAACGAATGAACTCATTGGCGCGAATTTAAATTTGGCTCAAAACACCCGCGGCTTATACACACGCGAAATTGGGGTAATTTACGTATTTTTGAACTTACACTAACCGTGTTTAGTTTCTATGACCCGTATAAAAAAATAAAAAACTTAACAAAAAAAATTAAATGACTTCAAAGCCCTCTTGCTCACTCCAGGAAGTTAGAATTTCTTCACAGTTGAGGCTATGCAATAAGTCCCGATTTTCTAGTACCGTGAATATTGGATTCCTTCCTGCGTTAGATTTCGGCGTATAAAAGCCGAAACCTGGAGCCTCTGTTGAGGCCTTATATTCAATCACATCGGCCTAAAAATTCTGTTTATTTATGACAATTTTAAAGTTGGACAAAAAATTGTTTTTTACCATATATAAATCTTTGATGCAAGCATTCAACTCTTTGCGGGACCTCAACAGGAAACCGATGGCACAACTCGGCTCCATTTCGACCACTGATATTGATGACGTCTTTATACTGTGGAAGGACATCCATTTTCGATCAGTTTTAGTCAAATTTTGACATTTTTGCTGTTTATTCGAAACATTCTCCACTTTTGATGGTTTTACAGATTCATTCGTCAATTCGAATTCATTTGTTTTTTTTGCATGATTACTCACGCTAGCGGACTCTGCCAATATCTCTGTTGATTCGATGCATTTGGATAGGTTGTTTTCTAATACTCGATTTTCGCTTAACGAATGATATTTTTGAACGGTATGCGGATCGAGATAGTAGAGTCGCTATAAATAGTTGAAAAATTAAAGTAAAGATGGAATTTGTAATTAAAACAAAATAAATTTTTCTTACATTCCCTTCACACCCGACAAAATAAAAGGCTCGTTTGGGTCGGCCGCCAATGACGCCACAGCATTGCGGCACCGAAAACAAACTCATTAGCTGATTGTAGTAGACCTAGAAAAGGTCATTACATTGTAATATTGAGTAAACTTGAAAAAAAACGTACCTTGTTAACGTGTTTCGTTCCGAGACGAACTGCGACGACCAGAAAAACGGAATAATGCCAGTTTTCACTTAGGTTCACGATTTCATCGACAATCACATTCATATCCACGCAAAGATGGACTTTCAATTTTGATAGAGAAATTGGATAATCTTCGCCGCTTGAGGAATGTAAAGCATTTCTGAAATGGATGAAATATTTTCTAAATAATAGAGGTGCGGAAAAATAACCTCAAAAGGGATATTGCTTCCGAGGGAGAGAACCATTTGCCGACAGTTTTCGAATTTATGACATTTTTCCTAAATAAAAGAATGGTAGAAAATTGTTCATAATACACCATCCTAATTTATTACCCCAGGTTTTGATGAAGTGAAGCGTTATGCGTACTTTCGTCGCTATGGCGATTTCGATTCCCAGCGATTCGCATCAGACGATGAACGCCTAGAGGTGCATCCTCGCAGTCCTCGAAGAGCCGAATGATCGGTTCCAACTCCGCACATCGCGACGACGTGCTCAATCGCCAATCTGTGGCCGAATAAAAAAAGGAATGAATGATGTGAATGGTTTCATAATGGCTGTATTCAATGGCACTAATTACCACGGCCGAGTAGCTGGACAACGATGGCCTGAGCCATCATCATTTGTGCGCATCGCAGCATGCAGCCCCAACCACAATCCGACACCTCAGTCGAATTTGCAAGCGGCGAGAAGCCGTGTCTATAGGAAAGCCAAATTCGACTGCGAAAATCCACCAGGAACTCATCGTAGGCATCTTTGTCTGCAATAATTAATTATTAAAAATTACTGCGTACGTTTTTGGAGCTTAAGCCAAAAAAAAAGCTCTTCAAAAAATATAAAAAAAATCAAATAGATACCATTCGCCTCGATGGTGTAGGATCGACCGAGCAGCCAGATAATCGAGTTTTTTGAAATGTCACAGTTCGACGCGGATCCGCTCATTTGACGATTTCGCCATTTGCCATAGACAAGACGATAAAAGAGACCGTTGGTCGCATTGCGTACGCGACTCGAATAGCCGACTTGCGCGGTGTCCAACGCGTTGGACGCCATCGACGCGGAATTGGTCGGATTGGCGTCCTCCACGGGAGGCGTCTCGTCGACAAACTTCTCCTTAAGGCCGTTGAGCAGCGATATCATGCCAAAATTCATATGCGTAAATTGACATATGTGAAGTATAAAACGAAACTACAAATGAGGAATAAAGAAAAAAATTTTTCTTTACTTTAAATAAAATGCTATGAAATCTAAATCATCATTTCAGCTAAAAAAAATTAAAGCCAACAAAAACTTTAATAAAATTCTTTAAATTTAAGCAATGTGCAAAAAAAATTAGGAAAAAAATTTGAAATTAAATTAAATACATAATTAATCACATGCAAACATCGAAAGTAAAAAAAGCAAATTAAACTAAAATAATTTATAAAATTTTAAAAAAAGAAAGCCACCTATAAAAACAATGAAAATACAAAAGCTCATTCTGGAAAATTTCATAGAGGCTTGATTTTTTTTGAATCTCTCTTAAAGGTGATTGAGTCGATTTTTTCTTTACATTACTATGCTCAATATAATATTATTTCTTAAATCAACATTTTTTTTTAAAAAAAAGTAGAATTCATCGTTTATTCAACTGCTCTCAAATCAACGGCCAAAGTGTGAAGTATTCGAAAAAGGGCAAACGTTTTCGTAGAATATAGAATATTACGCCGACGTAGAGAATCAGAGCCAAAACGATAAGAATTTTGTCGGTGGTCTCGCGACGCGCGTACTTTGAAATAAGCTTACCGCCGCTGCGAATAGTCGCCGAAACGGAGAGAAAGTTGGAGTGCGTCTCTTTGAGTGTGGCGGACGAGTGGATCAACGTCGATGTGATCTGTTCTGATTGTTTGACCTGAAATAAAAAATCGAAATTTATTCAAGGCGGACTTGTGAAAATACGCTTTTCAATAATAATAATGTTTTTTATAATTAAAAGCAAGGTTGCCAAATGAAAATAAAATAAAAAAGAACGGCTGGGCACGAAAAAAATATTTTATTGATAATTTCCAACAACAAAAAAGATTTTTCTAAAAATATCATCTGAATTGGTCTATTTCGTTGACTTTTCGGGTCAGATTCTTTATTCTCTCAACAATTAATACTTCTCGGAACTCCTGGTCCCGTGTCTAAGAAAGCCATTCTTCATGGAAAAAAAAGAACAAAAAATGGAAAAAAGAACAGACCCCCTCAAAAAAAGAACAAATCTTTTTAAAAAGGACATCTGGCAACCCTGATTAAAAGGCATCAACATTTACTAAAAATTTGCGAACATTTTCGTAAAGAACATATAAAAAAAATATTTTATATGTGTCTCGCAAAACTCATTGAAAAGGTATGGGGTCGGAAAAATTCTAGAAATGTGAAATGACCACTTCCAAACCGGAAAAATGTCAGATTAAAGTCCCCTTTTCAATTGGTTTTTTTTTTGATCGTCGTGTGTTTTGCAACCTTTTCCGGCGGTCTCATTCCAAACAACAAACCAGAAATTGATTGAACCTGCTCGCTCATGCGCAGCACAAGTGAGTTGAGCATCTCCGTGGTGTGCTCGGCGCGATTCTTCATCGCGTCGGCGTTGCGCTCAGCGGCGGTGGCGCCGCCGCCGCCGCGTCGTCGTTTTCGCGCCACATTCAACGCCAAATTGCGACGAAAAAGTTCCCGACGATTTCGTCGTTCCTCCTCCTCTCGTATGGATTTTGTGTCGGGACGACGCATAGCTTGTAAGAAAATTTATTAAGCAACAAAAAATAAAATATTGCAAAAAAAAAAATTTTTTTTAATTAAAAGGTATTAATAATCGATTGGAAACATAAGGAAAAAAGTTCGAAAAATTCCAAATGATTTTATAATTTAACCATAATTCATAATAACAAGTAACAATTTGTGTGTGTGTGTAAGCAGGTATTTACAAAAATTACGAGAAAATCCCATTCAGCTCAATACAAAAAAAAGCGATGCGTTTTGGAGAAAATTTTTGAACATTTCCAAAACTGGAATTGAATGAAAATTATTTCTTTATTCGTTTTCGTCTATTCGACGCGCCGTCCTCGTCTTCGACGACCGCGACTCGCAATTGCGCGGCGATTTTTGCGAGTCGCGCCAGGCGCGCCTCGCGCTCGGCGTGTCCGATCACGGCGGCGGTCGAGGACGCTAGCATCGGATAGAGCACCGGAAAGTGAATGGCCGAAGGAAGCGGAAGAATGGAAATCGGTTTTGCCGGTAGAATCACGCAATTTTCAACGTCAATTTTAATCTGAAATAATTTTGATACAAGAAAGAGAAAAACTCGTTTAGATTTCATTTAAACATCTCACAAAACGACCGCTTTAAAACTTCCAAAAAGTATTGAAAAAAAAATTAAATAAATGATCGAAAATGTAAGCAATAAAATTATTAATTTTTAAAAAGTTTCATTGGATATTAAGAGTTAGTGAATCATCAAATTCATCGATGCTATTAACCTCATTTTTGTTCTGCCAAAAAGATGTTTGCGGTAGAGTGTCGTAGACATTGCGAAACAGCGCGACAGCCTCAAGCAATTGCGCTACATTGGTGGGTCGGCGTTCGCTGGCGAGAAGCTCGAGAAAGCGATCGAACACGTCGACGCGTTGCAAAACCAACGCGGGGAAACGACGCAGTAGGTCGAGTAGCACGTCGAACGCGTACAGCTTCACTGGCACGCGAATATCGGTGAGTGCGGTCAGCACGTGATTCATCAGCAAGCCGAAATGCGAACGCATCACGTCGGCGGGTACGCCGAAAATGAGACGGAGCAACGCCTTCAATTGGCACTTTGTTGACTCCTCCTTCATCTGTACGGAAAAAAAAATTGATATGTGGGAAAAAATAGAAAAAAAAAACACGCGTACGCCTGCCGAAATTAGACGCCCAACGGACGGAATAATTATTCGCAAATTTTTTTCCACAAGACTTGAATCGTTGGTTAGCATTTCTTTGAAGTCTAAAAAAAAAGTTGAAATTTGTGATTCCATTTTTAAACGATTAGGCAAATTAAATACGCTTTATTATTATTAGTCTTAGGCATTTAGGAACCAACATTAAATAAAATGAAATACAAATGATTTAATTTAAAAAAAAAAGAAACTCTTTTAATTCCTCTCACAGTGATTTGGATTTTCGAAAAATCGGATTATATAGCCATATAAATGGAAAGTTTAAAAATTGATAAATGTTCAAAGCATTTTTTTTCTCTAAATTTGTTTCACCAACACATAAAGAACAAACCGATAATCGCTTCACGACAGACGTTCTCGCTGTAATGACTCAGACGACGACAGATTTCGTTTAGCGTCAAGCCGCGGTGAGAAACAGGCTCAGCGTTACGTTTTTCTCTTAGCTGCTCCATCAGAACGACCTTTTGCGTCTTTATACGCGTGTCGGTCACATTCGTTTTCTTGAGAATCCTGCCCACCTTCACCTTCTTCTTGCCAAACGTCGCCGTCAATGGTACGGCGTTTGTGCGAGCTTTAGCGTTCCCCTTCTTCTTCTTCTTCGACATATCAACGAATATTATTGTTACACACTAAAGTAAAATAAATAGAAAAGAAAAATGGTGAAACGAACTGTTTATTTTTTATAGGATAAAAAAAAAGTTCGCCTTTGTTAATAAGTAAACTTATATTATTCAATGAGGACAAAGGCAAAACCCCGCCTTCTTTTTCAATTCTTTTGCAAATTTTTCTAACAAAAATAATAGTTTAAATTTTTCGTTCTGTTGGCATTTCATGAGTATTTCTTTAAAAAAAAAAATGGAGGCGATGAATCAAGCTGGACAAACGGCCGTTAATTTATCTATACTTTGTACGGCCATACATAATTAGAATATTATGCGTGTTTATAAATTATAATGCTTTGCTATTTTAAATCATATTTTTGTTATTGAAATTATTTTTAGCAAATTTTAACCGGAGAAAATGGAGTTTTTATTCGGAAATCGGAAGACTCCACAGGAGATGTTGAGACAAAATCAACGAGCGCTTAACAAGGCTATGCGTGAAATGGACCGCGAAAGAGCGCGACTCGAGGACTCGGAACGAAAGGCCATTGCCGACATTAAAAAAATGGCGAAGATGGGCCAAATAGTGAGTTATTTATTCAGTCACAAAATGATTCAGTTTCTTTTTCATGTAACAAAAGAAATAAAGTGTGGTCTCTTGTTGATCATTAACTAATTCATCCATTTTTTTCAGGATTCGGTTCGCGTAATGGCAAAGGATCTGGTTCGAACTCGTCAGTACGTTAAGAAGCTCATCATTATGAGAGCGAATATTCAGGCTGTCTCTCTCAAAGTGCAGACTCTCAAAAGTCAAGACGCTATGGCGCAAGTAAGTTTTTACTTTAATTATTGTTGGATGATATTTTTTAAAAAATAAATCGAATAATTTAAGGCGATGAAAGGTGTGACACGAGCGATGAAGACCATGAATCAGCAGTTGAATCTGCCGCAAATTCAAAGGATTATGAACGACTTTGAGCGCCAGTCGGAGATGATGGACATGAAGGAAGAAATGATGAGCGAAGCTATCGATGACGCAATGGAGGAGCCTGGCGACGAGGAGGAGAGCGACAAAATCGTCAACCAGGTTTATTTCACTTTGAACAAAATCTCGTGGACATTCGATTCGTGGATTTAACTTGTATTTTCTCCTTTTACTTCAAGAAATTATAAGCTGCAAAAAATGAGGAAAAAAATGTTTCTTTTCTAATACAAAAAAAGTATAAACCACAATGCTTCAGATTCTTGACGAGTTGGGCATTAGTCTCGAGGAGCAGATGAATCAATTGCCGGTCGCTGCCGGCATGAAACAAAAAGAAGGCGCGGTCAAACCGCAAGCCGTCGTGGCGGAAGGAATCGGAGGCGTCGGTCCCGGCGGCAGCAACGCAGGCGGCGGCGCCGGTAATGGCAATGGTGGCGGCGGCTCCGTCTCGGACATTGACGCCGACCTTCAGGCTCGTTTGGAGAAACTGCGACGCGAATAGAGAAAGGACAAAACGCGTGGCACAGAGAGCAAACTCATTGGCCTATCCCACATTTTTTCCCCTTCATTCTTTGTAATCTATTTTCCGACTTTTTTTTCTTCACAGCTTCCAATACTTCTTGACATACGTGAATCCTTCTCACGTAAAAATTATGCTTTTCAAATCAAATATTTTATTCTCACATTTTTGAGAGGACCTCAACATACAATATTTGTTTTGGATGCTCGATTTTGAATAGTTCTGTTTATATGTGTCTTTAGCTTTTCGAGGCCGACTTCACAATGACTGGGCATCTCTCTCGACTCACTTGTACCGTATACGTTGCATAAAAAGTAATCTTTTTCGACTTACTTTAATAAAATGATTTACAAACAAAAATTTTTTATAATAAACATTAAAAATTGTATTGATTAATTTGCAAGTTTTTATCGACAAAATCGGCTTGAAAATTTTCCAAAATTTTCTATTAAACTCTTCGATAAATGACTGCATTGCAAACACTTATCACCTTCGGCAATGGATGTTTTCGAGTTTTATACAATGAAAAAATTTCATAAAATTTAATTCAATGCAAAAAAATTCAACAACAACGAACAAAATAATATGTTCAGCTTTTTTCGGAATATTTTTAAGATAGAACTGCTCAATATTCATTTATTCGAATGTCTCAATATCGAGGTATCCGATTGAGATAAATTGTGACTCAAATAACGGAAACTGCGGACGCGATGCGCGCCTTTTGCCTACGGTAGAGCCCGATAACGCGCTGCCGTTTCATCTCGAAATCATCCTCGCCGACTTCCGAGCCGTGTTCGGCTTCGCTTTTGGCGTGTTTTTCGCTCTCCAATTGGAGATTCTTCTTCAGCAATAAATCCATTTTGCCGGCCTAAAATTTAGAATTACTTTTATCACTAAACAATATTTAAAAGCTAAAATAAATGAAAGTAAAAGAAGATACAGGCCAGGGCCGCCGTACCGCAAATGATTTTAAAATTTCGAAAATCAAAATTCCGAAAAAAATTGAAAAATCGGAAATTTTTAGAAAAATAAATTTCTTTTTATTTTTTGAAAACTCCCGAAATTTGGCCATTTTCGGGCCACCTGGTACAGGATGGCCCAAAAGTTCTTAGAATTTTTTTAAATGAGTGCCATCTTAAAAATTACTATAACTTATAGTAAACATGATTGTTTCAAAAAAAAAAATCCAGTTTAAAAAAATAATGGAGAATTCGAGAATAAGATAAAATTCCAAAGAATTCGCAGTTCCACAGACTAGTAAAGCTGAAAAGAAATTCCACGAACTTTTGGACCATAAGCTATGAATTTTAGAAAATCTTAATCGAACTAATGTCTCAACATAATAAACACTAGGTCGATGATAATCCTAGAGTTTCCTAATTAAATTTTTTTGTTTCATTTTTTTTTTGTTTTTAATCGTAATAACAAAAATTCCGGTCTACCTGAGCACGTGCCTCGTTGATGGACTTGCGATATTTTCCGGTGAATTGAGGCGGTGCATCCGCTCGCTCGCCGAATGGAATCACTTCTAAAAGCGAAAAAAAAAATCATTTTTAGAAAGCAAACATTGATAAGATTGATTAAGACCTCTTGCATTGAGTAAAAGTTCTCTATCGCCGATTTCGCGGATCGTCTTGCGTTTCAAACGCATTTTATCGCTTTTGCCCATGCGACGCTTTTGTTGACTGTCATTCTTCTCCACGTTTGGCTGTTCGCCACTCGACGAAGCTTTCTGAATCTGACGAATTTTACAATTAATTTGGTGAGAAATTATACAATTGAAAATATGGGAAAAACTTAAAAATTCAGAAATATTATTTTATTCTAAAAATGTTGGCAATAACGTAATTTAAACCAAAAATCAAATTTGTTAGAAGAATTTTTTCGACCTTAAGTTAAAACATACCCCATTTTTTCGATTCGATTTGACGGCCACCGATTTTATTGGTTTAATTCGCGTTTTATCGGAGATTTCCTGCGAGCGAAAATCGTCATCATCATCCTCCTCGCTAATATCATAGCTCAACTCATCGCTATCTCCGGGTTTCTCATCCGTGTCCAAAAACGCTGTTCGAACCAACACGCTTTTCCCCGTCTCATTATCTCCACTTTCATCCGTGTCTTCTTCCTTTTGTTCTTTGTCATTTATTTTGCGAGAAGCAGCCAAACGTCGAAGCGCCTTACGCTCACGACGAGCCGCCTCTTTCGCCTCCTTGGCACGTCTTAAATTCTCGTAGCGAGCTCGTTTCTGTTCCTTTCGACGGCGTTGTTTTGCGTCCAATTCCGCGTAGTCCTTTGCAATTTCGCTTTTGTCGCGACCTGTCGCATCGAATTTTGCCTACAACTTAAGAAAATTTTATCCAAAAATATCTATTATATTTTCTCAAAATAAAATACCTTTAGTATTTCGGCCTCCAACTCTTTTCGAGTGCTGCCTTCGATGCGCCTAATTAGCTGCGTTTCATTCTCCCACGGCTGTTGAACATAGCCGAGTTTTGAGCTTTCCTCTAAATAGAAAAAATTCTTATTTAAACTCAAAAACAAATAAAGACAAAAAAAAGCTACCGATAAGACGATTTTTCGGGCGTTTTTGTCGTTTGTTCGGTGGCAATTTTTCTTTTTGCAATGTTTCCTCTTGAAGTTGAAAAATTTCTCGCTCCCTTTGTGATATCGGCTGAACATCGAACGGAAATACTTTATTCGCGCGCTTCCTAGTAATTCTAATAAAAATTAAAAATGTTCCTAAATACATGAATAAATCAATCATATAAAATGTAACTACTTACTTTTTGTTTATCGCATTCCCCTTCTTGTCTTTGTTCACTTTCATTCGACCCATGCTTTAGTTCGAAGAAGACAATAATTCAAATCTAAATTTCTAGCATGAAGCGAGTCGATATTTTCCAATTATTATTGTAAGAAAATTGATATCTTTTGCGGTTTTATAATTTTTTTCTAGCATGAAGCGAGCCGAATTCATAAATTATAAAACCGCAAAAGATATCAATTTTCCTACAATAATAATTGGAAAATATATGACACGGCACGTACCTTCAAAAGCTCAAGTTTGTAATAAATTGTTTTGGAAACACCGAAAGCAATTTATGCAGAATCAAAAACAAAAAAATAAATTTCAAAAAAAAAACACAAATTTTGCGGTAAAAAAATTGAGAAAATTCTTTTCGATAGAAAAATTTTTTTAAATCTCAATTAACTATTCTCTTGCGATTCCCTTTCTGTCTTATTTTCTTTCATATTTTTATCTGAAAAGATGACCTATTATTAGCCAATCCGCCTACGAGATTCCGTCCTTTATTAGAAAAATAAATTTTCTTTAAGTGGAAAATTGCATTTTTTTTTAATGAGTCAATTGGTCAGGAAATTTTATTGGCGTAAAATTAAAACAATTTTACAAAATTAATTCGGAATTTTTAATAAATAAAATAAGTTGAATTATGTCTTATCAATAGTCCTCACCAAAAATATCGAAAAAATTTTTGTGCCAAATTTTGGAAAGAGGGGATTGATAAGTTATGAGGTCAAGTTAAGACAAAACAAAAAAGAAAACAATTAAAATTTATTCGATGACGGCGAAATGATTGTCGTCGATTGTGTTGTAAATGACGCCCTCGCCGAGTAGAAAGTTCAAATCGACGGAGAATTTCGTCGGATCGGCGCGAATCGCGGCGCGAATCTCGTCCGCCGAAACGCCGGTGCTGTTGGTGTTGCAGCTCTGCTTTATGTACTCGTAAATCTGAAAATCACGATCAATCTTGTCAGTTATTCTTAGAACATTCCATGGCTTCTTACTTTAGTCTGGTGAGCGTCAAAACCGCGACTGTTGGTCGGCTCCTGCTGATAGAGACGGCGTCCGCCATTCAATTGACTGGCGGCCATCGCCGTGTTGCCGGCGCCGGACTGCGAGGCGCCGGCCGCGCCCTTCTGCAGGGGCGCGTCGGTCGTGAAGAGCGGAATGTCCACCTGCTGAGGGTTACGCTTCGGAATATCCTATAGAGCGAAAATCCCATTTTTACATTCACTTCAAGTTCCTTTTCAAAAATGATATATTTCATTCAAAAATATCAAAATACTAAAAAATACGTCTACAAAAATACACCCACATTGGCATAGTAGGCGTAGGCGAGTTTGGCCTCGATTTGACACAGCTCCACTTCCTCGAGATTGTCCTTTTCGGCGATATGAAAGCTGATCAGACTCAAATGATTGTTGAAAAGACGCAACTTGCCTACGGCCAGCACGCAGGTGCCCTCGTTGTAGGTCTGATCCTTGACCGTGTCCGCCTGATCCACGCCCAAATAGCGAATGACACGAAAAGTGGGCGCGCCTTTGACGTCCTTCCGCGACAAATCCATTAGCTCGTAGGTGACGCAGCTCTGGTCCGGCTCCACGTAAACGCCGGCAACAACGCCGAGCACCTTCACCTGGAAACGAGAAGAGAACTTTTTAATTCCAGTGTGAAATCTGCATAGCCGATCGAAAATTCAATTTCTCTCAATTTTGGTGATTTTTTTTGAGACTTAACATTTTCCACAATTTTTCGTCATTAGAATTGGCGCAAAAGTTTTTGGCTCGATAAAAACTATTTATTTTTTTAGAGATCATATAGAATATTTTTATGACTATTTTAATGCTCAAAAATGGTGGAAAACTTAGCGGGACTCACATAGAAGTCACAAAACACAAAATTAAAAAAAAAACATTTATTCTAATGCAATTCACTCAAAACAGTCTTTGATCATCATCGAAACCGCTCTAGGCTATCGCACTCACCGTGTTGAAGGAGTAGCCGTTAATGCGAAGCTTCTCCTCTTCGGGCTCAATCTTCAGCAAATCGCCGATGGCGGTCGGCAGCGGAATCTTCTCCAAGTCCTTGAAAAGCTTACCGTGTTCCCCTTCCGCGGAGTAATCGACGGGCTCGTAGGCGGACTGGCTCATCGGCGCTTTGGACTGCCAGGCATTTGCGCCGCCAAACGCGTCAAAACTAACGTCCATACTTTCGATAATTTCGTTGAGTGAAAAATTCTAAACAAAAAGAAAAAGTGTGGCACAATTGAATTGGGCCGTAAATTTTTTAAGATTAATGTTTTTTCCAAAAATGCCAATAACAAATAGCAAAAATATGTTCGAATTTATTTTATGGAGACGTCTTAATGCAAAAATAAAATTGCTAAAATTGTTAGAAAAAGAAATTTAAAAAAGATTCAAGGACACAAAAGCAAATCCTTGTCATAAAATCGGGAAAAAAAAACTTTTATAATAATTTATTCACTTTACTCAAAGAAGACATATATATATAAATTATGAGAAAAAAGGTCAACGAAATAATCCTCAGTTTTTAACGATAATCTCTTTGGCGTCCCGCGTAACCAGCTCTTCGGTAGCCGTCACTTTGGCGCGCCATTCGTTGATGCGATCCGCCGCCGCGTTGATCTTGAAAAATTCAAAAAATTTAAAGCTATTAGGTATTCCAATTTTATTTTACCCTAATTGCGCGTGTATAGGGGCCCGCAGTCAACTGAAGCGACAATAACTCTATCCTAGCTTGCAAACTTTGCCAAAAATTTATTGTTCAATATAAAAAAGAATTACCCCAAATTCGCGTGTCCTGGTGTTTTGAGCCGAACTTGAATTGGCGCCAACGAGTTCATTCGTTTTGTATGCGGATCCGTTGGGGTCAAAATTTTGTGCTCGCCTTCGTTTAAGTTTCATAAAAGTGGGCACAAAATTTGGACTCGCTTGAATCCGATACAACAGAATGAACTCATTGGCGCCAATTTAAATTTGGTTCAAAACACCCGGCCTTATACACACGAAATTCGGGTAATTAAAAATTCAATTTTATTTGGCATATTTAAAAGAATACAAAGTAAACTACCCGAGATGATAAGTCGTTCCCGGGAGCGACTTATGGGTTCTTATGCATAAGCCGCGGCTTGGCGAAGTATGAAAAATTCAAATATATTTCATTTTCTTTGAAAATTATTTTTGCTTTTGAAGTATGGAATATGTAAAATAATGTGAATGAACCCCAAAAACGTGTGATTAAAATGAAACATGTCCATGAAAATACAAAAAAAACATGAGAAAATTGCAAAAAACTGCAAAATTTTCAAAAAAAAAAATTGAAGAATGAATTCGCTTAGGATAAGTTTGTATTATAAACCGCGGCTTATCATCCCGAACTTAGGATACTCAAAAAGCAACACCAAAACCACATATTACCCATAAAAAACTGGTTCCAAAAACTATTTTCTATTATTATAAGGCTGGTGGCCGTGACTATCCTAATTTCAGGATATTTTGAGCCAAATTTAATTTGAAGCCAGTGAGTTCGCTAAAAAATCACAAAATAAACTTTTTGGAATTGTTTTCAATTTATAATAATCTCTTACCACCCTAATTTTATGTGGATAAGCCCAAATATTTTAAGGCAAACTCAAATTTGCGCCAATGAGTTCGTTTTGTTGTATTGGATCTGTTGAAGTCCAAATTTTGTGCCCGATTTGTGGTCAGGCACAAAATTTGGACTTAGGTGGTCTCGAAAAAAAAAATTAAGGTACTAAGAGATTATTGTAAATTGAAAACAATTCCCCGTTGGAAAATAAGAATATAGGCAACGACAATCAACCTGGGCGATGGACAGCACACGCGGTTGAATCCACGTGACGTTGACGTGCTGATGAACCTGATCGATGCGACCGCGAATGAGCCCGTTGCTCAACGCTTTCATCACGAGAAACTCGACCTTATCAATGTGAAGGCGCGTCTTTTCGGCGATTTCGGCGAACGGAATTTGACGCTGACGCGACGCGCGAGTCGAAGCAATCTTTAATAAAGTCGACAAAAAATAATAAATCATTCACAATCGAATATATAGCGATGGAGTAAAATCAACACCACCTCCATAAGGCAGAGAAGTCGGACTTTCGTCTCGAGCAAATCGCGATTCTTCGCCATGTCCGGCGAGTTGATCCACTTCTTCTCGTAGTCGTAGAACACCTGCAAATTGCCGGCGTTGAACGCCTGCAGGAATTCGTAAAGCCAATTGTCGGTAGAGTTTTTCAGCGTTTCGAGAACCGGATGCGCAAGCTAAACACGAAAAAATAAAGTTCAATTTTTTTTCACTTGTTCCATTTTCTTCCCGATTTTTCCCATATTTTTTTCCATTTAATATAAAAACGGCAAGAAAATTGAAGAAGAAAATTAATAGACAAATAGGGAGAGAAAAACTATGAAGAAAGGGCACAAAAAAGCAAAAAATTGTATAGAAAATTGCGAGACAAAGACCATGAAAATGATCCGTTCGCAAGCATTAAAATAAGAATATTTCACCCATATATTATGAAATATACTAGTAAACTTTCAAACCAGCTCGCCAAAGTTGTAGAGATCTTTGCCGAGCAGCGCAGCAAAGCCCAATAGCACGGCATGCTGACGTTGCTCCTCCGGCGTGAGCGTGTCGAGCGACTCGCAGCCCAAATAGCGCAGCGCCTCGCGATAATAGCCGGAGTAGTCCGCCACCTCACGCAGGTATGTCGCGGAGACCTTGTAAAAGGCGGCGTGAACGGCGGAAATAGATGCCAGCGCGTCCACCTTCACCTGCGTGTCCTCGATCATCTTCTGCAAATAAAACTCCATAAAAATAGTTGTAGATTTAAATTATTTTTTTCTATTCAAAGTTCTATTGTCATTTGCAAATTCTAAACTATCAATTCCGCCTAGGCTAATTAAGAATAAAAATAGCGAGAAATATGCGAACGAACGCGGACGCCGGGAAGATCGGCAACCGCACCATTAGCGTCCTTATGCGCCAGGCGCAATTCGATTTGAACGGTGGCGAGACGCACCGACGCCTCCGCGTTTTTCGCCGTCGATTTTGTGAATTTGGCGAGAAAATCGAACGCTTTTTGAGGATCTTTAAAAAGCAATATAAAAAACATTACATGACATCGCTTTCTAACTATACTATTCCAAGAGAACTTAAAGATTTTTAGTGAATATACCCTGTTTGAAGATAAAGCGAGCCACCGGAAGAATTATGCGAACCAATTGAAGAGCGCCGATTCGATGCTCAAACTCGAAAATGAAATTGCTGTAGAACTCCTCGAGATTGACACTCTTTGTAAAGTTGGCGTCATAAACAAGCTTCTCCGTCTTCCCACCAAGTTGGTTCCATAGCCTGAAAAAACAAGATAAATAAGACTTTAATTCACTCATTATAATTGTTGCCAATTAGACAATTTATTGACCGCAAAATTTGCAAGGAAAATTTGTTTACCGCTTTACATAGGTCTGTTCGAGCTCAAAAAATTCTTCGGCTACTTCGGAGGACTTTTGTGCCTGCTTCTGAGCACTCAAATACGCCTCAACCTTATCGCTCATAGTCGAAATAATTTATTTTGTCTAAAAGTTCATTCACAAATTGAATGAAAAAAAATAGAGATCGAGATCTAGAAATGAAACGGCTTTAAATTTGAAGAAAATGTGAAATTTTTGTAGGAATTAAAGCAATTTTCGGGTTAAAAGAAGTTCAAAAAATAAGAAAAGGAGAAATTTCAAAAATAATCATCTTGGCCTCACGCCTCTTTTTTTAAATTTGGGCGCCATATTAAATTCAATTCGAAGAAATTTTTCCTTTTGTTTTGAGCACTTTTTGAAAATGCATTAAAAGAGGCGCACCGCAATTTGCGGTTTTACAAGAGAATTTATTACGTCTAAAGTTCAGTCTAAATTTTCGGAGCGTTCTTCTGCGGCTAACTGCCTAAGTCTAAACTCTAAGTTCAGCCTAATATCGGAAATTGTGAAGCCTCAAACGATTTTAGCTAGTTGGTGAAAAATAAAAATTGTTAAATTTTTATATCAATTTATTCATTTACTTGTCGAGAGTAGCTAGGGCTTTTTAAGAACCTTTTAAATTTCAATTCATCACTTATGTGCTAAAAAATGGCAATTATAAAGTGTGTTTTTTAAGATTATATTTTTGTTCATGAATGTTTCTCGTTTTTCGGTCCCAAACCTTCGAATTTCAATGTGTAATAGCTTGTTCGATTCGACTTGAAATTTTGCGTCGAATGAATACCATATTGTAAAAAAAGTTGCATTTTTGGCACACTGATCCACAGCGGCCAAAATCGCAAATTTTGTGCGAATATTAGCGACAAAGGAAAAATGAGTTACAATTTTTTATTTGTAACTTACAAATAAAAATCAAGATTTAAAATTTTTATTAAACATTAAAAATCTAATTTATTGATCTTCAAGTTCTATTTGACCCCTTTTCTGAATGATCTCTTCGTGACTAGGTTTTCCTCGCGGAATGTCCCGACAAATTATGGAGATTCTCCTACCGCGTTCCACCCTCTTTCCGTCAAATTTGCTTTCGTCGTTAGCGAGTATTTCGTGCGTAAATTCATATCTTCCAGGACCGCTAAATTTTAAAATTTTTACAAGTTAGTTTCCGATATTAACAAAAAATACCTTAATTTGTAAAGGCTTAGACGCTTCAATAGCATGTCCACAATTAATTCCTTGCGTTGGGCATGTCTTAATCGCATTACACAATTGGACATTAGCGAAACACCTGTCACAATTTCACCACAATACTAAAATACATTAATACAATTTATACTTTTTGAAAATACACATTATTACGATTAGTTTTGAACCACGAACTCTTTCCGAATCAATGTGGGGTCGTATGTGGCCGTCTTGATGGAGATCGAGAATATGCACATGTGATGATCGTATCATTTCTGCTGTAAACGACTCATTTTGAATCCGTTCGATGACTAGCGCGTTTTCCGGTCTCCAATTTCTCTGCTCTCTCTCGCGATATAAATGTATGGCCTAAAAATGGATGACATTTAAAAATTGATATTTCAATGAGTAAAACTTTACATCGTCCCAGTGCGATTTTTCGTATTTTAGTCTTTTCATGTGGGGTTCGATTTCGTTAAGAATATTTTTCTCCTCTTCAACGGTGACGAAATTTACTGAAATGGTACAGCCGCGTTTTATTGCTTCCATGAGAGGCGCATCCCATTCTACGATATTGTGAAAATGTAGTAGAGATCGAAGAAAACTCGTAAACCGCATAAAACTAGCTATTAAATTAAGTTAAATAATAAAAATTACAATATACATATTTTGATATATGAATTTAGATTTTCTAGCTAGATTTTTATTTATCCTAAGTTCGGGTAAATAGGACGCGGCCGTTCGAAGAATTTTTGAATTTTGACCTGGCCTTCATTCTGTTATAAACAAAGTTGAGCTCAAAATTTCTGAACTACAACTTGGGCCTGCTTTCATTAAGATGTTCATTAAATTTTCTGCTAAACCGACACAAAATAACAGAATGAAGGCCAGTTAATATTCATAAATTCTTCGAACGATCGCTTCTTATTTATCCAAACTTAGTTTAATTAGCCAGGCTAATTTAGCCCTCTTCGCATTAATTAATTTTTAACTTTTGAATATTATTTTTCATAAGATTTTTCCTGCTTATGAATAAACACTTAATTTAAGAAAAAAATTTATCCCTACTATTCCGACAAATTAAACTACATTGTAAAAAAATTTTTCTGAAAATATAAGTTTAACAATAGGTAAAATTTACCCAATAAATATTTTGTGTAAAAAAAGCAATTTAAATTAAAAATAGGATTTATTCGTAAAAAATAAGGCGAAATTGCTTTACATATAAAGATTTTATACATATTATTTATAACATTTGAATATTTAGATTTTTTGGGTCTTAAATTCGTATACAAAAGGCGGCACAATTTCCATATAAGTAAATTTATTTCATTCTAATTTTTAATTTACAAAAATCAATTTACGACCAAAAAATTTCATATTATAAAGGCCCAACTTTTCAAACATTCTTTAGAGTGTTTTTTTTTATTATATTCTTAATTGAATTTGTTAATAGGAAAAAAAATACAAGTCAGAATTTAAAATAGTCAAAGTTTTAAACATTGTAAAAAAACCACTAAAGAGTGTTTTTTGTGAAAGCCAATGGAGATGGGAAAAATAAGAAAAAGGAGAGATAACCAATATCTTACAATACAAAAAAGATATACTTTATATACAAGTTAAAAAATATACTATGTTAAGCCACAATAGCGCACATATTCTTAAGAGATATGCAATTTTTCCTTAACTAGTTTAGCTTAAAAAAGCAAAATTAATTAGTGAAAATATGTGCGTAATCGTGGTTTTATTTAGATGTGGAGTAAAAAAAGAATGGCAAAAAAAAACTCTCGCACAGGGAGATCAGATAGATGTTTTCGTAAAGTTTTTGCTTACAAATTTACAATAATTTTCGCCAATATCACCAAAATATATAATCGTTTCTATAGAGGAAACAAATGAATGGTGAAAATATTCTTGAGATTAAATTCCAAATAAGCAACAAAAAGAACAAATAGACATTCGATTTTATGATTAAAGAAAATGAATAATCGTGTTTTACTCCAATTCCAAGGAGAAAAATAAACAAAAAAAAGTCAACAAAAACAAAAATATAAATCGATTAAAATTTTCGATCATCTCACGTCAAAAAGTGATCATAAAAATGAATAAAACGGAGGCGTTTTACACGTTATTTGCCCAACAGAGTCTTCATTTCGCGAAGGCTCAATATTAGATCTTCACGGAAATTCGCGGAGCTCTGAAATAATTTCAGAATCAAATTCGATTTCCATATTACTTATTAAGCGATAGGATTAAACGAAAAAAAAAAGTACGTACCGTATTGGAAGCCGAAATTTTCGAAGAAATGTGGAAGGAGATTTGATTTTCGCCGGCCACAATGTAGGATACGCCGTAGCCTTTGTCGGCCACCGGACCAAAGCCGCCGCCGGCCGACACGAGATTGAGCTTTTGCTCGGCGGTTAGACCGCGCGCCTCATCTTCGCATTGATTGAGTGGCGTTTGCGAGGTGGAAAGAAGATAAGTTGGTGGCATAATTTTCTTCATAAAGTCAGACTCCTCCTCCAGGTAGCGCTGCACAACGTACAATGCAAAGAGGTGTCGGTCCACACCATAGCCGCACATTGCCGCCCGATAGAGCTCCTGATGGCGATTGGCAGCGATTCTCAGAAGGCGTAGTCGCTCTTCTCGCTATAAATAAAAAAAAAACATTAAACGGAAAATAAGATGATAAAACTAATTGTGTCGGACAATAAAATCCACATTTTATCCAACTCAAATTTTTGAAATTATATATATTTTCGAATTATTACCGGCTGGCTCTCGTCGAACATTGCGCGCACAAAATCACAGGATTCCACTGTGCATGAGCGGACCGTCTCGGTGCGTCCTTCGCGGAAGAGGCGAGTCATCGACGCCTCGTAAGTTAGCGCAAAGTGTTTTTGGTTCTAAAAAACATTAACTTAATGTAATGAAAAATAAAATTTAATACAGTCAAACCTTGATCTAATGACACCACTAGGGACCGAGCCTAGGTGTCATTAGATCAAGGTTTTCGAAATTAGCTAGCACCACTGAGGAATTCCTGTCTCAATTTCTGTCGATCAATGCATTTTATTCGCCAAAAGTCCAGGGAAGCAAAAAAAAAACTGTAAAGCAATAAAATCGGGAAGCATAATTCTTAGAGCAGCAATTCTTCCTTATTCTCTTCTTCTTAGTGCTTGGAAAAGATCTCGGCGATGGTTGGCTGGCGCATTTTCTTAAGAATGAATAAAAAGAAAGAAATATTTTGGTGGCAAAATTTGAACATAATGCCAAGAAAAGATGAGCGAAAAGAAAATTTGAATTTAAAAAAGAAATTTCGTAAACCCAAGTTTACGACACCAAGGTAAAAAAAATGGCTAGCTGAGCGCAATGGGTGTCATTGGATCGAGGTTTGGATTCCTTACAACTGTCATTGAAAGAAGATTTTTACGTTAGTTTTCGTCGGGACCGAGCCTAGGTGTCATTAGATCGAGGTTTGACTGTACTTCAATCAATTATTTCACGCACAAAAAAAAAACTTGAAACCAACTCTGTAAAATGTCATTTGCAGAGCCATTTGAAGGAATGCGTCGGGGGAGATCTTCAGCTTCTTAATAAGACCCTTTCCGAATTCCGTCCACACGAGCACGGTCATTTCGACATCGTTTATGAGGCTATTGGCGACGCTGAGCGAAGTAGAAATTGCGCTCTAAAAAGCGTTTCATTCGCGGAATAAGGGCAATGAACAAACGAACGGATTTCTCAGATGAATCGATAAAGAAAAATCAACTAGCCTGTATATCCTGATCCAGATTCCATTGCAGGCGCACCGGATGCACAATCGACTCGGGCTCACCGCTGCAGTCTCCATTCGGTTTATAGCCGTTGTAGCAATAGTCTTTAAGCACGACATACTCGACAAAGTGCGCCGTTACGGCAGCGTCGCCCCACGAATGTTCCGTGTTAATGCCGAAGCGGCCGTTCTTGAAGATGATAAAGTTAAAGGATTTGTCGAACCAACGATCGTATGCTCTGCCGTGTAGTAAACTCGACGCCCAATGATCGAGTTTCGATGGATCACTGGGATCGTAGAACACCTATAAAAAACATCAAGAATTGTTTATTTTTCAAAAAAAAAAAAAAATTAAAGCACTTAAGTAGAAGGCCATCAAATACACGAAAAAACAGACCTCCTCATCGTCGAGAATGACGACGAACGCGGCGCGTTCGATGGCATGCAAAGAGGTCTTGTTAACGCCAGAGCTGAAGTATTTTCGACGCGTTACCGCCCAGTGAGTGCGTTCGCCGGCGGTAAGAGCCGCGAGTTCTTTCTCGCCGGGCGCGGGCTCCAACGCGCTGTCGAGGATCTCCTGGTAGGCGAGCTGAAGTTCACAGGCCTCCAAAAGTCTAAATCATTAAATTTGGGCTGTCTATTAATTAAATAAAAATATGGAAAAGGGAAGCAATTTTTAAAAATTGCTTAAAAATTGCTAAATCGATTGAAACGCTATGCCAATTATTATAAAAAAAATTTTCTAATTTTTCAAAAACATTTCAACAAAAAGAGAAATGCAGCACCTTTTTCCGTTGTGAATGGGTAGTTTGAACCAACAGCCTCTGCAATAAACGGCGACGTGCTTCGCATCGTCCCAAACGCGGAAATTGTCCGACTCTTCGCCGGGCGTGCGGCACGAGTTGAACAGACGCGAGTATTGCATCGTGCAGAAGGGAACCTTTGTGCGTGGAGCGACCGACCACTGAATGGAAAAGAAGAAATATATAAAATAGATGCGAATGAAATGATGAGCAACAAATTGATGAGATAAATAATTAGTTGGGAAAATATTGAAAATATGAGTGATAAGTTTCAAAAAATGTTCTCTTACCGGTTTGACTTCCTGGCGTTCGATGAGTCGTCGGAAGAGCAGCGCGGCCCATGTGAGCTGAAAAATATTTTGTGTGTAAATATTGAACATTTTTTTCAGTTTACTTGGAATTTTACAGTATATAAAGGCCCTTACATTTGCAGCTCTGGCGGCCTGGTTGCTGGTGGGATGCTCGTTAAGCGTATCGAATCCGTAGTAGTTCGAGTTGATCATGATCGGACTGCGTTGACGCAAATAGACAAATTCCTCCCACCAATCGGTCACCTAAAACACACAGAAAATTATTATTCAATCATTCTTTAAAAAAATATCAGCATTTGCGGTCAAATTAGACGAAAAAATAGGCCTAACAAATAAGATGGTTATGTTTTATTTTTTAAAAAGAAACAAAACATACGTAATTAATGGAGAGGAAGGACTTGATGTATAGATAGCGTTGAAGACGTCGTCCAAGACCCATACGGAACTTATTGGTGACCTCAACCATCGCGTTGTACTCCTCATCATTGGTGATGGGTCGAATAGAACGCAAGTGCTAAATAATATTAAACAAATTCAATACATGTATGCGTAATGAACGAAGAAAATGTCTATGACAAAGTCATTTATCTGATAAAAAAAAACCAACCCTATCCAACGTGTCGTTTAGCGATGGCAGCGGCAGATGCGGAAGAGCGCCTTGGAAGGAGTGAAGCATGGGTCCGCTTTTTGCAATGGCATGCAAACACATCTTTACAAAAATATCATTTCAGTTTAAAAGGCGAAAAATTCATTATAAAAATAATGCGGAAAAAATTCACTTACAAACCATAGACGCGTTGGAAAGGAAATCTTTTTTCCATTATCCGGGCTCTCATACATCCAGCCTTTGTAGCTGAGAAAAGCTTTTAGGGATAAGCGAAAGAACTGCACTAGTCCGAGCCAAAGCAGCATGCCGGCAATTAGCGCGCTGAATAGTTTTGACGTGATTCCCAAACTGAAATTGGAAAATTAATATCTATGTTTTAAGAGAAAACAATCTAAAACTTTTTGTTTAAAATTTAAAAACCTACCCGAATAGGTAATAAAAGAAGTAGTTTCTGAGAAGATTCGCCAGTCCCAGTGTCATGTCATAGTGGAATAGGTAGAATAGTGTTGCCAGACCAACGACCAACACCAACGAAAGCAAATTTGCCGGAAAAATGCCGACAAAAAAATTGTTCTAAAATTACTTTCCTTAACATTTGCATGGCCAATTTAATATATGATCGAAAACAACAAAAAAAAAACAAGGTTAAAAAATACCTTAAACCGATGGAAACGACGTTTAAGCCCACGAGAATACTTGTTCCAAATGTCAGCGAGGAGCTCCTGATCGTAGGATACTGAAATGCCGTCGTGCGTAAGCGAAAAGCTCAATGCGGCCATGTTATGTGCCTCCGCCATGCTTGGAGAATGTTTTTGTCAACCGGGTAGAAAATATTGCAAGTTTATTAGAAAACTAAAAAATGAAAAAATTATTATAAATAGTTAAGTATTAGTTATATAAAAAAAAACATTTTATCAAAAAATAAAAAATTGTTATAAAATTACGAAGAAATCAAAAAATAATCATTAATAAATATGCTCTTTTAAAATCACATAAAAATAATTTACGACGTAAAAAAAAAGAAATTTATAGAGGGATGTGCAAAGTCTCAAGTTTGATCGGACATCCAAAGAATAATTTCTTCTTTTTAAAGTCGCACGTATTAAAGAAAAATTAAAGAAAAAAAAGGACAAGATAACAAATAGCAAAGAACAAATGGGTATTATAAATTGAAAGCATACGCACTAGCAAATTTTTTCTGTACATTTGCTATAAAATTTGTAGTTAATTATATAATTTTTATGAATTTTTAAAAAGCGGATAAAAATGCATTTACATAAAAAGTACAAAAAAATTTCATTATATTTTTTATACAAAAACTAAGATATTAAAATCATAATTAGGTAAACATTTATCAATTCTCGCTTTAATGACTTTGAAAAGTTGATTTTTTTTAATACTTAGTGTGATTATCTTTAAATGAAACACAACTAATCCGATAATGAATCTCAATTCAGTAAAGACAAAACACGCGTGCCTCTCGCATCGCAAAAAATCATATATTCTGAATAAATTTAATGTAAAAATGGAACACAATAATAATAGACTATGAGTGAAGTTCTTCTCCAAATGGTTTTGTAAAAAATTGTTACACGCATTCATTCCGCCCGGCGCGTATATAACATTAACAACAAACAAATGTTTTAATGCATATATGATAAATAACATAACGCAAATTCGCCGTCCTTTTCTATCATTTTTACGCACACAGCGCCAGTAAAATCCATCATCACTAAAAACAACAAACAACACCAATTCAACACCGTCACAATGATTACGCCGCTCGCTGCACGAGGACTTTGCCCTATAGTCGCACATGGCGAAACAAAAACAAACTCGCTAAAGCGTTTTCTTTATAATATCCACGTAATGAATGTATCAAAATATCAAATTATAAAGCAAAGGAATTTTATTTCTCTGTTGTATGTGCTATCTCTTCATGCCTCGTGTTTTGTGATCGTTTTTCCATCATTTCCGTTTATAAATAAACAAACGACTAATATCAATATTAGTTTGAAGAATGCTCAAGTATATACGTATATAAAATAAGGAACTAGCGTACGAATAAGCCAGCAAATTGAAATGCAAAAAGTCACGTACTTGTTTTTGAGCGCCTTTTTTCACTTTTAGATTAGATGTCGTTTTTCTATGATAATCACATAGATATATCATGGCATTGCAAAGTCATAAAAACAATTTATCGAAATTTGCATTTTTATGTATGAATTACAGCATTTAATAGACTACTTTTAACGACTTCATAATCCTTAATAAAACAACTTTGCAAATCACGAAAATTTATAGGAAAAAATCAAATAATTTACTTCGGAAATCTGTTTGCGATTATATAGTCTTAACGTAAAAACAGTTATGAAATTTTATTCTTAATGATGAAGAATCAGCAGGAAAACCCACGATTTATCAAGAATTGTTTTCTACATTTGTGGAAATAAATATCATTTGTAACAATTTGCATTTATTTTCGACTACTGGAAACTGAAATAGAGTTCAAAGGTCGTACTATTTTTAGTTTTCTTCATTTGTCTTCATATTTCATAGCAAAAAAAAAAATATAAAAATGATTAATTTTTTGATAACCGAATTTCTTTTTCTCCCTAGAGTATCATTACTTTGAATTGTATTAAAAAATTTCCGACGGTTCGAAATTGAACAACAAACAGGAGCGATAATAACAACACAATACAATACACACTACAGTCGACTCCCCCATTAACATAAATTCCCATTAACATAAACCTCCCATTAACATAATCGTTTTGGCAGCTTGGTTGGTTTTCACCCATTAGCCCCCTTAACATAACGCTCCCCCATTAACATAACGCTCCCATTAACATAGTTAACGCGCAGTCCCTTGGCGTTATGTTAATGGGGGCGTCGACTGTATGCGTTACGTCGCTTTTTGATCGGATTTATTTTCGATGCAGAAAAAATCATAAATAGCAACATAAAACGGTGTGTGGTTTTCCGCTATATGAAATTGACGCGGACATTGTAGACGTTATGCACTATTATTATTGATAAGAGAGACAGCTATAAAATTAACGGAAAAAATATATTTGCAGTACTTTCCGCTCTCATTATGAAGAGTGCAATTGTTTAATTACTTTTCAATCATTATGATAAAAAATTAAAAAAATATTAATAAATCATACTTCGTAACTATCACAAATCTTTAGATATATTAATATGAAATAATGGTTAAAGCATGTAAAATTATATATGTATTTAAAAAATTATTAATAATTTTATAACTTGATAATTTTAGAATAAAATAATAAATTACTAATGAAACAATGAAAATGAACATTTTTGCTTTCATTTTTATTCCTTGGGCGTAAAGATAAATGAATAAGATCTAGAAAAAAGACAATTAAAATATAAAAAATAAAAAAGCCTTCGGCAGATTTTATTCAAATACATAGAACAAAGTCCAGAAAAATAAAAAATAAATATCAAAAAAAAAAAAAATTTTAAAGAAAATGTGTGACATTGCATTTGATATATACGCACAAAAATGAAAATGATAGAAATATGCAAACGAAAAAGCCCATAAAATTTAAAGTGAGAAGACGACAAATTGGTTTGTAAACGAGGGCATCGTAAAAAATAGGAAGAAATAAGCATACAACAAAGCACACATACATAAAGGCTCAGCTGAGCATAGGAAAAAAAGAGAAGAAAAATGCGGCGTGAGGAAAGTACAAAGTCCAAAGTTTCCTTTCCACATACCCGCTTCTCTTTTTTTCAATCTTTTTCGTTGTCGTCATCCCACTTTCTATTCGTCATTTTTCTCTTCTTAAAAAAATGCATTTTCTCTGCTTTCTGACCGCGTGCTTTTCCACTTACGAGAAAATGTAAAGTATGAAAAAACGAAAATTTGAAAAAAAAACATAGCTAAGTCTGTACAAAGTGAAAAACAAACTTTTTGGAACACAAACTTTTACATAAGTTAGAGATTATAAGTCGACGTGCAGACCCAAAAAATCGTCGAGTCTCGTGCACGAGCTCACACACATAAAGGCTCAGCTGAGCATAGAAAAAAAAGAGAAGAATGCGGCGTGAGGAAAGTACAAAGTCCAAAGTTTCTTTTCCGCATACCCGCTTCTCTTTTTTTCCATCTTTTCCGTTGTCGTCATCCCACTTTGTATTCGTCATTTTTCTCTTTATAAAAAAACGCATTTTCTCTGCTTTCTGACCGCGTGCTTTTCCACTTACGAGAAAATGTAAAGTATGAAAAAACGAAAATTTGAAAAAAAAAACAAATAGGTAGCTAAGTCTGTACAAAGTAGAAAACAAACTTTTTGGAACACAAACTTTTACATAAGTTAGCGATTATAAGTCAACGTGCAGACTCTAAAAATCGTCGAGTCTCGTGCACGTTGTCTTTTTGTTTTTCGTAATTGTCTTTTCATTTTGACGAGAGAGCACTTCTTCAAATGTCGATATTTAATAGAGATGATTTTTGATGTTGTTGCATTTTTTTATTCTCTACAAAACATAGTTTTCAGAATCCAAAAATGCTTAATATAATTGGCGAAGAGCTACAAAAACCAAGTTACTCATAGAAGAGACGAGGAAAAGAAAACGATTTATCTTTTCCTCTATCTTCTGTGAACCACTTAGTTTTTCCTGGTTCCTCATCAATTATCTCGGCTTCCATAATATAAATCTAAAAACTACGTTTTGTATAGAATAATAAAATGCAACAAATCTCTTTTTTCAAAAATCATTTTCATTAAATATGAGCAAGTTATGAACGTTTGAAGAAATGCTTTCTCGTCAAAATGAAAAGAGAATTACGCAGACGAAAAACAAAAAATGACAACGAAGGTCGAAGAGACGGAAAAGAAGACAGAGCATGAGCCATTCAACAACACTGTAAAAAATATCAAAATTTTTAAATATACCCTAAGTTCGAGATGATAAGTCGTTCCCGGGAGCGACTTATGGGTTCTTATGCATAAGCCGCGGCTTGGCGAAGTATGAAAAATTCAAATATATTTCATTTTCTTTGAAAATTATTTTTGCTTTTGAAATATGGAATATGTAAAATAATGTGAATGAACCCCAAAAACGTGTGATTAAAATAAAACATGTCCATGAAAATACAAAAAAACATGAGAAAATTGCAAAAAACTGCAAAATTTTCAAAAAAAAAATTGAAGAATGAATTCGCTTAGGATAAGTTTGTATTATAAACCGCGATAATAATAATACCGAAAACAATAATAATACTGAAGGGCAATAGAGAAGACTTAAAAAACTACAGACCGATGGCTCTATTACCAACCTCATACAAAGTCTTTACCAAAATATTACTAAACAAACACAACAACTAGATGAGCAACAACCTCGTGAACAAGCGGGATTCATGAGCGGATTTTCGACGCTAGATCATCTACAAACCATTAATCAAGTACTGGAACGGTGCGAAGAATGCCAAATTCAATTATATATGGTGTTCGTTGATTACGAAAAAGTCTTCGACTCAATAGAAATTAACGCCGTCATAAATGCACTCGCGCGCCAAGGTATACAACACAAGTACTTAAAAACACTACTTAACGTCAACACAAACTGTACGACAAAAATACAACTATTCTACAACGACATTCCGATCGAACGAGGCGTAAGTCAGGGCGATACCATATCGCCAAAACTCTTTACGGCTGCATTGGAGGATATATTCCGACAACTAGACTGAAGAGTACGGTATTTCCATCGACGGAGAAAAGCTTCTCCATCTCAGATTTGCAGATGACATAGTTTTATTTGCATACAATGCAAAAACAGCTCAACTTATGTTAGAAGAGTTGAATAATGCAAGCACAGCCGTCGGACTACGAATAAACAGAGCTAAAACACAGGCAATGTGCAACAATCAAAAAACTAAAGCTGGAGGATGCGAAAATTACCTTGGTGGACAAATACGTATATCTCGGACAACTGATAACATCGGATCACAAAATCGACGGCGAAATACGCAGACGACGAAGTGCAGCATGGTTAAGCTTAAACAACATTAAAGAAGTCCTAAAGAAAACAAAATACATAAAAGCAAGAACACACCTTTTCAACACCACGGTAATACCTGCACTCATATATGGATCAGAAACGTGGAATATGAGGGAATGCGAAAAACACAAGCTAACGACCACGCTAAGAGCAATGGAAAGAAAAACAATCGGAGTGCGAATTATGGACAAAATCAGAAGCGAGGAAATCAGAAAGAAAACACAATTCGCAGACGCATACGAAACAGCCACAATACGAAAACTTCTATGGGCAGGGCACGTAGCCAGAAGAAACGACAACAGATGGACGACACGAGTGACATTTTGGTGGTCAATTGACTGCAAAAGACCACCCTGAAGACCAGCGGAAAGATGGCGAAAGTTGATGAAAGAGCGCATAGGACCTAATTGGAGACAATTAGCAGAAGACAGAAAACGATATAAGCGGCGATTGTATGATCCACCGCGGGACAACAACGTGTGACACGGATCTTCAAGTGTTCAAGTATAAATCGCGGCTTATCATCCCGAACTTAGGATACTTAAAAAAGTTGATTGTAAAAAATATTAAAATAAGATAATATTCTAAAGAATTTTTGCAGCAAAAAATTTAAATATTTTTCATCAAAATATGTTTTAATTCGTGTACTACAACCAAGTAAAAAACAAACAAACAAAATAAAGAACACATATGATAATATTTTTTAAATCTTGTAATGTATCAAAATATATCAAATCAAGTCTTAAAAATAAAAAATGAAAAAATATTAAAACTTTTTTAAGTTTTAGAAATTTTCGTAATTAAAACCATTAAACTAAATATTATTATGTCAATTTTTGGGTTATTTTACATCATTTGATGATAAAATATATTACAGAACAATAATTACAATAATTTATTTTTGAACAAAAAATGCCTATCACATAATTCTTAGAAAAAAGAATTTTAACTTATACAGTCGACCCTCGATATAGTGCGCCCCCAATATAGTGCGCCCCTCGATATAGTGCGCACATGGAGACGATTTGGTTGGTTTTGCGTTAAATAGTACATACTGAGACCCCCGATATAGTGCGCCCTCGATATAGTGCGCCCCTCGCTATAGTGCGCACTTGAGCCGGTCCCTATCCATAAATTTGCCCTCAATATAGTGCGCAGTCAAAAATATTGTGTTACAAAAAATATGATTCGCATTTTTAACGCAAATTTTTTAAATTTACGCCAAAAAATAATTGATTAAGCTGACAACTTAACTTAATTTTGTGTTCTGACGAGTGCATTTTTTGTTTTTTGTGTTCTGACGAGTGCATTTGTGTTACAAAAAATATGATTCGCATTTTTAACGCAAATTTTTTAAATTTACGCCAAAAAATTTTTGTGAGTGCATTTTTTTTTGTTATTGAGTTCATTTTTTGATTTTTTATTTACTGTTTTTATTGCTATGCTATGTACTTTTTCATTGTTTTTTTCTTTTAAATTATTTACAATGAGCACTCCTAACAAGCGCCGCATTTTCTCGTTAGAAAAAAAGAAAGAAATTATCGATGCTGCCGAAAAGGAAAAAAATCAAAGAAAACTAGCTCGTGATTTTAAGATTCCGGAATCAAGTCTTCGTAATATTCTCAAAGACAAGGCTGTGATTCTCAAAGCGATTGCAAATGGAAAAGACGGAAAGCGTTTGCGATTATTGTTTACTTTGTTATTTTGTTTGTTAATGTTTTATGAATAAATTTATGATATAAGGCAGCAGTTTGAAGAAAACCCTCGATTTAGTGCGCATTCTCATATTTAATGAGGAAATGGTCAGCAGTTTTTTCATATTTAATGGTTTGAAAACCCTCGATATAGTGCGCCCTCGATATAATGCGCCCCTCGATATAGTGCGCACTTGAGCCGGTCCCGAGGGTGCGCACTATATCGAGGGTCGACTGTAACATAAAATATGAACCTGCTCAGTCCATTCCAAGCTCAATTTCCACGGCTTCAAACTCGAATTGTAAGCCTTCCAATTCGAAGCCGCCATCTTTGCACGACTGAATCTCGCTAGTTGCTTGGGACTTGCTCGGACCAGGCTGATCATCGGCTACTTGAGCCACATTCTCCGGATCGTCTTCCTTCGGCACATAGTCGAAGGCGTCGAGCACGTTACAGTCGACAATACGAACGTCAGCGCTCGGCTTTCCCGTAGCAGTACCTTTGGCTTCAACAATCTCTACGATGCCTATTCCTCCACAACCTTACCGAATACGACATGACGAACGTCGAGCCACTGAACAATATAGGAATTAAAAATAAAATGATTAGGGTTAATAAAATTTATTTTATTGCAAATTTCACCTTTCTTAACCCAAAATAAAAAATAGTTTTTATTATAAAAAACTATTCGGTGGCAACAGCCATGATAAAAAAAAACTGTAAGCCATTTGTGTTTTTCATGCTATTAGCCGTAGAAAGAAGGCCGCACACGGAACGACTCATCCACAAACTTTTCTCCATAGATGGATTCGCCGCCGATACCATCACCGTTGAAAAAATCACCACCCTTAAATTATGATTTAATTGCAGGTAAATCGTGTGAATGAATAATTAAAAACCTTTTATACGTCCAAATGTACTTAAATGTATTTTTTTAAATATATCTGGTTCATGAATTTTGATAAAATTTGCTGCTATTTTAAAGGACGCGTGTCCTTTAAAAAGGCAACACCGCCGACCGACTCGCCGCCAATAGCAACGTAAATGTAGAGTGCTTAACAAGCCTATTATCTTCCGAGGATTTAGCCATTTTTAAATCGAAGTTGAAGAGAATGTAAAAAATAAAAAATAAAGCTACATTTTCAGAAACCTTTCCTTTTATTAGCGTCCAGCAGGAGCACAATGAAGTAAGCTCATGTCATTGTCAAGTTTTTTTATCAAGTGTTTTTTATGTACCAATTTCATGAATAGCATTTTCAAATTAACTATGTTTGTACATAATAATCACCATGAAATTCGACTTGAACAATAATTTAAATAAATATTTAAATTATAAATAGAAGAAAATAAAAATACATATAAAGTTCAATATCATTTTTATTATTCATCTCTATCAAATTATTTCATTAGCCATGTTCTCTGGATCGCCTTTTTCTTCATTTTTTCGAATTAAATTAAACTTTGTGTGATAATGTAAGGTCGTGGAATTATTCCAATTTCGTTCAATCGCAATCGTATTATAGTCATAAAATGGTTTCTAATTTAAAAATTCGAATACCTACCAAAAAATTATGCGTTAAACGCATCGCGTTTAGAGAAAATAGAAAATTTACATACTGATCGGTTAAAAGCCATATCGCTTATAAAATCATTCTTATAGTAAAAACTTTTTTTAAATTATTGACTATTGAATTAATTAATTTTACGAATTGTTTTTAGTGAAGAATCGTTTCTGTTGAGAGTTACGCTCGTAATTAACTAGTAAAAATGTGTGGAATTTTCGCTTACTTAAATTTTTTAACGGTAAAAAAACGCAGCGAGATTATCGAAATTCTTCTTCAGGGCCTTAGACGAATGGAATATCGTAGCTATGACTCTGCAGGTATTATTATAATCATTAGGATCCGGTGAGCTTAAAATTATTCCAAGTTCAGTTACAATTATATTATTTTCTTAAAGGCATTGCTGTGGATTTTGACCAGTCCGGAAATGACAAGTTAGCCAAGGTGGCGCTATTTCGAAAGGCCGGAAAAGTGGACGTGTTGAGTCAATTCATTACAAGTATGGTAATTACTTATTATGATCAAATTCATGACTATGATTTTCTATGTTAGAATCAAATTATTGTAGAGAACGAGGAATTGAAAAACGACGAAAGTTATACGATTCATTGCGGAATTGCGCACACGCGTTGGGCCACGCACGGATCCCCGTCTGATCTTAACGCCCATCCACAACGATCCAACGCGGAAAACGGTAAATTAGTACTTATAATATTTTTAGTGAAAATTTCCAATTTTTCACTATCATTGAAGATTTTGTCATTGTTCATAACGGAATTCTCACCAATTACAACGACCTAAAGAGCTATCTGCTAAATAAGGGCTTTACATTCGAGTCGGAGACAGACACAGAAGTCATTGCCAAACTCATCCAACACATATACGACCGCTTTCCATTGTTCAGTTTTCATCAATTGGTCGAAATCGCCATTCAACAGCTAGTAGGTGGCCCAGTATTTTAGGGATGTCGTAAATTTAAATTTAGGTTTAATTCTGGTCTCTTTTATCCAATCTTTAGGAGGGTGCTTTTGCGCTTGTCTTCAAAAGTCGTCGCTTTCCCGGCCAATTGGTGGCGACACGCCGAGGCAGTCCGCTCCTTATCGGAATCAAAAGTGAGGCACGCCTTGTCACCGATCCTTTTCCCGTCTTCTTTAGCAAAGAGTCGAAATGGGCTTTGCAAAATGATACGAAAAAAAGAACCGGCATTATCGCGAACAGATCGACACTTACCGAAAGTGATATAATAGAATTGTGGGCAAACTTAATTTCCGTTGATTAATAAAGCTTTTTTTAGGCATTTCGCCGATATTCGCCGATGAAGATGATTTTTTGAACATTTATACGGCCAATTACACCACATTGACAGGTTTTTTGCCCTTGTTTTAAGCTTTACTTGGAAATTGGCATACATCTTATATTATCGATTAAGAATCCGCTAAACGACGTGTGAGGCCGGATATTTCCTGGAAGATCGAATATTTCCTCGCATCGGATGCCAGGTGAAATATTAAGTTTAATAATTCGCCAAAATTCCTATTTTTCTAGCTCTTACCTCTCATTTTCAGCTCCATAATTGAGCACACACGTTTGGTGATTTATCTTGATGACGATGACGTCGCGTTCGTCGAGGAAGGCTCACTGACCATTCATCGCGTTCGACGCGACGACACGCCGCAAGACGAGCAAACCCGCGAGGTTCGTCAACTCGACATGGAGCTACAGCAGATTATGCGCGGCAACTTCAAAACCTTTATGCAAAAAGAGATTTACGAACAACCGGACTCGGTTGTGAACACAATGCGCGGTCGTGTCCTCGATGGACGCGTGGTTTTGGGCGGAATTAAAGTAGGTGATTTAATTGTTTTAATTTTTTTTTGTTTAATCCAGCTGTTTGCTAGACTAAATTTTTACACTTTAATCTAATCTAGCCTTATATGCAAAGGCCCATTAAATAAAAAATGGATCTAAAATGAAATGGGGATTGAAAGATGGAAACCCAAAAATACTTTAGGAAACTCTGGGTCAGAGCCATAAAATTCTTATTCATCAAAATCGTTCATTTTCTCTTCCAGAATTTTATTGGCGATATTAAACGCTGCCGTCGGCTTATTATGATCGCCTGCGGCACGTCGTACAATTCCGCGAACGCATGCCGGCAAATTATGGAAGAACTCACCGAATTGCCGGTGATCCTCGAATTGGCCAGCGACTTTTTGGATCGCAAAACGCCAATTTTTCGCGACGATGTGTGCTTTTGCATTAGTCAAAGTGGCGAGACCGCCGACACGCTAAACGCTTTAAGGTATTTTTTTGGGATTTGGATTAAATATGGCTAGAGAAAGCTGGATTAACAATGCGTTAGACTTCGTTGTAATACATCATTTTGAATATTTGATTCACTCAATCGTTACAGAATTTTTTTTCCTCAGATACTGCAAACCGCGTGGCGCTCTGATTATTGGAATTACGAACACGGTGGGCAGCTCCATTTGCCGTGAATCCCATTGCGGCGTACACATTAACGCGGGACCGGAAATCGGCGTTGCGTCCACTAAAGTAGATACTTCTGCAATAATGTGAAAATTGTTGACTTTAAAATGGAATTCTAAAAAAATTAATTTGTTTGGCAAGTGTTTCGAATTTAGGCCTACACTTCACAGATTCTAGCCCTAATTATGTTCGCTTTAACATTATGCGACGATCGAATTTCGTTGCAAGAGCGTCGCATGCAAATCATACAGGAAATGCGCAAACTCAGCGGTTTCTACCAATATTTGGGAATCCGATTTTAGGAAAATTGTTTTGATCAGACCGGAATCTGCTCCTTGATTTTTATTTAATTGAGTGCTTTTATTTTTTCATTTTATTTAAAAATTTTTAACCTCTTTTCATTGGCTTTAAGATAACATCAAACAAGTGTTGGAAATCGACGCGCAAGTACTCGAAATTTCGAAGAAGATCTATAAAGAAAAATCGACGCTGATTATGGGACGCGGCTATAACTTCGCCACTTGCCTTGAAGGCGCACTTAAGATTAAAGTAATATATACATGTGCATTTATTTTACAGACATTTCAAATTTGGTTTAGGAACTCTCCTATATGCATTGTGAGGGCGTGATGAGCGGCGAGCTGAAACACGGCCCGCTGGCGATGGTCGACGAAAATATGTGTATTCTCATGGTCATCTGCAACGATCACGTCTATAAGGTTTATGAAATAGGCTGCGTTACGTCGATTCGGAATAAAATCTCCCAACTGTCTATTGGGAATTCTTTGATTTGATCCTCCATAATTTTTGTTTATATAGGGCTTAGGAGTCGCATTCATTTATTATTTGTTCGCCTATTTTTGAAACTTCTTTGTGGAATTCTATATAATTTCTATGTTCTATTTGATATATTTAAAAAAAAGCATTAATGGAATAAATTCTTATTGAAGTAAACTCTTCGTTCTCTAATTTTCTTCAAATTTTTCAGAAGTCCCTCAACGCGCTTCAGCAGGTTTTAGCGCGCGGCGGTCATCCCATCGTAATCGCCGACAGCACCGTACCCGACTTTGACTTGCCCGGCGTACAGCACGTTTTGCGCGTACCAAAAACGGTGGATTGCCTACAGAACATACTTACAGTCATTCCGTTCCAGTTACTCAGCTACCATATCGCCGAGCTCAACGGACGCAATGTAAAAGTGATTAATCTGTTATATATATTTAATTATCAATATCGATTGGTTGATACGTCCTACCGTAATAATATCTGTATTTTCAGGTCGACCGGCCGCGGAATCTTGCCAAATCGGTGACCGTTGAATAATTTTTCAAAAGCAATTTGACAATTGATTACAAAAACAAAAGTTTTTCAATTTATATATTGTTTTGTTTGCCAATTTTTGAAATTTCTTTGTGAAATTCTATATAATTTCTATGTTCTATTTGATATTTGATATATTTAAAAAAAAACATTAATGGAATAAATTCTTATTCGATTAGCAGTCTCGGATGGAAAAAGTGAAAAGAAAACTTATCTAATACAAATCTCCTCTCTCATTTGTCTTGTGCTCATATGCGCTCTTTTTTTCTCCGATTATCTTTGCCAAAAATTGAAAAGTTATAGTTTTTTAAAAAAGTGGCAATTTCCTTTAATTTCTCGCAAATTCCGATTTTCGCTCCGATCTTTGCTCGAACGAATCGGCAAAGATTTTTTCTTCAATGGCTCTCCTTTCTTTCTACTCGGTCTTTAATTTGTCTTTAAGATAATTTAGAATAAGTCGGCCTTAAAAACAACGAAACTTGTAGGGAGAGCGAGCATTTTTATTATTATACAAACAAATATATGTACAAACAAATATAAAAAATAGGCGGCCTCTTCACTTGTCGTGCTCACGCTTTATTCGTCGGCGGCGGCTCGTCGTTGTCGGTTTTCAGTTGTTGTTGCACTTCGTTTGATTCTTCTCTCTTGTCTGAGGCGAATTTGTGATGGCCGTTGGAGTGGCATGATCATTATTCTCGTTGTTGGTAATGACGTCGAGTTTTGACCGAGTCGGCTGCGTTTCGTTATCACTCTTCAACGCGCCCAGATCCGAACGTGGCTGTTGAGCGTTGTCCGAGCGCGGTCGCTGCGCATCTGCGCCCTCTTTCGGCTGATCCTCGGTTGATTTTTGGGTTGTGCTAAATGCACGACGTATGGTTGTGTGAATAAATTAGTTACTTATTTTTGGAAAAATCGACCACAAAATCCTTTCAGAAATTCCACTCACTGCTCGTCGACGGATTTTTTCGGTCGAGCTTCCCAATCGTAGGGCGTTTCATCCGTTACTCCTTCAGGCCAGCAATTCACAAGCATCGCAATTATACGATCGTACTCTGGCATTTGATCATAGCGCAATTCGCTAGCGTGCTATAATAAGCAAATCCCTGCAAAATTATTTTGAGCATCGAATAAAATTATAATTACACGTGCAAATTCCAGAAATCCGATCGGTAGATCCTCACAAAGTGTCTCAAGTTGAGTGTTTAATTTCTTTTTTTCGACCCCAATCGCATCTCGTAAATGAGTCCACGGCAATTCGCCTTTAACCATTTCTATCTAAAAATCTTATACTTGTACATAACGTAGCTGTTGAAAAATATATATATGAAATGGTTTGTTACGCGTACCAATGAATACATCAGGCTGATAAGATCGTCGCCGGGACCGGGCTCTTTTCGCGCGTGTACCGTGAGCGAAGCATAGCGTACTGTGCCACGAAAACCCACGTATTCGCGTGCTTTTCGCACGGTGCCGTCCGAATTCCGAAATTTACGCGTCATTCCTTTACAACTTATTTTTAAAATATAAAGTGTTTAGTAAATGAAAAAAGGAGGTACTTATTTAGTTTCCCTTCTGATCAAAATTTTAATGAGAAAGACTTAAATTTTTAGAAAAATTGTATTCGCTAATCTGAAAGATTGTCTCGTTTTTTTTTTACCAAACGTTTGTCTATTGCAACAAAATGTAACAAAAAGTTTGAAAAACAATAAAAAATTTATATTAAAATTTTGGGCGAAAACTTAAGAAAAAAAAAAGAAAATATACCAAAATCGAGAATGTGGATGTCATGACGTTGTTTTCCGGCCCGTCCTATACAACAATTCGACGGCTTAACATCGCGATGCAAATAACCAATTTTGTGCATTTCCTGCAGACCTTTGACTAACTTAAAATGTTGATATTTTACTTCTTTTTTGTTTTTTTAAATATAAATTATCGAACAAAACATAAAGCAGATGCAGTGTAACGAACCTTTACAGCGACCTGAAATGTTGTAGCAATCGATAATTTTCGGCCGCCCTTTTGACGGCGTCGAAGTTCCGAGAGATTTCGACCCAATAAATTCATTACTATGAAGGAGCAGCCTCGAATTTCGCCGGACGCTCGTATTTTCGGAATATATGGCTATATGATATTCAAAACTTTAACATTCAACTCAAAAAAATTATGTACTGAAAAAACCTTTCCGCGTAGTTCGACCAAAACGGAATGCTCTAGCTTCATTCGTCGCTTCTCGGCACTAGCCGGCTCGATTTTTATCGCAACTTCGTCTTCCCGTAATTCATCGTAACCACTAAAAGTATTCGGCGAACATAAAGCATCGTTTGACAAACGCAAAGAACTGAAAAAAAATTTTTAATCAAACCGAAAAATTTGTCCAAATCCTCCGCCACCGATTATGGCGCGAATTTGGTAGCGGTCGCGCAGCTGTTCACCTGGATGCAACAATTGGGGAAGCGATTTGGCGCTCGCCTTTGTTTTGCCCATTCGTCGTCGCTCAACTAGCCCAATAATAATTTTACAAATTTATTCGACTTTGGTAAGAAAAAAGTGGAAGTAGGATTAAAAATTTGAGACAAAACAATAGAATTTTGGCAGAGTGGAAATTAGATCTATTGTTTTAAAATTCTTATTTACCTATTTATTTAGACAAACAGGTACAATATGAGGCACAATAGAAGGCAGTCACTTTTTTATGTATTTCTTTTAAGAAGAATGTATTAATTTTATGTGAAAATTTTCTAGCCCACAAAACGCAACCAACATATTGGCCAATGTATTTTCTTACTTTTTTAGCGCAAAAAGCTCCATTATTTTAATGAAAAAAAAAATCGACAACCTAATAGTAATTTTAAATCGTAACAAAATTATTTTTGCAATAAACGATCTACAGAGACTTGTCAACCATGGATGTCGCGGGAATACAGTCGCGGAATACGGTCGGAAATAAAAAAGACAATTTCCTCTGTCTTCTCTGCCAAGGAAAAAGAAGTCAGAAACAATTGTCTTTTTTATTTTATCAATACTTCCAACTTCCGAAAACACACGACATCCTGCTGTCAACTGAAATTTTTTTTATTACATGTCACAACGGCACAAATCAGAAATTCGTAAAGAAATCAATAAATGGAGACGGTGAAAGCAATGAGAAATGTGTGTGGCCCTCACTGTCATTTACTCGCTCTTTGTTCGCGCCCAAGTTTCTTGGATTTTTTCCAATCGTTTTCTATTATAATCTTTTACGCGTTTCGTCCTTGCCCAAAATTTTTATGTCGAAATATTTTTGTTACATTTCGCTGGAATAAAGCAACCTTTTTGTGTGTAAAAGGAAGCAGTGTAAAATAACTCCTTTCAAAAATTATCTCCTCGGCCACAAGTTAACAACAGTTATGTCGTGGACATTTTAGTGGGCTAAATTGACAAATATGAGATCATCCCAGATTATAAATATATGCCTACAAAACCACATTCGTCCTTTATACTCCGAATTTTGGACTTTGAACAAGTAGGAAGCTGAATAAATTACTCGAAACTAAAATAAAAAATGCCCAACTTCAGACAGCATTAGTTTAAAAGAAAAAACAAGCCATTTCTAACATGAAAATTCATTCTTCTAAGTTCGAAACGATGCAAAGCAAATGAAAATAAAACCATATAATTTCATTTTTACAAGATAATATAATTTATTGGGTAGAAAAATTGAAATCTTTAAACAATTACACGTCATTAAATTTAGCCATACACACATGCAAAAAAAAAAAATAATTTATCCTGTCGTCGCTCACATTTTTATAGCATCGAACATTTCACTCGTTTTTTGCCGACTTTGGCCTGGGCCTTTTGCTGTTTAATGCGGCGCGCGTTAAGCTTGCGAATTTCGCGGACTAGCGCATGGAATGCGTCATCGACGCCTTCGCGTGTCTTCGCCGACGTTTCGATCGACGGTACACCATACGAGCGCGCCAGGTCGACAAATTGTTGGGGAAAAACCTCACGCTTAGATAAATCGCTTTTGTTACCTACCAGCACGATTGGGACCTAAAAGCAAAGAACAGAGGAGTTACGAAATATTCCATGTCGCCAATGTTAAAGATTGAAAAAAAAACAATTAGAAAGCACACAAATAACTTCTCCCCATTTCCAAATCCTAAAGAAAAATTGTCCACTATTTATTTTAAGTCAAAAATTAAACTTACTTCATCGGCGTCTTTAACCCGACGAATTTGTTCGCGATATTTGCGAATACCTTCAAAAGATTGGTATTCGTCCAACGCAAAAACTAAAAGAAAGCCCTCGCCGGTGCGCATGTATTGGTCACGCATTGCGCTGTAGTCCTCCTGGCCGGCGGTATCGAGTATATCGAGGAGGCAAGTCTCTCCGTCTATTATCACCTGCTTGCGATAACTATCCTCGACCTGAATAAGAGAACAATATGAATTTGATATATGCCTAACGTGAAAAAGTGTTCCATTAATAGAATCACTGGTGGAATGAGTTAAAGATTGTTATGACAGAGTCATAAGAAGAAATGTATATGGTTATGATCCCTGTAGTTCAATCGATAGAGCAGAGTCCCGGTTAAGTGTTGGTCGCAGGTTCAAGTTCTGCCACAAAAGATACTCTTTTCACATAGATAACAAGAATGTTTTTTCGGATTTCTCCCTTCTCCTACTTTTTCATTATAAATATATAAATAAGTTTATCTTATTTGAAAATGAAAAACAAAAACGAACCGTTGGATCGTAGTCATCAACAAATTTGTTCTGAACCAATTGAATAGTCAAAGCAGATTTTCCGACGCCGCCATCGCCGAGAACGACAATTCGGTATTCAGTCATTAATTTTCTGAAATATTCAATTAATTTAACTCAATATTGAAGAAAAATAAAAAAGAAAAAAAAGAACAAGGTCCCAATGAATAATGAAGATAGGCAAAAAAGAAACGCGGCGATTTATGAAGGGTATTCGTATAAACACAAACAGGATTGATCAATTGTTAGATGACTGGATTGGGATTGTCGGTGCAAAAATTACGAAGATATTAGACAAAATAGCTGAATTTTAACTTTTTTCTTAATTTTTTTTGTGAAAACTATTTAAAATACAATGTTATGATAAACTAGGAGCGCCAAATTTACAAGAAAAAAATTTTTGAACTATAGTCCAATTTTGCTTTCCAATTGAGTTACGGTAAATTGAAAGAAAATTTGAACCAAACGGAAGACGAAGCACTTTTTTCAAATTTTTCGGCTTGTGTTTAAAACATCTTTTTTGTTGATTGTATTTTTCAGACATTATTCAGCTTGTGTTATTCCACCAATTTTTCTATATCCGAAATATATAGTGCGGAATCTCGTGCTCCTAAAAATGACGTTATTAGTTTTACCAAAAAATTTTTTAGTTTAAAAATCGATTGTCATCATAGCAGTTGATTTTTTATTTTTGAACCTGTGAGTCATATATGACCTACATTGTCACCAATGTGTTAAATAGTTTTTACAAAAAAATCAAGAAAAAAGTTCAGCAGGTACTATGTTGTCCAATATAGCCAATGTCCGCCAAACATTTTAAAAATGTAGTTTTGAGTATTGGCGTTGCGTGAAACTTAAGTATTTTTCTAAGTTTTTTTTTCAAATTTAAAAAATAAATCTAAAGTTTATAAATTTAGGGGATATCTTTCTCTGGAATTTGGATAAAAAATTTGATTACCCATGATCTAAAACGGCTGTAAATGAACTTTTTTTTATCGGTTACACTTCTAATTGGAGTTATGGGGCTATTAAAAATAGACCATCCACTTTTATAAACATGAAACGGAGTACCTCCGCCAAGGAACGTCATTTTATCTTAAGCGACGATTTTATCTTAAGCGGCGATTATAAGAAAAAATTTCTTGCTTCAAAATCCTTTAAGAATTTCTAATACACAGATTTGGTAGATCCGTAGATTTGGTAGAACTTTAAAAATCAACGGCTCTAACGATTTTCCTCGGCTCGTCCATAGGTTTTCGGGAATCGTGCGTCGAATGGCGTCAAGCACTAAGCTGGGAAAATTTTTTTACGGTAACTAGGATCCGGCCTACTGTAACTTTGGACCATTTTCAAACTTTGCGGGGCCATTTTGATTGGCGCTTGGACCCAGATACACGGATTGAAGGCATACTTGAAGAATAATTTTGGGATTTTGGTCCTATGGCTACGATATCATTTTGGGACGCATTTGCTCACGCAAATGTCGCGTCCTCGATTCACGAATTTTAAAATTTTCACCCACAACTTTTTTTGGGTCGCAACTAAAGTGGGGTCCCCGATTAACAAATTTGTAGAGCTCGTCGAGCTCAACATTATTCTGTATTGTTATCGTTTTGATCCAATTTGAGCGAGCCCTCGTGAAAAAACCCAAATTTGCGCCCGAAATTGACAACAGAGGCACACACTCCACATCATTTTACACGCAAATCAGCATTTCACTTTGAGCGTGCGCATACGCACCGTAACATGCGCATCATTTTTGTTGTTTTTTCGACGAAAAAGTAGCAAATATCGTAAATTTGTAAGCGTTTGTTCTTTTTGTTGTTAGCGAATTAAAATGTAAAAATTAAACATGACATCATTTAAGTGTGCAATAGACAACAATCAACTGAAAACGTGTCGAATCACATTTGAAAAATATCGTAACATTGCACATTTGTGTTTTTTTTTCATTTTTTTGGCTTTTCAACAAAATTAAATTTGTTCAATTGGATAAGAACTAACAAAGTTATGATTAACAAAAATAAATAATCAAAACCACGAGAACATACAACAATTACCTAAATCAAAATCAATTGATAATTGGATTTAAAAAAAAAAATAACAAAATGCATCTTTGATAATATAGTTTCAAACACTACGCACTTTAAAAAAATACAACGTGAAAATATGTAAACAAATTTTTGCCTATACCGTTTCAGAAATGTTAGCTAAAATCATTGATAATTTTTACATTATTTTTGCCAATTAAATTAAATTTGTAAAAATAAATTTTATCTTTAAAAATCAAATAAAAATTTATCTATTGTTGTTTTTGCTTTTTAATAAAAATTTTTTGTTAAATGCCAACATTTTTATGAATTAGGTAGTTGTTATTTTCGAATGTTTGCGACCCAAAATTGCAAGCGCGAGATATCGTAACAGTTTGGCGTTAAATTCTTTTGCGTGTGCATCGTATTTTTTGAAGCTTTTGCACGAGTTTGCACATGAGTGATGATAATTTACAATGAAGAAGGGGTCTTAAAAAAATTTAAATTCTTTTCCCTTCAATAAAAAAATCAATTTTTTTTTCGTTAAACAATTCCGAACATTAGTAGCAAGAGGGATTTGGAGAAAATCCAATTCTAAGTTAGTATGACAAATTTTATGGAATAAATAAAAACAAAATGGCATAAATAAAAATGAAAAATCAAATTAGGGCGTGTGCTTTTTAAATAAAAAACATTTTCTTTTAGAAATTATGCTTTTATTTCAATTTTTTTGCAAATCATTCGATCTTTGTTTTCGCAATTTTTACAATTAAAAATTAAAAACCGAGTTCATTAGTGCTGAAATCGTTGGGGAGAAAAGGCATGTCGCCGGGATTGCTGTTGAGATCCGTTTCGCTCATGGTCCTTTTGCCGGCGTCCTCCGAGTTGCCACTACAATTTTTAACATTAATAATTGATTAACATTAATAATTGATTGGATGAAACTTTGTATTTTCTAAAAAGCTCAGTAAACAAAATAAAAATGTGTACATGGCCGAGTCCTCGCTAATTGTCATAATGTTGGAAAAGCGTTTGCGAATCCTCGACGCCGCCTTCGAGAAAAGCGTTTTCGGCGGGGATTTTGCGCCGAACAACAACGAGTCGTCAACGCGTTCCCAATCAAACGGATCGGAATGGCTTATCTTGTATTCCAACACTACCTCCTACAAACGCTTATAATGCTTTATTAAATAGAATTGTTATGAAATCAGAAATTAGGAATTTTGGCACTGAAATTTTCTTTTTTTTTAACTCGCATAAAAACAAATAGTGATGATAAGGGCAATTTATATGTAAATTTGATTCTAAAAATTTTCTGTCAAATTTTCAAATAAATTTTTAATTATAATTTATTGAAAATACCATAAATGTTTTGAAAATCATAAAATAATCGGGACGAGACGAGTAGGTCATCGATTTCAAGTATTCCGCAATTATGATATATTTAGTGGGTGAGTTCTTGAAGAGAATCTCGTCGGCGGTCGACTTTTTTAGCGTAAATATTTCATTTTTTTCACTAAAAAATTAATTTTTAATCATATGTATTATACAGGGTTGGTGAAAAGTTCCCGTACTTTTTCTAGATATTTCAACAGTACATAAATACTCTATACAAAAGTAAATGCAATCAACTTTTTAAATAATAACATTTATTAGATCGATAACAACACGATAAAACAAAAAAACTACAACAAATGCTCAAAATTGCCTCCTTGGGCCTCAACACATTTTTTAATACGCTTTGGAAAATTGTTGACGATGGTCGCACACTCTTCCACCGTAATCTCGTTCCAGGCGCGCGTCAGAGCCGTTTTAAGCGCTTCAACGGTAGCGTAACGTGTAGCCGAGATTTTTTGCTCCAGGATTGACCAGACGGAGAAGTCCATCGGGTTGAGATCCGGCGAGTTTGGCGGCCAAACGTCTTTGCCCCAAAAGCCTGGAAACAGCTCTTCGCAGACGGCGATTGTCGAATTGGCCGAATGCGCCGGCGCCCAGTCCTGTTGAAGCATGAATCCGTCCGGGCCGAAGTGCTGCGACGCCCACGAGTCCAGGACGTCGCGAAGGACTCGCTGCTGGTAGCTGGCGGCGTTGATTTTCACGTTCCGCTCGATGAAGATCAGCGGCGTCTTTCCGGTGGCGCAGATCCCGGCCCAAACCATGACGAGGCCGGAAAGTGACTGCGGCCGATGGTTTTCGCCGCCGCGGTTTTCTGTTGTCCCTTCTTCAGCAGTTGGCGGCGATTCTGGCAGTTGTGGAGCGGCTCCACCGTGAAGATCTTCTCGTCAGTGAAGAGCGCTTTGGACAGGCGACCACCGCCGACCAGCCGACGCATTCGGCAGCATCTTTGTAGCCGCTTCGCCTTCATGGCTTCGTTGAGGAAATGAACACGGGCGATCTTGTAGCTGCGAAGTCCCAGCTTCTTTTTGACGATGTGCCGGACGCGTTCGTGGCTGATTCCGAGCTCCTTGGCCATCTTGTTCATCGAGATCTCTGGATTGCGTCGAATCCGGCACCGCACCTTGTTGACGATCTCCGGGGTGGTGGCCGTGGTTGGACGACCGCTTCGAGGGCGGTCCGCAGTGCCGCCGGTCTCCTCATAACGCTTCACGGCATCGTAGACGGTTTGCTTCTTGTAACCGGTCGTGCGAACAATGTCCGCTCTCTTCATTCCTTGCTTGTGTAATTCGACCACAGTGACACGTTGATTTTCACGAGACATAACTTCAACAAAACTAAAAATAAACAAATAAATAAAACACATTCTGGACTAAAATTAAATGAGGAATTCAATAAAATCATCAGAAATGACAAATGACTTAACTAACTAAGTCAAAAATACAGAAACAAAAAAGTACGGGAACTTTTCACCAACCCTGTATTTTAAAGAAAAATTTAATTCAAAAATATTTGATTTATCTAACTTACTAGGTGAGTGTACCTCTGCAATTTGAAATTCATATAACTTTTTTGGTCCATTTTTTAAACATTTTTAATATTAAACAACAAAAAAAAACCGAAAAAGCGTATTCGTTCGTGGACATCGCATTTCGACCTTGTGTTTGCTGCGCTTCACGTACTCACGCGAAAGGCCGAAATCTAATAAATGCACGATACGCGACTCGGCACCTTCATGGCCAACGGCGAGGTTGGTAGGCTGGTAAAAAATTTAAGCAAAAAAATGTGCGTTTATGTGCGTATATCATTGAAGTATTTTCATGAAACAACAATATTTAATTAAGATTTTGAACTGATAAAAATTTTATTCAAATTAACAATATAATTTTATAAATATTAACATAATTCGTCTTCCTCGTACCAGGCGACTTCTTCTTCGTGGTCGATTTCAACGTCGTCATCTAGAAAAACTTCATCAGGCGTTTCACTGCGGTTTCTTCGTCTGACGTCGAATTCCCCGTCAAAAAACAGTGGCTACTGTTTTTTTAGCGAATATTCGGTCATAAATTTACATTCATCAACTGGCTATCGACCAGTTTTCGCTTATTATTTCAAAGGTTGGTCTGCAATTAACGTTATGGACAGCAGTGAGTAGTTTATTTTTTATTGTAATAAGACGCGTTTTAGTAAAGATTTGGAATTAGAGAGCCAAAACGACTTTCGGAGTTTGTGGTGGATGTCAAGGTCGATAAAAAGCGAAAATATTTACTAGGAATTGCAATTCGCGGGGATTTTTGCTGGTTTTCGTTAAGTTTTTGCAAAAGTAAGGCTTGGAGCATCAATTTAAAAGTCTTGGCAAAAGTAGGTCTTGTTATAGTGAAGGCAGCGAGAGGTTGTTTTTTGGCTCGTTTGTTTTTTTTGACTATATAAGTAATTTATTGTTTAGTTTTGTTTGGCTTTGGTTAATAAAGTTATTTGAAAAACCAATTGTTTACACAAAAAAAACTAAACGCGCACAAAACTGTAGTGAATTGGACTGAGTACGTAGACCGATTAGCAAAAAAAGAATAGTCCATTCTCTTCATCTAACTAAAATAAACTCTTCTTCGTTCTTTCTGAGAAAATTATTCTTCGGCAACATAATCTTATCAATCAACGTAGGTTGGTTATTTTATAAGTCTATAATAGTTTAAATTACAATTTTAGAAGATTGAAACTTCTGCGGATTTCATAAAAATCATAAAAACGGAGAAGAAAATAAAGATTCGACTATTGCGTGACGACTTTTCCTCCTGCAAGGTCAATCAATTACCGTCCAATAAAGAAGGCGTGATTTGATTTGAATTACAATTGTCTTGGAGAGTTGGTGGAATTCTCGTTTACGAGGTTATTATTCAAAAAATTTTCATTTAAAATATATTGTAAGTTTTATTTTCAATTAGATGAAAAGAAGCGTGAGGTTATAAGTGTTGTTTTGAGCGGCATTTTAGCTAGTGACAATATAAAGCCCGGCGACGTTATTAGAAAAGTGAATAACGTGGAGGTTGATAATAAGACGACAGCAAAAAAGGTTTGAATTGAATTTTTATACAATTAAATATAACACATACATCGAAACACATTGTGAATGTGGGATAAACTTTCAGATGATAAATAATGGAATAAACTTTCAGATGATCTTCGTTAGCGTGACTAAAAATCAGCACGTCTCGCTTGTGATAGGGCGTACTATTTCGATATCATCAATGGCGTCCGAAGCTTCAAATCCATCTTCGTCTGTATCATCAACGGCTAGGAAAGTCCATCGGACTCGCCAGCATTACTAGATGATGCTGCATCGCCTAGCTGTCATGTCACTACTAGTAAATATCAATAATTTTACATTGCAAAACATACATGCAAATATCTCTTATTTTTCATAATTTTGTGGAATTGCAACCTTATTTATTCATTTTTAATTAATTCAGAATTCTCGAACACTCCTCCAGCCAAAAAATCGATAAATTTTGATTTGCCTCTTCCTCCCGACGTGTTGGCTTTAATGGAGACAAATCGTAAATTTTTCATCCAATTGAACAAGGACCCACCGATTCTTAAACGTTCCAAAATCGGACAAAACGAAGAATGAAACGTCACTAGAGAAGTCACTGACATCGCGTATCGGAGATATACCAACAAAATCGGGTTTATTTTTTTCAAATGTCGTGTTAAATTTTTATTTTAGAATTGAATGTGAATTACAATAAGCAAAACGAATAGATAGAAATCAAGACCTAATTTCTTTTTTAAAATTTTTCCAAAAGGACCTAGTATTTTTTGGTTTAGAATTGCGAATTTATTTTTTAATCACAGCGAAATTATAACAATTTATACAATCTTTATAAGCCAGCCAAACTTTACATATTTTTAATTTTTAAAATGTTGTCATTGCAATAATTATTAAATTATTTGAATAAATATTAATTTATTTGAAATACTTCAACTAATTTTTCTTTTGTCTTATACATTTGTATGATAATTTAAATTTTTTATTTTTTAGGTTTTCGTACAGTTTTGCCCATTGAAAGAATGTCCATAAGGAGATTAAAGTCGAACACGACACTAGCGGCAAGCGGCTTCAAGTGACGCCGAGACGGGTTTCTAAAAAGGCGAACAATTTTACTTTCTCCCGTAAACACGGCAGTACTTTGCTTTCTCAATAGACATATATATATATATATATATATATATATATATATATATATATATATATATATATATATATATATATATATATATATATATATATATATATATATATATATATATATATATATATATATATATATATATATATATATATATATATATATATATATATATATATATATATATATATATATATATATATATATATATATATATATATATATATATATATATATATATATATATATATATATATATATATATATATATATATATATATATATATATATATATATATATATATATATATAATTATATATATATATATATATATATATGTTACGGGTAAATCGTCAAATCGGTTATATCATGATATAACCGGTTATATCATGATATAACTCGTTCGGTTATATCATGATATAACCGGTTATATCATGATAACGTATAAACCGGTTATAAAACGGTTATATCATGATATAACCGGGTAAATCATGATATAACCGGGTAAATCATGATATAACCGTTTTACAATCGGTTATATCATGATATAACCGGTTATATCGTGATATAACCGTTTTACAATCGGTTATATCATGAAGAACATTTTATTATTTCAATTTTCATCGACAATTCAAGCTAATTCAGTAAACATTACGATTCTTGTACATTATATAATAAATTTAAATATTTTATTGCAGTTGGTATGTTGGTTTTTGTTGTGGCAGAGTGAATTTGCATTTATGTCAATTATAATTAGTACGACTATAATACGACTATACGACTATCCTGCGTTTAGTATTATTCGCGATTATGCTATTTAGTATTATGTAACTTATGTTATAATTGTGCATTATTAATCGTGTTGCGTATATCTTGAGGGGGGTGGGGAAATTATCTTATTGCACAACAATGATATTAATATTAAAATTTTTTATAGTTGATGCAGGCAAAATTTGAAGAAAAATATTTCGAAGTGTGGAATCATCAAAAGCTGCATTATGTGCTTGAGGATGAGAATGCTAGAAACATGCGTATCGAGCTGATTCGTCGAATAAATTCTGGTGAAAAGCTTATGACACATCAAGAAAGACACTGGTCGCGAAATTACTCAGTACTTGAACAGGAAACAACATCATATCTGATGCGGTCAAATCAACGCGTGATTATAAAGTCGGAAGTATTCGGCATTCTTCACGAATCCCATTGTCGGCTGGGCCACGCGGGTCGTAATATCATGAACAATGATCTACAGAATTTTTATGGTCTGTCACAGTAAGTATTTTATATTATAATATTTTTTTTATTTTTCAATACCGTATTTTCTCTAATATAACCCCCCTCTAGCGGCTAATATAACCCCCCTCTAGCAGCCTTTGAAAAATACAACCGGGGTTATCCTCGAGAAAATACAATATTTACATTTTTTAATATTTTAGAAGCATTATCAGTCTTTATATATCTTGCTGTGAAGAATGTGCGTTAAAAAGAGGTAAAAGCAAAAGGAATCTGGTAGTAAAGCCGATTTTGTCTTCTAATTTCAATAGCCGGTGCCAAGTAGATCTAATAGATCTTCAATCTCGTCCTGACGGCGATTTCAAATTTATATTTGTTTATCAAGTAATTTTTTGCCTTATTTATTAGTATAAATAATTTTGATACTAATTAAAAATATTCAGGATCACTTGACGAAGTACGTGTTGCTACGTCCTCTTCGTACTAAAACAGCGAACGAGGTCGTCTCCAATCTTATTCAAATATTCGCTGATTTTGGTGCCCCCAAAATACTTCATTCTGATAACGGACGTGAGTTTGCTAATAAATTAGTGATTGAGCTAGTTTCTGCTTGGCCGCAATGCAAAATTGTACATGGAAAACCACGACATTCACAATCCCAGGGCTCTGTAGAACGTGCTAATCGTGACATAGGTGTAAGTATTCTTAATTTTTTATTTATTTGATTTATTCCATTTATTGTTTTTATAGGATATGTTAACAATATATTTGAGAGAAAACCGAACAAAAAATTGGGCCGTTGCCTTACCGAAAATACAAGTTATGAAAAACGCTCGTTTTCATAGCGGAATAAAACGATCACCGTACGAGGCATTATTTGGATCTAAAATAGGTGAACAACTTCAACCAGATTATAGTGAATTAGAATGTGATGAAGAAAGTGATGAAAGCAACTCATCTTTTAAAATTTTGGATGGAACACACTGGTTGGATGTCGATAAAAATATAGGTTACAGATTTATTCTATAAGTTGTAGCTCGAGAAAGTAATTTTTAATATTACAGGATTAGAGATGGACGAGCAAATAGCTAGCAATCCAGCTGAACAATTATCCTCTGTAATTGCTGAGGAAGAGGTATTAAACCTCCAACATTTTCAACGAGAAATCGAAAGAGAGGGTGCCAGAGTGTCTCAACAACTTCAAGCCACACAAATGATTGAAAAATCTAACAAACGGTAAACTAAACGGGGTTTTTTAACTAATATTTATACTGGTACTTTAGACTAGCTGACGTAGATGTCGGCGATAGTGTACGCGTTTCAGTACCTGACGTAGACAGGTCGAAGGTAGATCATCGAAACATCTTGGGAATCGTGTTGGAAGTTGAAGAAGGATTTTATAAAATTGGGACCAAAAACGGCATTCTTAAGCAAAGCTTTTCACGAAATCAGTTCGAACGTTGCAACGTCAAGTTCCTTGATAAATCAGATGTTCCTAACACAGAGGTAGCTCTTCGGAGTGCAGTGGGGCTATCCTCTTCCAGTGGCTCTACTCAAGGATTACTTCAATGTAATTGCGTGAAATGCACTACTAACAAATGTAGTTGCAAAAAAGCTGGTAGACTTTGCAATAGTCGTTGTCATTCAAGCCGCGATTGCCATAACAAATAATTATTTTATCTCGTAAATTCATCTGTTATTGTTATTGTTTGTTCTTTAAATAAACTTTTATAATCAAAACCAACACACCAACTGCAATAAAATATTTAAATTTATTATATAATGTACAAGAATCGTAATGTTTACTGAATTAGCTTGAATTGTCGATGAAAATTGAAATAATAAAATGTTCTTCATGATATAACCGATTGTAAAACGGTTATATCACGATATAACCGGTTATATCATGATATAACCGATTGTAAAACGGTTATATCATGATTTACCCGGTTATATCATGATTTACCCGGTTATATCATGATATAACCGTTTTATAACCGGTTATATCATGATATAACCGACCGAACGGTTATATCATGATATAACCGGTTATATCATGATATAACCGATTTGACGATTTACCCGTAACATATATATATATTTTCTTGAGAATCTGAAAGTGTAGAAATATTTTTTGTAAATATAAAAAAAAGTGGAAATATTTTTTGTAAATATTAGGTTGGTGTAAAAGTTTTGTCGCAAACATTTTTGATATTTTTATAATGCTCAACTTTAGAAATGCAATTTTTCGGACCTAAAATTATAAATACACTTTCGAATTATCGAATGCTCATTTTCTTTTCGCGAAAGGCCCTAGTCACTTTTATCTTATCCGATCTGTTTTAACCTCTTAACTACAAAAAGGCAAAAATCGCATTTAAAATTTAATTGGGTATGCGGAACTGAGTTGGTCGACTCTTCCGTATCCATTATACAGTTCAGACATTGAGCTCTCAAATTACCATCTGTTCGGACCTATGCCACATTTCGTTCTCAAACGCCAGACGTCAAACCCGAGAATAAGGTAAGGTCAAAAATATAGTGAATGAATAAATTGGGCATTGCGATGTGAACTCATGGTGAATCTACCAGAATCATTGGAAGACATCATAAATAACAGTGATGAGATCATTGTATGATAATACGATATAGTAATAAAATTATTAGCAAATGAAGTAAAAATAAAATTTTGCGACAAAACTTTCCCACCAACCTAATATACAGGGTGGCTGAAAAGTACGGGCAATATTTCAGCAGCACCAGAGTACTGCATAAACGGAACAATTTCGCAAACAAAAAGGATTATAGCTTTATTAGGACAATAACATTAAAATTAAAAAAAATTACAACAAATGCTCAAAATTGCCTCCAATGGCCTCAATACATTTTTTTACACGCTTTGGAAAATTGTCGACAATGGTCGCGCATTGTTTCACCGTAATTTCATCCCAGGCACGCGTCAGAGCCGTTTTCAGCGTGTCGACGGTGGCGTATCGCGTAGCCGAGATTTTTTGCTCCAGGATGGACCAGACAGAGTAGTCCAACGGGTTTAGATCCGGCGAGTTTGGGGGCCAAAAATCTTTCCCCCAAAAGCCGGGAAACAGATCTCCGCAGACGGCGATGGTCGAATTGGCGGAATGCAGCGACGCCCAGTCTTACTGAAGCGTGAATCCGGCTGGACCGAAGTGCTTCGTCGTCCACGATTCCAACACGTCGCGAAGGACTCGTTGTTGACAGCTGCGACGTTGATCTTCCTGAGGCGTCTCGACCGTGAAAATTTTCTCATCGGTGAAGAGCACTTTGGGCAGGCGACCACCGCCGACCAGCCGACGCATTCGGCGGCTCGAGCCGTTTTGCCTTCATAGCTTCATTAACCGAGGCGGCAAAAACCATCGGTCGCAACCACTTTCCGGCCTCGGTCAAGGTCTGGGCCGGGATCTGCTCCACCGGTCTTCATCGAGCGGAACGTCAAGATCAACGTCGCAGCTATCAACAACGAGTCCTTCGCGACGTGTTGGAATCGTGGACGACGCAGCACTTCGGTCCAGCCGGATTCACGCTTCGGCAGGACTGGGCGTTGGCGCATTCCGCCAATTCGACCATCGTCGTCTGCGGAGATCTGTTTCCCGGCTTTTGGGGGAAAGATTTTTGGCCCCCAAACTCGCCGGATCTGAACCCGATAGACTACTCTGTCTGGTCCATCCTGAAGCAAAAAATTTCGGCTACGCGATACGCCACCGTCGACACGCTGAAAACGGATCTAACGTGTGCTTGGGATGAAATTACGGTGGAATAATGCGCGACCATTGTCGACAATTTTCCAAAGCGTGTAAAAAAATGTATTGAGGCCATTGGAGGCAATTTTGAGCATTTGTTGTAATTTTTTTAAATTTTAATGTTATTTTCCTAATAAAGTTATAGTTCTTTTTGTTTGCGAAATTGTTCCGTTTATGCAGTATTCTGGTGCTGCTGAAATATTTGAAAAAATTGCCCGAACTTTTCAGCCACCCTGTATATATATAAGAATAAATTTCTATAGAATGTTTTAAATTTTTTAGGGTTATATGAAAAAAATATTTAACAAAAATTATTATCCACAAAAAGAAAAACGAAAAAAAGATGAATTATTGTTTTGTTAATAATGAATGATAAAAAATCTTAATTTTTATTATTAACAAAGGTGTTTTAACAATGCTTTTGGCGCAATTTATTCTTTATGAATTACCTTGATTTCTCGTGTATAAGGCCGGGCGTTTTGAGCCAAATTTAAATTCGCGCCAATGAGTTCATTCTGTTGTATCGGATCTGTTGAGATCCAAATTTTGTGCTCGCCTTTATCTCGGTTTCATAAAAGTAGGCACAAAATTTGGACTCGCTTGGAACTGATACAACAGAATGAACTCATTGGCGCCAATTTAAATTTGGTTCAAAACACCCGGCCTTATACACGCGAAATTAGGGTAATTCGAATAAATGGCGAATATAATAATTATCCTAAGTTCGGGTAAATAAGACGTGGCCGTTCGAAGAATTTTTGAATATTGACTTGGCCTTCGTTCTGTTATTTTGTGTCGGTTAAGCATAAAATTTAATGAACGTCTTCATTAAAGTATGTAGTTTAAAAATTTTGGGCTAAACTTTGTTTATAACAGAATACGTCTTTTTTACCCGAACTTAATATAAAATTAGCTAAATAAATCAAAAAGTTTCGAAACTTTGTTTTATAACTATAATATTTAAGAATTGAACACTTGTCATAAATCAAGAACAACAAATAAAACGCGCATTGTATGCATGTATATTTATGGTAATGTTGTTGGACGAAATTGGATCACTTCAGTCGGGTGATTCCGCGAGCAAACAAATCGTAAAATTGTTCACGATTTTATTAACAAATTTTATCTCTCGAATGCAAAAAACATTCAATTTAATTGATAAAATGCTCCCAAGTATATAAAAAAATTCTATAAAATCTCCTTACATTACATTTGATAAACTATTGGAATACCAAAAAAATATACATAGCATTAAAACATTCATTAGGTTTTGAGAAAGAAAAATTGTTTATTATATACGTGAATTAAATAGTTTATACGCTTTTGCTTTTGCTTATTGTCATAAATTTTGATATATTTATTATTATTATTATTATTATTATTATTATTATTATTATTATTATTATTATTATTATTATTATTATTATTATTATTATTATTATTATTATTATTATTATTATTATTATTATTATTATTATTATTATTATTATTATTATTATTATTATTATTATTATTATTATTATTATTATTATTATTATTATTATTATTATTATTATTATTATTATTATTATTATTATTATTGTTGTGTTGAGGTTTTAAATAAAGTTGCAATTCTCAAAATTGCCTTACCTGTTTCTGAGGCAAAGGAAAATGCCCATAAAAACCATTATCAAAACCATTAATCATGGCGAATTATTGCGACGAAATTATCAAGCATTCTCAATACTACAAAACAATCACAAATTACGACTTTTTCCTTGCGTATTTTTTGCCTCGTTTTTATTTCATTATTTTTTTAAATGCCATTAACGGTTAAAAAGTTAATGGCAGAATTGACAAGTTTTTACTTATTTTAGAATTTATTTTGAAGTTATTGTTAATTACTAATTTTCTATACATGTATAAGTTTAAACTAACAATATTAAATAAATGCATTTCTTAAATAACGTTTAATTAAATAAATCTTTAAGATATGTATATATCCATTTGGTATTATAAAACTAGCCAGAACTAACAAAAATGCCAATTTGTCTGTGTCGCAAATTTTCTATTTCGATTGAAAAATGACGATAATGATGGAATTCAAATGGCATACTCAAAAAGAAAACAGACCAAGAAGAAATGTGTTCATTTAGATGACAAATAGGCAAAACAGCGCCAATTTGTCTCTTTTTTTTTGTTGTTCTACAAACGTCTGATTTTTGTGCTTAATCTCTCGTGAAAAAGTGAACATAATTTATTGGCTGGTGTTTTCACAAAAATCACACAAGTTAGACAAAGATTGAATTTTGTTTAGAGACATTTAGAATTTTATATTGCTTTCTTTTCTCTGCCTTCTCTCAAAATTTTTAATAGTTCTAGCAATTGATAAAGTTGTAAACCTCGAAAACTGCTCTCTTATAATCGTGAAAAAGTTATAATCGATTATCTATTTTGTTTATAACAACTTTATTACTTTTAATACGAATTTGTTTATCCATCTTTTCTCTCCTTTTTTGAAAGAATATTTATATTTTATTTTATGGTTTTTTACACAAATTTATAATATGTACATGAAAACCTACTTAACTTAAAAAAATTAAAAATGTTAAAAAAATTTCTAAATTATATTATGCAATAATTATTAAAATAAAAATGTAAAAATGTAGAAAACTTAAATAAAAAGAATGGAGAAGAGATTCATTATTTTTATTTATTATTTTTCTTATAATCAACGTTTTTTTAAACAAGTAGAAAAATGAAACCTTTTTTTCCTTAAACTATCTTTTACCCTAAGTTCGGGAATTTTTGAATATAGACTTGGCTTTCATTCTGTTATTTTGTGTTTGTAAAGCATGAAATTTAATAAATACCATCATTAAAGCAGGCTCAAGTTGCAGATTAAAAGTCATGAGCTCAATTTTAAAATGAAGACCATTATAAAAGGAAGGATGAACCAAATCAAAATTCAGAAATTTTTCGAACGGCAGCGTCAAAATTTAAAAATTCTTCGAACGACCGCGTCTTATTTACCCGAACTTAGGCTATTTTAAATATTTTTTGCTCAAATAGAAAAACAATAAAAGTAAAATCAAAACACTAAAGTAGTAATCGCTTCCTTTTCACATTACTTAAAAAGAAAAAAAAAATTGCACATCAAAAAGTTGGTACATCTTTTCTTATTCTTCTCATCCCTGAACTTGTCGCTTAATTAATTGTCGCTTTATCCTGTCGGCGAAATAATTTTTCATTTTCGTGGCGAAAAAACATTTATTTTAATTTGAATTTATTATTTTTATTTGACCGGGCCAATTTGTCGGCTTTTATAATTCAATCAAAGGCTATAATCACATTGCTGTTATCATTTCGTTTTCTTCCAATTGATCGCTGATTAATAGATTAATCTTGTCAATTTATTTTATTCAATTTTTCATGAGTACACCTATGTTTTTATTCTAGTTTTTTTTTATCAATGCAGGTTATTAAACATAAAGTGTATAAATTTAAAAATGATTAGGTTCAAAATTTTTCATAAAAGTGAAATATAATTAACTTTCTTTTTTTTATTATCAAAATGTACAAATAAAATACTTTTTTTTTCTAAATCAAATAATCTTGAAGAAAAATCACTAACGAAATTTGGAAAGAATGCTAAGATTGTCACAAAAATTACTGTCATTTCGTTTATAATACTAAGTTTGCCGCCGGTGCAGTGCGTGCCTCATCATTTTATGCCAGTTTTCATTTCATAAATTTTTTTGAATAATAATTTTTTTTTCTTAATTTTATAAAATGAATACGGCATCGTTTTTTAATATTTGTCATCTTATCATTAAATTTTCTTTTATATTACTGACAATTATTTATAATGTCAATATTTCTCTCCATGTGCATTTTATCTATTTGTTTTTAATGGTAAGATTTTATAGGCTATGTATGGTAAATTATAGAATTTATTTTTTGCAAATAAACTATATAATAATGAAACCTTTAAATAATATTTCAAAACATTTTTTTTTGTCGAAGCTTGCTTTGCGTGAAAGTTAACAATAGGGTGAGCTAATCCCGATTATTAATTTCTGGCCCCATCCCAATTTATCCCATTTTTTATTATTTCATTTTTATCATGTAGTATTAAAATTCGAAAATTTTGTTATTTATTTGCTTACATGCTCATCTTAATTATTATTCCGATTCATTTTCATTTCATAAAATTTCTCACTTTCATATCTATATGCAATCAGCGCTGCATTAAAAATTCTAGTAATTCTTAAATTAGAAATTAAATTAGAGCAACCTTAATCTGCAACTTTGTCTTCATTTAGTAGTTTTTTGCACTTAATACTAAACTGTTATGAAATAATTCTGAAAAGTGGAATTAGATAATTGTGATTATGTAAAATTTGAAAAATATTTATTCTTGTTGTTACATTTTGTAATTAGAAAATATGTTATAGTAAATAAATTTTTTAATGAAAAACACAAGTGTTTTTATTTTGTGTTTTCCAATCTAACAAAAATAAACTTCCAAAACGATTACAGTAACCAGCCTGTTTATAGATTTTCATAATTGTTTTCCAAATTGCAATAATTTTTTATGCGATTTTAAAAGGTGCTGATACTACATATTTATGTGAAAAATTAAGCTATTGCTTTTGAAAGGCGAAAATTATTTTGACGTGTTTTATATGTACACATATATACGATTTTAAAAGCAAATGTGTAACTTTTAAGTGAATTTTAAAAATCTTAAATTGTGGATACTGTATTTTTTTTTTGATTTTTGGATACCAACAGAACGAATGGTTTTTCTCGAATTTATTACACTATTTACATATATTCGTTTTTATGAAAAGGAAAAAATCATTAAAAAATGCAAGCAAATTTTTTTTAGATGATTTATTGGAGCGGCAAATTTTAATTTTGCTTTAATAACTTTATCGTTTTACACATTTTTTACAAACTTACAAAATCACTTTACCCAAATCTTTGCCTCTTCAAATGCCAATAATGGAAGGAAGTAAGTGGCAAAAGGTGCAATAGATAAAAACAAAAGATGAATGAAAGTGAAAGAGGAAATAAAGTTACTGGAAATGTGTGAGCGGATTAGCCTTTAATTACGCATATCCCTACCGCGGCTGATCAGTAACTTTCTTATAAATTTTTTTCTTAATAATTTTGATTTATATTTTTGAATGCATGATGTGCAGCGGAATTTAGATTTCCGATACTTCCGATTTCCGACATTTTTTCCTTTCGATTTTCGAAATTTAAAATTAATTTCCGTTGCTAATGCATACATAAGAATAAATTTAGTTTTTTGATTAGTTTTTTTCTTTAATTTAAAAAATGCCTTATTCTTTCATGCAGTTATTTAAATTTTGATTTTTTTTTGAATAGAATAATTCTTATCTATTTATTTTTCATATCACATACATACGTACATTATACTGTTTTGTAAATATTTTCATTATTCTCGATTTTCATTAGAAACTGTTTGCCTATTTTGTAAATAAGAACGCTTTTTAATATATTTATATTCTACATACACGCATATTACTAATAAAAAAATTCATAATTTATGTACAATTTTCAATCTTAAAGCTTATGCAAATGAGAAAAAGTTTGAGGAACCTCACATAATTTTAATTATATTTGCACAGAAGTGAAAACCGTTTTTTGCGATTTGCAAGATTTTATCTAAAAGCGACAACGCCTTTACATATTGGCTCAAATTGAAAGGAAAGAAACAAGGCAGTAGTAAATGAACTGGCATAAAAATAATGACAGTAATAACAATTTGATTGGTCAGGGTGGAAATTTTCTCGCATCCTCTTTCGCTTGATTACATAATATTGCAAAAACTTTTTGAAATTTGCGACTAAAGTTTGCTTTCTTGAGATAACTATTTTATCTGCTTATCTTTATGTATACATTTATTGATTAAATTTGATCTATATTCTTATATTTTTTAATCTAACATTACAAAAATCACGAAATTGATAAGTACATATTACTTACTTAATAAGGAAAATAGAATAAATAATTAACATTAATGATCATTTTTGTATATTTCCGGCTCAAATTTATCCCGGAAATGCCTTTTCAAGTTTCCTATTGTTTTTCCGACAAAATGTATACAATCCAATAGTACATTCTTTATTTATAAAAAATAAAGAATTCATTACTTATAATTATTTAATCGAATATATTTTTTTACCTTTTTGAAAAAATTCCTTTTCTGGACTAGTTTATTAATTTCGACTTGCTTAACGCTTTTATAAATATGTAATTTATTATAATTTTAATGCATTTTAGATAAAAATGTATTTATATGTATTGCATATATTATATTATAAATAAATAATTGAATAGATCACAATTTTCTACAATAATTGTGTAATAAAGAATTCTTATGTATGTCCGACAATGCCTCAATTCTAATGGCTACACAGATAATTGCAAAAACAAATTAATATCATATTATTTACACTTCACATAATAAATTCGTATGGATAAGGAGGATTTTAATATCGTTTGTAAAATAAATGTGAGATATTTTTTGCAATATAAAATGCTTAACCCTTCATTTTTTTATTTTTTTGAAAATAATGAACATTCATTCGTCAGCATTTTTACCCGCTTTTTATTTTTCTTATAAAAAATACTCTTCAAAATTTTCGAAGTTTTTGCATTTTTATTTTCTTCCATACATCCTATTCTTTTCTCTTTTCTAGCTTTCATTTTTAACCAATTTTCCACTACATAACAAACAAACCCTTTCTATGCATCACATTGATGACTACGGTATGCGTTATTTCTCTTATTTTTTAAAAAATAATTAACTTTAGTAAGATCTCCATTTTAAATTAAGATAACAATTATTGATAAGACTTGTAAAATTATAATTTTAATTTTAATGTTTTATTCCAGTTTAATTTTTGTTTAAAATTTTTATATTTTAGCATTAAGATTTTTATATAAATTTGTAAAAAATCACAAAAAATATGTTCATTATTTGTTTGTTGTTAAATTTTATTTTAAAATTTTTTTAGTTATTTATTTCAATTCAATACATAGTAAAAAATTTTGATAAATAATATCGCAAGGTGTGGTATTTAACATATTCATACAAAAAATTTTGCCTATATAAGTTCGCGAGTTGACATTCAACAAAAATATTTATCTCTAATATGTAAATATTACTTATTAATCAAGTCTAAATTTGCTACAATATTTGCATCTTTTCCAAATTTATTAAAAATTATTTTGACAAATGGATAAAAATTAATATTATCTGATATGATTAATTGTGTTATTTTTCCAATCACTAAAGGATTAGTGAAATAAGATTACACTTTTGATTTAGATGAAGTAAAAATTTTCAAAAAAATATATATGTAAACATACCTTTAAATAATATAACAACCTAATAATATATATATAGACATGCAATTTTTTAAAATATTTATTAGATAAATAATAAAATAATATTTACCTACTGAATATCAGTCTTCAAATAATTTTTCCGCTACTGAAATTTTAATTTTTTTTTCAAGGATAAAATAAAGATTCTTTTTATATTGTATTCTAAGTACATTCTATACTTTACGTGTTTTTTTAAAAATATAAATATGATGGAAAATTACCATAACTAGAATCCTCAACAACAGGATTTCTGATATTAAGTTGAAAATTCAACTATTAATGAACCTTTGTACCTATAACAGTCTTCTATTTTGACTGAATTCGACTACCTAATAGTTTTTTCAAACTCACATAAAGATTTATTTTTAAAAATTCAAAACATTTAAAATATGTATAGAATACAATACAAAAAAAAGTTATTTTTAAAACTTTAATGAAAAAAAATATTCGATGGCTATTTTAAAAAAATTTTTTTGAACAATAGAAAATATATTTCATCCAGACAACAAATATTTATTTATTACAACTTATTAAACTTAAAAAATCTTGATCAAGAGCGATGAAAAAATTTCTAAAAACAAAACAATAACGTTAATTCAATTTTCCGCTTCATTTAAGTCTAATTATTTTTCTTCTTATTTTGTCCACTGTTTTCATTTCTAACTTTCACGTAGTCGCGGGTGGCAAATGCTTATCAAACGTGAAACAATCAAAAAAAGCAATGTGAAAGTTTATAAAATAGAAAACTATTAAAAGGATACAAAAGAAAAATTAATTTTTAGAATTAGGTTTAATAATAATAATTAGGTTTAATAATAATAATCGAAACAATAATTCAATTAAAAGAATTAAAGATTAATAATAAAGCAATGAAAGAAATAGATCAAAAAATTCGAATTATAGAATAAAAAAACATTTAATTATGAAAAAAAAATTAGAAACAGAGCAATAAGAAAAAATAAAAAAAGCGATATTATCGTTAATTTGACAAAAATATTAAGAAAAAAACAAACTCGAGGAGTTTAAATCAGATCATTGCTATTCATTAAGATTATCAAAAGAACAATTATTTAATTTATTTTGAAGGTTTTTTCTACATTTTAATTTGAAAAAATATTTGTTTACGAAGTAAATCTAATTAAAATTGATATTAACGTATCATATTAGTAATTTTGAAGATACATTTATGCGCGCATACAGTAATAATTTTCCGTTTGATTAGTTAACGGCGTGAAAAAAGTTACATTTTTTAAATCTAATTTTTAATATATTCTTATTTCTACATACAATTACTTGAAATAATAGATACAATTTGTTCGAAACGATGCATATACAGTGTGTCCAATAAAGTTACGTTCACCCACTTTTATGAATATAACTCGAACAATTTACATCAAAAATACGTAAAAATGTAGAATATTGTAGATAGTAAGTCTTAAAAACGGTGTGTAAAGTTTCGTTGCATTCTAAAAATATTCATGCATTTTATAGCATTTTTTGCAAATAACGCTGTCCAAAAATGATACGTTCAAAAATTATTTATTACTAAAACAACAGATAACAATTAAAACAACAAAAAATTAATAATGAGTGCATTCACCGTTTTTACTTATTACTTCGAAAATTCGCTTCGGCATTGTTCCGATCAACTTTTTCAGCATTTCAATGCTGATTCGACTCCAAGCAGCAGTAATGGCTGTTTTCAGTTGTTCGACCGTGTCGAACTGCCTGCCGTTCGCGTACACATCACGGACCATGACACCCCAGAGGTTCTCGATGGGGTTCAAGTCCGGAGAAATCGCAGGCCACTCGAGCACAGGGATGTTTTGTTCCGTGAGCCAGGATTTCGTCGACCGACTTGCGTGAACCGCCGCATTGTCTTGCTGTAGAATCAAGTTATATTCATAAAAGTGGGTGAACGTAACTTTATTGGACACACTGTACATACATATATATTATCTAATTATCATTAGGTTTTAATATTGCTCGAAATATTTATTAAATTCTTTTTTTTATTTTAAAAGAAGTAATAAATTTTTATATTATAGTTAATATAAACTATTTAATCTAGTTAATGAAATACATATATGGATGGAATATGTAAAAGAAAATATAAAATTTATTAAAACGATAATCATTAAAAAAATATTTATGTAGCTAATAATATTTTTATATTTAACATATAATTTATTACTTCTACTTTTCGGGTGGTAGTCATTTGTTTAGTAAAAGCTGTTCATATATCAATAAAGCCTTTATTTCTCATATTTTTCTTGTTTCTTTTCATTTAAAATTGACTTTATTTGAATTTTGTTTATGCGCACAAGTGGATTATTAGATAGTTGTTTAGAGTTTTGATGAATAAAAAATAATTTATTGAATACTCACCAAAATTACAATAATTCACATTTTCTTTACCAAAAATAATTCTTTGTAAAAATTTTGTCTTTTGAAAAATCTGAATATTCTACAGTATGATTTTCTATTTTGTTGGTGAGTAAATAATTCTATTAATTTTTTTGTTTGGAAAAATGTTGAATGAAGCATGTTGTATATTATATATACATAAATATAATACACAATAAAATTATTGTTAAAAATGTTTGATTTTATAGTTTTACAAAAAAACTTATCGAAAACATTTTCAAAAATTAAAAAATGTGTTAAAATATGCCAAAGTCATGTAAAAAGTCATATAAAATTAGCTTCTTGTTTGAATGCCATATGGCATATGATAAGCATAATTTTGAACATCAGTTTGGATCGTAGTGTTCGGATTGTTAACGTACTAATAGCTCAAATCGTAGCCCTTTTGTTATTGTCAAATGCACTTATCCTGAAAATACATTTGTTGAACTTCACGAGTCCCCATTCGCTTAAAAACAATAGTTAATTTTAATTGAATTTGTTTCTCTAAGCTAAAAAAACTTTTTCGCCAGTTGTCCATAAATTCATTTATGATAAGAATTTTTTTTGATAAAACTATAAATTTTTAAGAGAACAATCATGGAATAGACATATTTATGTGTATTATTTATGTATATATTCATATAATATTGCATGTGTATATACGGAATACGTAATATTAATGAGTTTTTTCGCGAGGAATAAAACAAAAATCAAATAAAAATTGTCTTAATTCAACAATAATTAACCTATTAAATAAAAAATTGTTACCGTATCTTTTTACATTGTTTGATCAATTTTCTTCGATTTGTAAAATGAATTTTAGTAAAATATAATATAAAAAATAAATATGTATAATCATTTCAAATATCGAGCTCACTGTATAGATTCCAATATGACTGTAGCACATACATTTATTTAAAAGCTACATTAGTCATTAGTTATTCAGTAGTTTTAAATATATTACAATATATTTTTGAACATAAATTATTTTCTACTAAAATTAAAGATTTATTTGTAGAATTTACAATTTTATTCAACTGATCAATTCCTTATCACTTTCATATTTGTTTCGGTAGAAAATAACAATGACGAGAATCTTTAGAGATTTTTTTTTTATTACAAAGTGATAAAGTTAAAAGCGATTGCCGACATTCGGCAAAGAATTTAGAAACGCTAATCCTATTCAAACATTTTATTAACCTATTATTTTCTAGTTTATCAGTGTTAATCGGTTAAAATAATATAGAATATTACGTTATATTTATGTATAATTTGAGTGTGTAGCAGTTTTGCTATCATGTACGATCCTAAAAAATGTCCGAAACTCATAACCAAACATTTTTTAAATATTAAGAACAATTTAAAGTTGGCTTTATGTTTTCGTTATATTTATATTTGAACCTTACCAAATTTTAATTCTACAATCTTGAATCATAATTGCCTACCTATATATAAAGCAATCTTAATTTTAAAATTTTTTTTAGCGATCTCTACTTTTCTACCTCAATGTGCGATTGTAAAATGCGTTTTTCTATGGACTCTATTTTACATGAGCACCACCAAACGTCGTCGTCACCTAGAGGGAAGCAAGAAACGTCTATTATTTATACATCACCTACGGCCTTAAGAATTATTAAAAATCAAAATAATGAACGCGATGATAATAGCAGTGAAACTAAAATCGAAAGCAAAAACAATGACGAAACTTCATTAGTTAGAAATCGTAAACGGGTTGCGTCGCTTGATTTCGAAAGAGAAATTTTTTACGAAAATATTCCCTCTACGTCCACAACTATAACATGCCCAGAATTAAAACACGACAAGCTCGAAAAAATTGCCAATGGAGAGGAAATGAATTCATTCAATTCTATCACCAATTATATTAATGGAAGTTTGCCAAAAAAGGTGGCAAAAAATGAAAATGATTTAAATTTCAATGCAGCGTTAAAAAGATCAATTATAGACTCCCAAAGATTAGAATCAAACGAAAAAGAAATTAAAAATCAATCTCATTCATCATTGCATTTTATATCTATTATGGATGAAAATGAAGAAGCTGATCAAAATAATATTACAAACGAACATGAAGAAACTTTTGTATATTCTGCTCAACGGAACATCCCAAGCACGTCCGATGATGATGCAAATTTTTCCGATGACTGTTATGATAATTATGAAAATGATGATGATGATGATGACAGTAACAAGTAAAATATTTTATAATGCACATTTTACATTTAAAATTGCACTATCTTATACAAACTTAAGATAATATTAATTAGATGCTTTATGGAAAATATTTAGAAGTGCGGGTGACGAAAAAACATCGAAATCAGGCGCACAGAAGCCGCCATTTTCCTATATTGCACTCATATCAATGGCAATAGTTAATTCACCCGAAAAGAAAATGACACTTTCACAAATATGTGACTTCATTATGAGTAAGTTCGATTACTATCGCGAAAAATTTCCAGCATGGCAGAATTCGATACGGCATAATCTTAGTCTCAACGACTGTTTCGTAAAAGTGTCTCGTGAACCGGGAAATCCTGGAAAAGGTAAACATTTAGGTATTTAATTTTTAATTATGCCAATACACAAATTTGGAAGGATACGTTTAGGAAATTATTGGACATTGGATCCAAACGCCGAAGATATGTTTGACAATGGCAGTTTTTTACGACGAAGAAAAAGGTCATATTTTGTTTAGTAATAATTTCATAGAAAAATATTTAAATCGCTTTTATAAAATGTATATTTTATATGTATGTATGTATATAAATTTTAAATTTTCATAATATGTATCAGAGCTCATTTTTTAATTAAAAAAAAAGTTATAACTATTTTTGTTATAGGTTCAAGCGGACACCTACTATCAACTTCCAATCTTTATCATTTCCATCCACATCCGCGTTTATGAATTCCGCACAAATGGCGGCTGCATTTATTCCTTATTCTTCTAATATTAATTCATCTTCGACCTCAGGACCTTTGCCAGCCATGTCAATAAACTCTCCTACAAATGTAATGGCGGCGCTTATGGCAGCAACTAACTGGAAATTGGCACACAACTCTATTCAACAACAGCATTTTGCCGCTGCATTAACTGCCAGTGCTGCTAATATTAACAATAATTATGTTGGTATTAATAAAGACAATCAATCGATAATGAATATACACAAAAGCAAATCCGAAGACCTCGATAATGTGACTTCAACTCAAATGCAACAAGAAGAAATTAAGGAATGTAAAATTGATCCGAGAATGTCAAATATGACGAATATTTCAAACGACAGTAATATACCATTAAATTCCTTTTTTACATTGTTTCCATCACAAAATATTGCTCCAGCTCACATAACGGGCACGATAAGCTCTCAGCCATCCATTGAACCACATGTTAAAAATATGTGTAAGATTCGAAAAACTCAAATTTGATTGCCTTTTTAAAGAAGGGATTAGGAAATTTATAAAAGTATAATGTATTAGTGATGAGCTGAGCCAATATTGAACTCGGGCGAGTCGAGTTCGAAAAATTTCGAGCCGAGCCTCTTTACAGTATTAATTTGCAAAAGTTCTTCCCATATATTTCATATATTATAATACAAAATTTTCAATTTCAAAATTTTACATCATCATTATTACTCCAAATTCGAGAGTATAAGCCGCAACTTATACATTTAATACGCCCTAACGAAAATTCTACTTTTCAAAAATTTTTTAAAATTTCGCATTTTTTGCAATTTTTTCAAGTTTGTATTTTTAGAATATTTTTGTTTTTAGATATATATTATAAATTATTTATTATTAATCGTATAATTTTTTCACATTTTTTACAATTTAAAAGTAAAAATAATTTTAAAAGAAAATGAAATATATTTAAATTTTTTATACTTTGCCAAGCAGCGGCTTATACATGCTTATACTCCCAAACTCAGGGTAATAAAAAATTATCATAATATTTTGTAAATTAACAAAAAAAAATTTCAAGAGAAAAATTTGCGCTAATTTTCGTATAAAAATAGCTCCAATTTGCTACGCCGACTTTACAAAAATCGAGTCGAGCCGAGTCAAAACGAGCCAATTCGGCTCGACTTATCACTAATATGTACATATAAATTATTTTGCAATATTTTTTAACTGAAATAAATTTGACATATGTATATACTAAATCTTTTAGACTTCTCTAATGATTTGTTCTTTTAATTTATATAATGTACATTAAATTAACTTATTCTGTCTTTAATAATGTGATATGTAAATTTATAGTGAAATGTTGTATATACATAGTTAACAAATCGAATGGGTCATATTCAATTCTCTTTAAAGCTTTTAAATTAAAAAAAAATTAATTGAGTTGTTTTAAAAAGCTTTAATTTAAAAAATGGACTAATTATTATAGAATAAGAATTTATTCTATGTATTTACAATTTGATACATACATGTGTATATGTATGTGCATATTAGGTTATCAGATAATTATGGGCGCATTTTTTGAATGCTTAAAAAATATGTTTTTTTATTTAAAATTTATGAACTGCACGTCGTTGGATAGCTCTTATTATGGGCTTTCAAATATATTTTATTTTATGGTTCTATGTTTTTTAGATCTTAAGATATTCAATTTGGAATAATGATTGATCGAAAAATTGTAAGAGTGTTTGTCAAAATTTTTTAAAAATCATATTTGTTATCCAAATCGAATATCTTGAGGCACAAAAAACGTAGAACCATAAAGTAAAAAATAAATGGAAGCCCATAACAAGAGCTATCTAACAATGTGCAAACCAGAAATTTTAAACATTTTTTAATTTTTAATACATTCGAAAAAATGTGCCCATAATTATCCAATGTTTTGTTTTTTAAATTTTATTTGAACCGGTTGATTATGTTGTAATTAAAAACAATAAAGCGAATACTTCGTAATATGTACTTATAATAAAATACATTATAACAAATAATAGTTTTTTTATTTATCGACAAAATAGAAAAATCCATGTTGTAAATAAGTCAATCTATAATAAAATAACCGACTTAAGATTGAAGGCTTTATCACAAAAATTGTTTACAAGTTTGTAGTAATTTCTTTATTAATTTGTAAAAAAATGAAAAAAAAAGAACCGACAATTGGCAAAAAAAAAACATAGATCAATTATAACAAAATAATATAAAGTTTCTTGAATAGGTACATGTACATGTATGTAAGTTAATAAAATCAAATGATATACCTAATATAATAAATTAATCCAAACTATAATGATAAGTTATTATCATTTAAAAATTATAAATATAGCTTATTAAAACACATTTTTATATAATTTATCAACAATGATCATCAATAAAGGTTTTACAAGTAAATTTGATTAAATATATGTACATACATATAACTAATATTTTGATTTTAAAAATTTGTTACTTTTTTCTACAAAAAAGTAAAAAGTTTTTTTGGAGAAAATTTTGGAGAAACTATTACAGCCTCTTGCTTCTTGATGATTTTCTCTTGTTACATTTAATGCATTATTTAGTTAAAAATTATTTCACATTACATTATGAAATTATACATGATAGAAAATTAAAAATTACTATAGCATCAATTAATGAATTAAGAAAAAAGTGGAATTAACTCACGCAACAATATATACTATATAGTGCAATAGATTTAAAAATAATTAAAGAGAAAATTAAAGAGAAAGTTTAAATAATAATATTAAAATTTATTCCTAATTAGACATATAATTAGACAATTAATTTTTTAACATAACGCATAAACTTCACAAATTCAATAGCAATTATGTTGTAAATTTAAAAAAAAATCTGCAAATATCATTCTTTCACTAACGACGATTTGTCATATCATATTAACTTAAAAAGAAGTTGCTTAAATCTTTATAAAAAAATCTAATAATAACGCTAATAAGAAACAAGTTAATAAATATATACTATTATGTCTAGAATTTTTTTATTCACAAATTAATTTGATAAATTATATTATTTGGATCATAATTTTTATCATGTTAATTGTTTTTGGCATTTAATTTAGCTATAAATCAAATTTTTTGATGGATTTATTATAATTTTTTAGCAATATGTTGTAAATTAAAAAAATAAAAAGTTTATAAAAAAACTTGGAAATATTTTTTGTATTAATGCATGTTAGATGACATTTTAAATGTAAATAAATTAAAATTTTATTTTCGGCAAATCTCCAATGTTGTTATCGATTTAACAATCAACAAAATTCGACACGAAAAATGGCAGATAGGTACGTAATACCTGAATATTGAAGGGATTGCAGAGAAAAAGAGATTCCAAAATTTAATGTAATTTTAAAAACAAACTGAAGAATAAAAAAATCTCGCAAAAAGAAAAAAAATATTGCACTTGCTTTTCGAACTAAAGATTTCCAAAACGAACAATTTTAACCGGATGAAACAATTTAAAAAAATTAAAAGCAATGAAAAATTAATCGATTTGTTTTGTCGTTTGCAAAAAAACGGACAAAATATTGCATAATATAATAAATAAAAAAATGAGAATAATTGAAAAATGCCTAATATTGCACACTGCCCATTTTATACTAAATAAAAAAATCTAAAAATCTTTTTATATTTAGCACTCGAAGCACTTTTTTTCTTTCCATGATCACCTAATCAAAATAATAAAAGTAATTAAGCATTATTGAAAATGGAAAATCATTGTTAATGTTTTCTATAAATGCTGCATTACAAGCATTACGCTTTGTTTGAGCGAAACATATACGAAACACAAACGACAGTAAGCGCAAGAAGTGCGCCGGCGATAGCAACAAAGAGCGAAAAGCCGAATGGAGAAAAGCATATGCCTTCAGATACGGGCGAAACAGCGCTCAAGTAACGGTTTATTTTACTGCGGTGGCGTAGCTCTGCGGGAAGCACTTCATCCTATATTATATTTATTAATTAAATATTAATTTTTTAAATTAATTTTGAAAATTAGATTCGTGTTTCAAATTAATAAAAAATTATTTACCTTCTCTGTAATATCAAGAGCGTTAACTTCGGCACGGACGTCAACAATATTGTCATAATCAACTTGACGCTTCTTAAGAAGACGGAGTTGAGCAGGTGTGCGAGGTGCTGGCGCGGCTCCAGCTGCAGGAGCTGGTGCAGTTCCTGCGTTTCCGGCTCCCAATTTAACTGCGTTGAATCCCCTTGGTTCTTCACACTGCGGCCGAGCGCATTCACTGTTAGGCTCCTTAATTGTGATGCTGATTTGACATTGATAGAAGAGTGTAGATCGGTCAGCATATTTATAGACGTGAGCTTCCTGTCCAGCCATCAAATCCGTAGGATATTCAAGGTTATTAAGCAAGAATTTATCCAAGGCACAACCCTCATCGTTGAGAATTTGAACTGTGTCACCATTGCCGTCATCAACAGTACACGAATGAACCACGGCGCAGAATGTGTCTTGAGTCTCGGAATCGCACGTCCATTTATGGTATACTTGTTGACCGATTGTGGCAAATTGAATTGGCTGTCCTGATGGGCCTCCTCCAAGGATCTACAAACATGTACATAACAATTATGTTCTTGGAGTTTTTGATTATTTAATTTCTGTTATTAATACCTAATATAAAAAGAATACTATTAAAGTACTAAAAAATAATTACTAAATAATAATTAAATTAAAAGTTTTACCTCATAACGACATACTGGCATTGGCACAACTTGTGTTTGGAAGGCTGTGGTAATATCGGAGACTTCAATTTGTGCGCTAACAGTTTTGTCTGCCTCCATATAGAAGCATTGCACTCGGTAAGCGCGATCAACCTTTGTAACAAATTGTGGGTGGAATGAAATTACGACCGTCGTAGAGACGAATACTCCCTTAGGGTTGAGAGAACGTGTTCGGGCAACGTTGCACGAATCAAACGGAAGCTCAATACCGGCGACCTGTCGTCCATGATCTTTCGATTTGCACTCATCGTGATCGAATAGCCCCTTAACGTAAACATGGCCTTCAAATGGATTGCGCGTATTAAAGTTGACTGTAATGGATTTTGGACCGCATTCGATTTCTGGTTCGTCTTCTACGCCGTTGTCGACAGGAATAGCTGTAACGCAGGCAAATAATGCCGCTAACAAAGCCAAGCGGAACTGCATTGATTTTTACTGGGCTAAATTAAATATTAGCTAACAATTTGTACAAATTTTATTTTTTCTATTTTTTTATTTATTTGAATTAAATACTAAATTCTTAGTTATTAATATTAAATAATAATCAATTAAAAACGATAAATTTTGAATATCATCGCAATTGTGAATGATGAAAAGTGTCGACGTCCCCGACGTTTTATACAGCCGCTGATAGACATCCATTCTTTTTTTCTATTCACATTACTTTTTTATTTTGTTGTGCTGTTAATTAAGAATAAGAATTCATTCATTCATTTATTTTCTTAGATGAGTTGTTGTACATACATAAAATATGGAGGATCAGAGGATTTTTTACAATTATTACATTATAATTACATTATAATTAATAAACGCTTACAATTTCTCGTTCTGTCTGTTTATAATGCTTCATATTACTGAAATCATCGGTGAAAAAGTGCAGGACAATGTGAATTTGACCACACGATAAAGAAATATGTTCATGGATTCACTGATGATTTTATTTTATGAAAATATCATTTTCGCCTTTATCTCTTGCTACCTCGATTGATCTTTCCATTCCTAAAATTAACAAAATTTTTACTAATATATTTTGTCCATTAGCTGTTTTAATTCCCCATTATTAAGTATTTTTATTTATTTATTTTATTATTCTTTTTCCGTTTTTTAATAAATACACATAACTGTATTGCTTTTTCTTTTTGACCGTCTCATTTTATCTTTTAGGCATCTAAACCACTTATTTTGGTGTTCTGATTTGTATTGAGGATATTTATGTGTGTTAAACCAAGCTAAGGTGAGCCCATTCCGGCTTATTTTTCGTTTCCTTCTTGTTTTATAAAGCAAAAACGAGTAAAATTTATAAGGATAAAGTGCTGAGAATCAAATTAAAAAAGCTGAAAGACGAGTATCCATTATCATTGTCATTATCAACTTCAGATTATTATTTTTTGTTATTAAAATTATTCGCATTCTCATTCTTTTTTTCGTTCGTGTTTACTATCATTAATTTGTCATCTAATAAAGTAACTGATATCACTTTTTTTATTTTATTCAAGCGATTCAAGTGATTATCAAAAAATTCATCGATAAGGCGTTGATCCGACGAATGAATTCATAATAATTTTTTTATATCATTACGTATTTTTTCAAGAACAATAAGAATTTTTGTCTTTAACTCTTTTTAAGATAGTTATTTGATATTATTTTAAAATGTTATCGGGAAAGAAACGAAAGCTGACAATAAAAGAAAGCTAACAATAAAAGAAAACTGCCAAATGCAAATGTAAACAAATAAAAGCATTAGGATGTAATTAATTATTTGGGCTTTGTTTTAAAAAGGCGAGAAAAGTAAATTTAAATAGAAATATTTGTAATAAATATGATCAAGGATGTTAATATTTATAGGTATAAAAAGTGCCAAAAGGATGATTTCATTTCTATAAATTTTTATTGAAAAAAAGAAGACCTTTTCGCGACACAAACAATTGAACGTTTCATCAACATAGACGAAAATAAATAGCGAAAACTTTCTAAAAAGTTGTTTTAGATTAAATCCAAGCTAGTTATTTTTTTCATTCACATTAAAATATAAATATAATAAAAAGTTATTTTTATATTCCTTTTAATATAAATATTTTTAAAATTTTAATTATAATAACTTTATCCATTAAATATTGGCGTGCGTGCATTTTTTTACAATTAACAAATCTGAACTTTCCATTATATTTTAATTTCTATAAGAACAATAATTATCATAAAATATTCAAAAAATTTTTACACTTTTACGTTTTAATAAAGAAAAATATAAAAATTTCTAGTTTGCACTTTAATTTTTTTTGTAATTTTTTTAAATAAAAATGTTTGATAGATATTTTTTATTTACAATTGTAATTTTTTTTTGCGGTTGGGATTGAATACATTGGTTTTTTGAATCCAAATATAATGCGAAAAAAATAAATTAAACGTGTTTGAGCGTATATGTTGAAAGAATTTCTTTATTTGTTTATTGTCATTTATTGTTACAAATTATAGAGAAAAAAAAGATTAAATATTTGTTAGGTAAATTGCAATAAACACTATAAATTTATTCTCAGCTAAAAAAAATTAAAATTAAAGAAATTTAAAAAACACAAAAACGTAAAAAATACATATATAATGATAAAATATTATGTAAAACGCACAAAATAAACGTCTGTAAAAATAAATGCAGCTGGCGCTCACAGATTTTTGGCCTATATTTTAACCTTTGAATATTCAAAAAAATTTCCAAAATTTTTTATAATAAATGTACCTCTTATAATTATAATACTTTAATTTTGGCATATGCATGAAAATGTATGCAAATTATACAACAACTTTGATATTTTTTCCAAATTTTATTTTATGGAATATATCGTATTATTTTTTTAAATAGTGTTATTTTTTCTTAATTGTTTTTTAGAATCGAATTACTTATACATATGTATATACAAAATTTAAAATTGATTTTAAATATTTAATGCATCTTTTTGCTTATTTTTGAAGATTTTAGTTTCGGAGAATGAATCTCCTCAATTTTTTGACAAAAGCAAAAATGAAACTAGCAATACATTTTTAAGTAATGAAACTAGCAATACATTTTTAATAAGAAAAATAAACGTTTATCGATGTCTTACTTACAAAACGATGATGGTTAAAATATCAATAAAAAAGCTAACGGTTTTAAGAAATATGAAATGTTAAGAAAAATAAACGTGTAAACATTTTATATTTAAAAACAAAAATTTTAATATTTTAAAGCTTGTGTGTCGAATGTTTTTATTATTTTAACCTTAAATAACGTTTGTGTTCCATTTTATATTTCAAAGTTCTTTTTATTTAGGTAAAAAATAAAAAAAATTTAATGTTTATAATAAACTTTTTAGTCTGTCTGACAGGCTCTGTCACGTTTTAAAATTTTTAAATCACAAAATTTAATGTAAGAAAAAGAAATAAAAAATGCAATCAAAGAATATGAAAATGAAAGCAAAAAATATGGATTGTAAAAATCTGAGTGAGTGAAATCGCTTGCATTTTTATGCATCAAATTTCATTCATCCGTACTTTTGCTTTCGTTTCCAAACACTCAAATTTGCAATTTCACTTTTTTATTATTATTATTATTATTATTATTATTATTATTATTATTATTATTATTATTATTATTATTATTATTATTATTATTATTATTATTATTATTATTATTATTATTATTATTATTATTATTATTATTATTATTATTATTATTATTATTATTATTATTATTATTATTATTATTATTATTATTATTATTATTATTATTATTATTATTATTATTATTATTATTATTATTATTATTATTATTATTATTATTATTATTATTATTATTATTATTATTATTATTATTATTATTATTATTATTATTATTATTATTATTATTATTATTATTATTATTATTATTATTATTATTATTATTATTATTATTATTATTATTATTATTATTATTATTATTATTATTATTATTATTATTATTATTATTATTATTATTATTATTATTATTATTATTATTATTATTATTATTATTATTATTATTATTATTATTATTATTATTATTATTATTATTATTATTATTATTATTATTATTATTATTATTATTATTATTATTATTATTATTATTATTATTATTATTATTATTATTATTATTATTATTATTATTATTATTATTATTATTATTATTATTATTATTATTATTATTATTATTATTATTATTATTATTATTATTATTATTATTATTATTATTATTATTATTATTATTATTATTATTATTATTATTATTATTATTATTATTATTATTATTATTATTATTATTATTATTATTATTATTATTATTATTATTATTATTATTATTATTATTATTATTATTATTATTATTATTATTATTATTATTATTATTATTATTATTATTATTATTATTATTATTATTATTATTATTATTATTATTATTATTATTATTATTATTATTATTATTATTATTATTATTATTATTATTATTATTATTATTATTATTATTATTATTATTATTATTATTATTATTATTATTATTATTATTATTATTATTATTATTATTATTATTATTATTATTATTATTATTATTATTATTATTATTATTATTATTATTATTATTATTATTATTATTATTATTATTATTATTATTATTATTATTATTATTATTATTATTATTATTATTATTATTATTATTATTATTATTATTATTATTATTATTATTATTATTATTATTATTATTATTATTATTATTATTATTATTATTATTATTATTATTATTATTATTATTATTATTATTATTATTATTATTATTATTATTATTATTATTATTATTATTATTATTATTATTATTATTATTATTATTATTATTATTATTATTATTATTATTATTATTATTATTATTATTATTATTATTATTATTATTATTATTATTATTATTATTATTATTATTATTATTATTATTATTATTATTATTATTATTATTATTATTATTATTATTATTATTATTATTATTATTATTTTATTATTATTATTATTATTATTATTATTATTATTATTATTATTATTATTATTATTATTATTATTATTATTATTATTATTATTATTATTATTATTATTATTATTATTATTATTATTATTATTATTATTATTATTATTATTATTATTATTATTATTATTATTATTATTATTATTATTATTATTATTATTATAGCAATATATATGTACGCATTTTTCGTTTTTTGAACATTTTTAATGTATAAGTACTTATCTGGAATCCAATATAAAATATGTCTATTTGATAAATGTTTCTGAATTCATTACATTTATTTAATTGAGCCATTGCTATGGTTACTGATTATTTGTAAAAAAACAAAAAACAAACTCAAGCTTAATGCATCCATCATTTTTTCATTTCTCCCTGTTTTTTCATATTCCTAAATTTGAAATGTATTGCTTATAAAGAATCTGATAACAATAACACATTTGTAAGCTATTTTCACAGAATTTTAAAAAAGACCGTCTTGGAATCAAAAATAGTTAAGGCATAATTTATTCATTTATTCAAGCCAAACAAAAATAAGGTTTTTAAAGATAAACAGGCTGAATTTTATTAGCGAAACAAAAATAACAACTTATGACTAACAATTGTAAGCTTTAGTATTGTAACATTTTTTATTTTTCCATTGTGATAACTGCTCTAATTAAAGTTTAAAGAATAATTTTATTTTATTTATTCATTATAAAATATGTAGTATAAGTTACACGAAAACACGCCTTTGGCATCCATCCATAAATAATAAATTTTTTGTTCTTCTTGCTCTAGTTTCACAGTTTCTTCGTGATCTGGTTCTTGTATAATTGGTTGCCCTTCTTCCAAGGCGCGCCGAAATCCATTTTGCACGCATTCTTGAGGCAGTTCATTTAAGCTGTCAAGAATCCATGAGCAGATTCAATAATAAGATCCAAAATGCCCATTTCTTTCAAATTCTCTTCACGTGTAAACAGATGGAACCTGTTGTAATCTAGTTTGTGCTAATGAAAAAGTGTGTATAAGAAACTAAAAAAGTGCAAGCAGAAAAGGGTAAAAAACCAAAAATACCGCTAAACTTTAAAAAAGGAATTAACCTGACGCTGCAGGATTCGTTGTTGCAATACGCATTCTTTAATGCTCTCCTCCAAATCCGGCCAATAGAGTTTTTTTGTTCGGAATGCTCACCTATTTCGCTTAGTCGCACTTAAAACATGACTCATCTTTCGCCATCTCTACACCATCGATTTGTCAACGTTGAAGAAATTCCCTGCCGCTCGATTTCCATTTTTCTCAGCGAAAGAAAGCACACGCAATTTGAATTCTGCGGTGTATGATTTTGTGTTGATACATAAAAATACGCTAAAAATGGAAATCTCAGATAATATAAACGAAAAAATATTTAGCAAACAAAAAATTTCATCAATTGCAACAAAATTTTAAAAAAAAGTGAAATATATTTCAATTTTTTACACTTCGTCAAGCAACGGCTTATGCATGGGGGCGGCTTATCTTCCCGAACTTAGGGTAAATTCATAATTCGAAAGCAATATCGACAAGTTTGGTGTCAAACAAAATTGGAATAGAATTCAAAAAGAATTTTATAATTTGGTTAAAAAGTAAAAAAGTTATAACAAAAACAAATCCTGCCACAAGAATGCGCCACCCTGTATATGTATATATCCCGGGAAAATATGTTGCACAGCCATTTACGTATTTTCACGGCCATATAAGTTTTTTTTCACATTCATCTAAATTTTGTTTTCAATTGAAAAAAAAGTTACAATTAAAAGAATGATAAAAATTAAAAAAAAATTAAAATTTTTCGTTTAAAAGTGAATAGAAAACAAAATATAATCAAATGTGAAAAAAAAATCTTATATGAAGATACGTATATATTTGCGCTTTTTGTTGGCGGGAATATACATATGGGGCCGGAAAAATATGTACATATGTGGCCGGAAAAATACGTATATGGCCGTGCAACATATTTTCCCCAATAAAATGTAAATATATATTTACATTTTATTGAAAGAAAAAATTATTTTATAACTATCAAATTTATATTTATGCATTGACGATTCATTTTTCATTTTTGAATAATTTTCCCATGTCGTAAAAGTCTAACCAACTCATTTATCGAATAATAAAAGAAATAGTGATAATTCATTTTTTTCTAAATAGCATAAAAATGTGTTATCTTAATATGTATTTTAGTTTAAAATATATATAATATGATTTTCGCACAAAAATTATTTTTAAAAAGGTTTGCACCTAACATTTTCATATAGATTGTGTTACAGAAATTTTGTACAATTATTAAATATGTCATTTTAAAAATTATTACCTTTTTTTTATTTTCTCCTTTTTTATTTCGATGTATTTTGCACCACATGTACAAATATTTAAAAAATGCTATATAACACGTGTTTGTGTAGTACACATTCACGTTTTCAAACAGATTAGTTTTATTACTGATAACACACTAAGAGTTAGGTATATGTACGTTTAATAATTAGAAATCTAAAATAAAGATAAGCAGTTCATTCGGTTACAGAAAAACTTATTTTTATTTTTTTACAGATAATTTATTTTTATTAGGTAAATTTTATTAGATTATGGAAAGTTTTATTTTTACAAAATAATAAGTATATTATCACTTACATATTAATTAATTAGCATACAATGTGGCAATCGAACCTTAAACTGCTTAATAGAAATTTTTGTTAATCCAGAAGTTACATACATTATTAATATATGCTTTTGATAAATTATTCTTAGTTTGTCGAAATTGCATGTACATTTATGTATATTCTTAATATATGCTATTAAAGCATGAATATGTATTTCTGAAATAAATACACATACAGTCGACTCCCCCATTAACATAAATTCCCATTAACATAAACCTCCCATTAACATAATCGTTTTGGCAGCTTGATTGGTTTTCACCCATTAGCCCCCTTAACATAACGCTCCCCCATTAACATAACGCTCCCATTAACATAGTTAACGCGCAGTCCCTTGGCGTTATGTTAATGGGAGCGTCGACTGTATGTGCATTTGAAATATATGCACATGCTATTTGAAAATTAATTGAATTTTTAAAATTATTATCTACCTAATTAAAGATTAATGATGTGTTCAATATTTTTATTACCTAATATTTTGAAAACCTTATATTTATATGTATATTATGTATAGGTACATATGGCAGGGATGTCGCAAAATTCCGATTTCCGAAATCCCAATTTTATTTACGCGAGATCGCTGACATATTTTTGTTTTTGAGAATTAAACACATTTTTATGAATTTTTTAAATGGCATAATTTTTCGATTACAATTGATAAATTAGTTTTTTATTAGAAATAAAATAAAATATGATACGTTTAGAAAGCATTAAAATGCCATTATTTTTTGCAATTTTGAATATCATGGTATTCGGTTAATTTCATTACGCCATTACAATAATATACTATAGTGCGCAAAAAGTCACCATCAAACAAATCGTATTTGTGCTATGGTCAAGTATTTTATCAAAGATAATTATTTTTGGTGTCGGCCAGCGGCGTCTATTATTCGGATTTCCAAGTGAACCAACGTAGAAAATTTTTTAAATATTGTGTTTAATTACACAATGGCCGAAAATTTATTACAGCTATTCGTGAACGCATTGCAAAACTGCAAGCACGTCGACACACCAGCAGCGGAAGTGTTCTTGAGAGGTA